>JAYKKI010000032.1:11917500-12540000 GCA_039881145.1 Druceiella hillmani
CGTACAAATGATGTGAAGTACCGATATATGTATCAGCATCAGGTTCAATGCATTTATTCAGACGAACATCATAGTTTTCGATTTGCGCGAAATTCTTTCAGGTTTACTTGCTATGCGTGAAAGTTTCAGTACGCCAGCCAAACAACATAATCGGTAAAAGGAGAACTTCATTGGTCTCATTTTCAGAGAGTTTCTACAAATCGTTGAGCCTTAAAGAAAATAATAACAATTAAGAATAAATATTCTTTAATTATACAATTTGAATACTAATATTATATGTATATATATATATATATATATATATATATATATATATATATATATATATTTATAAGGCGAATAAACCTACCCGTTGCCAAACAAAACAACTAAACTTTAAAATCTACAAGAAAACTGTTTTTCAAATTATGTAAATTATGTACTATTATTCGCAAATCCTGGACGAGACTTTTTTTTCATAATTTTCATTACTTATCACATTATCTTGAATAGGAAAAATTTAAATATAAACCTACCTAATGTACACTACGAGAATTTACGCACTACGAGAATTCCGTACTTATAAATGTTTAATCTTACCTAATATTTTTATTAAACTATTTACAAATATAAATTTTTCACAACGCAATTATATTGCATATCATATTTTTCGCAAATTTAAAATCATGGTACATATTTAAATAATATTATTTCTCACCATGTAAATATGTAAATATACTGCCAAGTATATCTCTAAAATATATAATAAATATACATTTTAAAATACAATGTTATCTTTACATTTGATTTAAACTACTTGTATGAAGTTTCTACAAACTTTTTACAGATCCATGCCACAAGTTTACAATAATTTCATTTTCACAATTAAATGAAACTACGTGATGTAGTATTATTTCTACTTTCTTTAATTTCTTTACCACGACCTAGGTTTCGTTGTATTACAATATTTTCAGGCGGGATATTTCAAATACCCTTGCTTTTGTATAAATATATTACCAATAATAACTTCCATTTAATTTTATTACATACACCGTAAAGTTTGGATTGTATAACCTCACATAATAACAACAATTGAATTTATTACCCTCACTAAAATACTGATATATTGTATAACTCTCGGAAATATAATAAAACCTACAATGCGCCCCTGCAATAAACTCATTAACATAAGCAAAATGGAAAAATCCGCACAAACCAGGCTTCCGCTATTGTGTTTGAAACATATAAATGCTGTTAGTTGTACCTAAGAGTTAATCTTTAAATATCCCACCTGAAGATGTTGTAATACAATGAAACCTAGGTCGTGGTAAAGAAATTAAAGAAAGTAGAAATAATACTACATCACGTAGTTTCATGTAATTGTGAATAATGAATTTATTATTTACTATTTACTACTATTTTTATTATTTTTATTATTTACTACTATTGCGAATACTTCTCACATATTCAAAAATAGAGATTAATTTGATAATTGGTGAATTGGTGGTAGTTGATGAATTGATGGTAATGGGTGAATTGGGGTAATGGGTGAAATGCTAAGCTTTAAAATGTAATGACAAAAATATCCACCTCAAACCTTAATATAACGGATCCCTGTATAGAAAAAATGTTTAAGACATGACCTCAATATTTTTGGAAAATCTATTCAGTGATACCTTATACAATGAGGTATGCAAAAAATCCACACCCACAATATTTGTACCTTTAAAAAAATTATTTAAAAATATTATTTCATGACTTTGTAGGCGATATAATTATATGTAACCATACAATTTCAGTTAAATAGCACTAATGGTGTGTGGGTAAAGTATATGTGACATGTAGACGTGCAAACAGACACACGGACGTGGCAAAACCTAAGTACCTAAGTATTACTAATTCGCCAAGCATTAAAAACAATTTGCTTCCAAGTAAACCGAAAAAAAGTTGTCTGAACATTTTTCCTTACTATAATTTATAATTATAATATAAATTTTAATTATAATATATATTTTTTGTCACGGAGAAATATAATTAAAAAAGGTAATGTTTAAAAAAATATAAGTAATGTTTAACAATGTCGACATAATAATGTTCTATTACAACTTTCAGCCGACTTCAATAGATTGCGCTAGATAAATGTTAACTCACGAATTCTGTTTGTACATGAATTGTAGTAGGCAAAACCATGGGCAAAATGTAGTAAAATATAAACAATATCGTGCTTACTGAAATGATCATTTTTCCGAAGTTTACACTTATATTTCAACAAGTTCCAGTAGAAAAATATATTATTAAAATTGAATCTTGACAGAGTTCCTAATTTCATTTTACATGAAATATCTTGGAAATAATATAATCGTTTTCAAAGTTACATGACACAATCATAAAAAGCATCTAACACGGTACATTTGTGCTTTAGCTTTGTACACGTCAATAAGGATCAGTAATTCACTATTTCAACCATTAAAAAAAATGTTTTCACTTTACATTCGATCAAGGAAGCCGAATCCTTTAATCGCCTATTTGCTCAAGAGTTTCTAAACACAAACTTTCACATGGAACTCTAACGACGAAGTAGCCCGTCATCGCCCACTCGAAGCAGCTCCAAGCAGGATTATCCCATCGCAATAATTCCAAATTGTCGCAAGTCTTCCGACCCGGCGCCGTGGGCCTAAATCAAATCTTCAATAGCCGCCAAGCGTACGGAGCTACGCCAACTTGTGAACACAAACAGGAGTAAAGTAAATATTTTAATTGAAAACTTGTACATTGTGTAAAAGCTTTAAATTCTTAAAGCTTTCACACAATTAATTTGAATATTAAGTTAATACTTGAGCTGGATCTTATTTTACTTTCTATTATCGTTAGAAACATCAGATCCTTGGAATATTTTGTCAATCAGTGCCTCGATTCTTGATTTGCATGAAAACAAAACTTGATACAAAAATCTGATATAAAGAGTTAACGAGTTGAAACTATTTTAATAATTTGTTAACTAACATAATTTTGTAAAAATAAAACGTTCTGTATTCATTTGCTAATTATTCATAATTTTACAAAAGGATTCTGTCCCTAACTAAACTAAGATAATAAATGTCGGATTTATTGGTACAAAAGATATTTTCTCATAGCAAACCGCAAAAGTTGAAAATAAATATAAATTAAAATATACACTGTGACTTTTTATTCGTTTTACACCTAGAACTAAAGTTGACGTCTGTCATAAATATAACCCATTCGCAGTGTCAAAATTATGAAGAAATTAATTAAATTTAAGAAAAAATTATTACGATCAATAAACTATGAAACACTCCATACATTCAACTTAGTGTCATATATATATATATATATATATATATATATATATATATATATATACATACTTAAATTTTTCCACTCCCTTACTACAGTTGCATGAATATTCCAAACGCAATAAAATTCAAAGCGTCAAAGTTATCGTGTAACTGACAGGTTTTATTGAATATATTTGGTGTTAATTTTGTAGAAATTCATTATTCACAATTATATGAAATTACATGATGTAGTATTATTTCTACTTAATTTAAGTTCTTTACCATAACCTAGGTTTCGTTTTATTACAACATAGATGTTGTGTATTAGTAATTAGTAAAGATCTTTACTAATAGCCCACCTGAAGATGTTATAATACAACGAAACCTAGTTCGTGGCAAAGAACTTAAATTAAGTGGAAATAATACTATATCACGTAATTTAATTTAATTGTGACCGATTTTAGTTGTCTGGAGAGAGATATAATGGATAATAAATTCAAAACAAATTCAATGAGTTTAAAAACACAATAATAATAAATAGAATTGACATTTAATTATGAAGACGAGAACTTAGGTAAATTTGTAATAGAATAAACTTGAAAATACCGAGTTGGTCCAGAAACACTTCCGGAATAATAAAAGAAGACAATATTTAAAGATAAGTGTTGATTCAGTTTCCAGAGGAAATAAACTATAAATCAATAAGACATGTATTCGAAGCCTTTCATATGAGCATTGTTTCATTAGCATTTAGCAAATATCCTTATAAATATAGTTAGGCTCAATATAGTTGGGATCATCATCAATTTTGATAACAGGCAAAGACAATACCATATTTAGATTACTGCACATAGTTCACTTCATTAGAACAACAGTACTAAATGCAATACACCTCTCTCACATTAAGCTTGGTTCATCTAAAAAAATATAAATCCAGAAACTAAAAAGGAGGCCACTGAATATGGTTAACTGTAAATTTATTATTACATAGTTAATTCTTATACTATAAAAGTTTCTTTATCCAGCAAATTGAACTCAATATATGGTAAAAATATATATAAAAGAGAAGACAGCTTATTTTGTAGGAGGACGTAAAACACTATATCTATTACGTCCTTCTTTCAATAGTATCACCTGATTTATTCATATATTCATCTAAGTAAACTAGCATCTAAAAAAATACTGGCTCATAAACATCCGAAGAAACGCATTAAAAATTACCTAACGGCATGGCGAGATCAGTGACACCTAAATATAAAGAAATTCCCAAAGGATATAGGAATGAACAATACAATACAATACAACAAAGTCATGTTTACACGTTTATTTAGTAACTTTAGTATAAAACTCATGTAGCAGTAATGGATTCGTTTTATCCCAATGCCGAAATTTCCTGACATTATTAATGTTTTCGAAGAGAGAAAATGAGAAAAAACGTTGATTAAAATAATCAATAACCCCATCTCTTCGTCCCATCTCCTGGAGAACCTTAAATTACTGAACTACACATTTTATTAAATATTTCAGCCACTTCACTAAAACTACAGTTACTGCATGATATAAGCACTCAAACCATGATCAAATCTCACTTAGATAAGAAAAATGCTTCGCATTATCATTTCTAATTTCAACAGAACATTGATATGGAGCTATCGAATTTATTGACATAATTTTTTCTAATCTACAACTATACGGCTCCAAACGATTAGCAACGTAGACTGAAATTTCCGATTTCCATGACTAATTGCAATCAGATCCTATATAAAACATAAAACACACTACTTGTATGCGGCACAAATGTCTTATGAACTTTATTCATCATCGCAGTGTATTTAATAACCGTAATTAGTTATTTTTACACGCGAAATTTTCTTTTATTTTTTATTTAAATTCTATTATTTGAAATATAAACTTTTCGTATCCCTTTCATATTTCCGTGAATACTTCATGAAATTATGGAGGATACTACATATCTAATTTCTTAAAGTTTATATTTATGAGATAGAAGATTGAGACTAAGGTGTTTGAGAAATTCGCAGAGCCATTGATGTAGTTCCCATTTACTCATATTCATAAAATTCTCCTGACGAAATACTACCTTCATGGAAATCTGTGACGTAAAATAAAGTCCCAAGCAATATTTCTGACTTCTAGACCCAGCGGTTTTGGGCTGTGCAGTAATATACCAGTTAGTGAGTTCTACTATTTTATATCATATACACAGATAATTTCAATAACGTTTTATGATATACCTTCTTTTTCATTTCTACATACTTGCAATTTCTACTCTAAATGACGTATTTTATATATTCATATTGCTTATAGTATGATTCTTCATCGTCGAAATAGAAATTGAGCTTTTAAATTTTAATCAAACATTATTTTTGCAAAAAATCGGAAATAGTTGACACTCCTCCAAAGCAAGATAATAAACTGTCTTTAATATTTAATACTCTATAATGTAATTTATAAACCAAACTGACATTGTGTATACCTAACAAACATTTAAAGAAAATTAAATGTTTAATACAGAAGAGACTAAATATTTAAACCAATACAATGAAACTAAATGAAATATTTAAGGAACTGGAAAAATTAATAAATACGAATTTTTTATTGAGATATATTTTTCATGCTATCGAAAACACATAATTATCAAATAACGGAATATCTGCCTATCCTTTATCTCTGACTAATATAATTCATACATAACTTCCATCACAAACGTCAGAAGAAGTTTTCCTCTCCTCCAGTTTGGTTACCCTCCGAGCGCCTTCTTCCATAAAATATGAAGAAAATGACCTCGCCACTGTGACTCGCAAATAGCACTCAGACACGCAAGTGGAAGGAGGGAGCGCTACAGCGCAGAATCACAAAGGATCTTGTTCACTGGAAAACGGAAACACATTAGGAAGACCAATGGTTCGCATTCGAGCAGGTTCCTGTATCCGTCGTAAGCACTTCACTCGGACCCAGCGTCATTTTTCCATGTCCGCCAAACTCCCGCTAAATTAATATTATCATTAAATATATCCACAGGATCCTCACAACTTCATACAGTCTAATTCTCGCGACCAATGGGCATAAGACTGTTGTGAGGAGTTTCGTTAATTAATTCTTCAATTTTCTCTGAACCTACAGTAAAAGAAAAGTGCACATTGTTTTTTAAATGGAATATATTTAATGCTGCGTTAATAAATGTTCAACCTATGTTGGTTAAACATCTTATGTTTAAGCTAAAACGTAATGAAACTAATACATTCGAAAAAAAATTATTACGAAGCAAAGTTTCTGGACACATCCTTTAATTAAGATTAAATTGATAAAGCTAAATACATGACTTACCTTCGAATAATAAGTTTGTTCTTTTTCATGACATTTGCTTCTACTAATGGCTTAATATCGGCTTCAGTTTGGTTTATAAAATTGAACGATATTTTACTTGTGGTGTTCTATAAAAAACTATACCATTTTGTAGAAGTTTTGTGGCGATATATCGATGAAAACTTTATAATGTCATAAAAATATTCTCAGTTACCAATGACAGTCCACCGTTTTTAGCAGATACGCTTACCTGTTCTGCAAATTCCATATTATTCGGAAAGTTTGCTCCCATCTAAAGCCCAATGGACTCTAATTGGCAAAAATATGAAAAAGGTAGTATACATTTGCTAGTACTATAAAATTTCAAATTCAATTTTATATTTTTAAATCCTTTATTAAATTTCACTTCAAATTATGGGGCTATGTATACATTATAATTACAATTTATAATTAGAAAATCAATGTGTTATGACTGAATAGAATACGACAAAAGAGAAAAACTAATACTATGATAGAATATATATATATATATATATATATATATATATATATATATATGTATGTATATATATATATATATATATATATATATATATATATATATATATATATCAGTCAAGCGCAAGTCCAGCTTTAAAATGAAATGACTTTAGCATAAATGGCCACTAATGGGTACATCCTGACTTAATAAATATTTAATAACGCCTGAAATAGTAAAGTAGGGGGACATTTATACCTCTAAAAATATGATTTCTGAAATTATCGTTATAGTTTTCTTACATTGTAAACACTTTTAAAAATATTGTTTTCGTATAATTGTAGTTTACTCCTTAAGAATCGATTTTCATATATAGCACCCGGTATTAAGTTTTATGAATAATAAAACCAGAAGTTCAGAGTGTACGAAGTTCAGAGCGTTAACAAAAGTATAATCAACCAATTTCAGGCACATCTTTAATTGAGATATTGAATTTCGAATTATTTACTGACAGTTCCACACTTGACATTGGCAAAGTTCTCAATGGAGAGAACGAACATTACATAATGAAAGATAAAGATACTGACGGATGTAAGCGAAGTTTGTTTTGGCTGGAAGTATTGCATTTAATAAAACTAGTAAAATGAATACAAGAAAAAGAAACTACACGGAAACAGAGTGAAGATATTCGCCTCTCACAAAGATGTAATTGAAAATATCAAATATAAATAACGCATCGACGGAGCAAACGCCGAGATACCTATATAATGCTAGTGGATATAATAATGAAAGAGTAAGTACGGTCAAATATTCACGTTTATAATGAAAATAGAATTTATTTATTTATTGAAATGCTCACAAAACAAGTTACAGTAACGTAGATGTATAATAAAAAAAACCTAGTATAAAAATATATTATAACTCTAATTATGTGTGCACAAAAGGGTTAGAGCATTTATGTACACATTTTCAAGGGGTACTTGTGATATAGTTAGTATTACCTTAGAATTATATTATTTTCTACATACTGAAAAAAACATTAATTCTACCGTAGCTGGTTTTAATTTATAAATAATATGTTTTGTATTTCCCTTTTTAAATGTTAATAATTTCGTTTTAAAAATTTCCAAGGGCGGATGTTGAGAAAAAATATCGTTATACAATCGACACATTCAAATTATGGGGCTATAAAAAGATGTATTATTATTATAAACTTGTAGTGCGGATAATCTCTGTGACGGTATACGGGATCTGAGTTAAGTGTTAAAATTGAATAGAGAGAGGAGACAGGGACAATCAACTTGCGAATGTAAGATTTTATATAAATATAATAGATGACATTTTAAATCTCGTCTTTCATACGATTTATACTCTTGTCCAAGATGAACTCGGAATTAATGTGTTTGGTAAATAGACAATTAATTTGTTTGCATGAATGTTATTTAATTTTTTTTTATTAATGTGCTGAAGATACGTGTATTTTATTTATCTCTTTAGGCAAAAAGAAACTGTGCTGACTTTGGCTTGATAAAAAGCCAAGCAGAGAAGAAAGTTGGCAAGGGAAAGGCAGCAGCGGATGGCCACCGGCGGAGGAGATGCGATTAGCGACATCCAATTGTGTGTGGCTAATTGTGGAAGTCCCATCAAACAATTTTGCGCCAACAATTCAATCGAGGTAAACAACTTGTGTAATATAATCGAGGTAAATAAGTGTACAATTAATCTTTCATTTATAGTGTTTTTTAACAACTTATTAATATAGTAACAGGGCACCGAAAGTTTTTAGATTGATTTATTTGAAGTGAATTTTATTCGAATTTATATTTATACTGATACTGGTATATTTATACTTGATCTAAGTTTATTATTTTTATTTTTTATTTTTTTAACTTTCCATTGGACTTTTAATTTATTTTAAGATATGCAAAAATGTGTTGAAATTAAAAATTTGTAAATTTCTGATATTCATGAATTGATCTTTCACAAAAATGGTGGGAATTATTTACTTGCATTTATTTTGTCTACCTTTGTTAATAAGAGTATATAATTTTACATTACAATTTAGTAAGAGATTGTTAAAACAAATATTTAATGAAATGGTGTTTTAACCAATGAAATAAGATTTGCATATTGAAATCTTATGAAAGAATGTTTTTTAATTATTTAGTTCAAACTAATTTAATGCACGTTTTTGTTTTAGTTGTGGGTAAATTGAACCATACATTGCATTTCAATAACAGAATTTTTATTTAATGTAGCTTCTTTCGTCATTTGTACTCGAAATCAATTGTCAAAGAATACAACATGTTTTTGCTAGTATTTGTTAAATTACCAAATATTGAGAATAAATATGTATCGATAACTTCCTGAATTAAAGCAGACGCTGGCTTATATCATCTGGTACAAACTATTTGAATGCACATTTTATCATTCCGGCTATAGGTAAAGTGAACCATCCAGGGCAAACATTTTAAAGCAAATTTAATATTCTAGCTATATATAAAAGGAATCATGTCGCTAGTCAGAGTGAATTTCAGTAATAGAATTTTTGAATTGTTATCATTAAATGTCATTATTTGTGAATATTTGGTGTCTTCTATTCTACAAAATTAAAAAGTCTCTTAATTTTAACGTCTTAGTTTGACGTCACTAAATGTTTTTAATTTTGTTGTATAAATTTTATATTTTTCATTTGTATTTTACTTGAAAATAATTATATTGTCAGCATTTTTTTATAAAAGAATTTTTCATTTATATTTAATGATATTGTTATTTATATTTACATACAGTGTTATTTATCTATTTTGCACATTCCAAGACAATCGTACGTAAGGAATAAACTCCAGTCGCGCGTCGGCACTGACTTTTATTTGGATTCAGTGGTTTTGGAAATAAGGTAGATATTATAGGAGATGTATCATAATATATAGATATTTATTTGTCTATTTCTGATAATGTAGTACCTAAAATTATAGAAGAAATATTCGTGAGGCCCTTGTTACTAGCCACTTCAGACGATATCCAACTATACACGAAATTTTACCAATTTTTCCAGTATTGAATGTCCACCTAAAATTTCCATAAAAATATTTTTGTGTGTTATCTATTGAAATACGTGCGATTAATATTATTTTTTAATATGCCGAATCTAACGTCTATTTCTACGTCAAGCGATTTCTATGAAAAACGGATGTGACGAACGGACGGACAGAGAGTGTTCGGTTTTTACCCTTTATGTACGAAACCTTAAAAATATAATTATTTATACGTAAATATATATTTAAAAACCCATTAGAATAAAATTAATAAGTGGGGAACAATAATATGAAAAGGTAAGGAAAATATCATTACCTCCCTATTACAAATTTCCTAAGGAACACGATGGTCCTCCTCTGATTACCCTCTATAGGAGGATAATGATAGATGAGGTATAAAATAATTTCGGCCCTTAAATTATGTTAGGTCGTACGATTTCATTTCAAACAACACAGACCCGCGCGATTTGCACGGACGCAAGTAATTTCGTGACATATACGATATTTATTAAAAGCATCGTTTATCTCATTACCTTGTCTCCATTCGCCTGTGTATCTATCTATACAATACGTACGTTATATATATATATATATATATATATATATATATATATATATATACTTGTGTCTGACTCGTGTCCTCTATTACGGATAAAACCTGAAAACTACGAGTCTTAACTAATTAAAGACTAAACTTGAAAACTACGACTATAACTAGTTGTACCGATAAGCCACGAGTCTAACTCGTGGTATCGATTACAAGCCATACATACGAACCATAATGTGTAATTCTTTAATTTTAATTATTAACAGGATTTTTCAAATTTAGTTGCACGATAATTTAAAAATTTTACTTACTAAGAGGCAGTGAAAGAATTGCCATGAGTTTTTATTCGTGGTTAGTACTAATATTGGATTGCTTGGACTTGTGTCGTTGTTTGGAATCACGTGCAGCGCCATTCACGGGTAGCGGAAGGTTTAATGGAAATATTCTGATAATATTGTATCCCTTTCTTTAATTAAACTCAATTCCTGTTTCATACCTGTCTCTTCTTAAGATTTTATTATTGAAATTCTTCTATCAATTTCTGCCTCGAAAAGTGCAGTCATACTTTGACCAACTCACGACATATTCACACATCATTCTTTCGTTCTAAATGACCATACCATTTTAATCGAAGATGGTTTAATATTCTTACTGATAGGCACTCAAATTATATATAATTTTATTTGTGCTAGATCGACAACCTTAAAATCAATCATTTTAATTAACAATTGCGTCTTTTCTATTTGTGAAGTATTAATGTCAGTAAATAGACGTAGATATCCCCATTTTTAATTGTTTTTCTTTACTGATTTTATGGAATTGACATTGAAAACAATACAAATATAGCCATTATGGTAGTATTCATCAATATTCTCATATAAGTTAACACGTTCATAAATTAAGTAAGTAAATGGATGTAGGTTATTATTGAAAAAAATAGTCCCCATCATAACTAAAGTTTCAATCATTTAATCACGAGTAAGACTAATAATTTTCAGTCATAAAATTATAATATATTTTAGTCAAAGTTAAAATAGTGTGCGAGTCACACGATTTACCTAAGAACCGTATCCTATAATAAAAATTGTAAATATAACCCGTGCCATCTCTTGGACCTGTCCAAAATATATTTTCGTTTCCGAAGTTCCAAATATATAGATTATCCGACAATATATTGTCTAGAAATAGTGTCTAGAATATATCATATATTGTCTAGAATATATCATTATGACGATTAAAAAATTTTAAAAAATGATAATTGTGAATTTTCACAAATCTTTTATTAATGCTGCTAATATACCCTATAAGCAAGCAGTTGAATAATCATATTTTTAATTTTTCTTTTTATTACAAATTTCTTTACATTACGGGTTTTTTACGATTTTTTCTTTTAATTGTGATATTTCTTCATTTTACTGGTTTACGATTTCCTAAAAATACGTTTTGTTCTAATTTTAACAATAAAACTAAATTAGTTATTAACCAGGAATAATGATTGAAATTTTCAATTATTAATTATTAGCCAAAGTTAAAGGGTTTAGTAGTTATTTTTTAAATATTAGTAATGATTAACACATGGTCAACACTAATATAAATTTGTCAGCAGTTTTTCTTTCAACTATTTAGGAGCAATCATCAATTCCTGCATGGTAAATCCCAATCTTGTAAATTAATTTATTGTGCATCAAATGTTGTCAGGGAAGCGACACAGCGGACACAGTTCAATATTCTCCTTAAACACATATCTTCAAAAATTTGCAACAAACAGCTCTAACAATGTACTACTCCGAATACTATCAAAGAAGATAAAGACACCAAAATTTAACTTTGTTAATATGGAAATAAATACGCAATTAAAATCATCGGTAAATTGACCTGGCTGATTGTAAGAAATTTCAATTGAGACAGTAAGTCACAGTAAGCGTATTTGTAAATAAGTTTTGAAAAGATTATATCTCTCGACACCCTTGTAAGTTCACGCCCCTAGTTTAAATCAAATAAACAAATGATTTTAGTTTTCGTTTTAACTTAATTAATCATTGTCCAGATTATTTAATTAAAACCGTTAAAGCAGATAATTTATACTTGCAAATTTATTTAATTAGATGTTTTATATCGATATTATGTCTAGTTTCAACGAACAACTATCTAACTCATTTAAGTTAACAGTGTATCATTTATATTTATATATGATTGGATATCTTATAAACGCATTTATTTTTCTTTGACATTTCTGGAAATATTAGAGAAGGAAATTTTATCTTATTAGAGTGAATAGCATATTTGTAATAGTTTCTGTTTGTTTTTTCCTTAACATAAAGGTGTAATAAAAATAATAAATAAGTAAAGTTCATCTTCCTAACACTAAAAGACCTAAAATTTTACTTCTATTTTGATTCCATTTATAGAATAACACGTATGTTACATAATGTTAATGAGACATGCTCTCGAAGGAAAATGGTCATATATACTGTTTCTAGTTCCCAATAATAACCCCACATTCTGTCAGTTCCGAAGAAGGATAGAATATACTAAAAAAATTTGAAGACCCCATACATTGTTTCAGTGCTTACGAGACATTTGATTTTTTTTTTGTGTTTATTTGCAATCAGTTCCAAACTATAAGCAGATTTGTTCTATGTCGTTTTATCATTTCCAAGGAGCTCCTCAGCAGGAGACACCTCATCCTTCACCATCTGTCACCAATTATATCATGGCGTTTCAGTCGTTTATTGTAGGAGATGGTTGCTAACGCAGTAGCTAAATCATTTGGGTGGTTTTCCAGCCGTGTTTTATATTTATACCCTATTAATGTTAACTCCTCCTTAATTGTTGTTCTTTTCAGAGCTTCGTGGATCTCTGTATTGGTGATGAACCATGGTGCATTGGAAATGGTTCTTAGCATACCATTTTGCAGCCTTTGCATTATGTTTAAATTGGAGTCGCAAGCACTTCCCCACAGTTGTGCACCATATGTCCATATTGATTTCAGGATCATTTTGTATATCAGCAATTTATTGTCGATTGACAATTTAGAGTTGCGTGCCATCAACCAGTAGATGTTTCTGAACCGCATGTTCAGCCCGTCTCGTTTTGATTTGATGTGCTTCTTCCAGGTCAACCTTCTGTCCAGATGCATACCGAGATATCGAACAGAGTCAGTCTGTGGCAGAACATTTTTTCCCAGTTTTACTGGAGCACAGCTTCCTTTCCTCAGCGTAAAAGTAACTTGTACGGATTTGGTTGTGCTGGCTTTGATTCTCCATTTCTGGATCCACTTGTTGACCCTATCGAGGCTTTTCTTCAAGACGGCAGATGCTACAATCGGATCTTTGTTGCTGGCGAGAATTGCAGTGTCGTCAGCAAAAGTAGCAGTAGTTACCTCTTTTGTTTCTGGGAGGTCTGAGGTGTAGATGGTATACAAGACAGGACCAAGGACAGATCCCTGTGGAACTCCCGCCATTACATCTTGGATAATTGACAGTTCTCCGTCCTCTCTCACCTGGAAGATTCTGTTCGTGAGGTATGACTCCATCAACAAGTAGTAACTATGCAGTAAAGACGTTTTTATTTTATAGAGTAAGCCCTTATGCCATACCTTATCGAAAACTACCTGGACATCTAAAAATACAGCGGAGCAGTATTCCTTCTTTTCGAAAGACTGTCTAATCTTATCACAGACTCGATGCACTTGTTCCACCGTAGAATGCTGTTGTCTGAATCCAAACTGATATTTAGGTATCACCAGGTCTTTGTTGAGTATGGGTAATATTCTGCTCAGGAGGATTCTCTCAAACAACTTTGATAGCACAGGTAAGAGACTTATAGGTCTGTATGACGATGCGTCTTCCGGGGGCTTTCCTGGCTTGTGTATCATGTTACTATGGATACCTTCCATAGATTGGGAAAGCACTGTAGTCGAAGCACTCCATTGAAGAGAATAACTAAAAACACCAGTGCTGTCCTGAGAAGTTGCATGATAACTTCTTTTGTGATGAGATCGAATCCAGGGGCTTTTTTATCTTGCAGTCCTTTTATAGCCCTCCTCAGTTCTCCAAATGTGACTGGTCTTGGCGGAATGGACAGTTGTAGGTCTTGCTGCAGTGTACGTTCAACTTTATTTTCGAACACCGCATTGTTGCCTTCATTAGGAGTAAAGATGGCGGCCAGATGTTTTGCAAACATGTTAGCTTTTTCTTTGTTTGTCTTAGTCCAACCATTTTGGGTTTTAATGGGGCATTTATATTGCTGTGGCCTATTTAACGCCTTTATAAGCTTCCAGAGGGAGTATTCTGTGGTTTTTGTGGCAGTTAGGCTTTCCAACTGATTTTGTAGTGTGGCATTATTTAAAGTGTCGATTAAATTTTTCAGCTATATAATAGCTTCATTAAGTGCAGTCTTGTCACTTTTACATCTACTTTGGTGCCATATCCTGCGCAATCTTCTCTTCTCTAGTATTTTACGTTTTATTTCAAGAGGTACGTTCCCAACAACTTGGTAACCTTTTTCTTTTTTAAGAGGAGTGTTAACCCAACAAGCTTTTTGTATAAGGTTAGTAAAGTGTTGAGTCGCGTCATCTATCTCGTCGGGTGTTTTCAAGGAGACTTTCAATTCAATGCCTTCCTCGATGTATTCTCTGAACCCTTCCCAATCAGTGAGTTTATTATACAGAGTATCAGGCCTCTCGTAGCAAATGATAGACGTACTAATAGTTAGGAGGACAGGGGTGTGGTCAGAACTACTGTCTAAACAAGATTCAGCCTTCATGTAATTTGTCGAAAGTCCCATTACTATGAAGAAGTCCAGCAAATCGGGTTTTTTATTTGGATCTTTTGGCCAGTAGGTTGGTTCACCCGATGATATACAGTTGAGGTTATTTTCGTCAAGGCATAATTTTAGTTGTCTACCTCTAGTTGTTGTTAGCCTTGAGCCCCAGTATGTATGTTTGGCGTTCCAGTCACCACCAGCCACAAATCTTCCTCCCAATGTTGAAAAGTATTCTGCAAATTTTTTTTCACTAATTGTGTGCCTTGGTGGGCAGTAAATTGCCGACAGGTTCAGTTGACCACAGTTACCTTCCACCGCAACGGTGGTAGCCTGAATGTGGTTTGTCCTATACTCCGGTAGCACCTGATGTTTGATGGAATTTCTTATTACAAGGGCTGTTCCTGCATGCCCCGTTCCATCTGGATGTTTAGTCACATAGGTATTGCATCCTTTGATTTTGATTTTACTTTCATCTGTACAGTGTGCTTCGGAAATCAGAACAACATCAAGTTGGTTATTGTTTATAAAGAGTTCTAAGTCAGTTTTGTTTGGGTCAAGACCAATGATGTTCCAAGTGGCCACTCTTAGGGCAGTCATTTTGATATTTTTTCAACAAGGGTGACTATGAGGCTCATAAGAGTGCTCATCTGTTGTAAGATCATGACGAATTTTTCCGATTGTTTGATTAGTTGCTCTTCTATTTTAATGTTTATAACAGTTGCAATTGTTGGGTTAGTTTTTTTCTTTTTCAATATGTCAGAGTATAGTTGTTCTTGTATTTCTTCAGGATGTGATTGAGTTACTAAGGGAACAGCTTTAGTTGCCACCTCCATCATTCGATATAAATTAATTAAAATGCACATGAAAATAGTAATCAAAATATTTTTTAAACAAAGTTTAGTTATTATTTTAGTTAAAATTCAATAACTTCAACCTGATAAAATGTAATAACTCATTCGATAACTTCCAAATAAACATTTGTAAAACTGTTAGACACAAAAGTTAGCAAATTTTAGTTCTTTTCGACCTAATAATATGACACCTCAACTGCCATTGTAAATTTTTCTAAATTCTGCTTATCAATAAAAAGTGCCACTAACGATGGTAATAAGAATCCAACGATAAATCATTTATAAAAATTTATTAGTCGTTGAAAAATACACGTAGGCAAAAAACAGTCGGACGCGCTCTGCCAGTGGGGAAAACAGGATACCCATCGGGCTTTAAGCAATGGAGTAACAAGATTTATGGAAAATCACAAGTACTACATCTTCCAGAGGTAATCATTATATCCGTTCCTTTTGAAGTTTTTTAATTTTTTTTTTTCATTTTCAGACAGCTACCCGTGAAATGCAAGGCCATAAATTTTATATCACTAAATATCAAATTCTTCCTTTGATATCAATTCAAAAGGCACGCGTAATTTGAAAAGAGTAAAATTTGGGGGAAATTTACCCAGTTAAATTCGTATGACTAAAGCGAATCTTCAAAAACGCACCACAGCCTCGTATCCCCCTTTAATTTACCTGGCAGACACATAAAACACCTTATTATTATGTGTAAACTGAATACATCTCCCCGAATCCCGTCATCCAATCACGTCCCTACAAACCCCCATATATCATAGCGCCACGGCCCCACCCTAATCGCCCTCGCCAGAAATAATAATAAACGTGACTTTCGAAAATAAAATAAAATAATAAATCTTGCGAAGCCTGAATTCATCCCTCACGCGGCGTAAAAAATCTGATAAAAATTGTCGCGCGTTCGCTCCTTTGGACCGGACGTTTCTTTTGTTCGGTGAATCGATTCGTATTTTTTTACCGTAATCGTTCAAGAAGTGGCGCTTAAAGCGTGTAATGTCCCTAATGTACACATTATATCCTTCGGGCTAAGGGCATAATCAATAGTGGTACTAGGGCAAACTTTTTTCAGGCCCCTTGAACTGAGCAAATGTATTTGTGAAACCAATAGGAGCATGATATTGGTTCATTTGCGCATGTGTACCAGTAAAATGATATCCTAAAACAGTTTAACACAAATAAATCTTCCATCAGTTTCTGTAATAAATTTTATATAACTCGCTTTAAAGTTTAACTTTAAAATTGATCCAGCAATACAATAAATACAAATACAATTTATATGGAAACTACTATATGATATTTAATGAAACGGAAATCAAATAGTTTGGTATTTAAATGATATTTTTATGAGGATTTAACCAGTTTAATGCCTCAAATTAATAAATACAATTGCAAGCCAAAAATAAATATACAAATGAAACATATAAAAAATCATTTTTGCGTCAGAGAATTAGGGAAGTTATCAAAAAAATTCTATCTCTCTGTCTGTGTGTCAAGACTAATTTCAAAAGTTATTTAACCAATTTCGTCAACTGTTTTATTAAATTTGAGTTCTTTTGAAAATGTTTTAGTTAAAATTTTAGACATAGTATTAAGCTATTTAAAAATCAAATATTATTTTCCTTCAATAGGCGAAACATGTAAATTTTTCAAAAGCTATGAAATGTAATTTTTTTACATAATTTGTTATTATATCACTTTGGAAATGGAGGGAAAAGCGAATATTTTTAACAACATCTTTATAGAAAACTCAACTATATAACTTTCCTTAACTATAAAAATTTCAAATTATAGTTCTGTAATTCATATAATTAATTATCTTTTTAGAGGGACACTACACCACAAATTAAATTTCAAACTTAATTTGCCACTTATAATATTCATGTTAAACATTTTTAAGTTAAGTATTGAGGGTTATTATCTACACAAAACTATAGAATTTGATAGTTTCTGCGTTGAAGATGTTATGGGAGAACGATTTAGGGTCATCATTTTATGGGTTAAATAGCAATGTGAGAAAACAATCATTTGAAATGAAATTTATATAATATTACTTAATAAAAAATTAACTAGTGAATTTACATAATATTAACATTTTCCAAATTATTATAAAGACTATGTGACTATTCTTTCATGATTTTCTTTAGTTCTTTACGGATTTAATTTTAGCAAATTTCACACTCAAACTAGTCGAGTAAAACGTGAATTAGGATTACGTAACTTCCGTTTACATTTAGACTCTTACAAACAATGAAGGTAATTAAGAAATGAAAATTCGAGCACCGGTGGCGCTGTTTACATTTCAATATACTTATTTTAATATAAATTAAAGACTATCTATACCCCCACCAATCCAGCCCCGCTCGATTCTAAATCATGAGGTCATCTAATGACGTCGCACTGCGGAGTCCCGGGTTCGATTCCCGGCCGCTGGTCATCAAAGACATAGGGATCATTACGGGATCTCATGACTTGAAGTCGAGCGGGGCTGGAGTGGTGGGGGATATAGATACTATTTAATTTATTTTAAAACCGGTATATTAAAATATACACATTTAAGGGTTAATGGTATTTCTATTAATTTATTTACACATATTATTTTTTCCCAACCTAAATATATTTGCCTATTATATCTCTCAAGAAGTAAGGACGTGGTACATATTTGAATAGTATCAATGTTCTAAATATATTGCCTAGTATATTTTTCAAGGAGTAAAGACGTGGTACATATTTGAATAGTATCTATGTTCTAAATTTAAATTTATAAGTATATTGCCTAGTATATCTTTCAAGGAGTAAAGACGTGGTATATATTTGAATAGTATCAACATTGTAAATATAAATTTATAAATATATTACCTAGTATATCTTTCAAGGAGTAAAGACGTGGTACATATTTGAATAGTATCAACATTGTAAATATAAATTTATAAGTATATTGCCTAGTATATCTTTCAAGGAGTAAAGACGTGGTACATATTTGAATAGTATCAACATTGTAAATATAAATTTATAAATATATTACCTAGTATATCTTTCAAGGAGTAAAGACGTGGTACATATTTGAATAGTATCAACATTGTAAATATAAATTTATAAATATATTGCCTAGTATATCTTTCAAGGAGTAAAGACGTGGTACATACTTGAATAATTTCAATGTTCTAAATATAAATTTACAAATATATTGCGAAGTATACCTTACACAGTCGTAATAAATAAACACTTTACAACACAAAGTTATTTTTACAGTTGATTTAAGTACTTTACAACACAAAGTTATTTTTACAGTTGTTTATGAAATTTGTGCGATTTTTTAGAGACCCAAACACTATCATAAACATATGGCGAGGAAATATTTGACTGATTTCGTTTATTGATAAAATATTATTCGTAATCTAGTGGAGCCCACTTAGTTGTGATAATTAGCCTTTAATTTCATTGTATAAACTGCTATCTTGAATACGTTTCATATATTCAAATTCAGTGGATTAAATTGTAGGGTGTGAGGACATGCAACTCTGACAAAAATTATCATTTTAAAGCTGAATATTTCTTAAACGGACCCCGGTATCGAAAAAATGTTTCTGACATACCACCAATATTTTTAGAAAGTCTATTCAATGATAAACAATGAAGTGTGAGAAAAAAACTCATTCCTACTTTACATCTAGGTAACGTTCCCTAAAAACTTTTTAAAACATTTTATTTCATTACATTTTAAGCGTTATAAATATGTATTTCGCCATTTTAATAGTTGCGGTGAAATATCTCAACTCTTATTTCGACTCATATTTATTTAAAAAAATACTATGAAAATACACACAGTAACAAGAATGATATTCAAGAATGGCGCCAAAACGAATTAATGTGTTAAGAAAAAATATTTACTTTTAAAAATTTTGGCAATTATAAAACAACAATTTAACGTCCTATTGATATGACCAAACAGAAAACCGAGTGATCTGTCTCTGTATAACTATCGATCCGGGTGATCTGTCTCTGTATAAATTAATACAGTGACGCATTCTAAATTTTGATATTTTTCATACATTAATGTGAAATATAAGTCAATTAAAAACCAGTGTTGAAAAAAATTCAAAAATTGATTAAAAAATAAGCCAGTTGCATGCTTCTAAATTTGAAGATATGGATAGAGTTGGGCATATCCCTGTCTCTTTTCCTCTGGCTGTCAGTATTGCTGTCCTTCTCTAAAGGTTAAATTCAAACTTTTATAACTCGGTCAATGTTTTAGATTATTAAAAAAAAAATTCATCCTTCATTAGCTTGTACCTTGAAATTATGATTAATGAAATAAAAAAATTAAGTCAAATACCCAATTATAGACATTATTATTTTTTAATAAACTACAAGCGGCTAACCAGCTTATAACAAACATCGTTACTTAATAACAGACAATGATATCCATTTAAGTTGAAAAATACTGGGACTCGAACAGAACATATTGCTCAAAGTTTTGTCGGTCCCTAAGTAGTCGACTTCGTTATGAATCGATATATTACACATGGAAGATCTAGTAAAAGCAATGAGTCTTTGACAATACGGGAAACGAAAAATGTCTTACGAAAAAACAACACATCTCCTCAGATATGATGAAAAGAAAATGTTTATGTATAAGAAATAGCAAAGGAAAATTACTATTCCACTTCATGACATAGAGACATCTCGGAAACAAATTTTCTTTCTTGCTTAATAAGAGTTCATTTTATATTGAAAATAAACAAAAAAATTGATATTTTAATATTACGAATAATATTTCACTTAAATAAATTTATTTGTTAAATTAAAATCAATTTATGCAATCTTCTCAGAAGAATAAAGTTTGACATGAGATATATATATATATATATATATATATATATATATATATAGAACAAACAATATATTCTCAACTGTATCATTACCAAACAAATGCTTCCCTAATTATATTTTTCATCAAACAACGTTTTGCTTTCATTTTATATAAAAAAAATAATAAAGCAAATACATTTATACAATTAACTAAGCAATAGAATTTTAACTTACCTCCAAATTTGTAAAATATAGCTTTTTAATTTATATATTTGTAGTTTTCTTTGAATTCCAATTTAAAACAGACACTTATTTAATAGATTAATTAAAGGATACGATGCTTCCATAAACGTATTCAATGGTTAAATAGGCTTCTTAGAAAAAGCAAAAATGGTCCAGATTATTACTTATAAATTTCATAAAATGTTTCACTTGTAATTAAAAATATGTATTAAAATATGTAAATTATAATCGAGTTAACAAACAAACAAAATTCTGTGGACTACGTGACGAAGTATTTGATATTATTTCAGTTCTTTCTTATTATTGTTTTTATATTTCTTAGTGTTTAGAAGCTACTGAACCCCACCCACCTTCGCGAAGAACTATATATATATATATATATATATATATATATATATATATATATATATAACATATAATCAGTTTAATCGATGAAATGAAAAAAGGGCTTAGAAGAAAATAATTTTTATTTACAAAAATATCTCCACTTTTATAATTAAACGTTAATGTTCTGAAACACGTTGATGTATACGTTGGTGATGATGGTAAGTATATTACATCCTATATCTTTTACAGACCTGAAAATAAACTAATTATAAGAATATAAATACCCACATACAATTAAAAATTATTAAATTTTGATTTTTTTTTCCTTTGCAGTACAATTATATTTTTTTCCTTAACGGCGTTTTATAACACCACTATAAGATCTCCCAAGATTATAGATCGACCGGAAGGCCCCTATAGTTTTTGATAGTCTTTGAGTAAGACTATTATATGAATAAAAAAATACGTTTTAAAGCCATATCTTTTAGCACGTGAAACAAATAGTTTGATTTTTACACTTGATAGTTCTGAGAAAAAGTGCTTTGGCAGACTAATGGACAGACGGATGGAAAACCAAATTATTTGGATAGTTTACATTTTTTTTCATTTTGAAGGACGAAACCCTAAAACTTATGGTATATCTTTGATTAAAACGTTTACTTATGTTTCAATAGCTGTAGTTTCTCGTACAACAAAATCAAGGTGAAACTCATTTTCTGTCTGTTGTTGAAAAAAGTCTTTATTTCTACTTAGGTGAACGTCATTATTAAACAATTCAATGGTAAATTCAGCTTATATAACAGTAAGAGAAACATTTATATTTCGAAAACCAATACTGAGTGCCGACGGCTCGCGTCGATCTCAACATACCGAACGTACATTTCAAGTTTCAACGCAAGATTTATAACCGCCCTCGAAATAAATCCACGCCAAGGAGGCCGCAAGAAAAATGTGCCCCGATAATTAAGATTCAACACGCGTTCGACATAAATCTCCGCCACCCCGACGCGTAAATATAACTGAGCAACTAAGTGTATCAAAATAATAAGTGTGAAATCCATTTTACATTATTGTATAGACGCGCAGGTAGTTTCGCTCGCAAGCGTCCGTCAGACGACTTCCTTCCCTTTTCCGGCGCCGCGAAAAGGCGCTTTTACTGTTATGTCCGGTTTTCCTTACTTGTTAGGGGGCCCCGCGTCTTTTTATAGAAACTGAAAAGAGTCCATCGCGATTAAGAAATGTACTTACCATTACTTTGTACGGTCCCGATGTGAACATTAGTTCCGTGAAATGAGATGTGACGTTTTGTTCGAGGGCGGACCTTACTTAAGTGTACGATTCAGACGATACAGTTAACACTTTATACAGCAGAGGGCGAGTTTACGATGTTACAGTCTGTATTCATTTAATAATATTTTATTTCGACAGAGACGAAAAGATTTCTTATCAAATGGGATTTACGCACTGTATTTTATTCCTGAGAAACGTTTTTAAATCGATTAATTCCATCTTAAGAATTTTGTTTGAGGGAAATTTCAAAACAGAAGGGTGGAAGGGTGAGGGATTTTTAAACGTTTTATTATACTTTACAATGAATACCATGTATTATTTGGATCGCCATTAATTTTTTTTTTAATTATGAATATTCGTGGACTGTTCGAAAAGCAGCGAAAAATGTGTTACGTTTCAGTTCAAGTTTATATGATTTCAACAGGAAGTATTTCACCAAAAACTGAAAAAGGAAAACGCATGTAATTATAAGAATACTTGCAGATAATGCCGATATTAACATTAAATTTCTTAAAAACGTCGAAGTTAATACGAATTAGTATTCTTATAATTATATTTTACGTAAGTATTCTTGCAATTATATTTTACGTAAGTATTCTTGCAATTATATTTTACGTGAATATTCTTGTAATTATATTTTACGTAAGTATTCTTACAATTATATTTTACGTAAGTATTCTTGCAATTATATTTTACGTAAGCATTCTTGCAATTATATTTTACGTGAATATTCTTGCAATTATATTTTACGTAAGTATTCTTGCAATTATATTTTACGTAAGTATTCTTGCAATCATATTTTACGTAAGTATTCTTGCAATTATATTTTACGTGAATATTCTTGTAATTATATTTTACGTAAGTATTCTTGCATTTATATTTTACGTAAGTATTCTTGCAATTATATTTTATGTAAGTATTCTTGCAATTATATTTTACATAAGTATTCTTGCAATCATATTTTACGTAAAAATTTATATCGTAAACAATTTATGTGCAATGTATGAAATTAAAATAATTATATATGTGGGTAGAATTGTGAAGCCTGAGAAAAATGAGTTATTTAATTTTGACCATTACAGTCATTTGTCGTAACAAAAAGCAAACAAAAATTGCGACAGTCCCTGTATATACGTACAGAGGTATTAACTGAAAAAGCACATCAGATCAACATAAATATGAGTGAAAAGACTTAAAAGACCATAGGTAAAACTGGAAATGTATCTAAAAAGAATATTTAGCTACTGCAATTTTGTCTATGTAGTAAAAGATATGAAGCTGTGGTCAAAATTCATGACCTATTTACAAAGTTATATTTTATTGACAAATTTAGTATAAGTACGTCTTAATATTGTTTTTTTTTGATAATTTTTCTTTTTCAGTACATGCAAGTAATATTTATAATCTCACGCTTCAAAAAAAAACAGAAACCTTATAAGATTACACACGTGTCTGTCTGTCCGTGTTCTCACACACACTTTTCTGTCTCAACCGTTTTTCTCAAAAACCACTTTACATGAAATTTGGCATAGTACTAAATCAAATATACCTGTATATATCTCAATAGGTAAAACTCATAAATATTTATATGGAAATAAGGAGGGGGAAAGGCACGGATCCTGGGATATTGTATGAAAGCTCTATTATAAGGGTCTTCAAAATATAATTTTTTTTCATAATTTTATATGACATATCTTCAGAGAGATACTGAAAAAGATGCAAAAAATACGTGCACTCTCTATTTACGAATCTCTGGACCTAAAATTATATAAAAAAAACCAGAGTTGCCAAAATGCTACGCAAAGATTGCAGGAAAACTATAACAATGATTCTTGATGTCATAGTTTTTGAGATATTATATATATATATATATATATATATATATATATATGTGTGTGTATATATATATATATATATATAGGAGAAACGGAACAGTCGATGCGCGAGCTAAACTGTACTTGACGATTTTTTTAGAAATAAAATTAATAACAATTAATTTATTGCTAAAATTGAAATGAACACTTATTCACTTTTTTGTTTTGTTTTTGTTCTTTTTTGTTTGTTACCATATAATAACCAGTAAATCAAACGATTTCAAGAATATCCTCAAAAATGTTTGTAGGACCAAAATGGTTGTTTAACTATGATTTAAATATTACCATAGAATGACTTAGTAATGGCTAAAAAATTATAATTGATAAGAGGTATTACTTCAAATATATAAACAGTCGAAATAGTTTACAGTATAACTCGTGCTCGAAAATCGCTTGCGTAAGTAAAGTCTTATGCAAAAGTTCGTCAAGTTTTAAAAATTTCGACTAATTTTAAAAATTTAATATTACCGGAAAAATTAAGACTGAAATTGATCATCTGTTTTTCTAGTATGCTAATAGAAATATATAATTATTTTCATAAATTTTCCCTAAACCCATTTGGGATATATTTTATCATAATAATTAAAATTAATGTATGAAATGTGCTGATAATATACAAAAATACCCAGAAATACATTAGCACTTTCCAATTCAACTATAAAGAATTATGACCAACCATAACCAACTACTTTGATAAGTCATATCTCAACAATCTTCTTATGTGCCAATTCAAATAACATTTATAACAAGCAAAAATATTCTCCTTTTATGTTTACTCTTTGGGTTATGGAAGATTAAAAATCCAATAAAAGACTTAATTTTATCGATCTCGAAACTCGTTTTCTTGTAACGGAAAACTGAATATTTTTGAAATGAAACTCCGTATCAATAGGTTGAGTAAAAATTTATATGGACAACGTCAAAAAAATACATGAATTGGTTAAGTTGCGTATAAACATCAAAATCCAATAAAATTTTGTTCATGTAATTCATTATTAAATTATTAAATTGAGTATAAAAGTTTAACAATTATTAAATTGAATATAAAAGTTTAACATATACTAAAATCTAGAGAAAAACGAGTGAAGGCATAACTTAAAAGGTTAATCACAGTATCTACACAATAATGTTGATAATGTAAATTTAACATAAATGAACTCGATAATATTAAATTAAAATGTCAAACTGATTCATTTCAAACGCATGGATTTCCCATGCACCAACCACTGGAGGAAACTTAACAAAAATTTACAATTTTATTCTTTGGAAGCTTGATTAATATCTAATATAAATAATTACACTTCGCCTGATGGGATTTAAATCACTAAATGGTTGAAATATTATTTAATATATTGCTTCTAAACTGTTTGACAGCGACATCTGTTTCTTTTAAAAGTAACCATCATAAACATAGTTTTCTTATTCTCCGCTAGATGGCAGTAGTTTAATTTTTTATTGTTATTAAATATATTTAATTTAATATTGCTTTCATCTTTGCAAATTAATATCATCTCTATCGTTCTCTCGGGCACCCGAGTGCACCCAGAAGGAACATACTTTGAACAATTTTACCGTGTGAAGAGCGGATGTAATTGCTACTTTATTTTTGTTTTTTTACCTAATTATGCTACCAATCTGCATAAAGTTATAATTTAACAATCTCTGCAATATGTATTAGATATCCCTAAGCAAAACATTAGATATCTCTGTATAACAGTTGTCATAGCAAAACTTACTAATTTGAAAATTTTCTACATATTTGAAAAATAATTTGTACTCAAACACTAATTTGGCTAATAGTCTCTATCTATCCACTACACTATAATCTAAATTTATATTTTCTGTTACATTACAAATTGTCAAAAAAATCCTTTAAACTTTCAAAATATCTACTTTAAAGAAATAGTAAACATTAAGCAAACTTTGAAATAAGACTGACTGAATAAATAATTATAAGCTACCCTTAAAAATTGAATAAAACACTTACGCAGACGCTGACGAGAAGTCCCTCATTAATAAATTTACGGTACTTTTACATATAAATAAAATTTATATCAGCCATTTAATACATTTTAATTACAAAGGCTCTTTGTAAATTAAGTAATTAACTGATGTGGGAGAGAACATTGAAATTTCTTAGAATGACTCAATGGAACCAACTAGCAAGCTTGTAACTCATTTATTATTCCCCAAAATAGTATCCACAGCACTCTCTGCGTCGTTTCATTCGATGGAAATACTGAGAGAAACAGTCTGTCTTTAATGTCTCTTCCATTGCTTCTGCGGCGTCCGGGGATCGTAATCCTTGTAATTTATCTAATGACTCATTATTTCTACACCCGACGCACACAGGTGAAATTGACCGAAAAGCTGGCCAACGTTGGTATAGATAAAGTTGTTCTGACTAAAAAGTAGTTACCTAAATTTTCAAGAAACATATCGTCGTTGCTATTGCAATACCTCGTAACTAGCAATTGCTTAAAATATGATTTTCAATTATGTCAAGTTGAAGTTGCACCTTATTGCAATTGTTAGTTACGTTATTGCACGTTATTGCAATTGTTTACGCGAAATTGCGGTGTCACCGACGATGTGGCACCACCTATTGACGATCAGTAAAATATTTAGCACTTTTAATTTCATAACCTTCGTATTTGAACATGACAGTGATTGTTTATCTGAGTAATTGGCTAATGTCACGAATAATTTTTTTGTTCCACTGCAGTAAGCATGACGTTCCGCGTAGAATTTTGTGAGAGAGCATGCGTCTAAATAGTAACGTAGAATCACGCGGAAACTTAGAACGTGGTATCTTTGGTCACCGAGACTTGGTTAAGAATGGACCGATCTTTGAATCATTTAGAGCGTTCGCGAAAAGCATTCTCGAAAAGATGGAGACACTATATGATTCATTGAGAAGGGACAGACTCTAATCCTGTTGAAGTGCTGTGATTGTAGAATCGAAACACTATTTGGGAACCTTCGACGGTCCCGTTTTTTGTATGAGGCGAGTCATTACAGGTCCCAGGAGGCGCCCTGAAACAACCCGGGTGGAAGTGGTAGGAATAGTGTTACGAATAATTGTTTAAGTCTAGTGAAATATTATTTATATAATAAGGTAAATGTCTTTTTGTACTAAATTGCTGAAACGCTTACAACACTTACGGTTATGAAGACATATTTTTTTTACATACAAAGCTTATACTTCATCAGTATATTTTTATTCTCTTTGTAAAAAAGTTTATACTCAATCACACTTAACTCGTTTTTTTCATATTTAAAAAGCATATTACAGTAGCTTTCTTATGATACTAAATTTGCTTGCATCTACTTGCGTTCCCGAACAAATTTTTCAGAAAACAAACTATGGAAAATTTATTTCATCAACTTTCAATATCTTCTCAAAAAACTACCACAAAGACGATTAAAATTCTTTCCTCACAATGTTATATTTCTCTGAAAACAACCTGACGTCATGATTTAAAATTAGTAATTTTTTTTGTATGTAAATCTGTTATGAAAAAAGCTTCGTTTTTTCAGAATAAACATTTAAAGTATTATTGTAGACCAATTAAAGTAATAAAAATGCGTTTCCACACTTCATATAATATTGGCTATCTTTTTCGTAAATTTCACCTATGTGCGACCAAGTGAAATATTTTGGTCTTCATTTGATTGATTGAGTTGTCGTGATTTTTTGATCGAGTTGTCGTGATCAAAGATTCTACTATAAGTGCATTGCTCTCGAAATTTTATCAAACAAGAAGTAAAAAATTGCTAGTATTCAAGTCTGCTGTAATTGTACTTTTGTTTTTCAGGACGATTCTTGCTTAAAAACCGTTCCTTCTGAAAAACAAAGCCACCATCTCTTTTCCAGCCCTTTGTTCTTCAATCTACATGACTGTGTTTTTGAGCTGTGGTCAAGTCATGGGATATCCAAGTAGCAACAAGATCCCTGACACTAAATGTTCATCTAGAATTTTCTAAACTTGACTTAAACTAATGCTTGTACTCTTGTCAATCTTTATCATGAGTAGCACAGCGTTGATGTCATCTCCAGTTGTCGTTGTTGAGGGAAGTACTTTACACAGATCATCACAAGATGATTTCGATACGATTGACGTACTAGACGTCAATCGTATCGAAATCATCAAATCAGTTGCAAACAGTAGCGCGGAAAATGGTTTCGTCATAAAACGCCAATTAAAATCTATCGTAAATTTATTGTTTAAGATGGAAATAAAAGTCTTAAAACTCACAGAACGAAAATTCGTATCAATTTCATCTGGACGTATATATAATATATACAATTTTCAAATTGCCGCCAATTTTTCAAAACAAATACCAAATTCAAGTAAAATACCTCAGTTCAGAGAGCTAAGCCAAAGATTTCAATTTTCGAAGTTTAAATGATTCTTTTATTGCCATTAATACAAATGATGACAAGTTCGAAGAACTTTAAATCGTAACTTAGTTTTAAATCTAATTTGTTTTAAATATTTATTGAAATTATTTATATGTCGAATATATTATAATTGTCAACATTCTATGAGAAGTTATTTTGAGTTAAAACAATATTTATTTAATATTAACAGATTTACTTAATGTAGACTACGTGTATGTATTTGTGGTACAAAACTTTTTGCAAAAAAATCGAGCCGACTTCAAATAACCAACAAATAAGAAGTGTACTAAAAAGTATAAAATAATGAAAATACGAGTACTTAATTGAAACTTTTGCAGTACAATATCGTTTCCGAACATAAAACATTTCCAAAATACCGCCATTGCCAAAGATTTTTGAATCGGTACCAAGTCGACGATTCTCTCTCCCCCTCACGTACACACATACCTTTCGAAATAAAATATAATCTAGGTTAATAACTAAGTTAAAATGCGAGGTAACGTACAAAAAACACAATCGAATTAAGAAAATGCTCCTCTTTTGAAATCGGTTAAAAAAGCATGTATTTCTCTGACAGCCTGTTCAACGAAGAAACTGTAACACAAAAATAACGCATAAATAATTAGACCACGTAAAACGACATAATAAAGTAATAGATGGACTATGAAAGATTATTTAACCGTTTTGATTAAAAAAACCGGTCCAAAATACAAAAAAAAATTAAATGAGAAGATCAAAGAAAACAGATGAAAGGGATATAGTTTGAACGGAAGGATAATGGTATTAATAAACGTATGTACGTGAACGTATGTACCCAGTTAACTCTTGATGCTGAGATTGTATGGAGTTATACAGATACGTTTTTAAAATAGAAGGGTCTAAGAGGATTGATTTAAATATTACAAAGTAGCGAAAGAACACGAAGATTTTGTCAATTTGGATTTTCCACTTAATTGCTTTCATCTTAATTCGCTCCAAAAAATCTGCCCAAATCACCCCACAAATCTGCCCTAAGAAATTTTAATACTATACTTCAATACTATCTATCAATTGTTGAGTATCCGTTCATGAGATAAAATTTATATCGATATTTTTCATTCTTCCTAATATTTTGTACTTCAATGGATTCTAAACTCTTATTCAAGCCTATTTACCGTACCCATACTATGATGATAAGTGTCTTTAACTCGTTTTTCTATGAACTTTACTTTCGAATGGAAAAACTGTCTAATACCACCGATGCAAGCAACAACTATTTTACCACTATCCTTGTCCATCTTGAAAGTAGTCCCTCAGTAAATACTTATCCATTTTCAAAATGTACTAAGGAGACCATGTCATGCATGCCCTGTTTTCCTATTAGTAAATTTCTTTCTCTTTTTTATCGTGGGGCTAACTATTCTTGAATATACTCACTAATCTTGAATACACTCAGTTAATTTCTTGGAATGGTATTATTTCATCCGTCATAAACATGACACGTGAGAATTTTTATATTTATGAAAATGGATTACATGACAAAATTCTTTAAGTAAAATCCAAATTCGTGGGCAGTGATCTTTCTTATATTGATACACTGAAAATTCTAATTTACATTGCAACTCCTATCGTCAGTAACATAACTATGTTTCCTTTTTAATGAAAAATATGTGTATCATATAATGGCCCAAAATAATATCCCCAACTCAGTTTGAAAACTTTCAATCAATCACCAATGGAATCGATTTAGTCTTCAAGCGAATTATTAATGAGATTCTCAAGTAGGTAACAACTTCTTAACTCCGCCCAATCTAATCGTCGATCAGGTTAATACCTCTGCTGCCTCAGTAAACATTGTTGATGAACACTTTGCCATGAATAATGTTCATCTCATTATTGTCATTCTATTTAGAAACGGGTTTAAATCCGTTAACTCTGATATTTTATCAGTGTACTCTTAATACCGATCAATATTTCGTAGTCATTTGTAAAATCATTTCAATTATATTTAATTTCATAACCTTAAACATCCATAAAGTACGATATCTATTCCTAGTGTTCTGATCTAGTAGCAGGCGTCCCATTACACAGCGTCCCATTACACTATTCCATTCCCTTTTTTTCATTTTCATTTACACTAGTCATATTGTTCCCCTGTGATTATTGTCCTTATGCAGATGATATACAAATTTACAAATACTATGTTACCTTTTGATAAATGACTAAATTTCAAGGAGCGATTAAGAAACGGTAACTAAATCGCATAATAAAAGAAAATTTAACCTTTCCCGATTTAATAAAACGCGGAAATGTTAGGAAAATTCCTAATAGGTTAATGAATCCAAAAATGGGTTTATTAAACAATCCTACTAATTATATGGTAATTGTAACATGCTTATTTTTAATATCAATGCAATTTATTTACTCTCGTTTATCATTAAATAATTCTCACATTTCATTTCTCTCGGAAAACATTACCGTTTTTCTGAATTAAGATTAAGTGGAAAATCAAAATTGACAAAGTCTTCATATTCACTTGCTACTTTGTAATATCTAAAACAATCCACTTAAACCCTTCTATTTTGAACACATATCCACATAATCACAATCCCAGCATCAAGAATTGACTAGGTACATATGTTCAAAACTTTTCTCAAAATAGCATGACTCTTTCCATTTTATTCATTCCATTGTCCCTCCGTTCAAACCATATCCCTAGCATGTTTCATCCATTATTTTTTTTATACTCCCGACAAATTTAATTCTTTTTTGTATTTTGGACCATTTTTTTAATACAAAACTGTTTAACAATCTTTCGTAATCCATCTCTTCCTTAATTATTTAAATGAGTTCCTACGATTTATCATAAATAATTGCTTTTAAAACTATACGTTTATTCACACATAACCGATACTAAAGAGATTTGGGCTATTTTGTAAAAAGAGACTAAGAAAGGAATAAAATTAAATTACTTTGACCAAGAATAAGGCACAAATTTCCCGTCTCTAGTACAAACAGGAGGTTGGATCGAACATATCCAATACTGCACAGTATACAAATCTGCAATGCATACAATAATACCTAGACAAGTAGGTTTTTGGTCATGTCAAAATGAAATGATATTATAAAAGACATTAGAAATATTTCAATATACATGGAAAATATATAAATACATGTACTTATTACATACTAGTTATGCCAAAAATCTTTTTAAAAAATTAAAATAAAACATGAACATAGATATATAATTTTTCATCGGTTTTGCCACTGTACCAGAGTTGCGCCCTGTGGAATTTCTCCAAAAAGTCTTTTAAAAAAAATCAAAATAAAATATGAACATAGATATATAATTTATCATTGATTTTGCCACTGTACCAGAGTTGCGCCCTGTGGAATTTCTCCAAAAATCTTTTTAAAAAATTAAAATAAAACATGAACATAGATATATAATTTTTCATCGATTTTGCCACTGTACCAGAGTTGCGCCCTGTGGAATTTCTCCAAAAAGTCTTTTAAAAAAAATCAAAATAAAATATGAATATAGATATATAATTTATCATTGATTTTGCCACTGTACCAGAGTTGCGCCCTGTGGAATTTCTCCAAAAATCTTTTTAAAAAATTAAAATAAAACATGAACATAGATATATAATTTTTCATCGATTTTGCCACTGTACCAGAGTTGCGCCCTGTGGAATTTCTCCAAAAAGTCTTTTAAAAAAAATCAAAATAAAATATGAACATAGATATATAATTTATCATTGATTTTGCCACTGTACCAGAGTTGCGCCCTGTGGAATTTCTCCAAAAATCTTTTTAAAAAATTAAAATAAAACATGAACATAGATATATAATTTATCATCGATTTTGCCACTGTACCAGAGTTGCGCCCTGTGGAATTTCTCCAAAAATCTTTTTAAAAAATTAAAATAAAACATGAACATAGATATATAATTTATCATTGATTTTGCCACTGTACCAGAAATGCGCCCTGAGGAATTTCTCCAAAAAGTCTTTTTAAAAAAATAAAAATAAAATATGAACATAGATATATAATTTATCATTGATTTTGCCACTGTACCAGAGTTGCGCCCTTTGGAATTTCAACAAAAAATCTTTTGATATCAAATGTTCCGCTACTGCATCATAAATGACATCTTATGAAGCTGTCCGCAAAAATATATTATATATACTGATCAAAGGGTATAGCCATCATATAGTTCCATAAAGATTTTTAGATTCCACTGTGCCCTCGAAAGTAACGGTGTGTAGACATGATTCAAGGAATCCAATGCCAACATCATCATATCTTCGGAACCGTTTAAGATATTGTCTAAAAAATGAAAATTACTATCTATTACCTGCATAGAGTTTATATCAATAGCTTCAGTGGCTTTAAAGAAATCTATAATTATACTTAATTTTAGTTTTTGTACATATATGAATAAACACATTGATACACAAAAATTACAAATAATTTTATTGAATACGATTTTTATTTAGACAATTTGATTTAAATTCTTGAAATAGTTCACTTGGAACAAATGCAGGGTTCAAAATCCACCATATAATATTTATGGATAAATATTATAATAATATACAAAAAAATTATTTCACATCCAATTGTTTCTATTATTTACTACGAGTAACTCATTTCAAAAGGCAAATGAATAAAGCCAATGACAAGTACCGTTTCGAAAATAATCATGGATCCACAAACCTCCCTCTAATGGAGAAGCTTGGAATTCTTGTGTCAGTTTACCTCTTATTCAGACATTTACAAACAGAATTATCAAACCAAACCAGACGATTATCATTCCCACTCTCCACTAACTTTACCTCCCCTCTAAACTGCCCTTGTGTTACCCATATACAATATTATCGATGACGTATCCAAGCCCACGGAAACGATCGTACCTCTATGAACGTAATACAATGTAATATTAATTAGAAATATTTTTTTACATATTTTTATAAATAAATCAAAGACAACTTGACTGACTTGGCGTGCAACTTATTGTCCTTAAATAGACCTATAAACTCATACCGATGTTTTAAAAAATTATATAAATAAATCTGTATAAAGCACTAAATTTTTATCAATTTTTAAAATATGTTTTTATATCTTAATTCAATTCTGAAAGCACGGTATGTTTATAGTACATCAAAGTGGTTAAAGTATTGCGTTAGGACCTAGGATGAGGCCTGTGTAAGTAAGGGAAGAACTGTGTCAGAAGAATTGTTAATGGGCAAGCACGAATAACATCAGCGACCGTATAAGTATATAATATAATGAGCTTTCAAAGCTTATAAATGCTAAAGAGATCATTCAACTTACTGAAGAATTTTTTATTTGATAGTACTCAACGGAACAAATGGAACGACAAGTTGCTGATTTTGGAAATACGTTCCTCCCTAGAGTCATTGCAACAAATAGTTTAAATCTACAAAATGACACAAACTTATCTTTTGAAGATTAATTATTAATATTGTAAGGTAACATTATGCCTAAATACTTGAAGTAAAACGTATCACAAAGACATTAACAAAAAAAATGTTGATCAATATTGTTTCCAAATTGAAGCATCCAGTCATTTATAATACATAAAAGAGATATATATATATATATATATATATATATATATATATATATATATATATATATAATTGTAAAAAGAGCTTGTGATTTAGCGTGTAGAATGATGGCAAAAACCAGAAAAGCTGTTTTTAGAATGTTTGTCTGGCTGTGTATTAAATTTGTTTTCCAACCGCGCGAAATCTACTTCATGGATTTTGATGACCTTTGGTATGATAATAGTTTATATCCTCGAGCAATTTAAATGAAACTTTTTATCTGGATATTACAAATATTTAAAAAATACCGGAGCTTGATGAATATTACTATATAGGTAACGCCATGGCGTTATGGCCGTAAAATGTCGTAATATTAACATTTTTAATAAATTTTATCGTCATCGAGATCTGAGAAAAAAATTAACAAAAAAAAACAACAAAATTCCCAATAACTTTCCTTGTACCGAATTTCACGCGAACGAAGTCGCGTGGGCACAGCATAAAATGAAGTATACAGACCAACATTAAGAACCTGATAATTATTCAAAATGGAGTGAGCCCCAGACGAATTGCATTTGAAGAACAATTACTTTCATATCAGGTTTTTAAAAAATGCCAAGAATTTTCTGCGAAATTTGGTTTCGATTACTTATTTTCAATTTAATATTGCATATTTTTAATAATTTTATACTGTCGAGTTATTTCTAGTCGCATCGTTTTGTTATAAATGTATTTCAGTTCATCCAAAACGTATTTACAAATACGCGGAGTAAAATAAACGACAACCGACCAAGACACATTAACTCCTCAATCTGAACATCGATCCGACAACTCATTCTAGCGATGCCTTTCCCCGCAAACTAATAAATAAAGCGGAAGCAAGACGTAAGAGCGCAAACAGGAAATGATAGGGCAGGAAACGTCGGCGAGTAAAAAGTATACATCGCTAATTAGGACGAGAGGCGAACCGGGGATGGCGGAAACGATGGCTAATGCTTGCCCCTTACTCCTATCGTTATTTCGATCCCTGTTTCGTAAAAGTTTTGTAAACTCTACAAATTTTACAATTTTACAGAATTTATACGTAGGTCTTTTTTATGGCAATAATTTTATATTTAGAGATAAATGTATGTAGAAACTCTAATTTATATTCTGAAAATGAAATTAAAAAAATAAATAAAAGACAATGTTGATGTAATTTCCTCATTCAAAACCTACATATCCTATTGCATAATCAATAAAGTTTTCTAAAGCGGAACGAGACTTTTTGTACTAAATTTAAAAAAATATATAAAATGGAAAATTCTGCAAATAAATAATAAATTCAACACTTGCCTGCCATGAAATTGTTTTACAGAATCTACAACATCCCTGTTTTCCCCAAAATTTCGTATATAAGTAGAAACTGTAGAATAGGAAAAACGAATATAACTGATGAGAGTATTAAATGATAGTCATTTTGTTACATTTTTATATAATAATCAAAATACACATTTATGATTCAAAACGTTTAAAAACGTGTACCCAATCTGTTGATTGATACATATTTTGCAACAAATATGTCCGTTTGTATCTATATGATTTTGTCGGCAATTATTGAACTTGTTTTACTCCAACTTTCATTTTTTTATAGATTAATTAACTGATTAAGGTTATACGTTTATAGATGTATAATTTACGGATATTTGGTAAAAATTACTCGATTTATGACGATGAATGTCGATGAAATCTTAAAAAAGCATAGGTCGAAGAAGTGTCTTGACGTGTTCTGTTTAAATCGTTACAGATACGTGAAAATAATATATGCCAACTTTATTCTTCTCAAAAATTTTTAAATAAAGTTTCGGACAGGATTAGTGTACATTTAACCTAAAATCCATAATAAACGTTTTATTGTATTTAAAAAAGCACAAATTTTGACAAACTAAATTAAGACAAACCATAACCCCTAGAAAATTAAGTTTCTAGGGATTATTGTTTGTCTTAATACTTAGAAATTTAAATATAAATTGGTCTTTATCAACTTACATAGATATTTTTTTTTCATACCATAGTTTTCTAACGGACAGTTTAAAAGTTCGGACAGTATTCTTAAGTAAGGAAAATTGAACGAACGAGCTTTGGAAATGACTCATGTGGTGGCGGAATTTGGCTCGTATGAAAAAAATCTTTACTTATCCGTGCAAAACTGGGGCGGATCGCTTAGTAATAGACAAAAAAATTGGGGTGTGGCTGTGTCGGGGACACGGCCGTGTGTTTTACGTGAATATATGTACATTAAAGGGTAATGTGTTTTACGTTCCCGGCACCGCTTCACTTTATCGTATGGTGTTTTAAGGATATCACTGTATTTCTCTTGAGAAGCTCTTCCAACCGTATGCGATTTTTATATTTTGATTCAACTTTTTACTAGTATATATTGTATTAATTTTTCTTAATTATTAACTTTAACACCATACTTATACACCACAACCATTCCACAATAAAGTTGTATACACCCAAACGATAAATCTTGGCTATAGCTTCCTATTGATACTCAAACAAAGTCGTACCTTCTTCCACTCAAAATGCATACTAAACGGACATTATGTGACGCGGCTAAAAGACCTCAAAATGGCGGCTCGTCTCCTCGCGAGCGATGTGTCACAGTCTCTATTCAACATAACGAATTTTTTGATCATTTAACTATCGAGTGATGGAATTAAATTTCGGAAGTAAATGAGAGTTACGTAGTCGCAATATCAAACTCTGTCCACCGATTTTGTTATTATCAAGTTTTCTGAATTGCATCCCACTATGGAAGCAAATTTAAAGACATATTCACGTCAAAAATAAAATTTGTAAAATTGAGCCATACAGTTAAATACTCGACTTAACACTGAATAAATGAATAGTATATATAAATAAGGACATAATACTGTCTTGGGCCCTTATTTGCCCACCACATAAGGGTCCAAGCCACTAATATATTTCCATATTATACAAAATGAATTAACTTCTCATTTCTTATGTTATTATTAAAAACACTGAATTTCATGATTCATTAAAACACACGCACTTCAGATTATCTTTCAGTAGCGTTATTAAGATTTTTACCTTCATATGCATTTAACTTTATAAATTTTAAAATTTATTTTTATGATTTATAAAAATCATTTATTTTTCTTCTTGACCTACAGAGGTACCTACACGAAACAGACCACGAGACCCCTCAGGCGAGCATGTTTATCTACCTATCGAGTCGACCCTCACTATCGGACATAAATTGGTTTGCTGTTACTTGACCCATTTGAGCTCAATGAAGCCGCCCACCCTAATTAATTACAATTTTGTCAAACTTTCAGCTTATACGTGAAGAAGGTTCGCCGCCACGCTAATGGCTGATTATTCGATGCGATTGTTCAATGTTTGATAGTTTAAAGTGGTCATTAAACGGGATTATATCGGTATGCGCTCTGTACGTGTGGCTTTGTAACTATCCCTTTGTGGACTCCGGTGGAGGCCGAATTGGAATCGGAAAGTTGGCGGACCAAGGGCGGCACGATCGAGAAGTGAGGCTCGGCGGTTTGCCGCTAATATCCGATTAAACTGAGCAAAGTGCTCTAGTAACTTCACTGAAATTAAAATTATATAAGGGGGATTAATATTACCAGCACAGGTCTATGCTAAAACGGCACAGATAAAATTAATTTTATATTCTCAAATCAAATTGTGAATACTGCAAAATTCCCGATGTATGTTGTTCTCTTAATATTTATTGCTAAAGATCACAATTTGGCCACTAATGTTTTTCTAAAAATATCCTATATATTCGTATCTATAAATTCCCGAATTCTTTTGAAAAAGAGTTCGGAAATATATATTAAATTTTCATTAATACTACAGTTCATAAAAGCATTTGGAGCCACCACTTCATCCCAATCCGCATGAAACCTCGCACACTTCCGCCCATCCTGCAGGTCGCTGAGTGCCATCGGAAGATGGATGTTGACGATGACTTCATCGACATTATCCAACCGTCTTCAGGACCTGTCCGGATAACTTTATAATCAAATAAGCTTATTAAGACAAGTACACTCATAATTCGCACTACATTGGTTCCGTAACCACTCAGGCGTGCATAAATATTTAAGGTAACAAAGTATTTATGAATATTAATAAATTTTTTTACACTGCCTCTAATATCTTTGACAGCCATCAAAATATCGTAAATTATCAGATTTAAAATCTAAAAAAAGTATCTCTCGTCTATCTATTAGTGTTTTCAACAAAGTGAATAAGAAAGAATATTACGATCCGATTTCGGCCACTGGACTACCACTAGTATTTATAAATGTTGAAGAAAAATTGTAGAAATTTCATTTTCAAAAGAATATCGGCGAATTGTAGGCACTCGCTTTGCAATTTTGTTACGTAGCATACATTTAAAATAACCCTTTGACATATGGCGCACAGGATTACGTTTATCTCATGATAGACATTATCTTTAAGTTGATGTATTATTTGCAGTCACTTTATTACGATGAATGTGATTTTTTTTAAGAAATACCATAAACCGCTAGGAGAGCCAAGTTGGAGCGGATATAATTTTATTGCAAAACATTTTCCTCATAACAGATACAGTATGTTTTTATGTAAGTCTACTTATATGTGCAGAGCGAACACACATTATGTTTAGTTGAAGTAATTGATAGCGACGAAATTCCGATGCGGCCCTTTTGTAAATTACATAGAATGCCTCCAAAAATTCATCAGTACTTGAAATCATAATCCTAACTAATCATCATCATATATCCGCTAAGGTTAAGATAATACGCTAAGGTTAAGATGTTACTCTCCCTTTTTAGAAAAAACCTCACAACTAATCCACATAAATTATATATCATTTTATAGATAATTGCTTGCTCTACCGGCATCCACAACTAAAAAATTTATTATTGCTATTGTTTTTGCAAATTAATTAATTATTAAAATTATATACACAAAACAGCAATGCTGCCATCTAACGGCTCAACGTCAATATGATTGACGGTCGGTACAATTTTTGTTTAATTTCAAATCCACTCACGTATAAATAAAGTGGCGCTTTAGCTCAATGCTTTTGATACTTGCGCCTCTATATGTCAATTTTAGTAAAATATTTGTTTGATCTGTCATCTGAGCTTCATAATGGAATAAATAATGCGAAGACTTCGCACGGGTCACGCTAGTAATTATTATTATAAATGAAGAAGTTCGTTTGTTTATTTGTTTTGTATAAGATTTGCTGTTAAATTATATACATATTATTGCATAGATTTATTATACATATTATTATATTTATACATATTATTGCATAGATTTATTTTAATCTATTTAACATATGTATTAAAATTTCACAATTAATTCTACTTTATTTAAATTCTTTACCACGACCTAGCTTTCGTTGTATGACAACATCTTCACATGGACTATTTGTAAAGATTGATCGTGAAGATTGATTCTTTGCACCTGAAAATGTTTTAATACAACGAAACCTAGGTTGTGGTAAAGAATTTAAATAAAGTAGAATTAATTGTAAAAATTTAATACATATGTTAAATAGATTAAAATAAATCTATGTATATATATATATATATATATATATATATATATATATACATTTATATATATATATATACATTTATATATATATATATTTTTTTTTTCTTTTGTCATGGAGTTGAATATGGAATATCTTTTATCGCGGAATTAAATATTATTTTGTTAATTAAAAAAAATACCCGATTAATGAAAAGAACACGAATATAAGCATTAATGTATAATTATATAATATATAGATGAAATCCCCTTAATCTAGCAAATAATCGTCTTGTTTTCAAAATAATTTTTCAGGGAAATATGAAACGTTTGTTTATTTAATAAAAACACTCTAAACACACAATTATTGCAAAATAGATGAATGCAAAAAATAACCATTGAATAAATTAAAACGCCCCATTAATTAAACAGCGCGACTGGGCATATTGCTGCATAGCATGTTTTCGGCGTTCTTCAAATACTACCAAGCAGATGGACGATCATCATTTCTACTTTGGTTGTGAACGTGAGTGCACGTCTTCTATTCCACCAATTTTATCAAAAAATGCTATTTTGATGAATTTCTATTTTCTTTTTAGTATTTAGCATTGCTATCATGGATTTTCAAAATTTTACGTGATTGTTAATAGGCAGCCTGCCTTTTTATTCTATTTGAGTAATCTTTCGACCCACCGTTCCCTAAACAAATGTTAATTTTATATACTTCAATAAAAAATAAAATTTATTAAAATCTCTTTCTTCATTATAATAAAATAAATATTATCAGGTATATCGTATTGCTAATCCTGTCTGGAACGACCTTCCTCTACAAACAACAACGCTGAATGACCGTTCGGTCCCCGGCCGTAGAATACACCAACGTTTTGTTTGACAAAGGGAATGGTGAACCGTACAGCAAAACAATACACTGCCCGTCGGACGGGCGGATTTGTGGAAGGTTAACCGAGCGACCTTCGATGGGTGAAAAATGCATCCAGCAAACCCAATAAGCTTAAATAATAATTCTGACTCACAGCACGTCCATACACTGGCAATTTTAGTTTGCTTTCAAACATGATGTACAGCCGCGCTGTGGAATAATGAATGGGGCCCTTTATACAAAATAGTTTAAAGCCAAAGTGAGTTGGTACAATTTAAATTACTTGGACATTTTCAATGGTAAAATCCAATATATTTATGAGAACGTTACAAGCAGTTCTCACTTTTACGTCATTTTATGTACTTATGATGAGTGACGTAAAACCAAACTCATTTGTCACACGTAAAAATTTGTGATTATGGTCTAAGGTGTGAAAAAAATTTCAAAAAGTGAAATAATCATATCAAATAAACAAAGTAAACTGTACAGTAATATAGCCATATATATGTATGGCAATTATAATAATTATAGTACGCTGTTCATTGAAAAAAGTCCACTGAGCTCGGTTGTTTCGGTTCTTATGCTTTATTCTTTTCCTAAATTTCCCTGCACATTGGACGAGAGGACCGTTATTGACTTCAAAACTCCATTCAAAGTTGGCATCGTTTAATTCAAACATTTACATTGCAACGTGGACGCAGTTATAAATTTCAGTTTATTTCTTCCAAAGTCAATTTGGTTTCCATGCTGGAACGACTAACGGAACCGCTCAAATCTCTCGTGGCTCAAACTTGTTGTGGGTTTTGTATTAACTGATGCATACTTATGAAGACGTAAAATGGAAATTATTTTGAACTTAAAACTAATCGATGTAAAACGGCGGCTGTAAAGCGAGGTATGTCCGAATTTTTTAATTTTTAAATTGCACCACATCATAACTGGATGGAATTATGAGACTAGCCTGATTTACATAGTCCGTTTTCGTAACCTTGGCTTATACTCTGAATCTCTCCACATTCTGCATATTCCTCAGTGCCACTTATTTCAAGTCCATTTCCCTACACCTACAGCATATAGATGCTGCTAAACCCTGAAACAAACTTAGCTGCGATATTCGAATCTAATTCAAATAAAATTTTATTTTATTTTAGTTGAAAACCTGTATTGAATATATTTGGCGTTAATTTTGTAGAAATTCATTATTCATAATTAAATGTAACTACGTGATGTAGTATTATTTCTACTTTCTTTAAGTCCTTTGCAAAATCTTTGCCAATAGCCCACCTGAAGTTGTTGTAATACAACGAAACCTAGGTCGTGGTAAAGAACTTAAAGAAAGTATAAATAATACTACATCACGTAGTTTCATTTAATTGTGTTTAATTGTTGAAGACCTGTTTTTAATAAACGGCGACGACTGAATACTACTGAAAATTAAGTAACACTATTGTGGAAAGTATTTTCCATTTTATTACCTTTAATTTTAATACGTCTACATAGTGTATTATTCTCAAAAGTTTTTAAAGCTTGTCATATATTTTTCATAGTTGAATTTCTGTGTTTTAAACTTATATTTTAATTCAAACTTTTTACTGAACAATTTTTTGGTAATAAATATTAATGATACTTACTGCACATTTCCTCCACGATATCAAGAATCACATTAACAGCAGCCATATTCATTATAGATATATTGTTAAAAAGCCTTCCTTTTGACTTCAGTGTATTCGGTAACAAGAAAAAAAAAATTTCCGAGTATTTACTCAGGAAGTAGTAGGAATGGAAAAACAATAAATGTACACTTAGTAAGTGCATGGATTTATTGATGTTTAGGTTAGGTAGTTTTTTTTTCCTTCCAGGAAAATATAATAAGTATATTTATATTTTTTCCATTCAGACCTCTAACTTATGTTGACCCTTAGTCACATTTCTATGTAGTTTAAATAAATTCTTATACCGTTCAAAACGATACGGCGACCAGTGGGTGCCATATTATATTTTATACAGCCTATAACGCTCTTATATTATGACAAATTTAATTATATTTTATTTGTTAAGATCGCTCTTAACAAATGAAATATTAATAAAATCATTTAGTTTTGTTCCTGAGATAGAACATCTATGTGCACCTACGCACATACATGGACAGTTATATTCATAATTCTTCATTATCAATCTTGCCGTAATCGAATAAAAACACGATAAACATATTCCTTTACTTTCAATAATCCCATAAAAATTATAATCAAACCATAAAATAGATAAACCAACCCCCGATGAACGTTTATCGACACTACAACTACTTAGCACAAGATAATTTAAGCAAAGTGCCAAATATACCAACACAATTTGGTCCTTATAGCTTCCAGCAAAATACAGATCATTACTCAGAGATTGAAGGCCTATCTCCGCATAAATCGCATGTAATGTACATACATGTACATTCCAATGTTTCATCGATCGGTCCCGCTTTTGGAAGACAGGATGAGGGCGAAAAAGAGGTCAAGAAGCGACGCAGTCAAGGATTATTACCTCAATCAGTCCTCCAGCACACCCGAATTGAAAGAGACTATTCTCTTGTTGGCTCTGTATAAGTTTACGAACATAGAACTGGTGAGTGATAGTCAAGTCTTCGAGGACTTTACGTATATATTTTCCTGTCCATCCTCACTAATACAGTTTCGTTGTTATTAGACCAAGTTTAGGTTTTATATGTAAACGCAAAATTAATACTGATTGCTAATTATAAAGATTTTTGCTTATATTCGGTATTCCACAGTTATAAAATGTAATAGTGATTATATTAGCGAGAATATTAGTGTGCGCTAAATTTCTGTATATACTAAATTTACTGAATACAATTATATTTAAAATACATAAAACAATTGAAAAAAAATAAAACTAAATACATAAAACTGATCAGTCATAGTGTCCTGAGAAACAAAATATACCTTTCATAAGTAAATATTTTAATGACGATAGTAATATGCGTAACGAAGAAGGTATAAAGTTTAATATAAATTAGTTACTCGATCAACTAAAAGTTTAAAAAACTAAGTTAAATGCAAGTTTTACTTACATTGTTCTGTGCCATAAACACTCCCTTCTCTTCTACCTTAATCAATCAACTTAAAGTTTAAAAAATAAGTTAAGTACAAGTTTTACTTACACAATTATTGTTCTGTGCAATAAACACTCCCCCCCTGCCCTAACTACACAGCACTATACAGCACTGTAGCAGTACTCGCTGACGACCACAGCTTTATAACTGAACTACATTGAATATTTTGATAAACGTGAAAGAAACAATGTTGTCCCTTACATTTTGAGAAATATCAATTATAAGAAAATAAACTATTAAATTGTTTATATCAATGAATCGCACTAGATTTTCTAATCTTAATCATTTTCGTTCGATCTTTGTCTAATTTTCAATGTTCGTGGATTTTCTCAGATTATTCTTTCGCTGACGAGGGAGAGGACAGCAATTTTTTAAACATTTTTTCCGAAAAATATTTAAACTAATTTGTTAAAAAAAAATTGTGCGTGTACTTACTACGCGCGTTAGAAGTTATCCTTCTTTGGCATAATACAAGAAAAATATAATTTATTACGCAAATAATTAATCGAAATAAAATAATAATAGAACTGGAGCATACTTATAAATAAGGTTTGCAAAATATAAATTCAATCAAATAATGAAATTTTAGAAATTTAAATTTATTTTCTCTTTTATACTTATTATTATTTAACTTTAATTAAAATTAAATAAAATTAATTATTATATAACTTTTTATCGAGAATTTCAACCATTTATTTAATAATCAATTTCATTTAATAATTAAATGATGATAATTATAGTTATAATTATTATTATTTTTTATTTCATTATTTCTTTTAAATTAATGAAATTAAATTTAAAATTATTTTCAAATTAAAAATAATTATTTTAATAATTTCAATGAATACTCGGCATTCCATTTTACATAAAAACGTGTATGTAATGAATTGTTAAATTTACTAAAACAATCTAAACAAAGTTTAATTAATAATGAAAATAAATAAATACGCTGAAAATTTATTTTAATTTATTAATTTTAAGTATTCAATTAATAATAAAGCAAATAAATACGTACCGAAACTTAACCTCATTTAGAGAATTACACTTTAAATATATTTTGAATATAGCAACATACTAAATTGAATATAGCAACAGCCACTACACGTATGTAAATATGTTAAGTGACCAACTTCATCCTACCGATTTTTGCTGCATCGTGCGCGCGCATCGTTGCCAACTTCATACTATCGATTTTTATTGCATTACGCGCACGCATCGTGACCAACGTCATCCTATCGATGTTCGTTGCGTCATAGCAACAGCCACTACATGTATGTAAAGATGTTTTGTGAGCAACTTCATCCTACCGATTTTAGCTGCATCGCACGCGCGCATCGTTGCCAACTTCATACTATCGATTTTTATTGCATCGTGCTCGCGCATCGTAACCAACGTCATCCTATCAATGTTTGTTGCTTCATGCGTGCGTATGCGCGCATCGCAAAATTTAACTCTAATCATTTTTTCGTAACGCGCCTATAGAAATAAAATCATATGACTATTGCATTCGTGCTTCAATAAGTCTACATTAGAACCTTGATTTTTTTATTCCTCAATTTACCCTTTTAAATTACCCCAAAAAACTAAAATAGAAATTGTTTCACTTCACGTCTATATAATTGTGCTACCATATTCTATTTGTGTGCTAAATTTCGAGTTTTTACGTCGTCACAGTTCCCGATAAAATAACTTATGACAGACGGGCAGATGGTCGGCCACCGAACTGATTCCATAAGTGTTTGGTTTTGCTAAAACGGAACACTTATGGAACTCGCATCTTGAGGGTATAGCATTTTTATAACGGGTAATCGTAAAGCTTATTAAATAGGTATTTTACAAATATACGAAAAAAATGTAAGGAAATAAAACAAAAAATTTACCTTGTCTTTTAAAAATTCGACCTAAAATCACAAAGATTTTTTTCTCCTTTAAGTTATGATGCCACACTACGTACTAATTTTCAAGAGTCATTACGAAAGCACACGATATTGAAATGGACGTCTCTTGCATTTTTACGGAAATAAGGGATCATAGACCTTAGTATTTGATATACATTTTAACTTAACCGTTCCTGAGTACACGGGTCTCGTGACACAGACAGACAAATGGAAAATAGGGTTCCTCTAAGTAGTCTGTTTTTTTCCATTATGAGGTACGAAACCGTTACGGTTAACTAATGATAAACTAAAAGAAAAATAAAAGACTCAGTATTGAATATGATGTTTATGACGGAATCAGTACAAATAATATCTATATACATAATAAGACGTTAAAAGCAAGAAGTCTGTGTACTAAATATTTTTGACAAAAATGAATTCAGAGACAATAAATGAGCTATAGAATAATGCTAACAGAATGCCGTGGTTTTCGCAGTTTTTTGTAGAAACTTTAATACAAATTTAATGTAGATAGCGATTTTACTTTTGCATTCCTTAAAGCCAGGGAAAGCATAAGAGATTTTTTGCTTTTGAGATATTGAGCGTTTTTTTTCATGTTTTCCTTAATTATCTGTCCGTTTGTAGGTTATGTTTGTACTTGTATCGCTTAAAATTACTAAGCAAATTTAACAACATTATTACTATTGCCTATTTATTCAAATCTAAAAATGAATATGCATAGGCAGTGTGAAACATGCAAAGAGTTAAGAAACAACCGATCTGGTGGAAAACCCACCAAACAAAACCTTCATAGAAATGCAATTTTCCAATACACAAATCTTATAGAGAAACTTGTGTCTAAGTGAAAAATAAAAATTTAAGATAAAAAGAGTGCACGCACATAACTTTTTGAAGAAAAAAAATATTCATATGGTCAATCTTATAAATATCGTTACGTAATTTTTCACCGTGCCGGGTTCTTAAAATAAAAACTGTACTTTCCAAAATTCATTTATTAAAATAAATAAATTCCGAACAACGTCCAATTAAAGACAACAATACCTTACCAAATAATCAGGCAATCAAAATGTAATGCACAAATCTTAACTTTCAAAACAGTAACCATAACAACACAGCAACATAACAACATTCGGCAGCCATCTTTCTTATGACCGTGCATGGCTTTGTTAATCTTCTAATTAAAAACTTGCCAGTAACATTAAAATAAATGGAAAAAATACTGTTTTTGACCAGATCTCCATAACTACCTTTCTATTTTTAACTAAAAATATAGATATCATCTTTTACCAAAACAAAAGGCCTGAAATTTATCTGGTTCAAATCCAATAAGTTTTTCTCAGGCATTGTAGACAGTGTGTTTAAATTTTATGGATTTATATCTCGAAAAGGGTACTGTTTTTCGAATCCTATAAACTGTAACACGTCTTTATATAAGTGCGTCTTTATGTAAGAACGCTATGAGACAAATCGGACAACAATCGGACATGGTTTCAAAAGTTACAAATCTTTGAAAGCGCATAAATACATATCTACTCACAAATTCCGATATAATTCATACTTACCTACTACAATTTTGCATTAAAATACCTTCCATTCCTAATTTTCACGAAGGGAGGTGTTTTAAGAGTAAAATTATATCTCCTCCCCTACTAGAAGCTAACATATACTTTTTTCTTTTTGATGAAAGCTAAAATAATCAGGGATTTTTATCCTTTGTCTATTGCCAATAAATGGCTATCCTAGCGCTAGCGCGAGGAAACTTACCGGCAATGAATATGATAAGTAATTCTTATGATATATGTATATATATATATATATATATATATATATATATATATATAGATATATGTATGTATATATATATATATATGTATATATATATATATATATATATATATGCATGTATGTATGTATACGATATATACAGCTGGGCATACCCATTAGTTAGTTCATGTAATTCATAATTATATTTAACGAAATATTACTATAAAGAAATTGAAACAGTAATTTATTTTTCAAAAATACGTGAAAATATGATTTGCTATTCTCGAAATGCGCTCTATTTTTTCACGTCACACGTCTCGTACGCCATTTAATAATCTGTTTAAAGTATTTCTCAATCTTTTCGTAATATATTTCTTACCCATTATTTTTCCATTTCTCAACCAGATATTCTATGGAAATATGTCGTATATCATATTCTTTTCTTTATCGAATAAACAGCATTTTGTCAATGCTCATTCCAACGTAGTCGGATAATTACACATATATACAAACATTTGCAAAAGGACACTCAATCCGTCGCCACTAACACGATTATCAAACAATTTACCGCATTGTATTCTAGCAAAACCAACTCCACTACATCTCTATTCTGCATGCGGATGTAAAGTAATGGGTTTATTGCTCCATAATAGCGAAAAAGCCTTGGAAACCATCCTGGACAAGTTCCGCCCCTCGAATAAAGGCGGCGGAGCTGGTACTGGTTTCAGCTGGATGCGCTTATTGCCATGCAATAAATCGGTCGGACTTAAGGCAAAAGCTCTGCTGTAGTAAAACTTATGCCCGTCGCTCGCATCCGGGGCGTTCCTTCATGTCGCGGAAGGCTGATATAGAGATGGGCTTAGGGGATGATTTTACGGTTACTTTATAATGGTTACTTTGGTATCTACTGCAAAAGAATTTAATATAAATAGTTTATTCGTTCAATACCTTTTTTTATTTTATTGCGATTTTTAGATTATTGCGAAGTAATAAACCGAAAAAAATTACCAGAGTCTCGATTTTACACTATATATTTTAATCACATATGTTTGCAATACTTAGTATCTCCATTTATTAAACTGAAAAAAATGCTACGAAATTTAAATATTCCACTCATTGTAAATACACATATATATGCTATGATGTATGTACACAAACTATAGAATTATCTATATAAGGTAGACAAATTATTATAACTTTAATAAAAAGCACACTTGTTTATGATCTTTCTTAACAACTTACAATTAACATTAACGAATAAAAACAGTCACTTTTAAATAAAATTAAAAAACCGGTTACATTCTAATCTGGCTCACGCATCGGGATTTTGTACCTGATACGAAGTGAAATTATTTTATTTAGCATAAGTCATCATTGATGTGGAATTCCTAGCGCAATATACATTTAATAGTACATAATTAAATAGGGGGACATATTTATTATGGGGAACATATCAAATTACAATTTACCTTCGCACGAGCTTCTAAAAGCTTGTTTTTTTATAATTTTAAGAACAGTAGTTTCATAAATAATGGGGAAAGGGCATATTTCTTTGCATATTTTAAGCATATTTTCCAAGATACTTAAAATTATAAAAAAATGTTTGTATATACCAGACCCTATGCAATTAAAAAAAAAATTGTTGATTATTTGCCTAAACCCTTTACTCCCATTTACCCCCCTCCTTACCCCTCCCCTTTACTTTACACATAAATAGGTTTTATTATTAACTAGACATATGCGGATTAACATGCTTGTTTACTATGACGAGCTGCATGTTTCTATGTCAAACGGAGAAATATTTATTTTGATGCAATTGTGATAGACGGACAGATGGACATGTGAGTGGTTTTATTAGATAGGGGTTTCATTTGTTTGTAGGAGATACGAAACCATAAAAACCAAACCACTAAATAACACTTAGAACTAATCATTTTATTTCTTCTTCGGAGGACTTTGTGGTACTTCATCCTACAATGAAGTCAATAGTACTAAACAGAATAAGATGCCTTTAAAAAACTCTTAAAAGCATATTTCAGGAATGTACATTATGTCGACGGTATCCAAGCATTTATGCAAAAATCTTTATTCAACGTTATAAATTATTATACCATAAAAATATATATTTGCCTACTTTTTCGCTAAAATGTCGTTTCCGAACACAATAATTTTTCAGGACATTTCTTGTTTCATGGTTATTTGGAGACGGTCGGAAAATTGACTCCAAATAACCATGGAACAAGAAATGTTCTAAAAAATTATCATGTTCGGAAACAATATTTTACCGAAAAAGTTCCAATTAATACTCCTATTTTTTTTGTTATTTCATACTTTTCAGTGGTTTTCTTATTCAATGGTTATTTGAAATCGGTTAAACTGTTTTATTAAAAAGTTATGTTTTTTTCATTTAATTCTTACATTATGTTACATAGGTCGTCGCGACCATACGAAAAAATTAATAATACATCATTCAGTGAAATCAAAACACACATTTACGGCATTTAATAAGCACGAATATATTCATTTACACCTACATCTTTTTTTCTTCTTCTTTAGCCATGTTCTACCACAGTGGTATAGGCCTACTTCATTCTATACCACTACTCTTGATTTTGTAGTTTTTCTAACCATTTCATTCCAGCTATTCTTTTGATGTCATCGTACCAACACATATTTGGCCTTACTTGTGGGCGTCTTTCTACGTCTAGGTTTCTGGCGACGTGACCAGCCTGTTGCCACTAAAACTTCGCAATACGTTTATGACGTGCACGAGGAAGAGCAAACTTTTCTCTCTGAGCCACTCTAAGTTTGGTCAGGATTTCTTTTATAAACACCAAGGTTTTAGCTCGATAGATAAGTATTGGTAGGGTACACTGGTCATATATGTAAGCTTTCTGTTCAGTCGTAATTTTTATTTTGATTGTGAATTCAATTTTGGAGTAGACTGCTTGCGCTGGTATAAGACTAGCTCCAGTCTCGTTTTTATGATTCACCATAAAAACCTCTTGATCAAGATATTCGTATCTCTATATTCTTTCTATAATGGTTTAGTTGATACTAATACTCACAGTACTCTTTGAACAGTTAGTCATAATTTTGGTCTTGTTCAAGTTCATTTTCAACCCAACCCGATCAGAAGCATCGCTTAGTTCTTATATAATAATTTCGAGGTTTGGCTGGGGCTTCTGTGAATAAGACAATGTCATCAGCGAACCTTAGCTTACTCAGTTTATTTCCTGCTGTATTAATACCACGATTTTCCCAATTCAGCATTCTAAAGATCTCTTCCAACACCAGTTTAAACAAATTCGGAGAGGGAGTATCCCCCTGTCTTATTCGAGTCACACTGATTTTGTTTCTGGTAAAAAACAATATTTATCCTAAACCATCGATACCAACAATTATAAATTAAAAGTGATGGTATACTGAGTCACATCACTATTCTAAACAAACCAGTAAAATGTAAACTCATAAAATGCAGCGTCAAACTGCCGGGTTTACCTGTTTTTTTATTGCCGGGGAAAATCGACAGCGGTACGGATACAACGTGTGGAAGACGTCGTATCTTGTCTTCTAATAATGTTGACTCTGCTTGAAACGAGTGTGATTGTGACTGAATGAAAATTTCAGGAGGACACTTTAGGAAACCATACTTACTTTGGGACATAATGATAGTTTCCTTTTATACTTTTTTAATGAAAAGTTTTCTCTTGGCTGAAAAATCGACGAAATGATTAAAACGATTTTCTTACGTATAGATAACGAGCATATGTAGCTTGCTGTGTTAAAACATAGTTTCATTCAGGTTTAGTTTATCATAATGTAATTTTATTGCAAACAAACCGTCTTCTAGTAATTAATTGTATACATGTATTATTTTCGCTAAAAAAAATCGAAGAGCGAGCATCCCTAAATCTTATAAAAAATGTGTCTCCTTTTTTTATTGTTATCGTTTTTTTTTGCAGCACTTTTAACTTGAACAAATGATTATTATAATAAATTTCTCTCTAAACACTGTTAATTAATTTTTTTTAATATCTTGCTTGTTTATATTGATATGGCGTTCCTAAAGGTCTCTACTTACTAATACCTCTGCTTACAAATAACTACCAACTGTCAACAATAAATTTATGGGTGAACGTAAAGTTGTTGATTATACCCTATTTATAAACTATAAGTTAAAATCATTTTAAATTTATTTAATCACAAGGTTTTTCTAATAACAATAATTGGACTTATCAAACGTGCAAAAAAGAAATGAATGTATACTAATAGACATGTTGAATTAAATCAGGCATTTTGATTAAAATTTATTCCAAAATATTAATAAAGAAAAATATAATGTGTATTTATATGTGTGTTTTCTCTTTATCCATCACACTGTATGTCACCTAAAGCTATGGGCCGATCTGAAATTTGGCATTTCGAGATTTCTTCTAAATAGCTCAAAACGTTTATATTTTTATATACGCAAACCTCAAATTTTTTGAAGAAAAAATTGAACACTTAAAGTTTTCTAAAGATAGATTAGACGATTTTCTTCAAACTTTTGACATTGCTATATATATATATATATATATATATATATATATATATATATATATATATATATAGTATATATATATATATACTTCATTCTATTTCAAAAGAGAATGTTTGTAAACAAAATGACAGTTCAGGGAATTACATTTTCTTGTATTCACATTAATAAATTAAATATATTTATTTTATAATTGTTATTAAAACAAATTATGTTTAATGGTATACACATTTACGTTGCATAATATAATACCAAAATGCATATAAATAATGAAGAGAGGGGTTTAAGTTTTTCCTAAAGTCATTTTTTATTTTAAATAAATATATCTAATAATAAAAATAATCATCAAAATATACAGATAAGAGTAAAAGCTTAACTATTTAAAAAAAACACTGCAAAATAATATTAACTCTTTTTTAAAAATAAAATACCATAATTTTTTTTTCTTCCACCAAATACCATATATTTCTATATATTCTGATTTACTTCTGTCTCGGTTTAATTTTGATCGAGTTTAATTTTGACATAGACGGTATTCTGCTGTCTTTGTAGCGTGATGATTATCACGCTACAAAGACAGCAGAATATCGTCTATGTCAAAATTAAATTGATTTATTGCAGATACTTCACTTCAACAAGTTACAAAGTGAATGAGGTATAATAAATAACTTGTATGGATATGAACTTCTTACATGTGGGAATATCGAATATTTTTCAAAATGTTTTATACCTCTGAATTTTGTGTAATTGACAGTTAAGGTTTTCCTTTTTTCTTTTCTTAATTTTACAATTCGCATTAGTAACATACCCGTGTAATGTTAAGATTTATAACGTTATTTTGCACGACAGTTTAATAAGTTAATATGATGACAGTAGTACGTGGTTCAATAATATCATAGATGAATTACAATGTGTTTTGTGAATTGCCATCGACTGATTGAATTTATATATGTGGCAACCACATTTTTACTGTCATATTAGTTTATTTACAAACATTCTCTTTTGGAATGGAATTGAGTTTATTCCTTTCTAAATATTACACTTGCGGCAAAACTTCACGAATGTTTACCTTGAATAGGCTTTTCAGACCAATTGTTTTTGAGTAAGTTTAAAATGTTAAGTTTCATTTCGATAAATTTCTACTTTCTCCATTTTCTGAATCACATCGACCTCATTACCATCACTATATAGCTGGCACTCTATTACTTCCCAATCCGAATCATCATTGACTTATTTCTCTGCTTCTTTTAATATTAACTTCCGCTATGAGGTATTTTCTCTATGAAAAACTGATACTAAATTATATCGCAACAAAAATTGCCAAGGAGCTTTTGTTGCACATACAAAACTATTATCAGTACAGTAGTTTATGTGCACATAAATAAAGCAAGTCATAGAATCATACATGACATCTTTTGTAGTTGGTCAAAAATTCCAAAACAAATACATGCAAATCATGTTTTTTGTAATTATACCAAATAAAAAAAAATGTGTGAAATCATACAATTTCAAGAAGACACAACTTAGTCTATGTCATAAAGTCACAACAAGATTCAAATCAAACCTCTGAGACCCGAGCTCAAGCAAAGGGTTGAATTTATTTCGCACATTCATACAAAGAAGGGCGAGCATCCTAGAATAAGAGTTTTATGATGCCGCCAATGCAAATACTTTGTATGCCAGACAATAAAATAAAACAGCAAAATTGTATTACAAAGTTACAAAAAACATGTTATTTGACCATGCATTTCACAAGAAAGTACATGTACGTGGCTTATTTAAAATATATGACCTGAAAAATATAAAAACACGTTGTAAGTTAAAAAAATTTGGTGCAAAGGCATTTTGTCTCTCTATCCTTAAATAACTGGGAGAGGCCGCTCTGCACTAATCTAATAAATCCGATGGCCTGTGCTATTCGAAATGAATTTTGTAGAGTTTTTGATAATCTATTTTTTCTCTAGCGATGCCCGTGATTTCGATTGCGTGCACTTTTAGAATAATATATAATTAATACACATTTCAGCATATATTATGATAAATAGCAGCTATAACTGCTACTTACTTAAGGACGGTATGTAAGTGAGTATGTATGCGAATCTTGCCAGTGCCCCAATTTCTCCTCATTTTAGATCATACTTCTATTCTTCTTCTACTTTTCAAAAAGGAATACTGGGGAATTCTAGATATACAACTGAGAGAATAGAGTGAGAATATGTATCATTTGCTTGCTTTGTTTAGAAAATAAAAGAAAGGTGCGTGTACTTATGTACGCGCGTGAGAAGTTATACTTCTTTGGCATCATTAAATAATACATACGGAAAGATAACCTCAATTATATTGGAGCACTTGAAAAAGTCTATAAACACAATTTTTTCACTAATATTTACGAATAGTAAATATATTAATCAAAATATTGAATTTAAATCACTACTGAATATAATTTATCAGCACATATATAAATCGCACTTATTTTTTTTATCCAATAAATTCAAATGAAAAAGCGGCTCACTGCGTCAATATTATGTACTTGAAGTATTGTTGTTACGTGAAATTAATAATCATATCTATCAAAAGATGGCGCTGAGCTGATGTAAGGAAATTATAAACTAATTGATATTTTAATTCTGTGTGAAAAGTGAATACAAAATAAAGATAAAAACAATATTACCATAAAGCTAAATGCCTTATGGTAATATTGTTTTTATCTATATTATCTGCATAAATTAAAATCATCATCAAGTAAATCTGCATTAAATGGTAATATTGTTTTTAAATATCATCTGCCTCTCTGTATAAGTATTTATCTGTGAAACTTGGATATTAGATTTATTAGTAATATAAATAAAGAATCACAATTAATGACATCAAACATTTTTAAATTATTCGAAAGACAAATAAAATGCAGAATCTAAAAATAAAAACCTTGTCTCGGAGGCGCCGGGTATCGATCTCGGTACCTCTCACATGCTAAGCGAGCGCTCTACCATCTGAGCTACGCCCCCAACGTAAGTTTCGTACAAAATATTGGTATTAATATATAGTCTCAATAACTGCAACTTCATACTGTAACTTTTGTGTCACGAATCTTAAAACTTCACTCTCATAATTTTTTCATAACGCGCCTAAAGAAGTATAACTTCAAAAACATTTGGCCAGTGCAGAAGATATGAAAGTAAATTATTTTGAAATGAATTAAAAACATAGAGGATAATATCAGCCTCCTACTCAAACGTGAAATTGATCGTTAGAATTTCCTAAGGAAACAAGGAACCCTTATTATTTCGTCGTGTCCTCCATGTGACACAAACTCATAATTCCAACAATTTTAACTCTATGCAAGTGACAAACTGAAATGGCACAGCTCATATAACGCTCAGAACGGATGACCGTTGGGAAAGAATAGTTCACAAATTACGACCACATACCGAAAGAGGTAATGTTTAGCGATGGACATCTTCCGGCTGATGATTAAGTGTACGAAATGTTTGCAAGTAAATGCTTCACATTATGATCTCAATTAATACCTAACAAGAATATTCCTTTTCTTATAATGGTAAGTATATATTTTTTATCCCCACTTCACAAGTATGGGAGGTATAAAACGGAGATAAATTCTTTAAGCACGCATCCCATCAAGTCATATCGAGGAATCATAAAATAAAATTAATATTTGTTTTCCCGTTATTCATTTTTAAGGTCTGTTTGGGAAATATTGAGCTTTCGAGTTATATTATCTGTTTTCCTATGTACTTTATTTGTGTTTTAGGCCTTATGATCTATAATAAATATTTTCTATGCATATACAAGTGTGTATATATATATATAAATATATATATATATATATCAGTAATGTTACGAAAGTCATAATTAACATACGAATGCAAATGTTTAAGGAATGTATTGAAAATAATAGATTTAATTATTAATTTTATTGCGTTCAAGTAATTTAAGCAATAAATGTATGATCAATAATCAAATTTGATTTAATCTTGCTGCTTTATCAGCCAGTCTCATTTACGCGATTTCTAAATGGCTCGTAAATGAGATCAGCTGCAGTAAATAATTGCTCGCTTGGAACACTAGCTCGAGAAGCACTAAGATACTCGCGAGCAAGATATAACAATTTGTCTAATTTCAATTGTAAAACTCACTTTTCAGCCAAACCTGCCATGGTGTAACAACCGACTTCACTTTGAAATGGAAAACTTTAATTTATTTTTCCACCAGTACAGAGGGTTTTCTTCATTGAAAGCTCATTTTTCTTTGAGATACTTTTTTAGATGAGCTTTAATCTCACGTTCCAGTTTGTCGTCAGTTTCTGCATCGGAGCATTCGTCTTCACTTAAGGAATCCAAGTATGCCTGATAGATTTTTAATACACTTTTATTAGCAGGGCAGCTAGCACCGGTTAAATGCTGTAGCTTTTACGTCAAATTTCTGGGCTTTTTAGGGCATGAAGTACGGCGATCAACATTATCATTGCGATTACACAGACTCAACGCGAGAGCAACAACTTCAGTGACGGCTTTTTCTGTGACAATTTCGCTAAAAAATGCTTGTAACGTGGATCTAGAAACTTGGAGATCATGAATATGGAATCAGTATCTAGATTACAAAACTTCTTACCCATTTAGCTTTTAATAATTTGAACTAAGTGTCAACAACGCCACCTCCTTCTTCAAGTGTGTTAACATTATCAAGACTTTTCTTCAGTAAATAATCGAAATAACTGACGAAATCAAAGCTTGTGAACTACTGTAATTACGCTTGCTTGAGTAGTGATACGCAGTACTCCATAGTGTACCATTCTTTGGGCGATATGTTCTTCAAGTTTCGCCTATACGAGTGTGGATTTTTTGAGATAGTAAATGTTTAAACGTTTAGAGTCCCAATGTTTCTTTTTATATGGAAATTCTTCAATAAATAATTTTTACCTCTTTTAGTGGAGTTTCGGGCCGATTTTCCACTTCCGATTTTGAAGCCTGCATCTCCACTTGGCTTGTATTAGACACTTATTTTCATTGATATGAACAGCTTTTAAATGAATTGCAACCCCTTAGTAGTTGTCCCAACGCGGAAATAAATTTTATCACATAACATTACATTTTGCGTGATCGCGGTATACTGGTGTGTAATAATACCATATTTCACTTTTCTTTCCCGGGGGCATAATAAAAATGTCGTTCAAATTACTTAAAATTTACAAGAAACTGATAAAAACTTTGTTTTACACGTTATTTGTTTGTTTACTGAGGTAATACTGAGTAATTAATTGCCAATAGAAAGTAACTAGTGGTGAGCGGGAAACGCTTTCTAAATAGTGAAACGCGTCAGGAGTAATGGTGACGCGCCGCTATTAATAACCTGTCGAAACTTCCATTGCATTTACTATGGTGACATTGGACGTATCAGATGCATTATATTCGCATTCGCAAAATGTTCGCATTGGATGATGCGCATTTCACTGAATGAATGCGATTAGGAATACTCATAATATCACCGATATACTTACAGTATGTAAAGTACGGAAACTTCCGGACTTTAATCCCTGATCATGTGTAATAGGTAGATTGCAATACACCTATTTTTTTTTAATCATATCACTTTTTGCTATTTAAAAATTGTCATAATTCATTAACATGAAAATGCATCAACCTATACCTTATATTTCAATAAACGTCAGAAATGTGTCAATATTGCATGATCACTCTTCTTAGCGATCGATAGTGAATTTGACTTGTCTAACTACCCCTTTGATTTGCATAGTTTTACCATAAAAAGGATAAAAAAGAAAAGATTATCAAAATTAATTTCATGGCCAGCTTTATTTACATTTCGTATTCCCTCAAATATTAAAGATAGTAAAAAATATTATTATTGATTTCTAAAATAAACTTGTCAGAATAACTGTTAACACGATATTTGTTCATTTATCGTTTAGATAAATTATTATTCGCTTCTTATTAATAATACAATATTAATTTTAATTGCTTATTTCAAATTCAATCTTAACGGATTATTTATCATTTAATATGGCAAGTCACACACACTTCTTCTGGTTAGTTATGACATAACAGTTGATTAGCTTACGCATGCGTCGCTGGTTTCTGTGAAATTATTTACTATTGGTGATATCGAGTGAGTGAAATTTCGTTTTTTAGCGCTGGTGAAACATGGTGTTAGTATATGCCGAATGCCATCATAATAGCCCTAAGAATATACGTCGAACGTTATCCGAGAACCGAGTCTAGTTGTTATCAATACAATACGAGAGAATAAATAAGCACGAAAAACGAAAGAAATAATATGAAGTATCACTTGATATCATTAGTGATATCAGGTGATACTTCTCCAACAATATCGATAAATATGGAACAAAATGTGCTAACTCATCTTAGAAGGGAGCAAATTTCGAATACCAGACGCACAGCGTAGATAACTTAAGTTAAAATTATTGTCGTCGGTTGCGCAACTGCGGTAAGTACGGGGAAGGCACTTAACACAGAAATGGAACATAAAATTTAGATAAGTGTAAATACATTCTAAAACAAAATAATTCGTATTTTAATTACTATGTACGCATACGTAAATAATTTTTAATTTAATTGCTATATACGTGTTTGAAAAACTAGGTTTTTTTGAAACGGATAAGTGACATTTCATTTTGACACTTGACAGTTTATAAAGTTTGCAATAGGCGTACCACGTTGCCAAAGCTCATGATATGGCATTTAACCTCGTTTCTTTCATTTTTAATTTTAAAATTACTTCGTTTAAGAAAGCTTCTTTTAATTGCTTTCCTTTAATGTCAAAATTACTTCCTTTAAAGAAAAAATTTAGAAATTAAAAACATGAGGATAAATGGCATATTAAAAGGATTAGCAATTAACACACAATAAGGTTTAAAAGTTGACATCTGACATGACGTAACATAACATCATTTGGAAGTACGGACTGAGTAAGAGTATATATCCTGACTCTTCCGTTCGTCTTATTATAGCAGAGACGTTTGATTTTTTTTATAAGACTAGCAGACCTGGCAAATATAAAAATAAGTTGTAGGCATGAAGACTTTGCTGCAAAATTATTTGGTTGCTTAGATATATGGTCTAAATAAATCTAATAAATCCGATGGCATGTGTCATTCGAAATAGTATACAGCAATAACAAAACCAAAATAATAATGATGTCATTTATTTTTATTTTTATTTTGATCAAAAGAAAACTGACATTTATGAAAAACCTATAACCGAACTAGGTCTAAGACAAATACCAAATAATTTATTTAACCAAAACAGCTTTATTTACTTACTACTTCCAATAAATAACACTGTTGGCCATCATATTTTTATAATAGAAGAAGCAATTTCCCACATCGCTAACATCAATTCAGTTGAAGATCATATTTCGACGAATTTGATTAAGATTCAATTAAATATTAATATTATTTTAAATGAACTATTTACTTTTATATACCGAAATATTCAGTACATTTCCATGATGAATATCTAATAATGAAAATATGAAAATATATTATTCACGTAAATTAATGTTATCTTCGTTATATATTTTCTGTTCTATAGCCCTTGTGAGTTTAAATTAAATCCAGGTTAAACTTTCAATATTTAAGTCAAAATAGAGTAGACATAGAAGTTCATTTTGTTCACTAGCTGTGCCCCTGACTTCACCCCTACGTGAACGTTCAGAAAGTGTTATTAAGTTAATTAGATAATCAATAGATTATGTAAATCTATTATTAAAAGTAAGGGCGCCTTACATTGAAATGTCAATTTACCATATGTTATTTGTTACTCCATATCCAGCAGAATAAATCGGTGACTTTATCGAAATCGCTTCAGTTTGGCCAATATTTTAATAATAAATTAGCAATTTAACTCAATCATTTATTTAAACTAATGTAATATTGTTTGATTTTATTTCTTTCGGTTTTGAGATTTGAGTCTTGTAATTTGTTTGTTTTTTTTTGCTATAAAAAAATAATTTGAATTTTACACCTAAATCTGTTATCCCAAAGGCAATATAATGAGCTAGTGCCAATATTATATTTATGGTTGACAGGAAGGCAGATCCAAATATAACTCACAGCTGAGCATTTGTCAAAGTTAAGCCCGAATCTACTCGCTTTACTCCGGAACAAACAAAAGAAATATTTATTCGCGGAAACCATGTTCGAAATAAACTTTACCATGAAAATAATTTAATAATATCTACATTAAACTAGTTTTAAATGTATAATTCATATTCTTATAATTCACATGCTTACATAATGGAGTAAAGTGAGTAGATTTTAACGTTATTAATGTAATCTGAATCATTGCTAATATCCCACCTGAAGATGTTGTAATACAACGAAACCATAGGTCGTGGTAAAGAAATTAAAGAAAGTAGAAATAATACTACATCACATAGTTCCATTTTATAGTGAATAATGAATTTCTATAAAATTAACGGCAAATATATTCAATATGTTATTAATGTAATTAACAAAAAGGATTTCTTATAAATTATTAAACCAGCAATCAGCAAGGCGATAAATTTAGGTCAATCTCGAACTCCTCATGACCATAACAGTATAATATGTTTAAAAAAGTTTTAAATAATATTTATGATTATTTAATATTTAGATGTTTAAATTAGTTTTAAAGAATGTTGAGAAAAATACATAAATACGTGCATTTCTCAGATTATAATCGCTATTCCGACTAAATTCCGCTAGTCTGCTAGTCCATTCCGAATTCCTTACGAGCATAATTGTTAAATTTAGTTTATTTTTAAAAACTATTTAAAAAATACACAAATACGCACAATTCTCATATTATAATCCGCTATTCCGATTATAATCCACTACTCCGCTTGTCCATCTCGAATACCTCATGAGCGTTATAGTGCAGTACGCTTAGTTTTAAATACTATTTAGAAAATTACATAAATACGTGCAGTTTTCAGATTACAATCCACTATTTCGATTATAATCCCCTATTTGGCTAGGTTGTCTAGAATTCCTATTAAGAACAATAGTGAAATTGGTTAGTTTTAACTATTATTTATAAAAATACATGCATTTGTCAAATTATAATAGGCTATTCCTGCTATAATCCGTTATTTGGCAAGCCATCTCGAACTCCGAATACGTGCATCTTTCAGATTATAATCCACTTTTTCGACTATAATCCCATATTTGGCTAGTTTGTCTAAAATGCCTAATGAGCATAATAGTGCAATATAATTAGTTTTAAATATTATTTAGAAAAATATATATAATTCTCAAATAATAATCCGCTATTCCGACTACAGTCCGCTAGTCCATCTTAACTTTCTAATTAGCTTAATAGTACAATATGGCTCATTTCAAATATTATTTATAAAAATATATAAATACATGCAGTCCTCAGGTTATAAGCTTAATGGTGCAATATGGTTCATTTTAACTATTATTTATAAAAATATATAAATACGTGCAGTCCTCAGGTTATAAGCTTAATAGTGCAATATGGTTGATTTCAAATATTATTTATAAAAAATATAAATACGTGCAGTCCTCAGATTATAAGCTTAATAGTGCAATATGGTTCATTTCAAATATTATTTATAAAAATATATAAATACTTGCAGTCCTCAGGTTATAAGCTTAATAGTGCAATATGGTTCATTTCAGATATCATTTACAAAAATAATATAAATACGTGCAGTCCTCAGGTTATAAACCGTCGATTCGAGTATTAAAATCCTTCTAAAAACTACACAAACTCTCAGCTTAACGAATAAACACTGAATATATTTTGTTTCCGAGAACATTATAAGTGCCGTTCTTAAAAAACATGATTGTTTTCTAAATATTTTATCGACTTGTGATACTAAAACACAAACGATACCTTAGAACAACGAATAAGCTCGAAACGAAAATAAACATTAATATGAAAATCTTTTCCCAAGGCGTCAAAGATTTAACATTGAAGATTTATTTCTCAGAATAAATTTCTCATTTTTCTTTGAAAATACATCAAAGAGATTTTATTTCTGAGAAAAATATTTTCTGCTTTGCCACGCTTAAGTGCCTATATGAATATTTTGTTTTCAAGAGTTTTTCGTGCTATGATGTCATAAACACGTAACAGCGAAAATGCTTTTTCACTTGTGAGTAAACAATTTTATCAAAATAAAAACATTGTTTTTATTGACTCTTTATATTATAATAGACAATATATAACAAAAAGGATCGATAAAATATTTTAAAAAACACTTGCTTTAAAGTTTATATGGTTTCAGATAACGAGTAACTTTTCGCAGTTAAAATTTTTAATTTTTATGAAATATACTAATTATCTTAAGGGTATCTTTACATAATAACATTTTTATGTACATACGCATCTTATATAAGACTCAATTAGGTTAGGTAGCACGTCACGGTCTGTTGCGATAGGTAGGATGTCACGGACGGTGTGTGCGATTGACTCATTCGGTTCAATCGCCAACAGACCGTGACATCAAAATGCTTAAAGAAGTTTAGAATTTACTCTATAATAGTTATTGTCGATGATGCCTAACCGAGGCGTAAGGGATAAAAATAATGTCGATTTTTTAAATTAAAACTTGTGGTACGTGAGAGATAAAAACCTGTTAAGCACGAGTGGAACTCACACTACGAGCGTTCTGTACACATTTACGGATTTATAAAGATTTAATGGTACATGATATTCCTATTAAACTATATAAAAATTAAATTTCTCGAACGTAAATTTATTGCCTAACATATCATTATATTCAGTATATTTAAAATAAAATATGTTTTTATGTGATATAACTACAAATTAACGATTTTTTTCCTTTACTTGTGCTATGAGACCTTACTTCTTGCCAAATTTCATGATTCTAAGTCAACGGAAAGCACCCTCTAGGTTTTGATTTAAGTTCAAATGTCAAAAAATACGACATATATGATCGTATTTTTAAGATTTTTTTGATTTCGTAGACTAAGAAGCTTGATTTTTTTATTATATTTACAGCTCCAAGAGACCCTAAACCTAACTATTTGATACTAATTTCAACTTGAAATCTTCACGCGTTTCTGAGAAAAAGGATCTTGGCACAGAAACGGACGGACAGACAGACGGACAATGAAGGGATCCTATAAGGTTTTCTATTCTACCTTATGAAGTTTGGCACCCTAAAAAAGATTAAAATATACAAATTTTTATTAATCTTTCAGGTGAGATGATATGTTAACTTGGTTTCTGTTTGCAAAACTACTCTAACGAATGTGTTGATAAAGGTTTCATTTTTTTATAGAATTTATTTACCCTTGAAAAGGAAAGAAGGTAAATAAATGATATGTTAACTTGGAAATAAATAAATGATACGTTAACTTGGAAATAAATAAATGATATGTTAACTTGGAAATAAATAAATGATATGTTAACTTGGAAATAAATAAATGATACGTTAACTTGGAAATAAATGATATGTTGGAAGGTAAATAAATGATACGTTAATTTGGAAATAAATAAATGATATGTTAACTTGGAAATAAATAAATTATACGTTAACTTGGAAATAAATGATATGTTGGAAGGTAAATAAATGATACGTTAACTTGGAAATAAATAAATGATATGTTAACTTGGAAATAAATAAATGATACGTTAACTTGGTAATAAATAAATGATATGTTGGAAGGTAAATAAATGATACGTTAACTTGGAAATCAATAAATGATATGTTAACTTGGAAATAAATAAATGATACGTTAACTTGGAAAGAAATAAATGATATGTTTGAAAGGTAAATAAATGATACGTTAACTTGGAAATAAATAAATGATATGTTAACTTGGAAATAAATAAATGATACGTTAACTTGGAAATAAATAAATGATACGTTGGAAGGTAAATAAATGATACGTTAACTTGGAAATAAATGTTTCTGTTTCCAAAACTACTCTAACGAATGTGTTGATAAAAATTTCATTTTTTTACAGAATTTACCCTTGAAAAGGAAAGAAGGTAAAAAGAGATACGAGTAGGAATTTGAATCTTTGCATTTTTATTAATGCTTATTACTTACATAGAAAACCTAAAATGACTGTTTATCCACAATTAAATGAAACTACGTGATGTAGTATTATTTCTACTTTCTTTAATTTCTTTACTACGACCTAGGTTTCGTTGTATTACAACATCTTCAGGTGGGATATTAGCAAAGATGGTAAAGAAATTAAAGAAAGTAGAAATAATACTACATCACGTAGTTTCATTCAATTGTGAATAATGAATTTCTACAAAATTAACTCCAAATATATTTAATATGACTGTTTATATAAAAAGGCTTTGACCAACAATCTTTAAATGGAATTGTAAAGTTAAGATTAAATTTATTACTACTTTTAATACTAAAGCACTTATATAATATTGTGGGTTACCTCTTACGAATAGTAATATGCTATGGTGGACAGTTCGATCTCAAAGTCTCCCTTGTTATTATTGTAAGCAAGTTGCAAAAATTGAAAATGGCAGTAATCAAATTGAGAATAAACTTTTCCTTGCATGATGAATTTTTTTTAGCCTATTCCAGAGGAAATTCACCGAACAACTTGATAATTACAGAACTGGAGAAAAAATCACTAATTTGTTCTCAAAAGATATCTAGTAGGTTACATCAAGGAATTTCTCATTTATTTATTGGCCTTATAAAAGATTTTACAGTATTGCGCTTAGCTGAAATCACAAGAAAACAACAAAAGAAAATCGCATTTTGTTTAGAAATTCAGGTTTTCTAATACATACCTCAAATATGAAACCATACACGTATACATTACGCTATACATTACATAAATAAGCCAGTATAATTTCGAGAAATGTATGCGATTATAGACTACTCATTTCGTAATTACATCTTGTACTTGTAAAACTACATTCAGAAGATCGAACGACCTCAGTCTCAATATGAAGTAATTAATGTCCTTAAGTGGGAGAAAATATTGGAAATTTCTTAGCTTTTCAGATGTTGACTATAATTTTATGCCCATTAAAGATTTTATAGACAATATATTAACATGGCCAAAAATAATACTAATACTTCTAAATAATGTAACAAAAAATTCATACAATTTCTCTCCTCTAAAACATATGTGAATAGTATACCCATATGGATCCTCCGTATTTTCATTTTTAGTATAACTCTATTTTATTAAACTGAGAGCGACTGAGATTGTCGTGGTTTTTCGCCTCAAGCTATTATACTGAGCTTAAAGACGTCCATTATTTTGTATATCGCATGCATGTACATCCGATTGCGATTCCCAACACTTTGAGCGCTGAATTCGCTATGTTGGAAACGTTGCCAAATTTTGACTTACTTTACTATTCGACTCACAGCTTTAGAAGCAAGATCATGGAGTATTGGCTTAGGTTATAGCCATTCACGATTTCTAGTTATGTGCTTATCGTTTTATTTTCTATCGCTGTTTCGGTTTTTTGTTTAATTCATTGCTTTCCTCAAACTAGCTTGGTAAACATGTAAGTACCAAAGTGTAATAAGGCATTTTTTATTAAAAAATAAATAAATGGATGAGTTTTTACAGTACCAATTTTTTTGAGTCGTAAAGTCGTCGATTAATATTAATGTCTTTATTTTATACATGAAATAGGTTAAATAAGTATTGTCAGAAAAAAAAGTACATGGCTTATCTGTATTCTCTCAGTATGTTGAATTTATCTTTAATTCCATTCAATCACAACTTTCGAACACATGTGGTGAGGAAAATACACCCCATATCCTAACAACTAACTTTAGTATATAAATAGAAAATAAGAAAAATTATTTTCTTCTGTGAAAAATAACGATTTAACTAGGCATCAGAACTATGGCCGAGTAGATAAAAAGGAAAACAATGCTGAAAGAATAGATGGAAGTAAAAACTACGAGAATTTTTAACAAGCCTTTGCCTATTTTTTAATATTTAGAATAGAAACATATTTTGAAAAATGCGAACTATTTCCATAATCAACGAAATACTTCGATCAATTGAAAATTTAAAACGTAATAACTTATTTTAGCTACCACTGACCTTTATTGACATTTAACTGCCCGTCCAGGTTTTGCCCAGACAAAAATGGCAATTGACTCTATTTTGTTTTAATAGTTCTTTTTAAATAATAACCACAACGCTTCTTTTAAATAATTTTCATTATTTTTTTAAATAATCATCGTTAACAGTATTGTTTTCAGTTGAATTATTTATTCTGTTCTTTCGTTAAATACAGAACTAAAAGGCCTTGTGTAGATCTTTTCATATTAAAATGATTAAAGCAGTCAGCTATAGTTAGCCGAATAAATCCTAAAACTTTTTGATATACTTCATTGAATATATTTCTTTGAGACATTATTTTGATTTAGCTACAACGTTTAGATTTCTTTAACTCAGTAAATCCCACTGATTTAAAAAAATTAAAACGTTGTTAATTGCAAATGGAACTCGCAGTATAAGCTTATATAACATTTAAGGTTTATATTACACTATTTAGAAGTATTAATATTATTTTTGGCCATGTTAATATATTGTCTAGGAAATCTTTAATGAGTATAAAATTGTCGTCAACATCTGAAAAACTAAGATATTTCGAATCTTTGCTATAGTCCCCGATAAACTTTTGGTAAACTTATGGAATCCTTGTTATTGCTTCATAATTTTGACTTTATCAGTTGAACAAGGAACAGATATATCATTATAGGATCATCAGATATAACATTTCCTAAGACTACTTTAAATAAAATTCTACAAAACACTAGTTTTAAATACTTGTAACTTGTTTTAATTGGTATCACCCACAATATATGAAATGAAAAAAAAATCGTGTACCTTATTTGTACTCTCAAATATTTCCATATGCATATTTTTAGCGTCAACTATTAAAAAACTTGAATTCGCAGGTTAATATGCTTTGTCACTGTATGAAGTAAGAAGTTCCTATACAATCGGTTTCCGAGGAAATATTTGTAGACAGTTTAAGTAATTACTCTTCTTCTTCCAAGGATAGTTCTCCAACTAGTGAAAATTGGCAGTCAGTTCTGCGTATTTGGGCTTATCCTTGGCAAGGCGTAACAAATCAGCAGCACTTGTAATCCCTGTCCATTCTCGGATCCTATACAACCATGACTTCCTTCTGCGATCGATTTTCTTTCGCCCAGCAAATTTTGTCCTAAATATTAATTGCAAGAGTTCATATCTGTCTTACCTCAGCATACGCCTCAGATATGCAACTTTATTTTATTTTATGGTTTGAAAAACTTGCGTTTCTGACTAACCAGTCGTAGAACTTCCCCATTGGTGAGTTTCTGAGTTCAACTTATAGACAGCATGCGTCTGTTGTTCCATATTTTGAATGTGTCTATACATCAATAAGGAAGATCTCTGGATCTTCCTTAATAGTCCAGGCCTCGTGTCCATATAGATGTATTGATCAAATGTGGCACTGGAGAAAAGAGCATCCCACGATTCCTTTTTATTATATTATTGTTAATTTCTTTGGCAATAACTTAATTTTTATTTCAAATTTATATAAAAATTACAGTTACACAGAGTTGTGAGACATTATTTTACTCTTAACCATATATATATATATATATATATATATATATATATATATTAAACATTTTTTTATATCATATTACTACAAAAGCGTGTTTTTTTGTTTTTTTAAACCATAATTTTATTTTCTATATTTTACTGTGAAACGACAAGACTTGTACACGCACAAGACTTCGTACATATCTAAATGGTCTACATAAATGTATATATATATATATATATATATATATATATATTATTTTCTATATTTAGTTGCGAAATTACTGTATTGTTATCGGTTCTTCATGTGTGTGTAAAATTTTAAATAATTCGGACGTTTTGAAGTGGGTGACAATTTGACTGAAGGATTCCGTTGCATTCCTGTATACTCGTACATACTTACGTCATACAAGTGAAGCTACAATCGAATGGCGACATTTTCGTACCACCACTAAAGTTAAACTTAATAGATTATCTATTTCAGTATGCCTGCCTATATACAAGGATAACCGGTGAATCCGACCATAAATAAACGGCACGCTCCTGTCCCGCAAACTAAAACACAATTAATTGTAAAACTTTTCATATCGCCCGCGTAATTCACGTGAAACAAATTATTTTTCACGGCGGCGGCTCTCTCTCGTCCCAAAGGTTCGCCCGGGCCATAACTCACGGGCGACGTTAATGCCTTGGCGGTTTCTAGACAAAGTTCAAACTCAAGAGGAATAAGAAGTCCTAATTTAAGAATACCTACGCTCGGGGTAATTCGCCTCGAAGGAGAGGCCGGCTGCGGGGGCGCTGAGGTCGTGACTCGGATTGCGAGATTTGTACGTGTGCGGTTTGTGGAGGATCGCGTTCGTTTTACTCCTCAATTATTTCGAGGTTCTGGATGTGGGAGAATACTTGTATTGTAACTTTGTCGATGTATTATTTCGCATCAGCACAAAAAATGTAACAATCTTCGTATTTTAGATCTGTTGGGATTTGTAAGAGACATGACTGCCTCAGAAACATATTCAAGCTATTTCCAGCTACCGAAAAACCCGTGTAGAAAAAACCTGCACGTCTTAAATGTAACTTCTTTAGACTTATGTTGCATCATCTCTTTTTTTAATCGGTATGAAGACAAAGTTGGTTGTATTGGTAATTTTTTAAGTATCATTTAAGTAGGAATAGATATTACAGTGATAAAAACAAATATTTTTTTATTGGCAACAATTTGAAATTTATTTTATTATAATACATTTTTAAGTAAATTTATATTTACATATTCGTGACGGATACTTATCACTACTAGAATTATTTATTAATAAAATTCCTACAACTGGATTAGATCCCTGTAAGCAATAGCCATCATGGCTATCCCTACAAGCCGTATAATCTAGGAGAGACGCTATTTTAATATATTTAATCAATCTATATATAAAAACACAATAGGATAGTTTAGTGATTTATTCAAAGGGTTTACATAAAAACTTGCATGACTGGCATCAGAGAGGGGGGGTTCAAAGGATGTGACGAGATCCTCGTAACATTAATGTAGTAACATATTTAATCCTTAACGCAACCATAATGCTACAATATTTAGGTCGTTAATCGATTAATTAAACGTTTGACGTCATCTAGCGACATAAACTGAGTTCGAAATAATTCTGAAAGCCGAAATCGCCAGACTTCATGAGATAATTAATGGGTTGTGTAAATTATGAAAGCAAAAATGGAATTTTATTAAATGAAAATCATATTACTTAATAATTTTAATAACAGGAATTATTTTCCGCGAGTTTTCTTATTCTATTACTAAAATCAATTATATATAAATTAAAAAATACAATTTCTGATAAATAATTATATTAACCAGGTCTAAACTTTGGCGATGTTAAAGATGCCGTACTTACAGGATGGCCAAACGTAAATCTTATTTCTAATTTTGCTTTAATTTTGTAGGTTATTTTTAAATGGAGCAAAACTTTAATCCGCAAAACTTACAAGTGTCTAACCGTATAAATAAACTCGTAATATCTATTTAACGATGTTCAATTATAAATCCTAATATGTGCACTTTATTACAATTTTTATAATTGGAGGTGCTTATGTGAATGAATAAATATGTTTATCATATATTACATGTGGGCACATTTCCAAATTTGTTTGTCTAAATGTTTTAACATTAGTTTCATTACCTCCTATATGCATTCATTTGCTTTTATATTTATTATCTAAACACGTACTGTCATTATATGGATTGTTTAAAGTTTTTACCATATTATTTTAATCGAAAATAGTACAGCTTTATTAAAATTTTGCCTGTTTCTATTTTTATGTCGAATTATTTGTTTTGATTAAAACAATAATTATCGGACATATCCTGAATAAACACAATTTTAAAATACTATTTAAAGGTTGTTGTTTACTTTTTATTTTTTTTTATTTTGCTAATTTTACCCGATCTAATTTACCCGTGTTTTCAGGCGCATGTCAGCAAACGTACTCTTCTGTCTTTCTGAAGAATGAGCTTATGTTCACGTGTTAATTTAAAACTTATCTTACATGCAACACACTCCTCACATTTTATTTCAATTAATAGATAGTTCACTAAAAATGTAACAATTTATATTTTAAACTACGAGGCAAATTCCGATGAAATTTGCAAATTTTCCGCGAAAATATTTCATCTTATTTTTCATTTCTTGACTAACATTTTCTAATATATTCTTATTAATCGGTGTTGAATTGATATTCTTTATGAACGAGAAGGAGGATACATACAATACAGACACATTCCCTACTGCTCTTGCATTGGCCGTGTTGCTATCCATAAGTTCAGTGTGTACTATAATTGTTTTGTTATTTATTTTAATTATATAGTTGTTGTATTATTATTATCAACAATATTGTTAAAAACAATACTCAATCAGTATTGTTAAGAACAATAACTCTTGTTGAAACAATAACTCTTGTTCAATATCTCTTGATTCGCTTTATGAAGAGAAAAGTAAATTAAATTTTCGTCTCCAAGCGATTCTTTGAATATATAAACAAAATTTTGTTTACAGATAAGAAATTACAAAAACTAGTTTTCCTCTCACAGGTTAAAATGTTTCTTTTTTTTGTTTTATGCTATTCTGACTGATTTCTACAAAATGTAAATTATAAAATACACGTTTCACCTAGAGTCCAAATATGTTGGTCCTTTTTTCTGATATTCAGAAGTTGTTTATAGTGTTTTGATAAAAATTTCTTGAATGAAATAAATCGAATAAATTATTAATGTTCTATAAATTCTATAGTCACGGTGACATTTTTAGATTTAGCTAATTTTAAAACTGGCAAAAGTAATAGTGTTTATGCTGTACTTGGTCCAAATAATCGAGAAGGTAGTCGCGCTTTAATCTCATTTTTTTGTTTATATGACCTTTACTTTGTTTATTTCGTAAATGAAACATTTCGGCATTGTGCGTTTGATTCAGTAATTATAAATTTTGCCTGGCAAAAGTAATAGTGTTTATGCTGTACTCGGTCCAAATAGTCGAGAAGGTGCTTTAATCACATTTTTTTTGTTTGTATGACCTTTACTTTGTTTATTTCGTAAATGAAACATTTCGGCATTGTGCGTTTGATTCAGTAATTATAAATTTTGCCTGACAAAAGTAATAGTGTTTATGCTGTACTTGGTCCAAATAGTCGAGAAGGTGCTTTAATCACATTTTTTTTGTTTATATGACCTTTCTTTGTTTATTTTGTAAATGAAACATTTCGGCATTGTGCGTTTGATTCAGTAATCATAAATTTTGCCGTGATAATTCAACGGCGGAATTATTAATGTGACATTCGTTTCATGAAATACACGAGTAAAACATTTCTTATGAATTTCAAGTTGAATATGCAATTTTAAATCAATTTAGGTTTTTGATTGGAACTGACACCATTTATTAGAAAATATCCCGCTAAAGCCTTGAATATTCACTTGACTCCAATCACCATACATGCTAAATCATCTTTCACAATAGGTGTAGGATAGCCCGATTCATATCTGCTCCGAAGTCTACATAGCCATGGTATCGATTACTATCCCACTCAACTTACAGTCTTAACGCCATTTCATTCATCATAAACAGGATGATTCGAATTTTCACTTATTTCCATTAGAAACAGGAGCTTCTTTTAAATATCTTGGTTCCATATTTACTGATGCGTACCATTTTATAATGCCTCGTGGACGAGATAAACAGTTTCCAAACGTTTTCCTGACATATCTGTAAGCCTTAGGCAATTAATAATTTAAAGTTAAACAAAACGCTCTTAACGCCGGTGAAAACCTCTTCGTTATCCTTCTTTGTTTTCCTTTTATGTGAATGTACCGCCTACGAACAATCTTTTTAAGCTCACATCTAAGTTTCGTAGAAAATTAATTTCTTCACATTCCCTTCATACTAAATTCTTAGAATAAATTTTATTAAAACTAAATTTTTAGAATTTAGTTTGAAGGATTTCTTATAGATTGTTAATTTTATTTTATTTTTTTCTGTGTCCCCGTATTTTCTTATTTGCTGGCGTTATTTCCTTATGTCTGGAAAATGTCAATGATTTTTTTATATTCTTTTCCGTGCATAATTTTTCTTGCGATCATTGTAAATTATTTAGTTTCAGTTCACAACTAAAATATACAATAACTTACGTAAGATATATTTAAAAAATTGGAAAATTAATAAGACCATAAGAGATTATATTAATTCTCACGTCAATTTATATTCCATTTAGAATATTCTTAGTACTTATGTTTTCAGTATTTAACAAAATTTAAAATATATTACATTAATTTAATAAAATAACCACTCAGACTACATAAATATCGATCATACTTGCAACGGCTGTAGTGTTTGTAAAACTGGGAGACAACCACAGGATTGAAATTAAACCAAGTTTGAGAAATCATTCTTTACTTTCCGTAAGTCATCCTTCTACAAAATGCTCCTGGGAATGTTTATCTTTAATTGAGTCGTCCATAGAAAATTAGGATATGCGTAAGCAGAATATTCATCGGTATTATTCATACATCTGTATATATATATATATATATATATATATATATATATATATATATATACATATATTTGAGGGTAAAAATAGGAGATTAATCGACAATACGATGTGTATATTCCCATCACTATCATTCAATATTTTATGGGGAAGTCCTTTTGTTAAGAAATAGATAGCGCATAAAAATATTTTACTTTTACAAAGTATGTTATTAACAACACCACTAAAATAATAATATTAAAAGAAGCATCTATGATGGAATAATGAAATTTTCTTAACATGGAGCAAAATAGGGCTGCACTAAAACGTTTCGATCGATAGTTTCGATAAACCAATTCTAATTTTACAAAACAGGAAATTAAGTAATTTTTTCAGAAATTTGTATTGATTTAAATTTTTTTAAGAGAAACAGTAACACAAGAAAATAATACACCTTTAATCCAAGAGTTACTTAAAAGAATTATCTCGATGTTAAAATTGAATATGAATGAATATTAAATTTAAAATGAATGAATATTAAATTTAAAAAAGGAATTGAAATTACATTAATATTCACGAGTAGTACGTTATGTCACTATTGGTTTTATTTTTTGTTTCCTTATTGTTTGTACATATTTTCACAGCGCAATGTGATTGATGTGATGTTTGAAACGCTTTTAATTTATAAATTAAAAGCGTTTAATTTATAAATTAATAGCGATGAAAACGCTTTTAATTTATAAATATTACCTCATCGCAACCTGTCTGTGACGGATATTTGCTGCATTATACGATATATGGAAAAATAAACTATCAGCGACCAAACTGCGGGTGGACATTAGCCATACCCAGGTTTTTTTTGTATTAATGATCTAATCACATTTAGTTCAACAAAATTATAATTTATTTACATGGTTTTATCAATTTAATTTTATCAAGGATCATGAGCTGAGTAATTTGGCAAGTTATCACGGTCTGAGAGATGCGAAAACTTTGAAGCTAAATATGTCTTCAATCGTTGATACTGATAAAATTAAAATATTTTTGTCAAAATCAGTACCTTATGCGATGCAGCTATTCATTTTTATATTATTTATCTAAAAAAACTGTTAATATAACATATAACTCTTTACTAAATTGTAGAGGAATAAATTATCTGCAAATTCACGAAAACACAATTAATACACGATGAATATTTATTGAGATATTTTGAAAAAAAATTCACGATACTTAACTGGATATATCTCAAAGTATTGAAGTTTTGATAGTTCGATAGTTTGAGATATATTCAGTTAAGTATCGTGAATTTTTTTCAAAATATCTCAACAAATATTCATCGTGTATTAATTGTGATATCACTCAAAAATTATTGCACTAACGAAAAACATTTTAAAAATTGTGGAAAATTACGTCTACTATAAAATAGATAACATATTTTGCATTATTTTAATGAGTTTTAACTATTTCTTTAACACTGACTTTATTTTATAAAGTATTGAAATTACAAACAAATTTTGAAAGGAGAATTGTAGTTTTTATATATTTTCCATTAATAGTTAATAATATATTTGCCAAAAACAGTTATTGATATTTTTGACGAGCTGTTCCACGTAAATTATTTATTTATTTATTTATTTACAATTTCTTTATCAGGTAGGACTAGTAAAGTCTCTTTTGATATATCACGATTTAACTTCTAACCATTATTACTAAACATTTTATAGACAACATATCCACAAATAAATCAATTAGTGCATTGTACACTATATTGTACACTATGTTTTATATAATATTGTCTACTAAAATGTACTCTATAATGTACACTATATTGTACACTATAATGTACTCTATAATGTACACTATATTGTACACTATAATGTACTCTATAATGTACACTATATTTTACACTATAATGTACTCTATAATGTACACTATATTGTACACTATAATGTACTCTATAATGTACACTATATTGTACACTATAATGTACACTATAATGTACACTATATTGTACACTATAATGTACTCTATAATGTACACTATATTTTACACTATAATGTACTCTATAATGTACACTATATTGTACACTATAATGTACTCTATAATGTACACTATATTGTACACTATAATGTACACTATAATGTACACTATATTGTACACTATAATGTACTCTATAATGTACACTATATTGTACACTATAATGTACTGTATAATGTATACTATATTGTACACTATAATGTACTCTATAATGTACAATGTATTGTACACTATAATGACCTCCACACATCTTTGTCCTCGGCATGATCATTGATGTTATAATTAGCCTTTAAGATAAGCATATGCTTAAGTGTTCAGTGTTGAAACTTGAAATTTGAAATTTCACATCTATGTATTATAACATTATACGCAATAGTTAAGAATCAAAAAATTTATGTGAGAGGTTCAGAGTGGGCAAGATAAGTACTCAATTGTTTTATTATAATAATAATAAAAAAAATAGATAGTCATGTATAGCATATTTTTAAAAACTTAGAGAGAGTTCCACATGTTACTTAACGTTACTTAACGTTCTGAACAAAATTAAAGCAATCATTATTGAAATCGTAGTCTTTGAGAAATCTGTGATATTTAACGCCTATGAACTATATACTGAGCGATATATTTAAATGGTGGAAAACAATGTTACTTTTTGCAAATACTGTGTACCCTTAAATTCTTCTAAGTACATAATATAATAAAGTACATATCTTTTACTCAACCACATGATTATGTACGTGAAAATAGGCAATTTTTAAGAAGCTATATAAAAACTCTCAATATTTCCTGAAATAATCACTGTCAAAGTTGCAATTACAATGAAGAAAATTACATTTTTTTACATAAATACTCTTCAAATTATACTCAATTTAATGCACGAAATCACATGTTTAAATAATAGACACGTCTCTTTTTATAATCTATATACATATAGCTAAATGTGTAGGTAGAACATCTATATACATATAGCTATACATATACGTATCGTAGTATCTATATGTATATAGCTAAATGTGTACGTAGAATATCTATATGCATATAGGTAAACGTGTATGTATCGTAGTATCTATATGCATATAGCTAAATGGCTACGTAGAACATCTATATGCATATAGGTAAACGTGTATGTATCGTAGTATCTATATGCATGTAGCTAAATGTGTACGTAGAACATCTATATATATATAGTTAAACGTGTACGTATCGTAGTATCTATATACATATAGCTAAATGTGTACTTGTTCCACTCGCACTTAACTGCTTCATTTGTTTGCAAAAACCGTTTCAAAAAGTTATCATTTTTATAATCCATATATACACGTATTCTTTAAACCGTGTACTTTATAAAACGTTTATTGCGCATCGCGTATAGCGGAAAACATAAACGAGACATATTTTATTATCGCCTCCATAAAAGTAGTTTTCTTGCCTGTTTTCCACAAGGAATACATGTGTATAAAACATACCATAAAAATAAAAACGATATGCTATAATACAGAAGAGATTCCATCGTATTATATTAGATCATTTGGGATATGATGTAGCAATTTCATCGTTTGTCGGTAAGGTATGTTTTATTTACGTAGTTAAAGTATTTTCTCGCTGCATCTTCAAAAACTGAACGCACTGATTGATTATAGCAATTATTTAGTATTATTTTTGTTAAAACTATTTAAGAAAAGCTCGAACTCTCTTGGTTAATCAGATTTCAGTGATTTCTTTATTCAGTTTTAAGGACTTCTCTAGAAAGTCCCAGAATATTTAATTATAACGTATAAATAATCCAAAATGCATTACATAAAAGAACAGTTTTCTCTTTCATAAATTCTCTGTTTTATAAATTTCACACGATTACGGATGTGAAAATAGCCACAAATCTAATTATATAAAATTGTAACACAGTAAATTCTGTACATGGAAAATATTTTAAAGATTGATTGATTTAGCATATATATAAGCCGGAAAATCTTTTTATTAGAATTTTTGGCTGCCTGTCTATACTATTTCGCGCGTCAGTCACGCAAAATCTACTGGACGAATTTTATTAAAATTTGGTATGGTAATAATTTATAACCAAGAGCAATATATGAGAGATAAAAGAAAATTTTGACGTGAATACGGCTTTAAATTTGCTACGATACGAATGCAATTAAAAAAACCTAATGATAACAAAATCGGGGGATACAGTTTGGCGTTGCAGTTTTGAATCTATCCTCTACATCATAAATTATACCACTGGATAGCTAAAAGAGCAAAGAATTCGTTACGATAAGCGAGAACAGTGACGCATCGCGCGCGGTAGAGGGGGAAGCGCCGCCATTTTGAGATTATTTTGCTGCGTATCGAGATTTGCAATTAGTATAACTTTTGATTCGGAAAAGCTACGATGTTCGTTTAAGTTTTAATCATCAGCTGTCATCAAAATCTATCGATTGTATATAAAACATTAGCTTAAAGTAGTGACAGTAAATATAATAAGGTGTTAGAATAAAAAAATATTATCAAAAATATTTTATTTAAAAAATATAACCCGTTACATAGACGTATTCACGTCCAACACACGGCCGTGTCAATGACACAGCCACACCCAATTTTTTTTTTATTAAAGCGCGTAGCACAACTAGTAAATCTACTAAAATAAAAAGGTACAGCTACTAAAATAAAAAGGTGAAAAATTAGTTTTTTTCTCACTAATATCTGAAACCAATTATACAATTTCAAAAATGATTTCCTTTAGATAACTCATACTTTCTGAAAGATATATTATCGTGCTAGATTCATTAGAAGTAGAGCAGTAATAGAAAATGTAACAGAAAGCAGAAGACGCTGCTTATACCATGAAACTTAGAGAGACTGGCTTATTTAATGTCTGGCTATCCCGAATATTCCGCCGATATACCCGCGTTTGGTCAAAATATATGGAATCGTTTAGTGAAAGCGGCAAGACAACAGCAAAATTAAATTAATTATAGGCGTGTGAAAAAACGAGGCGTATGTGATAGGATATAATTGATTACAATTATAACGCATCGCTATTACATTAAGTTATATAAGGCTTCGCTTGTGCAAAGGTATACACTTCTTTAACGTAAGTTATTATATATAATCGCATTCTAAATTATTGCGAAAAAGACAGAGGCATTTAGTGAAAGCGGCGGGCGTACAGCATAATTAAGTTGATCCTACGCGGGTGAAACAACGAGGCGCAACTGATAGGATATAATTCATTAAAATTATAACGCATCGCTATTACATTAAATTATATAAAGCTTCGCTTTTGTAAAGGTATAGACTTATTTGACATTAGTTATTATATATAATCGCATTCTAAATTATTGCGAAAAAGAAGAGACATTTAGTGAAAGCGGCGAGCGTTCAGCATAATTAAGTTAATTCTACGCGGGTGAAACAATGGGGCGCATCTGATAGGATATTATTGATTAAAATTACGTTAAGTTATATAAATTTTCGCTTACGCATAGGCATACACTTCTTTGACATAGGTTTTTATACATAATCGCATTTGAAATTATCGCGCAATTAGCTATTGCTCGTGACTTCGCCTGCGTTGATTTTCACTTAAGGCGGCGAAATTTGCATGTAAATTTGACGCTTTTAAGACATGTAACGATATATTTAATATACAAATTGCACCATCTATTCACATGTTGTGGTACTGCATTTTAATTATCGAAAAACACCGAGTCACATCCTATTAAAATTATACTATTTTTGGAGTATCAATAATTATTTCTAAACCAAGTTAAAAAATTGTTAAAAAGTTTTCATTTTCCACCACTACTGAATCTAAAATTTTCCACGAATGTTCTCATTTTCCATGACTATTTTTCTCTCATTTTCCACGACTACTGAACCTGCAATTATAAAAAGGATAGAGTTTTTAGAAGTGTAAGCAAAGATTGTGGGAAAAGTAGGACGATTGTTCTAAATGTTATATTTTTTTAAACCTGTGTTCGTAAAAAAATTATATTTACAAAATAGTTTAATAGAAATATTATGTAACTTTAAATGTTTTTAAGTACTAAAATGTATACAAAGCCCTCATAGTACCAATTGTACTCGTACTTGACAAGTTTTTATCCTTATAACACTTGCGCCCAACACTATATGGCGTTTTTCATTGACAACATCTGTTGCTTAGTTGTTACGTTACTAGGTAACAAAGTACTTTGAATTTTCATCCTCTTTGGATTCAAAACACAGCCACTTTGAATTTTCATCTTCTTTGGATTTTATAATATTATACAGTAGGGATGATTTAGCATAAAATATGAAACTGTCAATCAGTTAATCTATAAATTTTAAGTAGTGTCTTTGTATATCGTGCGAAGTACTCGCCCAAGTTGTAAACCAGTTGAATAGCAAATCGGCTTGCAACTTAAACAAATTTCAGTTACTAACTAGTCGCACACTGCACATTATTGCGACTACTGAATATGAATTATTATTTCTACTTCCAGAATAGTACTGGCACATACCAATATATTCATAAAATTGACAAGGATTACATTAAAAAATAAATATTTAAAAGGAATAACTCGTCTAAAACACGCTGTTTTGCAAGTTGGTCAAACTTTTGTTAGTAAAACTCTTAGAATATTTTATGTGACATTTAGCTATGTATATTTTATAAAGTTCCCAGATACACACAAATAGCAAAACTTTACTACGATATTCGTCAATTATTTTAATAATTACCAATGTGAATCAAATGCACATGGAACTATTTTTAGAATTATCTGAATACCTCGTATTCGTTTTAGGTTATTATATTATTCTTATATCGTACCGTTATATTATTCTTATATCGTATAGTTATTATATTATTCTTATTTTATTCTTGTATCGTAATAATATTATACATTCACATATTTATGGATAATATGCACATTGAACGTTTTCTAACATTCTTCAAAGCAATGCTCACTGATCGGTTCTGTCCACATATATCGCTATAAAGCATATTATAATACACAGAAGTCTAAGAGTAACTACTGAAGTGAATTTCTGTACACTAAGAAGGAAATTTACGTCTCTATTGGTTAAATATTTTAATAAAAAATATCATTCATGTGCAAAGGAAAAATTAATTCATTAGAAAAGCCTTTAGACAAAATATATTATGCTCGCCTAGCACTTTCATAAATAAAAATTCGTCTAGTAAATCATGTTAACATGACGAGTTTTAGGTCAAATTAAATGTCAGTGATACAAAATTTTCTCCTTTTCAATCTTCCACTGTAAAAAGAAAAACCCTAAGAGCTTATTTTTCTTCTTCCTTTTCTTACAACATGTCTGATATCGGAAGATCACAGTTTCCGCAATTTCAGACATATCGCAAACGGATACTTCAAATGGAGTTGTCAAATAATATGCATAATGAATATAGTCTTTTTTTTAATTATGAATTCATTTCCTGTTGTTCATTGTTTAGCCCTATTTGCAAAATATTAAGCTTCAAAGTGTTGTTAAAAATGTATCTTCCTCCTCCTCTCTAGTTCTTCCTACTATGTTTCGACTACAATTGTGTAGAACAAAAGAAATTTAGTTACTGTCATTTGATATTTCTGTTAACTTGAATTAACAATTGCAGTATGTATGAATATTTTTATGACGATTTTAACGGATGATATTCGGTTATAAACGATTGTATAGACGATATTCAATATATATAAATGATTTCAGTATATGCAGACGATTAAGGAATCCCTTTTTGTCCGTATTCGGATAAGTACTTGTTTCATTTTTAGTAATATTTACATGTACTTATTTATTTAGGAACATTTCCAGATTCTCAAATATTTTTTTGACAAATACATTTTTTCGTACGTTCTCTTCTGAAAATACAGAAAATTAAACAAACTAGGAAAATAAATAAACCATTTAAAAGCAATTTAATATAAAAACCTTTTTTAATAATTATCACACTTCCAAATCTTTCACTTCCTAATTCAAAGCAAAACACACCTTTGTACCAAATGTTACCAAATCTACGAATAACAAATCAAATGATGGTCCACTGATATATAGTTAAAGAAAAATAAATATGTTACACAAACGAATATAAAACTGTAATACTATCAAAATTCGTTTTATTATTTAATGTACAAGAAACCCTAAAAATGTTTCTAACTAATCGTATTATCGGTAAGTTCAGACATACACAAAACAACACATAAATATTATACAAAACAATACATAAATATTTCCACTACAACCCCACTTCCCACACCGTAAAAGCAACTAAACCTCCAGTCATAACGACTTATTAATTATGGAACTGATTAATAAACTTCTAAAGCGCAAACTCAAGATGTGCGCGAGTTAACTTTTAATGAAAATGTATTGCCTAACGAACTCCTTCATCGAAATTAGTTCCGCCTAACGATTGGGGTTAATATTTAATTATCCATCAGTCGAAGGTATGATTGAAGATGCTGTTATTCAAACTAATGCATAGATTTCATTAATTAATATTAGGAACGTCTCTTTACGTTGGTTTGGTTGGTTTAAAGGTGCAGTTAAACAGGAGTAAGTAAAAAACTTTAGAGCGTCAATATTCTTTTTTATTCTGAGCATATTATCACTTCATCTCCGACTGGGTCCAAGTGGTAAGGACTAGCTTACCTCACTTTTTTACTTCGATGAATACAAATTAGGCTTTTAAAATTTTCCTGTTTAAAGGTCCGTAGCCAAATACGAACGTCCGTATTCAAACCGGAAATTGTTGTGATCCGTTTTTGTGTGTCGTAATTCCTACAGTTTCAGAATTACATGCATGAAATTTCAGCGCATGCTACAGGTAAAGATTGCAAATTAGCACTTGAAAAATGTTGCTCCCTATTATTTTTACAGGACATCCCTTGTCAAGAAAGGGGATGAAAAATCTTCTTTTAAAATAAAATATGGATTGTATTCACCATTTTTTATTTTTAAGTTCTTTTGACAAATATTAGATTTCAAAGCGATGTTTTACGTATCCACAAAATTAAACGTTGGTTTAAAAAACCAAAAAAAATCTATCTATTTAATTAGAACTTTCAAATAAAATTATTTCGATTACCTAGTATCAACAATTTTAATAGATGTAGACGATTACGGAAACCAACTTTGTACATGTCCCGACACGCACTTAAATCTACTCTGACCATATTTTATGAGGTTTTCTACGCATTTTGCCCGTCACTTCATACATACGAACAAGTACGTATATGTATATAAAACAAAATTTAAATTACTTAATTTTATACGAATCTTTCTGGAATTATCAAAATATTGTTCAAAAAAATAACGATCAATTGCATAACGTTCTTTCTTAGTTGCCTATTATTTAAAAAAATTGTTAATGCAACTTGACTGATATCATTATAATTAAAATTTCATTTTGGATTTGAAAAATTAAATGAGAAATATTTCTACAATAAATTTTTCAAATCTATTATTGAAAAATTAAATACAGAAATACGTTTCACTTTAAAAGACATGTTCAATGACGCTCTACTCGGTGAGATCACTTTAATTGTATCGGCACTTTAATTGTATGGGGAGACATATCATAATTTTTTTCTATTAGTTTACTTATATAACAAAAATCTGACGCATCTACTTGCAAGATTTCGTATGCATAAGTCTGAAAATGTAAAAAATTATGTGATAGATGGAGAAGCAGAAGGTTCCACCCTTCTGCTTCTCCATCTATCACATAATTTTTTAAGGTAAAGATTCCTTATTTCAAGCTGGATTCTTAAAACTACCAAAATGGCTCCAGCTAACTTACTAAAAAATTGGTGCTTTTGAATTAATCTGTATGTATTTATGCTATCTTTTAGAATTGGAGTGTACATAAGCTAAAAATCAATAGAAAAAACAATACCTTTAATCAATAAATACATTGGAAGTTTCAAACTTATTCCAAGTTCAACAAATAATTCTGAAAAAACAGTTTTAGCTACACATTAGTAGCAAACAAAAAAAATAAGAGCAATTCACCCTATCTTTTTAATTTAATACTACAAAATGAACTGAAAAATGAAAATCTGAAGAATATTTTCTTAGCTTTACGTTGATATACCCATAATTCTGTCATTATTTATCCATCTATTTATGTAAGAATGCAGAAGTGTTCTTTTTGACATTGATTAATGTTGAAATTTGGATTACATGCCACAGACGGGGCTATTGATCACATATATAAAACGTTATGTTGAATTAAAACAATGAAATAATATTAATTTTTTAGATTCAATACCTCAAAAGGAAAAAAAAGGCAGAAGCCGTGCCCGTCCGTCCATCTGTCCATCTCTCCGTGTGTCCATCTCTCAAAACCGATTTTCTCAAAAACTGTTTGACGTAAAAACTTGTAAAGCATTTTGAACCATATATACTATATTTCAAGAGTTAATCACTAGAAAATATTTATTAAGAAATTTTAAAGTTAACAAATGAATTAATAGGAAAAACACTTTTTTTCATATGAAGTATCGGTTAAAAGACATTTACAAGTTATAAGAATTCTAAACCAGTTTCTTTTAGAATTTTATGTAAGACGTTACTGGAAATATTGCTGAAAATGTCCACGAAAATGTGTTCCACTTCGTACGGAACCCTTGTCGTGGAATTTAACTCATACTTAACCAATTTTATTTATATTTAACTAGCTTTTAATCGCGACTTCGCCCGCGTTGTGTTAGATAAATGTAGACCGCTTGGCAGTACTGGTCACGTACTTTAAGTCAATCCTCGCCTCTATCTTTTCACCTCATGCACATGTGGAAACCCCCATCCACCAAAATTTTCCGCCCAGTCGAAATATGTAGATGCCACATATATATACGCAAGTATATTAATATATGATTATAACTCCTAAACCATAAATGATAAGTACGTAGGGCCAAAGTAATTTTTGTATCTAAATGTATTTACTTACAAACAATAAAATTTATTTACATGTGGAGTTACAGGTTTTTACAGTAAATATACATGAATATGTTGTTCAACAAAAATGCGACGTTCAACCGTAATACTTTTATTTATTATTAAAACGCTATTATGTGTTATCTACTGACTATAGGTTATCTCATTTCGTATATTGTCTATAGTTTTGACGATATATTCAAATTTTTTGACGTTAATGTTCACTGCTGGGCTCCTATAAACTATAGCGTAATTACATATAATCTATCCTTTAAGGTATATGCTATATATATGCAAATGTACAATGTATACCCTATGTACATCCAAATATACAATGTATATCCTATGTATATCCAAATATAAAATGTGTATCCTATGTATATCCAAAATTTTAATGTAATCCGTTAAGCTGTTTAAGCATGAAAGAAATGCAAAAAAGAAAATAAATAAGCAATATTTCACTTTTATTTTAATAGTAGTAATAATTACAAAATCGTGCAAGTAATGTTTACAATTCATTATATTAATGATAATCATTTATCGTGGAGAGTTTGCAACGAATAAATGTGTAATTATATTGGTTATAAATAAATTGTCTACGAGAAGTAAGTTTATTTTCATACATACATATTTCCTGATAAAAGTTACAAACACATAGGTAATTACTTTTTTTTTCATTTACTTAACCTTAAAATTGCTATTCCATCTATCACTAAAGCACGACTACTACTGATGTTATTACGAGACGTTTATAATATATAATGTAAACTATATTGTTCTGCCACTTTTTTGGTAAAGTTAAGCTCTCTCTGTACTGTGCCCTTGGAAGGTATTTTTTTGTAAAATGATTAAATGCCTTTTCCCTACACAAATCTAAGATGATACTCTAACATCGAACAACTTGGTGAGAGGTGACATGAAATTATGAGAAGATATAAAAGTTTTTTTAAAATTATATTTAATTCGTCGCTTTACGTTAGAATATTTGAAGTATAAAATAAAATTGTAAGTATTCAAAATTATTGTCTCCTTAATAGACTCCTAAATTTAACTCTAAGACTAAAATCTCTCAATTCAATTTAGGAATGTTGGATGGCACGTTCAAAGTGAAAGTTGGCAACGTTGCATATAATCAAATTAAACAACTTATTCCACAACTGATGCCGTAGCAGCTACGCCACAGCTGAACTTTTCGACACTTGCTACGTTAATCTATCTTGACTACGCGCGTGCGCCATTTCCAACTCTACACTGTGTTTTGTAGCGCATTAGTCACGAACAAAATTACCTCTTCCTGCCACCATTATGCGTAAATTCCTTTGCCTTTGCAGTGACGCGTTATTACAGCTCGAACTCCGTGACGCATAACTATTTAAAAGAAGTTTCACTTTTAAATCTTTATGCGTCACGGAAACGAATGGCTCTCACAAAACTGAACGGATTTCCGTTATTAAAGATAAATGAAAATAGAGTAGGCTTCTGATTATCTAGCATGCTCGAATTACTGAAAATGCCGGATTATCTAACGTCGCACTCCACTATCGCCAGGTGCTACGTCATATGCTGAAAAGAGAGGAAAGACGATATTCAGTAACATAACACGTTTAATAGGAATTCGTCGTATATTATTTTAATTCAAATACAAGTGACAAATGCAATTTTTACTCAACACAATAGTTTACTGTTGTTTATTATTTTAGATCTACAAACTACAATTGATTACTCGGTATACGTTATGTGCATATATGAATATGTGTTACATTCTTTTTACAAATTAAGGCTAGTATAATTTTTTTTTTAAACTCTACCTTTTTCTTTTATGGAATGGCCCCCTTTTTTTAAATCATTTGTCATACATAAATTTATTCGGTGATTGTAACAATTAGAGAAATTATTTCGGTTTTTCTACTGATTTTTTACACGAGAAACGGTAAGGTGAAATAAAAATCAAACATCTTTTCTTTAAAGACAGAAATATTCTTTGTTTATTCTAGCTTAGTCGAAATTATTACGTAAATACATATCTTATAAATTCAATACATTTATAAGATATGTATTACTATATCTATTTAGCTAAAATAATTAAAAAATATTTCTATCTTCAAAGTTTAGTTTCAAACTGAAAACTTTTTACCTGTTATTATCAAATGGCACTTAAGAATTTTATAACGACCATCTGGCAAATGCGAATACCCCTAAGATCTGACATATAAAGTACAGTTGCTGAGCCAGTTAACCAGCACATTTTGAGCCGTAAACTTCGCATTATGTTTACGTCTACCTCTGTCAGTACGGTTATTTAGAAACAAAATATTCGTTAGTGTTTATTGTACCAGTCCAAACTTGGTTCAGATCCATCAGAAGCATGTCCAAAGCTTTGTGTATCATTCGGAAAAGACGCAGTAAGGGATTGAACTATTCCGAACTGTTTACATAATTGTTCTTCATGCCATGAAAATGTCGAGAAAGCATTCTAATCTGGAAAATTACGGTCATTAATTTATGCAGATTCAACTACTGCTATTGATACCAATTCGTAGTTTACTTGTAGGTAAGTGAGAAAACCCGGAAAAGACTTGCTAGTTAAATAATGGAACATCAGATGAAAAACCGGAAAAGACTTGCAAGTTAAATAAATGGGTGCTCATAATTTAATTCCTGGAAATAAATTGCAACGGGTTACCATTTACTACTCTGCTCTATCACTCGATCCAAAGCTGAACCTATCTTGAAGGTGTTTTTAAGGTGTGACAAAAATGGCTCGTGAACTCGATGCATAAACGTTCTCATCATTGGTTATGGTCAAATAGCCTTTTACCATAAATTCCAAGGTTCCATTGCCTGGTAGAAGAAATTTACTAGACATAGACTCCTGAATGATCTACGCATTATAAATTCTTAAGAGTGGGAAAACCGTAGTTGCGTATAACATAAACGTGGGAAAAACCATTCTTGCTAACATCGATTGAAAATAACTAGAACATATTTCTATGAATATATTTAGTGTCAAACCAAAGTATTAACTTTTAATTTCGAAAGTGGCAAAAACTTTTCGGAGTACCTGATACCATGAATCCATTGAACATATGAAGACGAGATAAGTTTCCCAAAGTATCAAATAAAAATGGAATATGGTAATACTTCGATAACAGCCTGAATCTCTTCACTCGGAGCTTAAATCTGAACACAAAAATTGAAAATATAATCCCATTAAAATTAAGAACTTAATCTTTTTTAAAAAATCAATTAAATACCTCTTATGATTCAATAAAATATATTATAATAAAGGTTCACAATCTAGCGCAATCCTAAACCCCGCTGTCTATATCCACTTATATCGCATAAAGAAACATTACACTTCACACAGATCGCGAGGATCACACTGATCAGAGGCACGAGATGGGACACTAATCTTATTTCATTTACGAAATTTAATCAATATTAAAATTACGAAAACCTATATTTAAGAGGAATTTCAATGATTGATCCTTGTAATATGAAACTATCCTATCCTGAATACTTTTAAATTATATCAATTTATTTAAGCTTTGATCGCAAATTAACTCTCTATTGTTTCATATTTATTTTAATGCTTGCTAGTGCTGTCTTCTTTATATAGAAAACTATGCACATATGTAAATTCTTTATGGGTTCCTGCAAGTTTAACTGATTTCTCTGACATTTTCCACACATAGAGTATATCCTCCAGGCAACGAATCTTAAGAGGTTGGTAATACAGTCAAAATGAAAATCACAAGAATATTATCTAACAAATATTAAAATAGATTGTCGAAAAGAATTATCGAAATATTTATAGAAAAAATTAACTTATCACTTAAAATTTACTTTTTAAGTTTCTCTAAACTGTCTCTACACTCCTTTGATAAGTCCACCAAGCTTGAAAAGGGATGAAAAGCTTATTGAACCACGCTCAGAGAATATTCCCAATGACACCATTGCAACATCTCTGTGTATAAATTAATTTATGTAATAAATTACTTGATATATACCCGTTACCCCGTATGTTGACACGTTGCAGTACTAAAATTTTATTATTGAATACAAAACGCCAAGTTTCATCCCACAAGAATAATGTTATTTCTCGGGTTAAAAGAAATCCATACGTGAGTTTAAATTATAAAATATATTAGCGCCATAATATATAAAAATCTATAGCATCGTTTATGTATATTGAGTAGCAATATAAATATACTTCCCATAATATTAATATCCTTTGCGTACGAAGCTACAAATAATAGATAGCTTATGCGTAAGCCCGCTACACGAAATATCCAATCCAATCTTGTTGGTGATTCGTTACTTAATGCAGAATTATTAGGTAACAAACTTTTGCAATTATAATATATATTAAATGGGTATGGCATGCTAGAGGCCCTAAATCGGGGGTGCTTCTAAACATAATGTTAATTCAAAACTATTTTTTCTTTTATTAAATGAGTCTATAAAACGGCCTTTTTTTAAGTGTTATATCACAACATTCGAAAAACAACGTATTTCACAACATCTTTTTTACCCCATATATGAGATAGGAAAAATAATTATATGTAGAGTATAAAATATTTATTAACTTTACGCCTGTATTTGGAAGTAAAGAAGACAACTGCTTCCAAAGATTTATAATGAACGAAACTCCATACATTTTTAATAGACGTCAAAAAATCTTGAAAATCAGTGCGACATCCAGAGACTACGCGCTGCCTACGGAGGAATGTGCGTTTACTGAAGCGAAATACTTGGCCAAAATTGAATTAATAGCATCTTGAAAGTTATTAATTAATAGGAATAATAACGGGCGCCTCGGCCGGCTTTGATTCGATATAATCCGCAAATAAGGTAATAATTCCTCATCTCGAATCCGAAGCGTATTATCTGTTGAAAATTTCTTCAGTTAGCTTTTTTAAAGGATAATTCTTTTGCGTTTAAGTAAAAAGTTTAATATCGACTGCATTGGAAAACCTTATTGAAAATGTTGAAAATTTAAAGTGGAAATACAAGAATTTTTTTCTCCCGTATTTAACATTCTTAGCAGTCTATTATATTTAAGCTCCAGTTTTATTAACTTTATATACTACAGATCGTTTGGTGTATTTGTTATACGTGTTTACACTAAAATAAAATAACATACAATATATTGATTAGAACATGTAAACACCATGAAATCATTTAATGTAAATAAATTATATATAAAATAGTATTAAATTAACTAATTGTCTTTATTTTCAGATATTGTCGATTTGGCTTAACAGATATTATAGAACCGACAACCGATGGGATAGACAAATTCTTGAAATGCAGTGTGGGATGCCATCAGATGGAGTAAAGACATAAAAATCGACGGAAAGTAGTAGGATGCAGAAGGCGTAAGGCTGTGTGAGGTGACGCGCCTTGAGAAACGCCTGTGTTCTACAGTAGATAGCTACAGGTTGGCGATAATGATGACGAAGACGACAATGACTTTAACAATCAGATATCAAGACATCAGCTTAAAAATTTGAGAATTAATGATAAATTAAGAAATTTATGTAGATGCTAACATGTAAATAAGTCGACAAACGGCTAGACAGCCAGATTAGTTTTCAAAAATGTCTTTAATATACAACGTTCTTACGGCTATTATTTTATTATGCTTACAGTTCTGTAATTAATTACTTACGAGAAGAAAGCACGCATTGTGCAACTTCATTTCTGTAATTATTTATATTGAAATACAAATAAATCTGAATAAATAATGCTATTAAATTAACATTCATTTTGACTATAGCTTCACGCCATTTTCTAAAAGGATGGGCAACGCAATAAAATTTTGCAATATGGCACCTCGTAATTTTCTGAGAGCTTCTGTTTTCTGTTTTATAGCTCAAAGCATATAAAGTGTAAACGGTTCTTCATATCAATTAGGATATAAATAATTGAATACAAAATTGTCTAATATTGAAGAAATTACTGAAAAAATCAAATTGACTAAAATTACAGAAAATCGGGGTGTAATTCAGTAACAGAATGTGATAAAACTGACGAAATGTTATTTTTAAAGCACTATTTGGATACAGAAGACGTTTACACGTCAAAGAAGACGTCTTGCCAGAATATTGCCTATTTTTTGGTAGGTAGACGCTCGATTCGTATAATATACTTTTATCAAGGCTATGTTTCCACCTATTTTCTTTGATGTCTTTAAAAGGTAAGTAACACTCTACAAATTTCAGTGTCAGGCCAGATTCCAACGACCCTGAACAATTTATTTACTGCATGAATCCATATACACATAACTTCCTTACTGCATTTATATATGCTTCTAGGATACAAACTCTCAACTAACTACTTGGATATACAACTTTGGTATCAGCGGGTGTCTGTTTATCAATTTTATAGTTATCTTCCAGAATTTTATCTGATACCAAAATTATCCAACAAATCGCATTCGAATGATTTTATACATTTATAAATCTGCTTCTTAAAAATATAGGAATGGAACAAAATAATAATAAAATCAAATGACTCTAGCACATAAATACAAATTAAAAATAAAATTCTTGACTATACTTAACCATCATACATATAGAGATTGAGCTCCGGGTCAAACGAAGATAGACACTCATTAAGACATGGTAATAAATGGGCATAGACATCATAATCACATAACAGGGCAGAGACTATGTTAATCATATAACATTTAGAGATGAAATCTACAAACAACTTAATTTTATCTAAAATATTGCCACAAAAAAAGACTTGCAAACGCTGTATTCAACATAATCCAATATAACTATGTAATATAAACCACCTTGTACCGGCGATAAAGAGCAAACTAGGTAACGAAGCCAACACCCCAAACTCCTAGATAACGACATTAACAATGCAACCAACCAACAACACCTTCACAAGTCCACATCGCTCGGGTGAAGTTAATTATTCCTCACGCGAATCCACCGTTACCTGACGTGAGGCCTCTTATGGGACGACGTTAAGCTAATTTAACAAGATTGTTAATTTAATAATAGATTGAATAGTGTTCGTAAGAGCAAGGTTATTTAAGATAGATAAGGTGTTTGAGCCGGTAATAAGTTAGGTGCTGAAAATATGGGTCAGTAGTGTTTTCATTAAGCTGTTCGCTGTTAACTTGGCTTTTTTAACGAAATTTCAATAAAATATTGACACCAGTTAGAAACTTAATTTGTTTTTAATTATGTACATATGTGTTAAGAAAAGGTTTATGTCCACGCATAAATTTAAAATGAATGTAGGATTTTAAATGAATGTAGGACATTTTAAATGAAATATGTTCACTAGTTTTAAACATTTAATTAATAGTAAGTTATACAGTTTTTCAGCACAATTTTTTTAGGATTTAAATTCACGACTCTGCTATTATAGACTATGCCTAATTAGACGTATTATATATTTAAAGCTAGGATGTACATTTCTTATATGCAAAATATGATTACAATCTGCTAGTAAGTGTAAATAAAGACGAATAAATAAAACATAAATAAAGACAAATAATTGAAGTTTCACGTTGATAACATTAGTAGGGACATCAGTATATAAACAGATAAGCGATTATACGGAAAATTTGCGCACCGGAGTATAATTTCGCCTTCTAATGCTTAATTTTTTTTATACACAATATGTATGTGGCGTAACTGTAAAGTAAGTATATATTTAATTCACAAATCTCAACGTCCTAAACGTAAAAATGAAAGTTGAAAAAAAATATATTTCTCGACAGGGTTTGAATTTTATCTTAAAATAATAAATGCTTGGTAATAACTTCATCTATATTAAAAGGTAACAAGGCCACGTCTGTACACGCAACCCGCAAAATCAACTAAATGGACTATAACAAGACCGTCCACTTTTTTACCTCATGGACTTGGTCAATATATGCAATATAAATCATAAAAATTACTACACAACTTAACTAACAGTTTACTACTTAATTTAACAAACAACGACATATTTTTCTTTTTATAAACAACCAGTTGTTTATAATATAAATGTGTAATTTTATAATTCTCCGCTAGATGGTGATATTTATTTTTAATATTTTTAAGTTAAGGTCGCAAAAGCTGCTGGAGAGATTTAAAAAAACAAATATACCATAAATATAATATACGGTTGATAACTTTGCAATAGAAATCATCCAGATTATTCCTTAACTTTATTACTACTTAATTATTTAACAAAAGACTACTTAATTAACAGCGACATCTATTATTTTATGAGTACATAGTTTTTATGAGACGGTACTTATTTTATTGCTGATAAATATTTTTAATCATTAAATTTTCCAGATTGTCGAATAATACAATATTTATGGCTTCTTTTTTCAAAGCAATTTCTAATTTTTCAACATGAGCAACTAAACTGTATATTCAAAAAGCAGGTGCATTGACCATATTCGAATATAATCTTCGTGCTACGAGCGAGAGCATGGCGTAGCCCACTGGATAACCTGGACCAACACGAGTTTAATTTCCTGAAACGTTGCTCGAATCCTCGATTGGCTGTTTGTTATGGCTCCGTTAGTCTCATTGCGGCTTAACTTATTATACGTCGTACAACTTAAAGCTGCTCGGGTGACAAATATCTCATTTGAAGTCTGTGTAGAAGTCTGGCGTGGGTTGTGCTGGGCGGTAATACCTAATGTAGATTGACATAAGTACCTCTCTTTGTATAACAATAATTGAAAAATAATTCTAAAGCTCTTTACTCAATATGATGATAGAAATATTAGACGACCAGAAATAGAAGAGTCCTTATGCGTATAGATGAAGCCTTATGCGTATAGATGAAGCCTTGTGCGTATAGATGAATCTTTATGCGTATAGATGAATCCTTATCCGTATAGATGAATCCTTATGCGTATAGATGAAGCCTTATGCGTATATATGAATCCTTATGTGCATAGATTTTCAAGAATTAAAAAAAATGATTTCTTTTGAAAGATGGCGTGAAACAAAAAAATAGATTTTCAAGAATTTTCAAAAAATTATTTCTTTTGTAAGATTGTGTAAAACCAACAATAATTACTAGAAAATATTTAAATTTGAGTATTTAGGAAAAATATTTTAATTAAGAGTTAAAGTTATAAAAATAGAAAATAAAACCTGTTTAGTACGAGTATATATGCTATTTTGAGGGTTCCGTGTACATTTAGTTACATATAGTATTTTAAACTTTAAGAGAACGTATATTTGCATTAAACTATTTACGAATATTAATATTACATTTCGCTCCATAAATACAGGGAATAACATATCTTTCACAAGCTTAAAAAAAAGTTTTAGCTCGTAATATCCATTGTTTGTAAACTATTTTACATGGAACAAATTGTGGTATAATATCACGTTTCTAAATAAGAGAATATGTATACATAGGAGATATACTTTTAAAAACAAGTCATTTTTCTTTTATTTCACAATAAATACAATTAATAAAAACGCCAATACAATACACAAAGTCGCTGCACAATACACATTTGTAGTTTGGTAATAATGGTTAATTAAATACAAAAAACTTATATTCAGAGACTTAATTTCGGCAACGAATACTTAATTATCAGTCATTTTTCTTTTATTTCACAATAAATACAATTAATAAAAACGCCAATACAATACACAAAGTCGCTGTACAATACACATTTGTAGTTTAGTAATAATGGTTAATTAAATACACAAAACTTATATTCAGAGACTTAATTTCGGCAACGAATACTTAATTATCAGAAGGATAACAAGATACACGCTTGACGAATGCTCAGAGCGAACTGATTCATATGACTCCTTGCTCTAGGTACTTTGATCTCTGTACCTGCCATAATATTTATCAGGTAACGTCACCTTACGTGTACGTTATTAGACACCACTCCTTATTTAATATGAAACATCCATCCGTGGTAACTAAGTCTGCGCTTAAAGATAGTTGTAGTCCTTTTCGAAAATAAGTCTTCTTGAAGGGAATATAATTAGAATAAATCATCTTTTACTTTTTTCTGCATTAACCATATTATAACATTTCCTAAAACATAATTTAGGCTAAAATATTTGAGTTTTTCCCAAAGTCTCTGAGAAAAACCAACTGTTATCCTCCGTTCTCCAACATATTTTTGTATATACAGATGTAACAAAATTTTCAGAAGTTCTGCAAGCTACTGTTCTTATTGGATAAGATTGAAAGTTAACACTAAAATATCTTATATCAAAATCTAGGTAAAATTCGTATATGAACAAAACGATCCTATATTTTCAAAATTGCAGAGGCTCAAATTGTAAAAAATTAGCTAAAAATTTCATCATTTAACAAAATTACGTAAATTATATATTTTTAAAAAATTAAAAGACATTAAAAATTGTTTCCGTCACTTATTTTCAAAATAAAAAACGCACCAAATTCTATTTCAAACTATACGCCCTCTCCAAAAAATGTCATTTCATTTTGACAAATATTTCTTTGAAGAACTTTAATGCATTCTTTAAAAAAATTTCACCAACTAATTAATTAAAATTTATTTTTTTCGTTTAGCGCACTTACGCTGCGATGGCGTACCTACTTAGGTACGCCATCTATATTTGATACATATATTACATCGTTCAACTAAATCAATTTCTTATCAAATTTCTACAAGAATGTAACGTGATCTTCTTCATGTAATAAAATTAAATCCCAATTAGAAAAAGAATTTACTATTTTGTTGCGGTTTTATTGTGTGGTTTTATTTTTATTTCCTATTTTTTTGAGATTCTCTGCAAATCAAAATGCAAGACCAAAAAGTACGTTTGATTTATTCAATATTAAAATTAATGAAAAATAACATCGATGCAAGCGTCAGTCGGTAAGGAAAATATCGTAGACATTTTACACTTAGACAAATATTTTACGTTTGATTTATTCAAATTTAAAATTGAATAAATCAAACGTGAAACATTTGTCTACGTGTAAAATGTCTACGATATTTTCCTTACCGACTGACAATTGCATCGACGTTATTTTTCATTAATTTTAATGAAATAAATTATGTACATATAAATAATATTAAACATATTTCATTTTTAACTAAAACTTTATTATGAGTAAAAGTATTTAGCTCATTCCGAACTAACCTTTAACTAACAAATGGGTTAATGAATATCGTTTTCATGACAATAGAATTCCGTTCAGACCTGTTGAGCACTTTTCTATATAATTTTCATACTTTAAAAAATACTTCTATTCTTTATCCGACTTGTTCCTTATAATCTTTGTGTTTAAAGCATCTAATGTGTTTAAAGCTCTGAAACTTTACTGCGATATCAAGAATAACAGCATTTCTCTGAATATGTTGCAATATGGCTAATAGGGTATTTTATTAATATTGTTTTATTTCATTTATTATAATTTTAAGATACAATCTGATGAGGAGTCGAAAATTTTTTACAAATCTTGACCGAAACTTATGAACGTTACGGTTTAAACTTGACGTGTAAATAAAGACGGCAATATTGAATTGTGATATAATTTTTATTAACGCTCATTATATTCTATGAGTGCGAATAAGACAAGGAGATATCCCACTCTATTAAGTTTAGACGGCCATAACTCGCTTATTTTTTAATAAATATTTATAAATTTTTCACTAACTTTTTAATTAACTTAAATTTTTGTGACGATAACGTACCAAAAACAGGAAATTTATACGTACTAAAAACAGCAACTTCAGAGGTACTTAATTATCAACACCAAATGTTTACGTACTAATAACAGCAAATTTATGGATATTTAATTAACAACAGCAAATATTTACATCTTAAAAACAGCAAATTAAGGGGTAGTTAAGTAACAACAGCAAAGTTTACGTACTAAAAACATCAAATTTGGGGTAGTTAGTTAACAATGGTCAATGTTTATACACTAATGAGAGCTAATTTAGGGGTATAACAGCAAATTTACTAGTTAATTAACAACAGCAAATGTTTACGAACTAAAACAGCAAATTGAAGGGTAGTTAATTAACAGCAACAAATAGTTACGCACTAAAAACAGCAAATTTAGGGGTAGTTAACAAATTTAGGGTTAGTTAGTACATGAAATGTTTACGTAGTAATAACGGAAAATTTAGGAGTAGTCAATTATCCTATTGTAAATTTATTGTATAATAAATTGAAGCCGTGAAAATCGTGACAAATCTTTACAACTTTTAGATCTTACCTTGATAATTAAAACACAGGTAGGAAAATAAACAGATATATCCAGTACTCAGATCAACTCTAGTATTAAAATAAAAACTAGTATAATCAGTCAATGTTATTACGTGTATTTGCAGTTAAAAATTATAAATAATGTATTCTATGTAATGTAAAATATCTATCCTAGAAACTATTAACGCGTGGATATATTTGGCTTCAATAATACACACTAATAATTGATAGGATTCAATTTCGCAAATCAAATATTACGACTCTATGTAGGCGCTGAACGTTATCAATATTCACCTAATTTATTCGAAATCACCTCACTTTCCCCCAAACATAAGTACAATAGCCCCACTTACCTGCCTGCTTTATCAGCTTCATTTTATTCCAACAACCCTCTTACTTAGAAAATATCTCGCCGTCGGAGCTGAATGCGATCCAGACTTACGCATTGAAGTCTGGGAAAAAAATGAGTTAAATTTAATTGAGCGAGAATAATGTGAGAAAAGGTCGTGAAGACAATTTTGTACAGCGGTGGAAATCGAGGCTTAAGTGCCTCTACCCGAGTCAAATTGCTTAGAGAGATAATAAAATTGTTCACCGAATTAATATTAAAGAACAAGTGTTTTGATAAGTTTTATTTATTTAATATTTATTTAATGTTATTATGATTAATGACAAACACTTTTTATAACGATCGTACAATAAAAATTGGCTGCACGAGACTTGAAATATTTTCGTTACTTCTAAGTGTGAGATTCGTGACGTATGTAATGACAATTATAGAGATATTTTACGTAAATATATTTTGCTTTGTTTTAAATAATTTGAACATTAAAATATAAAATTATTTACAAGTAATACAGAAATTACTCGATTAGTCACCAGTTTTTACACAATTTGAATTGTACCTCCGACGTATGTATACATGTATGCGATTCAAAATGTTATTTTTATACCGCCTGACTAAAGTCTCTAAATATTTCAATACGTTCACGTAATTTTGTAAAGACGTTAGTTGATTTCTAAAGGGTTGGTTAAAAATTACTCATAATTTTTAGATGCCTTTTATGTGGCTTCAGTAATGTTTTGGTATTATTAAACTGATGATTTTAATAAATATTAATAAATGTCACCCAATATAATCCGAATATTCCCAATAAACTACCCAGCAAATAGAGTTTCAATTCCTCTGCTCTTTTCTGTGAGATGAATATATGATCTATAATCACAGCCACTCCGGGAAGCATATTCTTGTACCAGTAAATTTTTTCCGCATGCAAAATATATCGTCCTCATTAGTTTAACCATACCATTTATGTATTTCAGCAGTTCAGGAGAATATTGTGAAATAATGTTGCAAAATATAATTTTGCGTAGCGAATCAGAAGATTAAACCATTATTCGAATTTATTTTCATTTCATAAATTACATTTTACATATTTTTAACAAAATAGCAAACTACCTTAAATGTTTAAACTCGCTATTTCTGAGGTACACAGATGGAAAATGAAAAATTCAAATTGCTGCAATTTGAATTTTTCATTTTCCAACATAAGACAATCTTTGAATATGACGTATAAGGAAAAATTATAAAAATAAAAGATTAATATATGTAAATAAGTGGTTTGATTTTGATATTGTAAATTGGCTTAACTCCCAATTCAAAAGCGAAATATTTAAGTTTTAAATTTAGTTAGTATTTCGAAAATAAAATCATTAAAAATATAAATAAAAATGAAGAGTTTTAGCCTAAAACTATTTCTGAAAACGTAATATTTTAACAAATATTTTCATGTTTCTTTCCTTCCCTACAACAGTTATTACTGCATTTCATAATATTTTTTTCCTTATGAATTTAAATGAAGAGAGTAAAAGTATAATGAAAAGAGTAAAGGGTAAGGTATAAAACTTCTATAGAGTTCATGAAATATGAATGAATTTATATTAACATGAATCTGGAATGTTTAGACTCGTATTTTTTTTTAAATCAGATTGACACTAAATACAGTCCGAAATATGTGTGGAAAAATAAAGAAAAATTAAACATTAATCTGTACTATTTATGTTTTTCATTTTTCTAAGAAGTACTATATTTATTGAGCTATAGAAATATTCCGTATTTCATCCAAAAATTGTGACAACTCCATATTTCATTTCAATTTATTAAATGTTCATTTGCGCTATTTTTAGATTTTTTATAACTATGGTCGAACAATATTCTAGAAAGGTAGAACATCAACTAATAATTTACCTTCATTTTAAAAAACTAAATGAGAGATCGTTAACATAAATCAATACTCTTTTACATGAAGGTTTTTTATAACATATATTCCATTATGAGTATCCAAAGGTATGGTTAAACAGAACTTAATTTACTTAAAATGTTGATTAAATATCCCCATCAAAACGGAATATGAAATTGACACCTCCTTATTCGCATATAATTCAAACCAAATATAAATTAAACCGATTTTACAAAGACTCGACTGATCTCAGCTACTCAGACGGCTCAGAGTAATACTCATATTCGAATTTCATCTAAGACAATCCTCGAATTACTTTCAAGTACATACGAAAACGCCACTTACACAGGCAGAGCCCTCACCTTTCCTCGCGAATGTCGGCTCCACAATAATAACTGTTTGATTGTCATAACCGCGATAACCTACCCTCTGCGGGAAGCGATTTCGTTTAATAACATCCCCGGCCGCGTATCAGGCAAGAATTCCCACCGGCGTCTATGCGGAGAGCGGGCTCCATTCAAAGGCGAGAGCTTCGCCCGGGCTTTAAGAAGAATACGAATTCAGAAAACAGTTGTGAATGAAAAGGATTTATGGTCGAGGTGGAAGGATTTGCAAGGACGCTATCATAAGTTGTACTCGTGTTGAAAGCTCGGGAGGAAATCCTTTTCACTTCAGCCGAGATCGCGTTGGATTTCGGAGCTTAATCGGAATGTGCTTTATTTTCACTTTGTGTTTACTTGTTCAGTGTTTGCGTGTGTATATTTGATTAAGGTTGGTGGTACGGCTACCTCGTATTCGCGTCCAGCTATCTTTCCTAGTTGCCAGGTAGAAAATATGAATTCTTGTTATTTTCTCGTCTTTTCTTTAGTTATCATGAATACAAAGAAAATTGTAAATGTTTTCACCTCACGAGATAATTCAGTGATACAAAATTATTAATTATGGTACGTAGGTGAGGAACACATTTATTCCTATTCATATACATTTGAAAAATCTACTTAAAATTTTGCAAAACTATGTATATAATGAAATTATGTACAATTCCCATAATATGAGTAACAATTTCGATAGGTAACTTATAGTATAAAATTGTTGAATAAGGTTACTTATAAAACAAATTAAATATGTATATAAAAGAAGCATTAATTTTATATTTGCTATCTTATTGCCAAAATGCTATTCTCAATGCTTGCATTCGAAGAATATCTAAATTCTTATTTTTGGGGGCTAACTACATAACCTCGATATCTTTTTGTTTCTTTATGAAAGCAAATTTATATTATCACCAATAAATTTACTAATATTGCATTCAAATATGCGAATATTTCAATATATTTTCTTTTGTTCCTAAAACATTAGACTTCACACAAATGTATAGAAAAATGCTTTTGATTTTTTTTCTTATGTTTCATATTATGATAAATTATCTAGTTATTATACTATTTTATAGAAAAATTAAAGAATATTATGAAGACTTTTTGTAACCGTAATAATTTCTGAAATATATTTTTAGAATTACCGAATCCAAATGAAAAATTTGTTCATTTAGTTCTAATTATCTCATGTCTTTTCGGGCTGTTTTTCTGAATAATTTTGTTACGCCTACTCCTTTGGTACGTATTATAAATCTTCCCTGAATCATTTAAAGTGCTGAATTTTGATCTGAATCGAAAAATATAAGATTCTATACACTAATGGAGAACAAAATTTTACTGTATGCTTCCGTTTTAGCTTTTCAAACTGGGAACATCAGGAACTTCCTGTTGTGTCGAATTATTTTTTTTATTTTACACTACTTTCTTTGCCTGTATTTCCCTGTTTCATTTCATTCTAAGAAATTCATTAGAATGATTTAAATATAATTCATTAGTATTTGGCATAGGTATTCAATAATGAGACTATTAACTTTTGAAGCTATACAACATTGTATACAAATTTGTTACATAATATGGTATATATTAAATTCTTTAATTGCGACAAAAATGAAAAATAAATTGAAGATTTTTTTAAGTTTTAATATTATTATATTTAGATCCCTGCTAAAAAAAATATTCCACTATACACTGAATTGTGTTTAATTATGTACTTAATTATTAATTACTAAAATAGAGCATATTTTCATTATTAAATTAAGCTTTTATTTAAAAATATTCAATTAAATTATTGTCATCAAGTTCAAAAACCGTAAGGAGACAAAATCCTTAATGGGTTAAGAGAATGAATCTACGACATACTATCACCATGCTACACCGTAGAGTAGGTTACGCCGTAGAAACATCCAGTACTGCTGCGAGTTTAATTTCCTGAAACGTCGTACGAGTCCCCGATTGGCTGTTTATTACGACTCACAGCGTCCCATTGCGGTCTAGTCCTTTATATACGGTGTGATGAAATATTGGCTTAGATATTTATACCGTCAAATAAATCACCAAACGTTAGCTCATCTTGCAAAAATATAATTTTTTTTCAATACAATCAAAATCTCAAACAGGAGAACCGTTCTTGATGCTTGGAATTTTATTCTGGTGTATCAATCTAGAACAGGATTAAAGTAGTTAAATACTGAAGTTTCTCTTATACCTGGCCAGATCGCGTTAAACAATAATAAAATTCAGTGATCTAAAAATTGGTGGCACTATACGTTAATGTCCATTGGTTTAATTGGCTTCTATGCTTCATATGTATGTATATAGAACAACGAGAACTTGATTTAGATTGAAATAAATACAAAAACTGTAGAGCGCTAAAAATATTCGAAATTATTTAATCATATTTACAGATTAACAATATAATATGATGATTTTCTGTCAGCAAAAATCAAAAATCAATATTTAAATATTTGTCGTCGCCGTGGTGTGTTGGGTTGATTACAGGGCATACGGCCTGTGACGATGCGCGCACACCGCGAGACCCGGGTTCGATTCCCGGCTGTTCGTCGAGCGGGGCTGGACCGGTGTTATGGTTAGCCGTAAAATATTGCTCTCGCAGCAATAAGTCCGCCATATGTATCAATTAGATACGTTAAAGTAGATAAATAAATAATTAAATGTAAATTTCAAAATTTCTAATCAGTTCTACGTGGTAATTAACTATTCTGTCCGTTTGTGCTGTGATTTTATTTAAAATATGTTATGGCTACGTATAAATAATATTACCTATAAATCAAACATTATTACATTCAAACTTACCTAAAAAAATTTGCTAGTATACATATAATGATATAAATATTTTTTTACACCTAAAGAATCAATTTATATAGAATTAAATCTCACGTTTTTCGTTTTCTCTAACTACAAATTCGTATTAATTGTCATATTTATTTATAATTTCTAACAGAGAAAACTTTATTACTAAAAACTAACAAACAAAAAAAGTTAGCTTACCAATAAAAAATCTACTGCAGTTATCAATCAGTACGAAGAAGATTCGAACTAAAGCTATTGTTATGCAATCACTATTTTTGTTCGCGTTGACGCCTTTTTATTTCAGTTAAATGCGTTATCAATTAAGGATCAATTAACACTTCGGTCAATTAAAACTTTAAGCAGTAATTTAATTTTATGTTTTTAGTCGTTTCTTACTATTTTAAGTACTACCAAGTATTACCCCAAATCGCTCGATTAACTTTTTTCAGTAACTGTTTAAACCTGAAACAGATTTGCTCAAAGATTTGTTATTTGGCTCACACATTATCATAAGCTGTAAACCAAGGTTATATAATAATCCTGTAAGTATTATCAAGTGCAAACAAGTGAAAACAAACAAAAAAATGCCTCCTGTTGACACAGGTGACGGCAAACCTAAAGTTTACCCCAATATTTAAACTAAATTTTTTTTTTAATTTCTATTTTAATTTAATTTAAAAATATAAAAAAAAATTTAATCTGTTTCAATAATTCTCGTGATGTGAAATTGCAAATAAATTGAATAGATAAAAATATGAAAAGTAGAAAATATAATATAAGAATAATTTTTAAAATGCAAAATAACTGATAAATCAAGACTGGTATCTTAAACGTCAATTATTTGATTTATAGCATGGAAAGGGTAATTTCGGATTTTTCAGGAAATAACCGAACTACATTTATCTTGTTTGTTTCCTTCTTGTTGCTCGTTTATTGCACACATAAATTACTGTTTGAATTATTTCTATCTATCTTCTTCTCTTCAAATAATTTTAACATCAATGTGCCCTCACAACTACGATAAGTTTTCACAAACCTCAAAACGTAAGAATTCTATCAATACTCTGTTTTAAAAATTACACTTACAAATTACAAAATTTCAGAGAAAATATAGTCAGAAGTCGACTTATCCCCGTTTTTCTCACTGCTACTTATTTTGAAATAATTTCAATGACATTCGTAATTTAATAATTCGTCTTTAATAATTCGAGAAAAATAATTTGTTATTCGGTTCGCAGAATTATATTTTTTTTTAATTTCAATTATTTGTATTGACATGAATAACATAAATTATGTTGAATACAAATATAATTTATATTAGGAGGATTCTAGAAAGAGTTATATTGAAACATTATAGACCATTCTGTACACTTAAATACATATTACTTTTCACCATGTAAATTGTATTGCCTGGTAACTAGTGTATCTGTCACAGGTGTTAAAATATCGCGAATATCTCAAAACACCACGCTTTTCTGATAAACTTTATATAAACTTCTGTTAACGCTGTTTTTTTTATAATTCTACTTTAGCAGTTTCGGTAATAAAAATGCTGTAACTATTTCTGAACTCACTTTTATGACAAACTATTTAACTGAAATCTGAAACTGAAACTGTTATCTGAAAAGCTAGGTATCTGAAATAAACATTATTTGTTAGGGAATACTTCAAAAAATACTATATTTTATGAAACTTTTTGTTAAAAGCGTTTTCTTTGAAACATACATTTTATGGTATGCCTAGGAAATTATTTATTATAGTCCAAAAGTAGTTTGTTTGGAAAACTAATAGCGAGAGATACATATTTTTAGAAAACTATACAGCTATCGCTTTCAACGCTATATTATCTCTTTCTAACTACGGGTATAAAACAAATTATATATTTTTAAATTCGTGTTTAACCAGCTTTCATTTGATATCGGATACTTTGATATTTAAAAATAAAATAGTTTACTCCCATTAAACAAATCCTAGAACCAAAATTTAAACATTTTTGTATTAGAACTTTTAATTGAGCCACCATTTCCTAAAGCTATCCCAAATTTCAAATTTCTTACTTAAATAGTCTAAGAAAAAGCCCGTGATAGATTAACGGACAGACATCAAGGTAATTTCATTAATATTTCGTACTTTAAAACAATTGATTTCCGCTTGTTAGGTTATTTATGATCACTAAACTAAATTTGCCACGATAAATACCCTTTCTATGTTATATTAGTTATACAAGAAGTTGCATCAATCAAGATACGTATGTATATAAGATTATACGTATGCCGTTTTCAACTAACGTCACCTGTTTTCATACGAAAAACTCATCTTTAGTTTTGCTTCCCTCATACACTCCTTGATAAGTATTTAAAATAATATCTTAAGAGACTAAAAGGGACATTAAAACCATATAAGCAACGGTTCTAAGTACTGCGCCGTCAATAAGGATTAACTGGCGTAAACGATGTGATTAAAACTGACGTTCGTCTTTGAGCGCGGAGTTTTATTGGGCACATACATCGCAGTACTAAGTGCCGAGTTTCATAGTTATACGATTATACACTTAATAGGCACTTAAAACACAATTAAATGGAAAGACAGTCATTAAAATTCTGAGATTTTCAACATATTTTAAATTTTATTTACAGAATATATTGTGTTTTAACCAAATTGATACATGAGACAATTTTATCTGACATAATGTGTTATTAAAGTCTTAAACTTAAATATTAACTTTCCTGTAATATAGTCTATATTTATATCTTACATACACATATTCCAGTGTATAACGCGTGATGCATCGAATAGAAAATATATAATGCTCGCCTTATTTCCCATGTGAAAATTGCAGCCTTCCTTGCTCCCGTATGAAATAGTAGCTTTTGGTGAGCAGTATTAAAAAGTTTTCCGGAAATATCTTTTTTGTTTTTCATTAGAACTATAAAACGTTTGAAAGACGCTTTTTACTCAATTTGCTTTATAAAATTTGTTTTAAATATTTTTTTAATTTTTAAAAATTGAGATAAATGAAACACTTGTCTAAAATGCATTTCTTGCATATGTAGTTTTTATTATATTTATTTATCTCATATATGTCGCAATGACTAATAACTTACAGCACAACCAACATATTTTGATGAATAAATTTTTATGGCAGAGCCAATAATTAGTGGGCACGATTTGAATGTTCATTTTACAATTGAATTCATTGAAAGAAATTTTAATAATTTTAAATTAAAAAAGATACGAAGGAAAATGAAAACCAAATGAAATCAATTAGCATAATGAAAAATTTAAAAGAAACACGTTAACTTCCATAAAAATAATAATAAGTTATACAGTAAATAAAATACAAAGCAATATATAACTTGGTTCAAAAATTATTTAAAAGGAAATAAATGTGATTTGCAGCATGTGGCAGCTAATATTTAATAATGAGAAGATTGGAGAGGAAAAACTGTCAGCTTAAAATACGCTATCTAACGACCTATCACAAATACTAAAATTTAGACAGCTAAAGATAAAAAATTCTGATTATTCTCAACCTAAGAACATACGTACATAGTTAAACATCGATTAATATTTGTTTATATTGCTATCAATATCCTTTAAAAATAATAAAGAAAGCATTATCCTACTTATTTAAATTTTCCACATTTTCCTAATTATTTAATTTTTCAATAGATAAATTTTTTTACACTCTGCCAGAATTTTTAAGCAAAAATGTATGCTTACCAAAATGCATCTTAATTACACTTGAATACGATAGTTCGTAATTGGTAAATAGAGCGTATCGACAATCTTGCCAGGTGCTACGCTTCATTTCCGGCGTAGACAAGGAGGATGCCTGAATCGTCACAACCCTGATTTCCTGAAATGTCGCACAAACTGTAGCTTAGCTTTATATTGAGAGTTAAACTCGAATCTCACAATATTCTATTTTATGACACGAATTGTATAAATATCGCCTATTTTATGATGAATGTTTAATCATTTAAACGTTTATCTTAATATTTGTTTATAAGAAAAATTGGGTCTTATTGTTATATTTACTACAAAAATGGTTAATTTAACGCTTAAATACGATAACAATATATGCACTACATTTTCTCAAAATAAAAGAAAATGTATAAAATAAGTGTACGTGTACCCTATGTGCATGCTTAGAGACTAAGAATGTAGGAACTAAAATACCAAGGATATCCAATATAAAACTGTCCCGTCCTAACCAAACTGTATACTTTTTTGATGGTACTAACTATGTGATAACCATTTCTGAAAATAATGATTTCCTCATTATTTTGAAAATAAAAACATGTTATCATTCATTCCCAAGATGAAAATTACCAACAGTTAAATGTCGTTTCATTTCATTACTACTTAGTCAAGTCGTTTGCATATTTTAAGACTATAATGGCTTTTCTTCAAATAAAACCATTAATTAAATATTGAAACTGAAACATTGCGTGCTATTTCCACTTCCGTCGTGTGACTTCTCTGACAAACTTACATCAGCTGAAAGAAATTTTGCTGCAAAATACAGAAATGTGAGAAAAATTTATTCTTTTGTTCCATCTTTTAGCGCCATCTGCCGAAAAGTAATACAAGCGACTTATGCGATAATAAGAGGCGTCAGACCACCGAAGGCTCAAGGTGAGAATTGAATTACGCGAGTCGTTTATCATTCGCCCCGTAGGAAAGCTGCGCCGCTGGGACCGCGCCGCTTCTTTGCATCATTCAAATGTCCACGTCGCTCCGCCACTTACCGTTTCTTTTGCGAAGCTGTGAAATTGCTTCTCTCAATTGGATGGGCAACGAAATTTAATATCTCATTTCATTATTTTTCGCCATGTAACACATATTCCAATAATATTTATAAAGCTTATCGATCAGATAACAATGAACAATCACCGCGGGTTTTATAGACCGGTAATAAATATTGAAATATTTAACTTGCGAATAAATCTAACACTATGAATTGGGGCGCATCGGAAACTGTTTTAAAAACATCGATTACCTGACATTGTAGCCAAATAAATAACAAAAAGTATTAAAAATATTAAAACTTAAGTTTGATGCAAAAATAGTGGGGAGCACATCGCACCTAAACAAAAGACAGTTTCCATGGAAATAATTTCAAACTCCAGTCAGTCGACTTAAAACAGACGTAGCGCCAACATCTAATTTCAAAGAGGATGGATAAAGACTTGTGTCTTTATCACTGCGATATTTATATCCGCTAGATGTTGTGATCTGCGCACATGGAAAATGAAACCATGATTTCGGCTTTACAGATTCAATACGTGTCTATAAACGGAATCATTTCTCCAAGACTATTTATCCGATCCGAGTGAACCATGTATTTTTTTAAAGAGGAATGTGAATTTGTACTTCATTCTTCCTATCTAGCTTTAAGAGTGTGTCTCGATAACTTCAAATGAAATAAGTCTGTGAATCTGAAAATATTTGAAAATTTTCTAATGTTCTAAAAATATCGCCATACATAAGGACAAAGTATCGTACCTTAATTTCAAAAATCGAGAACTATACACACACACCCCACGTGTGTACGCTTATTTGTCAATTAGTAGTTGTAGCTCGGATAATTTAACAAGTAATCGACTTTAGTGTAGCGTTTTGGAAAAAAGACGTAAATCAATAACATTTTGTAATTGTTGGTGTCATGTCTACGGGTCCGTGCTAAATGTCTCCGAAAATCTTGATGACAAGAGTCGCAAATTTCGGAGCTTAATGGCTGTGGAGTATTTCATCCGGTGGTGAACCAAGTTGGAAAAGGGAAACAATAACGGCTTAGCAGTTAAAGGTGTGGTCGGATGTTAGTGGAATTTGGGGACAGTTCTTGCAGGTGAGGTAGGATCTTGAGATACTCTCTGAGGATATTTTCATTCGCAAAGGATGGATAGTGAAAAAGTAGAAAAAATACAAGGTTGCGTAATTTAATAAAAGACAACAATAAAATGAGGAAAATTATTTTTTTTTTATTTCAAATAATAATTCGTTTGTGTTCCATAATATAATTTAACTTATATATACTGGATCAACTCTTGGCCCGTGACGTAATTTTAAGGAGCTATTAAGAATCAGCAACTACATCATACAGTGAAAAAAAAGTAAAAAACATTATTTTCTTTAAGTTTTCCTAACGTTCCCGCGTTTTATTAAAACGGGGGAATAAACGGGAACGTAATACATTTCTCACTAAACAACTCGGTTGACAGCAGAATTAATGAGATTGTAAGTTAAATCCGTTCTTGAAGGAGTCCATAAAAACTGCGTTACCAAAGTTTGAACATTGAAACGTACAACAGTATTATTATTATTCCGTACATTATTATGATATTCCGGCGGATACCCTAATATATATAATAATATAAGGATAATCGCCGCCCTCGCCCAACGTCACCTGTCTTCATATGCCAAACTCGTCTTTATTTTTACTTCCTGCTTGATGAGTACATAAAATAATATCTTGAGACACTAAATAGGAACATTAAGCCCATATGTGAGACGGTTTTATGTACCGCGTCGGCAATAAGGATTAACCGGTGTGAACGACGCGCGTTAAAACTGATGTTCGTCTTTGAGCGCGGAGTTTTATTGGGCACATACATCGCAGTACTAAGTGCCGAGTTTCATAGTAACACGATCATACACTTAATAGGCACTTAAATCGTAGTTAAACGGCGAGACAGACTTTAAAATGTAGAGATCTTCAACATTTAACACGTTTTATGGGGATATTTTAAGATTTTGGCGAAATTTGTTCATAAATTAACTGTTCTTATAAAATGGGTAATTAAAATATTACATTTAAATATTGACTATTATGTAATCCAATCGATAATTACATAGCTTATATATATATATATATATATATATATATATATACACGAATGTAAAACTAAAAAATAATAAAACAAAAATTTTTAGATGTGACAAAAAACCTCTGTCATCTTTAATTATCGTTGATATGGGAAAATGGTTATGCATGGTCGAGTGGTCACGGGAAAATAAAAAAAAAATATTATAAAAGCTATTTCCCATACATATAGTACATACAAGCAGTTGAAGCATGAGATACAATGATGGTGAAAAAACAGTCTGTCTAAATACAATAGAAAGAAACATTCAATACGAAAAGAAAATAAATAATATAATAACTAAACTATAAAGAAATTGCTAAATGACTAATGAATTCGTCGACGTTGTATCTTAATATTATAATTACTTGATACGAAATCAACAGAATTCTAGTTAGAATTAATTTTATAAAAACAAAAAGTCTAACAAAGTAATGTATGTTTTTTTTATTTTATATTATTCCAAAAATATTAACACGCACCACAAGTCGTACAGTCCTGTTGCAAACCGCAGTCGACGTAAGTACCTGAAATTTGAGTTTATGACTTATAAACATGTCTAAAAAGGCTGATGTTCGGTTTATTATCACCGATGGAAGTGTATAATAAATTAAAAGACAGGTCCATTCACGTCAAGCTGTAGTTATTGACGAACTTAGGATTAAGTATTAACATATCATAGCCTGTAGTTCGTAAGTCGATCAGTACCATTTGAATCCCGCATGATATTAGTGGATAAAAAAGAGTTGTAAAAAATTAAATGATGTTATGTATTGTGCAATAACTGTATAAATATGTGTAGTAACTGTATAAATATGTTGACGGACGAATGATGCGATTACACAAATAGCTTTTAATGTTTTCAATGTAAAATTAAGGATTATCAAATAAATAATGCTTCACTTGCACTTACGAGTGTGATAGTATCATAATAAAACAGTCAGCTCAAGTTTTTCATATAAAATTGACGCGTTTTAAATTTTCAAACATTCTACTCCTATAATAATATGGAAGGTGTAAATTTAAAAAAAACAATTAGCAGCTGCTCTTTTTCGCAATTTTCAATCACAGAGTAAAAAATAATTATGCATTTTTTCACTTTCAATATGGAATGCGAAACATCGACAAAAATATCACAACCAGTACTTCACTGTTTCAAAAAACAAATGACCGTCGTATGTAAATCAACAAGAATCCTTGAATTTTTACGAAAAGATTGGTTATTTATGTCGCGTAACATAATAGTTGAAATTAACAGTTGAGTCCACGATGAAAAAACATTAAACATTGCTTATAATGAATAATGAAACAAAATAATTATAATTAAAGTAAAGCATTATACTATTAGTGGTGACTAGATCTATCATGTTGTAACATGTCATGTCATACATGTTGTAACATGTCATGTCATATCCTAGTCACTCATAACATTTAAACTATTCGCTAGAAAACCACGGCAGAAAGTACAGTAGACATTTCATTTATATAAGTTAATAGGTAACTATAAAATTTATTTTCATAAGTCTTAAAACACTTCTATATAATACGCTCTAGAAGACTGAGTTGAAAAATCATGTTTTTTTTAAATAGTAAAACGTTTATTATGGATTTTACATAATATATACAGTAATGTTGTCACGAAGTTCATTGTGTAACTTTTTGAGAAGAACAATTCTGCCATACTTTGTTTCCATAGGTCTCTAACGATTTAAGCTGCGCTGGGGAAGACACCTCTGCGACGAACTGTTTTTTCCAACTTCTTTAACATTTATCGTCACAGGTCGGATAATTTTCTTTAATTATATATTTAAACCTTCGTCGCAAATTAATGTTGGACACTATGATGAAAATGAAACAAAATTGTTTAGTAGTTCCTAGGAAAATTGCGTGTAGACATATAAAGAAATGATATATTCAAAAGTATTTTTGTTTAACTATTAGACACTTTAAAGAAATCTTCGGCATGATTTTAGTTTCCCATTTCCAAAAACCGGAATAAATGAAAATCTATATGAATTTAATTTTTCACATCTAATTAAATTGTGTATACTTACCTATAAATGTCGCAATCGCAAATAACTTTCAATAAAACCAATATATTTTATTGAACCACGTCTTATGGCTAAAATAATGGTTAATGATCACAACCTGGCTGTTAAATTAAAATTTCTAGAAAGTAAAATGAAAATCAAATCTAGTCAATTGACATACATCTTAAAATAAAATAAAATTATAACATTAACATACATCTTAATCTAAATGAAAAAGTATTTCAATTTAAAATTGTCGTGTATTATGTAATTCAAAAAAATGTATGAAAGTTATATGCAAAATATATATGCAGTTTCCAAGTACACAATTTTTATAAAACGCGATTAACAATACCTTATAATGATATAGTCCCCACATCGATTAGTTTGAAACCATGAAGCCTTTCCCTCTCAAAGTGTGGGCATCGTACTTCTACAGATCTGCTACCACCTAGTCTGTAATGTCTTTTAGGGATAAATCACCGATTGAAACAGCGAAATAGACTTTATTTGGTAGTGAGACAGATATTTAAAAAAGTTTAAATTTATTCTTATCAGAAATTTTAATTAAATGTATTCTTAATTTTGCTTGCATGTATGTCCTGTTGTTATTAGACGTATCTCATCTTTGATTACCTAAAATATTATAAAATAATGTCAATATAGATTATATATCTCTATGTAGATCTAAACCTTTCCATTCTATGTTGCTAGGAGAATAAGTTCTAATAACATTATACGGATATTTCTTTGTAATTTTTAACTAGGATTCCTTAGTCAGGCATGAAGCCCTTCTGCTTTCATCATGTCCATGTGTGTCCGTCCGTCTGTCGCTCCTTCGTAGCTTCTACAATTTTACACCTCCATGAATGAAAACACGTTTCAGATAAAAATCAATTAACAGGTAGCAAACTTTCATCACCATTTTGTTAAAGTTAAAGGTAACTAACAAAAGCTTAGTTTCCCAGTTGTGTGGGGTATCGTTAGTAAGTTTATTCAAAACGAATGCTTAAGTTAATTAATTTACCACTTTTTCTTTTTAACTCTGTTTACGAAATATTAATTTTCTAAATCTTTGGCAATGTATCCCATCCTCCCATTTCCATACAAGACCGTGTACAAAAATTCAAAAATGTAATTAAAATTTACATATTTATTACATCTTTTAGCGCCATATGCTGAGAAGTAATCGCTATAATAATTTAGCCGAAAGCTCAAGGTGGGAATTAAATTACGCGAATCATTTATCATATACATCGCAGGAAAGCTGCGCCGCCGTGACCGGGTCGCGTCTGTGCGTCATTCGAAGGTCCATGTCGCTTCGTCGCTTACCATTTCGTTTCCAGAGTTGTGTAATTGCTTCTCTCGTTTGAATGTTGAACGAAATGTAATATCTCATTTCATTATCTACCTCGATGTAACACATATTTGAATAATATTTATAAAGGTAATCAATCAGATAACAATGAACAACCCTCTCGGGTTTTATCGATAGAGATAGCATTGAAAATAATGACCGAACGTATTTTGATTTTACATATAATTAGTGTTAATATCTGTTATTAATTTATTAATGTTTGGGTTTAATTAATTATATCAACACCTGTTATGAATTTAAGCTCCGTGACAGGTACCAGCAAAATTCGCACCAAAAGAAAAGACGTAATAATATTAGACTCACTAATTCGTTCAATTACAGCGAGCCTTTATCAAAAAATAAATCTTATAATTCGAAAAGAACTAAACGCATAATCTCAATACTTTGGTACGATTGATTTCTATTTGTTAGATTATTTATGATCACTAAACTAAATTTGCCCCGGTAAATACTCTTTCTATGTTACATTAGTTATATAAGAAGTTGCATCAATCAAGATACGTGTGTATATAAGTTTATACGTATACCTTTTTCGCCTAACGTCACCTGTTTTCGTATGAAAAACACTCCTTAATGAGTACTTAAATAATATCTTAAAAGACTAAAAGGACATTAAAACCAAATATGCGACAGTTTTAAGTACTGCGCCGTCAATAAGGATTAACTGGCGTAAACGATGTGATTAAGACTGACGTTCGTCTTTGAGCGCGGAGTTTTATTGGGCACATACATCGCAGTACTAAGTGCTGAGTTTCATAGTTATACGATTATACACTTAATAGGCACTTAAAACACAATTAAATGGAGAGACAGTAATTAAAATTCTGAGATCTTTAACATTTTTTAAATTTTATTTACAGTATATATTGTGTTTTAATCAAATTTTTGATACGTGAGACAACTTTATCTGAGATTATGCGTTATTAAAGTCTTAAACTTAAATGTTAACTTTCCTGTACTATAGTCTATAGTCTATAGTTTCCAGTGTATAACGCGTGATGCATCGAATAGAAAATATATAATGCTTGCCTTATTTCCCATGTGAAAATTGCAGTCTTCCTTGCTTCCGTATGAAATCGTTGCTTTTGTGAGCAGTATTAAAAAGTTTTCCAGAAATATCTTTTTTGTTTTTCATTAGAACTATAAAACGTTTGAAAGACGCTTTTTACCCAATTTGTCTATAAAATATGTTTTAAATAGTTTTTTAATTTTTAAAAATTTAAATAAATGAAACATTCGGCTAAAATGCATTTCTTTCATATATTATTTTTAATATATTTATCTTATATATGTCGCAATGACTAATAACTACAGTACAACCAACACATTTTAATCAATAATTTTTTATCGCAGAGCCAATAATTAGTGGCCACGATATGAATGTTCATTTTACAATTGAATTCATTGCAAGAAATTTTAATAATTTTAAATTAAAAAAGATACGAAGGAAAATGAAAATCAAATGAAATTAATTAACATAATGAAAAATTTAAATGGAACACGTTAACTTCCATAAAAATAATAATAAGTTATACAGTAAATAAAATACAAAGCAATATATAACTTGGTTCAAAAATTATTTAAAAGGAAATAAATGTGATTTGCAGTATACAACAGCTAATATTTAATAATGAGAAGATTAGAGAGGAAAAACTGTTAGCTTAAAATACGCTATCTCACGACCTATCACAACTACTAAAATTTAGACAGCTTAAGATAAAAAATTCTGATTATTCTCAATCTAAGAACATGCAGACATAGTTAAACATCGATTAATATTTGTTTATATTGCTATCAATATCCTTTAAAAATAATAAAGAAAGCATTATCCTACTTATTTAAATTTTCCACATTTTCCTAATTATTTAATTTTTCAATAGATAAATTTTTTTACACTCTGCCAGAATTTTTAAGCAAAAATGTATGCTTACCAAAATGCATCTTAATTACACTTGAATACGATAGTTCGTAATTGGTAAATAGAGCGTATCGACAATCTTGCCAGGTGCTACGCTTCATTTCCGGCGTAGACAAGGAGGATGCCTGAATCGTCACAACCCTGATTTCCTGAAATGTCGCACAAACTGTAGCTTAGCTTTATATTGAGAGTTAAACTCGAATCTCACAATATTCTATTTTATGACACGAATTGTATAAATATCGCCTATTTTATGATGAATGTTTAATCATTTAAACGTTTATCTTAATATTTGTTTATAAGAAAAATTGGGTCTTATTGTTATATTTACTACAAAAATGGTTAATTTAACGCTTAAATACGATAACAATATATGCACTACATTTTCTCAAAATAAAAGAAAATGTATAAAATAAGTGTACGTGTACCCTATGTGCATGCTTAGAGACTAAGAATGTAGGAACTAAAATACCAAGGATATCCAATATAAAACTGTCCCGTCCTAACCAAACTGTATACTTTTTTGATGGTACTAACTATGTGATAACCATTTCTGAAAATAATGATTTCCTCATTATTTTGAAAATAAAAACATGTTATCATTCATTCCCAAGATGAAAATTACCAACAGTTAAATGTCGTTTCATTTCATTACTACTTAGTCAAGTCGTTTGCATATTTTAAGACTATAATGGCTTTTCTTCAAATAAAACCATTAATTAAATATTGAAACTGAAACATTGCGTGCTATTTCCACTTCCGTCGTGTGACTTCTCTGACAAACTTACATCAGCTGAAAGAAATTTTGCTGCAAAATACAGAAATGTGAGAAAAATTTATTCTTTTGTTCCATCTTTTAGCGCCATCTGCCGAAAAGTAATACAAGCGACTTATGCGATAATAAGAGGCGTCAGACCACCGAAGGCTCAAGGTGAGAATTGAATTACGCGAGTCGTTTATCATTCGCCCCGTAGGAAAGCTGCGCCGCTGGGACCGCGCCGCTTCTTTGCATCATTCAAATGTCCACGTCGCTCCGCCACTTACCGTTTCTTTTGCGAAGCTGTGAAATTGCTTCTCTCAATTGGATGGGCAACGAAATTTAATATCTCATTTCATTATTTTTCGCCATGTAACACATATTCCAATAATATTTATAAAGCTTATCGATCAGATAACAATGAACAATCACCGCGGGTTTTATAGACCGGTAATAAATATTGAAATATTTAACTTGCGAATAAATCTAACACTATGAATTGGGGCGCATCGGAAACTGTTTTAAAAACATCGATTACCTGACATTGTAGCCAAATAAATAACAAAAAGTATTAAAAATATTAAAACTTAAGTTTGATGCAAAAATAGTGGGGAGCACATCGCACCTAAACAAAAGACAGTTTCCATGGAAATAATTTCAAACTCCAGTCAGTCGACTTAAAACAGACGTAGCGCCAACATCTAATTTCAAAGAGGATGGATAAAGACTTGTGTCTTTATCACTGCGATATTTATATCCGCTAGATGTTGTGATCTGCGCACATGGAAAATGAAACCATGATTTCGGCTTTACAGATTCAATACGTGTCTATAAACGGAATCATTTCTCCAAGACTATTTATCCGATCCGAGTGAACCATGTATTTTTTTAAAGAGGAATGTGAATTTGTACTTCATTCTTCCTATCTAGCTTTAAGAGTGTGTCTCGATAACTTCAAATGAAATAAGTCTGTGAATCTGAAAATATTTGAAAATTTTCTAATGTTCTAAAAATATCGCCATACATAAGGACAAAGTATCGTACCTTAATTTCAAAAATCGAGAACTATACACACACACCCCACGTGTGTACGCTTATTTGTCAATTAGTAGTTGTAGCTCGGATAATTTAACAAGTAATCGACTTTAGTGTAGCGTTTTGGAAAAAAGACGTAAATCAATAACATTTTGTAATTGTTGGTGTCATGTCTACGGGTCCGTGCTAAATGTCTCCGAAAATCTTGATGACAAGAGTCGCAAATTTCGGAGCTTAATGGCTGTGGAGTATTTCATCCGGTGGTGAACCAAGTTGGAAAAGGGAAACAATAACGGCTTAGCAGTTAAAGGTGTGGTCGGATGTTAGTGGAATTTGGGGACAGTTCTTGCAGGTGAGGTAGGATCTTGAGATACTCTCTGAGGATATTTTCATTCGCAAAGGATGGATAGTGAAAAAGTAGAAAAAATACAAGGTTGCGTAATTTAATAAAAGACAACAATAAAATGAGGAAAATTATTTTTTTTTCATTTCAAATAATAATTCGTTTGTGTTCCATAATATAAATTAACTTATATATACTGGGTCAACTCTTGGCCCGTGACGTAATTTTAAGGATCTATTAAGAATCAGCAACTACATCATACAGTGAAAAAAAGTAAAAAACATTATTTTCTTTAAGTTTTCCTAACGTTCCCGCGTTTTATTAAAACGGAGGAATAAACGGGAACATAATACATTTCTCACTAAACAACTCGGTTGACAGCAGAATTAATGAGACTGTAAGTTAAATCCGTTCTTGCAGGAGTTCGTAAAAACTGCGTTACCAAAGTTTGAACATTGAAACGTACAACAGTATTATTATTATTCCGTACATTATTATGATATTCCGGCGGATACCCTAATATATATAATAATATAAGGATAATCGCCGCCCTCGCCCAACGTCACCTGTCTTCATATGCCTAACTCGTCTTTATTTTTACTTCCTGCTTGATGAGTACATAAAATAATATCTTGAGAGACTAAATAGGAACATTAAGCCCATATGTGAGACGGTTTTATGTACCGCGTCGGCAATAAGGATTAACCGGCGCGCGTTAAAACTGATGTTCGTCTTTGAGCGCGGAGTTTTATTGGGCACATACATCGCAGTACTAAGTGCTGAGTTTCATAGTAACACTATTAAACACTTAATAGGCACTTAAACCGTAGTTAAACGGCGAGACAGACTTTAAAATGTCGAGATCTTCAACATTTAACACGTTTTATGGGGATATTTTAAGATTTTGGCGAAATTTGTTCATAAATTAACTAATCTTATAAAATGGGTAATTAAAATCTTACATTTAAATATTGACTATTATGTAATCCAATCGATAATTACATAGCTTATATATATATATATATATATATATATATATACACGAATGTAAAACTAAAAAATAATAAAATATAAATTTTTAGAAGTGACAAAAAACCTCTGTCATCTTAATTATCGTTGATATGGGAAAATGGTTATGCATGGTTACGCATGGTCGAGTGGTCACGGGAAAATAAAAAAAATTATTATAAAAGTTATTTCCCTATATAGTACATACAAGCAGGTGAAGCATGAGATACAGTGATGGTGAAAAAACAGTCTCTCTAAATACAATAGAAAGAAACATTCAATACAAAAAGAAAATAAATAATATATTAACTAAACCATAAATGTAAAGAAATTCCTAAATAACTAATTAATTCGTCCAAGTTGTAGCTTAATATTATAATTACTTGATACGAAATTAACAGATTTCTAGTTAGAATTAATTTTATAAAAACAAAAAGTCTAACAAAGTAATGTATGTTTTTTTTATTTTATATTATTCCAAAAATATTAACACGCACCACAAGTCGTACAGTCCTGTTGCAAACCGCAGTCGACGTAGGTACCTGAAATTTGAATTTATAACTTATAAACATGTCTAAAAAGGCTGATGTTCGGTTTATTATCACCGATGGAAGTGTATAATAAAGTAAACGACAGGTCCATTCACGTCAAGCTGTAGTTATTGACGAACTTAGGATTAAGTATTAACGTATCATAGCCTGTAGTTCGTAAGTCGATCAGTACCATTTGAATCCCTCATGACATTAGTCGATAAAAAAGAGTTGTATAAAATTAAATGATGTTATGTATTGTGCAATAACTGTATAAATATGTGTAGTAACTGTATAAATATGTTGAAGGACGAATGATGCGATTACACAAATAGCTTTTAATGTTTTCAACGTAAAATTAAGGATTATCAATTAAATAATGCTTCACTTGCACTTACGAGTGTGATAGTATCATAATAAAACAGTCAGCTCAAGTTTTTCATATAAAATTGATGCGTTTTAAATTTTCAAACATTCTACTCCTATAATAATATGGAAGGTGTAAATTAAAAAAAACAACTAACAGCTGCTCTTTTTTCGCAATTTTCAATCACAGAGTAAAAAATAATTATGCATTTTTACACTTTCAATATGGAATGCGAAACATCGACAAAAATATCACAACCACTACTTCACTGTTTCAAATAACAAATGACCGTCGTATGTAAATCAACAAGAATCCATAAATTTGTACGAAAAAATTTAAGCTTTCTGACTGGTTATTTACGTCACATAACATAATAGCTGAAATTAACAGTTGAGTCCGTGTTGAAAGAACATTAAACATAGCTTATAATGAATAATGAAAAAAAATTATTGTTATTACAGTAAAGCATTATACTAATAGTGGTGACTAGATCTGGCATTATAAGATGTCATGTCATATCCTAGTCACTCATAACATTTAAACTATTCATTAGAAAATCACGGTAGAAAATTCAGTAGACATTTCATTTAGATAAGTTGATAGATAACTATAAAATTTATTTTCATAAGGCTTGAAACACTTCTATGCAATACGCTCTAGAAGAATGGGTGGAAAAATCATATTGTTTTTAAACAGTTAAACTTTTATTATGGATTTTAGATAATATAAACAGTAATGTTGTCACGAAGTTCATTGCGTAACTTTTTGAGAAGAATAAATCTACCATACCTAGTTTCCATAGGTCTCTAACGATTGAAGCTGCACTGGCGAAGACACCGCTGCGACCAATATTTTTTTCTAATTTCTTTGAAATTTACCGTTACAGTATTCTTTAATTATATATTTAACCCTTTCTCGTGAATCAATTTTGGATACATTGATGAAAATGAAACAAAATACATTTAGTAGTTACTGGGAAAATCGCGTGGAAAATCGTGTGGCTCACTAGAACTATTAGACAACTAGAGAAAATCAGAACACATAAAGAAATCTTCGGCATGATTTTACTTTTCCCATTTCCAGAAACCGGAATAAATGAAAACCTGTATAAATTGAATTTTTCACATCTAATACGATTATATATATATATATATATATATATATATATATATATATATATTTATCTATAAATATCGCAATCGGAAATAACTTTCAATAATACCAATATATTTTATTGAACCACGTCTTATGGCTAAGACAATGGTTAATGGGCACCACCTGACTGTTAAATTGAAATTTAACATCTTAACATAAAATAAAATTATAACATTAACCTACATCTTCATCTAAATGAAAAAATATTTAAATTTAAATTTATCGTGTATAATTTAATTCAAAAAAATGTATGAAAGTTATATGCCTAAAATATATGCAGTTTCCAAGTATACAATTTTTATAAAACACAATTAACAATACCTTGTAACGATATAGTCACCACATCGATTAGCTTGAAGCGGAAGCCATGAAAGCTTTCCCTCTCAAAGTCTGGGCATCGTACTTCTACAGGTCTGCCACCACCTAATCTATGCAGCGATTGACGCAAGGAAATAGCCTTTATTTGGTAGTGAAACAAATATTTAAAAAAGCTTCAATTTATTCTTATTAGAAATTGTAATTAAATGTATTCTTAATTTTGCTTGCAAGTTTGTCCTGTTTGTCGTTAGGTGTATCTCATCCTTGATTACCTATTATATCATAAAATAATATCAATATGGATTATATATTTATGTATTGATTTGAACCTTTCCATACATATTAATAACATTCTTTACTTTTACGGATACGGATATTTCTTTACTTTTGATTAGGATTCCTTAGTCAAGCACAAATTCCTTCTACTTTCATCATGTTCATGTATGTCCGTCCGTCTGTCGCTCCTTCGTAGCCCCTATAGTTTTACACCTACATGCATGAAATTAATTAATTTGTAAACACATGTTTCGAATAAAAATTTCAATTAACAGGTAGCAAACGTTTTTCCCCATTTTGTTAAGGTTAAAGGTAACTAACACTAAGCTTAGTTTCCCAGTTGTGTGGGGTATTATTAAAAAGTTTATTTAAAACTAATGGTTAAGTTAATTAATATACCACTTTTCCCTTTTAGCTCCATTTACGTCTGCAATGTGTCAAATCCTCCTATTTCAATACAAGACTGTGTACAATAATTTCAAAAATGTAATTAGAATTTACATATATGTTACGTCTTTTAGCGCCATCTGCTGAGACGTAATCGCTACAAAAACAGCGCCAGGTAACTGAAAGCTCAAGGTGAGAATTAAATTAGGCGAATCATTTATCATATACCTCGAAGGAAAGCTGCGCGGCCGGGACCGGGTCGCGTCTGTACGTCATTCGAAGGTCCACGTCGCTTCGCCGCTTACCATTTCGTATGCAGAATTGTGTAATTGCTTCTCTCGTTTGAATGTTGAACAAAATGTAATATCTCATTTCATTATCTACCTCGATGTAACACATATTTGAATAATATTTCTAAAGGTAATCAATCAGATAACAATGAACAACGCTCTCGGGTTTTATCGATAAAGATAGCATTGAAAATAATGACCGAACGTATTTTGATTTTACATGTAATTGGTGTTCATCTCTGTTATTAATTCATTTGATAATGAGACTATAATAATTATAATAGTTTTGAATACTTTGTGAAGTTAAAAATAATTAATTAATTTTTGGTCACTATGTCAACACTTATTATGAATTTAAGCTCCGTGACAGGTACCAGCAAAATTCGGACAACAAGAAAAGACGTTATAATATTAGACTCACTAATTCGTTCAATTACAGCGAGCCTTAAAAAATAAATTTTATAATTCGAAAAGAACTAAACGAATAATCTCAATACTTTGATTAGGATAATAGGAATTACTGGCTGTTACCCGACATTGATTTGAGTGAACTATTAAAATAAAAACCGATTTCAATAGCGTAAATTAACTAGTACTTTTACTAATACTAATCTAGTACTATTTAGTATTTTTAATACCGCATGGTACCTGCCTCAGTTAATAAACTGAGGCAGGTACCAAGCGGTATTAAAACATCAATCAGCCAGTTTAGTTTCAAAAAGAAGGAAAATGTTGAAATGTAAGTTTTCACGTGAGAATTTCTTTAAAATAGACGGGTGGAGTGGGAAGAAATTCTCACCCAAAAACAGCGTCCAAAAGCGTAATTTCAAACTTCAATAACATGACTAAAAATAGAAATAGCGCCCACAAATTACTCTCATTTTTAAAAGGAATGATAAGTCAGCAGTACAGTTCCAATATTAGTAGCGGTTGGACGTCGCGAACTGCACACGCAAGTGAACCCACGATCGAGATACATACTTAACGCCTTTAGTGTTAGTATGTATCTGAGAACTCAAAAACATATGACGCTGAGAATTTGGAAATTTGTTGACTTTCTTAAACATCGCGACATATGGGCAATGTATAGTTAGAATTGCCAAAATTATGCACGAATATAATAATAAATTCTTTACCACGACTTAGCTTTCGTTGTATTACAACATGTACTCTAATACATGTTGTAGTACAATGAAACCTAAGTCGTTGTAAAGAGTTTAAATAATACTACATCACGTAGTTTCATTTAATTGTGAATTTTTAACCTAATCAAATATAAGCTGGAGTAAAGGTTAGTCTAAATAGCGTGCAAAACAGGTAAAAATTCCCTTTAGACAGCTTAAACTGTGGGTACAAGTAGAATCCACACTATATATAAACATTCTATAAACACTCTGTTACAAAAATTTTAACATTGGAAGGTACTTAGTAGGGTAATGGCTTCAGGGAATGAAGGCCACCAGTGAATGTATAAATCACAAATTTTTTGCTAATAATAAGAGCTGTATTAGAAAAACAGCTGATACGTTTATTTTTTAAAGTCTGTTTACAAATTCTCATCACTAGCAACACTGAACTGTCTATGATTTGCCATCAGTAAATATATGGCGGACGATTAAAGGAGACCAGTTGTCGTTTCTCTGCAAAACTGGGCATAAAAAGTAACACCCGAAGTAAGTACAGCTTACCAAATAATGTCACTTTTCATTGGTACATATGGCTTAAAGGATGTTTTAATTTTAAATTGTTTATTAAGGAATAACGACAATAAAACGACGTTTTTTTCATAAATCATAACCTATATGACATTTTCGAGGTGTTCAAACCAATAATATGAAATAGTTCTATAATGTAGTGAATGAACGTCCGTTCATCGTTGGCTATTTATGAGATTTTGTGTAAAGTTCCGTTTTTTTGTTAAAATAACAACTTCTATTAATACACGTTATTAGATAATTTGGGACAAATATGGTTTAGTGCCAGGAACATTTTGACAATTTTTTCAATATCATATGAAAGATAATACATTTAAAACGACATATTTAAAAAAAATTGTTCAGCTGATTATTATATATTATAAATCATTTTGAAAAAAAATACCAGCAGAAATAGTTAAAATTTGTATATTACGTGCTTATTTCTCACTATATTCACCATTAATTTATCGTTAGACATAAGACATACAAAGAAATAGAAAAATTAATGAAATTATATAATTTAAAATAAACATTTAAATGACGGCTAAAAAATGCAATTTCTAACAGCAAATAAGAAAATTATTAATAATTCCAATTTCTTATGTTTCACTATCTTTAAATCTTTAATTTATGGTTTTTTTTATTTATATATTATTTATATATACTATATTTATATATACTATTTATTTATATATACTATCATATATATATATATATATATATATATATATATATATATATATATATATACTATCATATATATTTTATTTATATATACTATCAAATTTTGCATTTGCCATTACTATAAAAACATAATTATGGTAATTAAATTTTAAGATATGAATTTATAATATACTATGTATAAAAGAAACAATACAAGTGAAATATATGACTAAAATAATTTCCGGCCGTAAGTAGCAAAAGCCCAGCCGAACCGAACCGAACCGAACCGAGCCGGGCCAGTCCGAGCCGAGCCGAGCCAGGCCGAGCCGAGCCGAGCCTAGCCCAGCGCTGTGCTGAGCGGGGCTGGGCTAAATTTAAGTAATCAACAATAAATCATTTCAATATTAACATTTTTATTAGTAACTAAATTATTAATAAAACGAAAAAATTGTGTGTGAATTTAAAATATATTTAAAAAGTAGGAACTACAAAATGAAATTAATATCATAAAATATAAAAAATAAATGTATGCCATAATGCAATTAGACTTTATTGTTTCCTGAATATTGGTACCAAAATGTAATTGCTAAAATTGCCAGGTTATAAAAATTTTCAATTTTGATAATTCAATTTATTTATATTGTTATTGTAAATACCTAAAAAGTCATAAACAATTATGCTTTTAATTCTTTAATAAGTGGTTAGTGAGAAAAAAGGTGAAACGACTGGAAAAAAAGATTAAAACCTAGTCCATCGCAAGCAAAATCATCAGGTACAAAATTTTTCAAATTTATTATTTATAATAAATAATCTTCAGATGCAGATTTTTTTTAGATATACCGTTTTTAATGTATACTCTTTCATACGGTAACCAAAAAATTGCCAAAAAGTTCCTGGTACTAAACCGCATTTATACCGATTATTTTGTTTACAATGTTCCATAAGTCTAGTGTTGGAACACCTTTTTTTGTGTTTTTGTAAGTAATTAAAAAACTAAATCCTATTATTTTATTAGCACAATCGCTATTAAACAAAGGCCGTTGTAAAGAAATGTTGCTTCATTTAAAGAAACACAGTGGTTAGTAGATGAACATCATTGATAAAAAGTTGGTTCATATATTTGATTTTAGTTTTTACTGAGTGAACGTATGAAATTTACTGGTATGTTGATTGGTTTATTATATCCAGTAAATGAACAAAGATAAAAGGGTTGTTTTTGTAATTAAATACTAAATCTAAATCAAGAACTGAATAAAACATAAAGATATAATTTCCAATTTCAGATGGAAATCGACGGAATAACACGCAAATATATCAGATTTACTTACACTCAAGAAATGTTGGAGAAAGCTATAAATGAGATATTAGAAAAAAGATTTCTCCTCATGCTGCGAGTTTAAAATATATTCCTAAATCTACACTTCATAACAAAATAAATTTCAAAGTTCCCTTTTGCTCGTCCCACTTCGGAATTAACTAAAAATGGGGAAGCCAAATTATTGGATTGGATCATTTAAGAAGCCTACCTTAGACTTCCGATACACCCAGAGATTGCTTTTGATACCATTCAGATATTACTCAACGAATCAAGTCAGGAAACAAAATTCAAAGATAATAGACCAGAGAAAAAATGGTTGGCTTTATTTTTAAAAAGACATCCAAAGCTAACGAAATGAAATGTAGAGATGATTTCAAAGACCAGAGCATCAGTAAAGGATCTCCTCCTTATCAGAGATTGGTTCATTCAGATAGAAAATCATTTGGAAGAAAAAGACGCTTCGGATGTTCTGAATTATCCATCTCATGTGTTCAATGCGGATGACAGCATACAAAAAACATACACAATAGAAAACAGGCCTAATATTGGAACCCAAAAATTATAAATATACGATATTGCCTGTGGTAAAGAAAAAGAATCTATTACAGTTCCATGCAACTTTTCAGCTGAAGGAACAGCCGTGCCACCATATATTGTCTATCCGTACAAAAGAATTTCACGAGAGCAGTCGATTCAGTATCAGTTGATTGGGTCATTGGTAGATCGGATTCCGGATGAATGGTATCTGCAATTTTTTGCCTTTATAAAAATTGTTCATGCACGGCTTATGGAAAACTATCAAACTTTCCGTCATACTGTTTTTAAATGGTAACAAGTCGCATACAAACAAAGACATGTCAGAATTTTATGAAGAAAAAGAAATTTTGTTATATGCGTTATATCCAAATTATGATCACCAGCTACAGCCATGTGATGTATCCATGTTTTAGCCTTTGAAATATGTTAGGAAGTCCATTGTCCAAAAAAAGACACAAACCACAACAAAAGCGATCTCAAAACAAAATTTTACCACCTTTTTTCTTCAAGCTTCCTCAAAAGCCATCAATTCAAGTATTATCAAGAATGGGTTCCATAAATGTGGGTTATATCCCTTAAACCCAAACAATGTTGATTATAATAAATGCACCAGCCAAAAGTCAAAAAGCTATTTGAATGATTCTGGAAACGAAGACAAACGTGTATAAGTATATAAGTGGGATCAAAATTGAATTCAGCGAAACCTTGAATCTCGAATTTCGAAATGCATACATAGATGAAACTTGTCACTCGCATGATTATTTTCCACTGTAGAGTAAATGTAAATCACCTTCACCAGAGATTACTGACATTCAAAAGACCACAAATCTTAATACTTACCACTCCAAATCTTAATACTTCACCAATGAATCCTGACACTCAAAACTTTAACTCTGCAGCTACTCTATCTGTAAATTTGGGGTATTATGGAACTAGTAATGACATTTCTCATATAATATCTTACCCACTGAATGATACGGCTGACTGTCCAGTAATTGTCATAAATAGCCAAACACCAACTAAATATAATTATACACCCCATGAAAATGTTGAATACAACATTTTCAGGGGGCGTATAATTATAACAAGTTGAAAGTTATTTATTAGCTACAAGTAATGAAGTGACCGATATTTCAACTTTCGGTAATTTAACAGATGTTATTGAGAATATTGAAAGTTTTATCACTACAACAGGCACACTCACCTTATATACAGACACAGTTACTATCGCAGACCAGATAGAAACAGTTAGTACTATCATAAGCCAGCCATTATCTGAACGGTCATCTAAGTCAATGAAATTACAACAAATTAATCTAACTGAAAATCTAATATTTGAAGTGCCGTTGATTAAAGTTACCGTGTCTGAAGAATACAATGCAAATGATAATTCATCATCGGTTATCTCAAATATAAATCGCGATAAAGCAAGCAACGTTCTACAACGAGAAGCACAAGAAAGAAACGCTGACCTTAGCCCACATATTGACAGATCTAAATCTATCCATAATATAAATCATCCAACAATAATAGCACTAACTTGTAATCCACTTTTATACTTTTATACGTTACGGAAAGCGATTAATTTGGACTCATCTGATACTGATCTGATCAATTCCTATAGATAAATATTTGACTTTACCTAAAATTGAATGAAAAAAGAAAACAAATATCACAAAAAATGAAAACAAACAACTTTTTGCTATAAGGCCAAAAGGCCATAAAGAAAGAAAAATGTCAGCAAACTGGAAAGATAAAACTGTTGGAAAAACAAATAAAAAAAAATCAGATCAGTAAGTATCGGCTGTAACAAAATGGATGAAGATGAGAACCCACCGCTACTACAAAATGAGAACGACGATTTGATGCACTGCATAACAGATACGTATATGTCTGTCTAAATGTATGTCCTAAAATTTAAAACTGGAAAGAGTATGAGACTTTTCTTGGGAAAAGTTATATTTATAGACCAAGATAACATAAAATTAAGATTGATTTCCACAGAAAAAATTCTAAACTTGATGAAAACATTGTTTTTGATAAACCTGTTATTTCAGATGTTTATTCTGTTGCCATTATAGATATTGTTAAACATTCACCTAATGCTAAGCATATACGACAAGTATTGATCTCATTTCACCAACCAGATATTTTAAACGTTGTTATGGTCGTTTTACTAAGCGGTTTATTCAAATGTGTTTATGCCTAAACCTGCATAATTATGGAGATATGAAAATTGTCTGCGAAAATTCTTTTGTCCTTTTTTCATGACCTCTTACGCCCTAAATATCATGTTCAAAGTTTATACCCCTTTGGGCTCCCCTACCATTACGAAAACCAGATATTGTTTTTTTTTCTTATAAGTGTTTAAATTTTGATACAAATGTTACTTGGAAATATTGGTTAATACTCTTTAATTAGTGAAAGTATATTTTATAATACAATTATGATAATATTGTTTTGTTATATAGATACTTTTGTCTATAGCGCTATTACGTACGTCTTGAAAATTAATGTTTTAATGAAACTTTATTTTAGAAGATTTTAAATATTAGTTAGGTATATTAAGTCAAAGTACTAATTTCTTATTGAGTAAGTAACAGGTGTAAAACATACGAAAAATGATGATTCTAAGTACCTAATAAAGGATTAATTAATATAAATTATGTGTTCGATCACTGGATAAAATTTGTTAGTTCACTTGAATTCCCTATTCATTCCCTGGTGATTTTGCCTTTTTTATATAAAATTATGTATTACATTAAAACTGCGCATTATTTTTCCTATATTTTATACTGCAATAATTTAAGACTATATATGGATACACAATATCGTAATTATATATATATAAAACCATTCTCAAATGCCTAAACATTCAATCAAAGTCAGCTTAATCCTTAAATGTTCATTCACTGGAGCCATTACCCTATTACTATATCATTATTTTGACATTTGGCTAAAGAACCCTAACTATGTAAATGTTATGAGAAGAAAAAAAGGATGGTCTAGGGGCATGGCTAATAACTAAACCACGTCAGAATGGGATACAGACCCATGTAATTCTCTTTTTACATTACAATAAGTCTATAAACATGCATATGTTACACAGATATACGTACACACCGCTGTCATCCAGCCACCTGTCTTCGCATAAACTCATCTTCATTTTTACCTCCATCTTGATGAGTACTTAAAGTAATATCTTGAGAGACTAAATAGGAACATTAAGTCCGTATGTGAGACGGTTTTATGTACCGCGTCGGCAATAAGGATTAACCGGTGTGAACGACGCGCGTTAAAAGTGATGTCTTCATCTCTGAGCGCGAAGTTTTATTGGGCACATACATTGCAGTACTAAGTGTTGAGTTTCATAGTTATACGATCATACACTTAACTGGCACTTAAACCGTAGTTAAACGAGAGACAATCTTTAAAATGCTAAGATCTTCAAAATTTTACGCCTTTTATGAAAGCATTTTAACATTTTGGCGAATGTTGTATAGTCAGCTTAACCTTAAGTCTTAGACTTAAATATTTACTATGCTTGGGTAGCTCAAATAGTTATATATATATATATATATATATATATATATATATATATATATATATACACACATATATATGTTACTAACTGACCCGACAGACGGATCCAGACTTTATGATGTTCTTTTTTATCAATAATCCGACATATATTTGGTTTTGATCAAAAAAACAATAAATCATTTGTTAACAACTTGACTACAGGATTCCCTATCGAATCCTATACGTATAAAGGTTTATGCCAACTATTATTTAATAATAAGAAGAGCAAAGAGTCAAGAAGGTCTTGCTGACCTTTTGGCTCTAACTGATATGGAAGGGACCTCAAACTAAAACCAGCACATTCTATTCACGGGATGAATAGTTCCATGTTAGTGCTGATATATTTTATGGTCTATATCCTATGGACTTTACATTTCGTTACTTTAACGATTTATTTTTAAGTTTCTACTTATACAGACCTGAACCTGTTTTTGGAGATTGAGAATCACATGATATTCGAGAGAAAATAAATTCTAAGAACAGCATACCAGTAGTTACTTTGTAACTTTTTCCTATGCCAACTTATATTCTATCCTTTTCCGTTTTTAATACTGTAAACATTATTACTTGAAAAATGTTTCCATTTCTGACATTTTTCCAGAAATAAGGTTCTCTATTGTTGTATCAGCGTAAGAGATGGTTGCTTTCATAAACAAATATTTGTATATGCAAAAATAATTTTACTAACAGCAATTGTCGAATCCCACGGATCTCTCTTGGTCCCTTTACGCTTGTATACAGCCTATAAAAGAGTAGGTAGTAACCATTTAAAGATGAACGACTTACATCAATAACAGCGCGCAAACATGGTGTAAGAGTTTAAACTGTCAAATTGTTTCCATTAATTTTTTTTCTGAAATGTTTACAATATTTTGAATCCCAATAGTTTCGAAATGCGAAGATAGTCTTCAGTGTAATAATCTCTTCATTATATTGAATTTAATGTTAAAAAAACAAATTATTTTTATCAATTTCTGTGTAAGAATGTCAAGAAAAAACTTTAATGTTGTTTTCACGTCTTATTGTATAATTCACTTATTTGAATATTTTCTATAAATGATAAAATTGCTTTATTGAAACCAAAACCCTAAATGCTCATTTACAATATTATGCTGTTTCAACTTCCGTCACTTGACTTTAGTGTCATACTCACATCGTTTAAACAAAAATTCACATCAAAAATTTCGAATTTACGATTAAAATTGACTCGTTTGTTCCGTCTTTCGGCACCATCTGCTAAATAGTGATGCAAGTACCTTTTGCGATAATAATAGATAGAACTGAAGGTGGCTCAAAGTGAAAATTGAATTACGTAAGTCGTTTATCATTCGAATCGCAGGAGAGCTGCGTTGGTAGGACCGGACCGCGTCTGTGCGTCATTCGGAGATTCATGTGCGTCACATCACCACTTGCCGTCTCTTCATGTTCAAATAATGAAATTGCGTGTATCACAATGGACGGCCAACGAAATTTAATGTTTTGTACCTATGACATGCATTTATATATATATATATATATATGTATATATATATATATATATATATATATATATACATATATATATATATATATATATATATATATATATATATACATATATATAGATATATATATACATATATATATACACATATGTATAGACAAATGTGTATATATTTACAAATAAGTGTGTGCTTTCCTTCTTTATAAGAAGTGAACGAATTTAAGTAAAATTTTGCATGAAGATTACTGACAAATAAGTTAGGTTACATAACATTGCCATTTAACATCAGCAACACCTTTTCCTTTCATAAGCATCATCATAATTATGCAAAAAGTTATTAGCAACTTGCTATCCTAATATATTAAAGCATAGTCATATAATTTTCCGCTATTTGGCAGTGTTTATTTTATTTTTAAAATTTTTTTTTAATTTGATACTACGTTTATATTTTCCTGTTATTTGCTAGAAATAAATACCATCATAATGTGACTCTGAAAAATAGCACAATACTCGTAAATACAGACCGAATATAATTGTGTAAGTATGAAGTTTACAATTAGTTGCTGACGATAATAGAAGATCTGTAACTGATTTTTGGACATTAGATTTCGCACTAAAAATATTTCTAAACTTGGACTCAGGGGCGTTTAATAATTTAAATTGAGGTCCAAAAAGAAGATAAGAAGATATATTATTTAAAATTTTTTGATTTAGGCTTTTTTGGAAAATAAATTTTATAAGTCGAAAGAAATTTTATGAATAAGGCATTAATATATACACTGATTATTTTTTAAGGAGAAAAAATGTTAATGGAAACTTCGTAGAAATACTCGAAAATTAAATAAATAAATGAAAAAGATGTTTCACAGTTTTTTCTCAAAATTCATCCCCAAAGGAATGAAAGGATGGTTTCAAATGTTTAATAAACTAAATATTTTTAACGGTTCTATTAACTTTAGATTTGAAACTTGTGAAAGTTTTGAAACTTGTGAAAGAATTGAAGTTAGAAAGATAAATCTTGGCCAAAAATCATACAAAATATAAAAGGATAGAAAATAAATGCATCATGTTAAGCAATATCGTAACTTGTCAGCGTTAAATATAAAGTTGCTAAATTACGCTGTGTACGTTGTTAATGGTGCTAGTGTTTGCCTAATACGTTTTTGCTAAATTGCACTACGCACCTTTTAAATAATATACCGACATAAAACCTAATACGTTTTTGCTAAATTGCACTATGCACCTTTTAAATCATTTACTTAATATATTGCCACTAAATTTCGCTATGTACTTTTCAAATCGCGCTGTTGTTTATACATTGTCGCTAAATGATGCTATGTATCGTTTACTTCAGACATTGTAACTAAAAGTACATAACTTTTTAAATCGCGCTATCGTTTACTTTATACATTGTCGTTAAATGACGTAATACATTTTGTAAATACATTTTAAATCGCTATATTATTTACTTAATTTTTGTAATGACAACTAAACGGCGCTATGTAATTTTAAATTGCGCCATTGTTCACTTTGCACATTGCCGCTAAATGGTGCTATGTACATTTTAAATCACTCTATTATTTACTTAATACATTACCACTAAACGGCGCTATGTACATTTTAAATTGCGCTATTGTTCACTTTGCACATTGCCGCTAAATGGTGGTATGTGCATTTTAAATCACTCTATTATTTACTTAATACATTGTCACTAAAGGGCGCTATGTACATTTTAAATTGCGCTATTGTTCACTTTGCACATTGCCGCTAAATGGTGCTATGTGCATTTAAAATCAATCTATTATTTACTTAATACATTATCACTAAAAGGCGCTATGTACATTTTAAATTGCGCTATTGTTCACTTTGAACATTACCACTAAATGGTGCTATATACATTTTAAATCACTCTTTTATTTACTTAATACATTGTCACTAAAAGGCGCTATGTACATTTTAAATCGCGCTATTGTTTACACATTGTCACTAAATGGTACTATGTACATTTTAAATCGTGCTATCTTTTACTTCAGACATTGTCGCTAAATGGCGATATGTACTTTTAAAATTGCGCTATCGTTTAGTTTATACAAAGTTGCTAAATGATGCTACGTAAATTTTTAAATCGCTCTATTGTTTACTTATTACATTGCCGCTAAATGGCGTATGCTCTATCGTTTACTTAAAAATGTAAATTTTAATACTAAGTTATCAATTATATAATAGCACAAAAAGTCAAAATTACAAGAATTAAGTTATTTAAAATACAACATCTAAATTAAAATTTAAAAAGTTTCATAAAAGAACGTATTATAAAAGCCAACTCGAGAATGAACAGCAATTTTTAATCCCTGGTTACAATACTTCGCTTAAAATGAAATTATTTGTAATTTATGTAAGAAATGCTCTTAATAATACACATATAATAAAATTATTAACTTTCGTGTCTGTACATTAAATATATTTACAAAAAAAATTATTACGGGAATGAAGGATATTAAGGTGACGAATTTTTATTTGTTTTGTTTGCATGTTTGTTTTTGTATTTGTTTATACACGTATCACTTAAAAAATACTGTATTAAACCAAGGCATCACATAAAAATTACTAAATTAAACCAACTCATATTAGGAAAATTATAAATTAGATCAAATTGAAGTAACATTTAGTTTTTTTCATGATTATCGGTTCACTTAATTAGAAAATATGCGAATTTAAAAAAAAATTAATATTTTCAATTCATTTACGTTGCACGTCATAAATAGCGCAACGTGTATTCTAAATCGTGCAATGAAGTTTTTCAGCTGGCCATACATTGGCGAATAGAGAGTGGCCAGAAGAGAAATATTGTATGATACGACAGGTGAGGAGAAGCTTTATTGTAGAGAATCTGGGTACTGAAAGAAAACTACTTTTAGTTGATTTTTTTTATTGTCATTGTTGTGTCCCTTAATTTTTTATTTCACAGATTTTAAAAAGCAATTAAAATATTCATCAGTGTAAGTGGACTTTCCATTATGTCATGAAAAGAAAGTTTGAAGTCAAATGAAAATTCGGCGAATAAAATCCGAATCTAATTGATTAATTTGGTATGGTAGTTTTATCATTATACTACTATTTCCCCACAATGCGCGAACGGCGCATAATTCTTTATCGTGAATTTTGATTCGATAACCTATTTCTCCAAAGTGATATTTTTTTAATTGTGATATATAAAATGGACTTTTTACTCTAATATTAATTTAGATTACAATGTATTATAATTGATTTTATTATGTCTTTAATCAAACATATAAATATTACGGATTTTCCATGAAATACAGAATTATAATATCATTAATATACATAATACATTCTTAAATTATTTTGTTTCATTTGTAACGGTTTATCGAGAATTAACCAAAAAACAAACGTTTTAGTCATTTTTACCCGGTTTAAATTACAAATATTACTACGAATATATCTCACAGAACCCTAAACTTTTGAGAATAATGTAGCTTTGTAAGAGCGAAATTTTTTTTAAAATAGGTCTCATTGTATAGATATTGTATAGATATTTTGTGGCGCTCACTAGAAGTACAAATCTTTTTCATTACTTTAATTTATCAACATGAACACAATTTCAATTTATGCCGTACCCTTAATTAAATTATCTAATATTCGAAACATTCTAAAAAGATTTTAATTACACCGAAACATCTTCCAGAAATTATATCTTAAATAACGAAACACAGACATTGAGAATAGGAAGAAAATTGTCTAATGTAACGTCTCGAAGAAAAATGTTAACTGGAGTAATAAATATTGTATTTATAGTAACTGGAGTAATTAAAATTGAATTCCGGGTCCAAGAATGCCGCTTTATTGAACACTTACGTAAATAACGAGAATTAATACCAAGAGTCATAATTATGGCAATTGATCAGAAGCTAAAATTAAAAACCTTGTTAAATTCCATAAATAACTTTATGCACCATCAACGTAGTTCGACTCTTTTTGGAAAGTGTCAAAGAAATTTCTTAAATGTGGAAAGCTCTTTAGCTACTTATTTCAACTGAAAACTAGGGTCCGTGACAATTAAGTTTAAAGCTAGCTTCACCTTATCGTAAAATAATCCAAATTAATTTATTTAAACAACAATCCGAAATTTTCGCATACAAAATTAGTCACTTGCAATAAAACACAAAAAGATATTATATATAACGCCAAATATATTCAATAACAAAAAAGATATTTTAATCAGTGAAAAAAATGGCTATTATTTCATGCTAGCTGGGGTACCCGGGTTCGCTCAAGGAGTTGATATGAGATTGTGTGGTAGTTGGAATAAAAGGATAAACTTTAAAATATAAGAGGTAAAAAATTTTTATTGAAAACATATTCTTACTATTTACAATACTTGTTTATAAACAACATTTTTCATTTTGTTATCCGAGGTACATATGTACAAATGTTTCGAATTTCCTGCTCAAGAGCAAGCTACGTATAGTAGACTGTGAAACAGGATTCTTTGAAGTTGATGCCGTAATATTTTAAAGTTTGTCCTTGCGCTTTGTCAATTTTAAAACTATGGACTAATTCGATTGGAAATTACAGTCTTTTAAATTGGAATGGCTGTTCATTAGTATTCTAGTGATAAATACTGTGTGCCCTTTGTCCTTTCCAGTCATAAGTTCGGCTTCGATGATGTTATTTGACAGCTGTTTGATAATCATCCTTGTTCCATTATATAGTTTTGGTGAGTTAAGATTTCTGAGTAGTATGCCGATCTAATTTTCAGTCGACTAGATCCAATTTTCAGTCGAAGACATTGTAATGGCATTCCTGGTTCTTGCAGAGTTTAAAAATTCTGTAGGGAAGTTGACACTTTCTTTAACATTTACCATCGTGTCGATTTGTATAGTCTCTCTTCACCGGGAATTTTCTTTTGAATGTTAAAGTTGATATCGTCAACAACATTGTCCTCTGGAACAGTATAGTTGTGAACAATGTTTGGATCAATTTTGTGGATGAATTCGTTCTCAGTAGTGACTATGTTGCAAAAATCACTATTGAATTCAATGAGCCCGGTCGTCTGGGCAGTAGGATATGTGTCTTCGCCTATATGTAAAAGTTTTCGAGCAAAATGTGCTGTTGTTTCGTCTTTCGATAGTTCAACTCTCATAGTTTTTATTAGTCGCAGTATTTGTATATGTGGCCAGAGATGTTATTTTTTAAGCATGCATTGATTTCGTCTGCTGGTGTTGACTTGGGGATAACTGGAAGTGTTTGTCGAAATCTCCTGAGACTATGAGTAGAGCTCCTCCCATCACTTCAGAGTTTCCTCGCAAATCTTGTAATGTTCTGTCTATGGCTTGGAGTGATTTTTTATCTGCCATTGTGCATTCGTTCCATAATTTTAGCTTCTTTTAGAAGTTCACCCCGTCCAGATGCTCTTGAGATTTTATATACTGAGAATTGTTCTTAAACCATATTCAACGGTAGTTTTAGGGCAAAATGGGCAATTCGTCCTCCTTCCGTAAGTATGGCGGCAATGCCAGATGTTGCCAGTGGAAGTGCGATATGTTATTTAGCACGCATTTCTCCCAGTAATATATTTATTCGAAACGTTTTCCCGGTGCCACCTGGTGCATCCAAGTAAATAATTCCACCAGTATTGTTACTGATCCGGTCCATGATAACGTTGTAATTTTTTTTCGATTGTCATTAAGAAGTGGTTTTTTGTGACCAATGTATTGAAGTAGTTCGTTGATGTTGTAGCTTTTTTCCTTTGTAATTTCAAAGTTTATAACACTGAAAGCATCTTGTCATCGTGCTGGCATCCCAACTTGTCCGTTTTTTTATTGCTAAACATTTATCTTCTATGCGAATGCGTGTTTCATTATAAATGTCGCCGTGGAATTCGATGGCTAGTTCTGGATGAGCTTGTCGGATTTTGTACTGGTCATTAAGCGATAAGCATAGAACTCCTTGGAAGCGACCTTTTTATTTGTTTCTACGCCTGTTTCAGGTTGTATTTATTTCACATTGAAATGATATTTGTCCTCTCCGTGCAGAAATTCCCTTCTTCGTTGTACAATTATGTCACGGCTTGTAGTTTCATTGTCCACAATTACGATGGCGACTTCGTCTATCTGAGATACATTAAATCGATGTCCATGTTCTCCATGTGGTCTCTTGTCGGCTTGAATTATAACTTTACATCTTATAACGATCCTCTGTGCATCTTGGATTATTTCTCCTCTTAATCCACTGATGTTTGTGCATCGTTAGTCAATTTCTATTTCTTCATTTCCGATGAAATATAATTGCAGAAATTTATAGTATTCGTTGGGTAGTGGTAGTAATGTTCCCACTTTGTGATAGATTTGTCCTTGGATGGAAAAAACATAATCGATTTCATCTCTGTTACTGTTGATCTAAGTGACACAGAAAGAAGTCATTTGGAAACAGGGGTTGTACGATTTTATATTTTTAAGAAAATGTTTTGATTCTGGAGTTTCTCCAGTCATATAATGTAGAAATTCTTGCAGAAGTGCTTCCAGTGGTGGTAGTCGAATTTTTCCATTCATGCAACATTCCTGGTGTTTCTCTACTGAATTTTTTCGCGTTGCAAAATTGGCAAATGTTATCCATTTCTCCGATTACGATGTGTTTGTGTTTGTTATATTCTTTCGTCGAGTCGTAGTGGAATGTTTCATTTGTTAGGTTGTACTGTTTACTTGTCCCCATCTGCGCTTCTCGTAGGGCGATGTTTTCATGGGTGGCTTGCGTTCACAGTCTTTTGTTCTAAGATTGTATCGCAATTGCTGATCCTTCAATTCGTTCATTTCGTTGTTTTTCGGTTTCTCTGCTTCTCACGGTGCTCATTCTCGTTCGTTGGGAACATAAACGTGCTTCGCGCTCTGCGACTGTTTCGTTTTTTCGCTGTTCTTTTTGTTTTCGTCATTTTGCTTCTGAACTGGCAAGATCTCCTCCTTTTTTACGTTTGGTCATTGTATAAAATATAAATCAAATAAATTTTTTTAAGAAATACGCTAAGTACACTTTAAACACTTTTCAGACTTTATTTTCGATTTATATTCAGTCACTATCATTTTGATTACTCACACTTCACTGTTTGTTTTTATTCACTCACTGCACTTCACTGCTAAGAAACTGACGTTCGAACCCACGACGGATCTTGCTTTATATACCCTACCAATGGGTAGCCCTACCCATATAAAAAAGGTTCCAAATGAACCACAATGTTCCAGAACATCCCCCAACAATCGAGAGTGTTCTGGTATGTTCCACAATGATCTGGGATGTTCCCGAACGTTCTATACTATTCCTAAACATTCCACAACATTCCATAATGTTCCAGGATATTTTGGAATGTTTTAAACCGCTCTTGAATACTCTCGAATGGTCTGGACTGTTCTAGACATTTCTACAGGTCGAAACTTCCAGCGCTTAAGCACGCCCTTCAGGTAAAAATGAGAACCTTCTTCATGGATGGGGTTTAGAGGGCTACTACACCATATAATTCCCTTGAACGTACCGGGACTTGTTTCTGAGTTTTAATGGCACGCACATTGTACACTTGCTTTTATGATATGTATATAGATGATATCTATACTATTAATAAAATTGAAAGGGAGTTATTTCTGTACATGGAAAATATTTTAAAAAGAGTGATTGATTTAGCATAACGAAACTACCCAGAAAACTTTTTTAGAATTGTTGTCTGTCTATCTGTTTGTTAACTTGTTCGTCGATCACACGAAGTCTACTGAACGTATTTTGATAAAAAGTATGATAATAGTTTATACCCAAGGGCAAAATATGAAGGGAAAAAATCGATAACTTTTCTTTTTCTGAATTTCACACAAGTTAAACCGTGGGCTACAGCTTGTATTGTAATAAAGTTTTAAACAAATAAAACAACTAACAAAACTAATAACGTTAATAACAAAATGGCTGAACTGTTTTACTCTCTTGTTCATATTAGTTATAAAATTATTATCCGAAAATATTAATTAAAAAATACTCACAGTATTCTTATTTACAGTAGGTAATCGCAAACTCAGGCTCTTGTCTTCCTAACAAATTCAAAACTTTTTAATTTATTGAAGTGAAAACTTCTTCAGATACACTTTCGCACTACACAGTGAAAATTTTTCGAGGAGTGAACGATGCTGAGTGTTCCCTGGGGTTGGTGACGTTCGATCGGGTAAACTCGGTTTCTTCGGCGTTAACCAAGCGAGTTCACTGTCTAACACCGAGTGTATCCTTTTAAGAACAAATTCTATTTTTAAATAACGTTTATTTTAATATAATACGCTTATGTTATTTTTCCGACTAAATCCCCATTTGGCCAGTTTCATTGTATTGTCGGCTCTTTCCGACTTTATTCGACCAACTCGTTTATATCGGGGTATTACATTAAAGTATCTTAAACCGTTAAAGGTTGAAAAATTTTAATAAATACAGTCCAGGTTCGTTAGGGATTTGAACCCGATACCTCTGGCACCCAAAGCCAAAATCAATTTTCGAAAATTTTAATATACATAGGTAAGCGTATTTTTAAAAAATGAAATATTTTTGCTTCAAATCATTTCATGCTTCAAATCTTTGCTTGCGCTACGATTTTGATTATTATTTTAATATAATACGCGTATGTTGTTGTATTTTAAAATAATTATCACACATTACCCCTGATTCACCGAAATAATATCCATCATACAACACCCCTGTAATTATATACATAATTTAAAGTTTTCACTTCATACGTGTGGTCAAAAGCACACACTGGAATTTTTTTATATAATTATGTTCAGTATAAATTGAATGTTCGTTTAGAAGTAAATCAAGTAAATCCCTAAGTTGATACTCAAGTTGAGTTGTTACTCAACTGTTGATACTCAAGTTGATAATCAAGTAAATCACAAGCCTTTACATAGATCGATAATATAAATTGAATAGGATTTGAGGTATCAACTTGTATTTCGATAATATAAATTCAACAGTCTTCTCTAATGTGCTATGAAATAAATTTGAAGGACTTTTCTATATTAGCGGAGCAATGGACTTTTGAACCGACTTCGTATGTATTTAAAATATATCCGAATGATAAAAAACTGTATTAATAAATCCCACTCGTAAATTTTAAATACAAATTTACGAGTGGGATTTATTAATACAGTTTTTTATCATGATTACTTAATTATTTGAAACACAAACATACAATATCATTTTAATTTCCGTAGGATTTGATCATAACGACCTAATATCACATTCATCTAACCACCTCCCTTGCATCTGCGACAAACCTCATTTAAATTTTAACTTCCTATACACTACATAAGGCGTACTTAAAGTAATAACTTAAACTGCTAAACAGAGACATTAAGACCATATATGAGACAGTTTTATGTAGCGCCCCGACAATAAGGATTAGCTGGCGTCAACAGCGTACCCACATAAAACCGACGTTCGGCTTCAAGCTTGAAGTTTTATTAGGCACATCCATCCCAGAGGTGTCGAGTTTTATAGTTGTACGAATGGGTTTAAATAGAAGACGTTATACAATGTTAAATTTTATAAACTAATAGAAAAGCTTTAACAATTTATAATTGGCAAGGTTTGAGGAGGACTTCTTTTAGAATAAAAAAAATAAAATTTAAATTATAGACATGAAAAAACACTATGTAAAAATACTCAAGAATAAACATTACTTTTTCTAATATTGTTTATTAATAAAAAACCATTACGTTCAAGTTACGTTCGAAAACTTAAATAGTAGGATTTCCGACTTCTTTTAGAATAAAAAAAGTGAAATTTAAATTTTAGACATGAAAAAACACTACATAAAAATACTAAAGAATAAACATTACTTTTTCTAATATTATTTATCAATAAAAAACCATTACGTTCAAGGTACGTTCGAAAACTTCAATAGTGGGATTTCCGATTTCTTGTAGAATAAAAAAAAGTAAAATTTAAATTTTAGACATGAAAAAAACACGATATAAAAATACTCAAGAAAAACATTTCTTATTCTAATATTGTTGATTAATAAAAAACATTACGTTCGAGTTATGTTCGGAAACTTCATTTATTTTTTATGTGTACCGTTTCTCTGAACAACCCAACCAACTGCTGATAATGGTTGAAGGAATCACCTTTTTGTAATTATGTGAATGTGTGTAAATAAATAATTTTAGTGGACTTCATTTCCCTTATAAAATACAATTTTCTGAAATCATGTAGAACACTTTATTTTTAACTACGGGTGAAAGTTAACTAATTGAAAGTTATTGAATGTGGTTACTGTATGATGTATTAAATATTTCTTGCACAGTTTATTTGCTTGACATAAAATTAATTTTTAAGAAACATATTTAAAAAAAATTACGTTACCTATGATTCTCTATGATTTACTGACTTTTTAAACAATTGTTTTAGTTTTCTTAACATTATGAACTTACAACAATAGACTCGCTCAAAAATAGCCCAGGAGATATATTTAAGGCAGACGTTTTCTGTGCATATTGCAAAAAATAATCAAGAAGACAAGATATGAAGCAAAATTAAGTAATTATTTTTATAACAACTTCTAAATATATTTTTTCTAAACTGTTTCTTCTTTCTGCCACTGTCCTCATGATAATATAGATGAGTCCTTTTTTAAAATCTTAATTTAAATCGGAAGTATAAAGCTGTAGAGATCTAAAGAACCATGCATAAGCAAATAAGTATAAATTTCAAATTGTGATAAAAACCATTTTTAAGGACTGTATAACAGTGAACAACCATAACGGTTACAAATATCTAAGTCTAAGCTATAAACATATAAAATATAGTTATTTTCTTGGGTCGAACCCTTTGGAGTTCAATAATATATCTGAAATCGTATGAAAATGAAAAATTACAATACTCTAAAAAAAATCGAAAATGTTACAGTAGCAACTATGCCGCAACTTTCAACAAAAAACTACGCCACTGCTACACTCCTGTTCATAAAGTTATCAGTTAGGAACAGACGATATTAATTGCCTGCGAATCTTTACCGTCTTTATAATCTAACGTAGTGTGTACACTGTATTAAATACACAATAGGTATTAGTTTTTTACGGCTCAATACACTTCTTCTGTAGAAGAACGCGCCATAAAAAAGTAGTGTGAATAACTAAACTTGTTAATGCTCCTGTAATCGAGAGTTAAAAGTGAAAAAAAAACCTTTAAATGCATTTTAGTTCAAATTAAAATAAACAAACGATCTAATAGCATATTTAATACTTTGCAAATATTATTTGTTCGTGTTAAAGCATATTAATACACAATTATTTATTACAAAATTTACGTTAAATATTTAACAATTTTGTTTTAATTCCATTTATTGCAATATCCTTTAAAATGGTTAGTTATAAAGTTGTCGTAAAACATTTTTTTCATAACTTTAAGTAACGTAATTTCACAAATATACTGAAAAATATATAAAAAAATATCTCACCTCTCCCTTATTTCTGATAGCACTGAAAATAAACATATGAAAAAACACGATTGTTAGAAGCCTACACAAAGGTTACAGGAAAACTGTAACAATAATTCTATTTGTTGTAGTTTCTAAGGTATTCATTTAAACATGTTTAAGAAATATTTATTACGGTATGAAGTCTACATTAGTGATGACTTATGATGAAAAAGTATAAATAGTGATGACTCATGACGAATAAAGTATAAATAGTGATGACTTATGATGAATAAAACATAAATAGTGATGACTTATGATGAATAAAACATAAATAGTGATGACTTATGATGGAAAAGTATAAATAGTGATGACTTATGACGAATAAAGTATAAATAGTGATGACTTATGATGAATAAAGTACAAATAGTGATGACTCATGACGAATAAAGTATAAATAGTGATGACTTATGATGAATAAAGTATAAATAGTGATGACTTATGATGAATAAAGTATAAATAGTGATGACTTATGATGAATAAAGTATAAATAGTAATGACTTATGATGAATAAAGTATAAATAGTGATGACTTATGATGAAAAAGAATAAATAGTGATGACTTATGGTGACTAAAGTATAAATAGTGATGACTTATGATGAATAAAGTATAAATAGTGATGACTTATGATGAATAAAGTATAAATAGTGATGACTCATGACGAATAAACTATAAATAGTGATGACTTATGACGAATAAAATATAGATAGTGATGACTTATGACGAATAAAGTATAAATAGTGATGACTTATGATGAATAAAATATAGATAGTGATGACTTATGACGAATAAAGTATAAATAGTGATGACTTATGACGAATAAAGTATAAATAGTGATGACTTATGATGAATAAAATATAGATAGTGATGACTTATGACGTAATATATTTCAAACGAAGCGACTAGCATTGGACCTGTTGATTGTATATTGCTTTTCTTCTCTAGTCTAGAATAAGGAGATGCTCCAAAACATGTTCTATGAAATATATCTGCCACCGCCTTTTTCATTTCTTTACGACATTGTGCAAAAACAGAAAAATATATTAAGATACGCCACTTTTCAATAAAATTATTCAATTCTTATTTTTGTTAATAGCTTCGCTCGAAACCATTCAATCTGCATTCGTTATACTAAATTTACCTATCAAGATGGATGCTAGTGAAACATTATCTTTATTCTCTGTTGTTCGCCCAAGGGACGATATTAATTTGAATATTTTCCGCGAAAAATATCTCACAAGCCGTCAGACTCTCGGCAATCGTTGAAAATATTGACACCGCCGAGTCGGCTAACGATATTTTCAACGCGAAACATTCATTAATTAGACGATCCGGTGCAAGAAAGCTCTAAATCCAATTATGTTCTTCCGAGAAAAAAATTTTATCAGAACATAATTGTAATTAGCTAGTTACATTAATAAAACAATACTGGACAAAACTTGTTCCTTAGATTGTGAGAAATATTTTCTCTAAAACCAACGGTTCAGCAGTTATAAGGAAATAAAGAAAAAAAATAAAAATATAAATATTAAATTCGTATTTATTTTGATTACTAATTTATAAAAATTAATCGCGCTAGAATTATTCAATCCTGATAATTTTGGTTCAATCCATACCTAATTACAATTCAAATTTTTCTGAGCGATGATAAATATGTGGGAAAGCAATTTTTAGACGTTTTTTGTGAATAATTTTTAAAAAATGTCATCAAAATAATACATTAAATATATATATATATATATATATATATATATATATATATATATATATATATCTATTGTTGAATTTGTCATTCAGTAAATTTTCATTTGACACTTTACAGCGTGGAATCTACACGATTCCCTTTAATTTGTTTGTTTAATTTCCCAACTACACTTTCAATTTTTTTTAAAAAACTCGTCGAAGGATTTGTCGAAAAAACTATGTCAATGTAAAATAATGTTACGTTAAAGTTTTGAAAAAAAATGATTTTCCGTTTCGTTTTGTTAAAAATCGTTCTCAAAAATTATACAATCAACATTACAGGTACGTACAAATTAGGCACATCACACTTCATTTTATTTTAAACAACGCAATGAAAAATGCAATAATTATTTTTTTTTACAAACTGTCAAAATGATGTGATATTAACAGTTCGAAAAACAAAAAAAAATAATTCTCAATAACAAATATATAATAATTGTTTGCTCCTACAGTCGAATGCTCTTTAGAATATCTAACATAAAATTGTGAGGAAATAATTTAGGAATCCTTATAATTTTTATTTTAGTTGATAACACGCGATATATAAAATTAGTAAAAATATATATATTATGTATAGTATATAATTATATATATTTTTCAATATAATTTCAAAAATATACATAGTACTTCATTTGTCTGTGATAAAATTTCTGTTCAAAATATATTTAAGCGTTACGTCCCAAAATAAATGCGAACTAATACGCGTTACCACTGTGCTAAATTTCAAATTTCTACCTCAAATGATTGCTAAGAAAAAGGGCATAGACATTTTCAACTCACCTTTAGAATCCATTTCAAAAAGGGCATGGCCATTTTCTACTCACCTTTAGAATCCATTTAAAAAAGGACATGGACATTTTCAACTCACCTCTAGAATCCATTTCAAAAAGGACATGGACATTTTCAACTCACCTTTAGAATCCATTTCAAAAAGGGCATGGACATTTCAACATCATCTCTAAAATCATAAAGTTTTGAAATCCTTATATACAGAAAGTATTCTTCAATAGAAACTGCAGACTACTTAAAAAAATTCGGTCACCTTATTTACCCTCTCGAAATGATTTATAAATATATTTATGAATATTAATTTTGAAATATATGCATGTCAATAGGTTTTATCGCTCTGATATTATGTTGTAAAAGCTCTATTTTTTTTCTTTTGAAGTATGGAGCTCTATTAATAGATATTCTAAAGGAGTTTTATTTCACAAAAGTAAAAGTCTTCATATATGATTTAGAAATATGAAACCCTCAATCTTAGAACAAATTTCTGTATGTATTTCCTTATTTCTCTATTTGTTTACAAGTAGATTTCGAATTACAAAGGTAAGCTGATTTATTAACAAATCATGTATTAAACTACGATTAGATCAAACTTTAAATGCGACGTATTTAAATTTGTTAGACAGATTACGTTGTTTTTAAATCAAACGACGCAGTTAATTTTTTATAATCAGATTTACGTACGGCGTATTTAAATTTATATTACATTAATTAAGAAAAAAATATTATTTGATTTCGACCTTATTTTCTCATTTTTCTGTATGTTTTATTGGAATTCCAACATTCTGAAATCCCTCTGCTCCACATAACTCCCACAAGCCAAACACGGCTTCAGTGTTTTTGGAGATAATATGTTACATAGACAAGTATTGCATCGATTATTGAAAGCTTCATTCATAATAATTAACTAAGGACATTATTTGTAGAATAGAATACATTTTATACTCTAAGCAAAGATTTATAAACTTTGGCATTTTTTCTAAGTACGAAAACCAATTCTAAATTTCAATTCAGTTATGCCATGAAAGTCTAGATTTCGAGTAAAAGATGCATACACTTACAATTTTTCAGAAATATACCCGCAGATAAGATCACCACTGCTTTCATGTGAAATTGGAATTATATTTTCCGATTTCTAATATTAGTTCTAGAACTTACCAAATGCAGTGTAAGTTAGAATATTATTATTTCATGAAGTAATATACAACTTTCTGCGCCACTTTTGCCGCTGAGGGGAGCTCGTAGCTCCATGTATTTAGTAGCTCCACGGGTCAGATTCGTAGCCCCATATATTCCGTAACTTTATTGATCAAAGGCAGATTCGTAGACCCATATATTCCGTAGTTTTACTGATTGGGGCGGCATTCGTAGCTCCATATATTCCACAGCTCGACGTATCGGAGGGGGTTTGTAGATCATGTAGTCCATGTTCGTAGCCCCAATATTACGTTTTCGCATTTGACTTATTTAAGATACTGGTTAGGTCAAAGAACTCGAAATCGATATGATTATTCTAAATTCAATTTCGAGGTTAATATTCAAATAATAAAAGATTTAAAATTCAAAAGCCGTTCAGAGCCCTCTCGCATCCGACCCTGGCGCAGTGCCGCATCAGCATTTCGCATCGTGATTAATGATCGTCCGACGTTGTCGAAACAAAACGCGCCACCGACGCCGCTAATCTCCTTCAATGGCCGATATTGTCAAAATTTACCATTAAAACACATCCAAATTTAATCAAATTAGTTGAGCACAGTTTGAATAGAACGCGAACTGTGCGGAGCTTCAAGGATATAAATAAATAAATAACAAAGGTGGGTTAGGTCAATGATCGACACTAGGTCCAGACCACGAGCAATGCTCTTATGAGGTTATAAATATTATTATATTTGTAATAATTTGTGAAAATTGTATTGAGAAACTAAAACAAAAACAAAATTATAATAAGAAAAATAATGAAACCGCCCTTTTCATGACAAAGTAATTTAAGAAATATAAATCACACACCAATAACATACGGAATCTAATAGTACACTTATGGACATATTTAGAGGAACACAAAAAGGTAGAATAACTTAATTTTTTTTCTCATTTCCATAATTTTTATCATGGCCATCTACACCAATATGCCCTCATTTGTTTTTTTGTTTTTTGGTTATCAGTTAATTTATTGTGTACAATATGCCATATTTTGAGGAAAACAACAAAAATAACATTTTGCAAAAATAGTTTATTTTTGTTGTTTTCCTCACAAATTTATTACCATTACGGTGGAATTAAAGGAACATTATTTAATAAATTTAGGTAATAATGCCGGATTTCAGTGTTGCTCAAGTGTCGAAAGTTATAACTTTAATTACAAATGGTTACACTTACAGTGTAGTGGCTCAAATAATACGAGTTTCCAAGTCTGTGATTTTTCGCAATGTTGTACGATACCGGTAGGCTGAAAAGTGTACAAGACATAAAGGGCGAGGTCGCAAAAGACAGAATTATTGTAAGCAGTGTCTTAAGAACCACACTTAGATTTCGTTCGCAGTAAGAACCAAGTTTCAGGAAGTTCGACAAGTAACACTTAGCACCAAAACGTTTAAGGCGACTGGAATAAGGGCATACTTTTTACTCACCGCAGGTCATCGAGTAGTTCGGTCCAACTTTGCTCTTTCGCAATGAAACTGGGCTGATGATGCTTGGGCAAAGGTACTCTTTACTGAGGAATCTAAATTCTGTATTAAGACAGATAATGGAAGGGTTAAAGTATAGAAATGACCCGGAAAAAGATACGCTCAGTGTAACATTGTTTAAAGAGAGGCTTACGGCGGAGGGTCAGTAATGGTATGGGGCGGTATTTACTTAGGAGCACGTACGGAGCTACACATTGTAGAAAATGGGTCCCTGACTCTAGCAAGATATGTGACAGACATTTTGGAGCAGATCGTGGTATATTTTGTCCCATAAATTGAAGATGATTTTGTTTTAATACATGATAATGCTCGACTGCAGCGGTCGTGTCGAAGTATCGTACTCATGTCGGAATGGAAATTTTAGGATGACCAGCATGGTCACCAAACCTTATTACTATAATACATGTTTGGAATAAACTGTGAAAACAAATTATGGGACCTCAAAAGGGCATTGATGGAAGAATGGAACCTAATGCAACAATGTTTCATTGATGATTTATAAACAAGATACCAGTACTTGTGCAGGCAGTTTTTACACCAAGATGAGGCAACACTTAAAACTGACCCATTAAGAAAAAAATCAGTTTTTAGAACAATATTCAGTTTACATAAATTTTCACTATGATGGGTCAAAACTCGTTACAATTAAGGCATTGAGATTACTACCAATAATTTGTTTCTTTTTCGTTAAGTCCAAGTTTTTTTTATGTTCAAAAATATTAATTTAATTAATTGATTCAATGCAATATTTATTATAACGATGTGGGGTATCATTTTATGTACGATGTGGGGTATCATTTGAAAGGGCTCGTTTTGAGGATTACAAAAATAAATTCATAATTTCAAATTGCCCATTTAAAATATATATTTTTAGAAATATGAGAAACTAGAACATTTCTCTCCTCTTATTACCGAAATTACTGATTAAAAATCATCGAAAAAACAGATATGGTAAAATATGGCTAAAACATTAAAGGAAAATTATAGCAATTATCCTAATTCTTATAATGATTGAAATACTCACCATATTGTTACGTCTGTTAAAGATATAGTTAAAAGATATTAACTTAATTTGTAAAAAAAATAATGTTTGTAAATATTTTAATAAGACTACTACATCCCTTAAATATTTGTAAGTGCCTAAATATGTACGTATCAGGTTTTTTAAGTGTGATTCAACACATATACGTGTTTACACATTAATCTAACATCGTAACATTAGTTTACGTGTTTGCACATTAATCTAACATCTTAACATTAGTTTACGTATTTGCACATTAACCTTGGAATCGTAACATTAGTTTCGGTATTTAAAAATATTTCGAGAAATTCCTTAGATATAATGAAATTAGATATTCGTTGTTATATTGATATTTTCAAAAGTCACGGAACACACATTTACATGAAGTATTTTTTACTTATCAATGTTGAAATATCATAATAATATCACAGTTTTGAGATCTCATGCAAATTTGCGTAAAATTTTCAGTAAATAAGGCCGTCTAATAGTCGTGTATTATTTTTTTTCGATAATATTAAACGAATGCAAACAAGTAACGAAAATGCGTAACTTTGTAATGTCACTGTTTCAAAATTGACCTTATGCACAACGATAACTAAAACAATAAAGAACGTATTAACTAATATTACTTACCTAATACCATCAAGAGAGTATACACCGTAAGTCTGGTATGAGAAACTATAGAGCTGGTGTTCTAACAGTCATAATTAATTACTAGTTCAACTCAAATCAACGTTTCCTAAACTTACTCTTAGTCGAGTTAAGTACATGCGCTCATTCACCCTAAAATGTGGACTCACAGAACATGAGTAAAATACAAATATGTTTCCCAGATTCTCTATTATTTTTGTTTTCTTTTAAGTTTCTTATTTTTCAAAGAAATAAATTTTAAAATAACGTGGGTCTTGCATTCCATATACTCTTTAGAATATAAAAAAATAAAATGTTTTCAAAATATTTCCCACGTCATCGAAAACAGAGAACTCCTGAACTGAGGCTAGAAACTAAAGATATTACGTGACATAATCATTATTTAAAAACGATAACCATCAAGTGACAAGCAATATTCTTATCTACTACATAACTCTCTTCAATTAAGGTCAAACGTCAATGTTTTATTCAAAAAAAAGCCGCAATGCAGTCCCCTGACCTTATGACCTTATGGTTGCCTCTCTTTAGAGGGGAAATGTTCTTCGTGTCATCAAACATCTTTTCACTTTTGGCTACTAGATCTATGAGGCGTGTAAGAAACAATGTTACTTCTAATCGCGAAATGAAAACAGTTCGTTCTCTCCAGCGCTGTTGCAACTGTACTCTGCATCAGTAGTCGGTATTTCCACAATTTGTACTACTAAATTTCATTAGAAAATTCGTATACTTTGATCTATTGTAATACGTAAACGTTGGCATTTTAAAATAATAATTTCGCATAGTTCCTGATTCGCAGAACTACTATCCGTCATATATATATATATATATATATATATATATATATATATATATATGTATATATATATATATATATATAATATATGTATATATATATATATATGTGTGTATATATATATATATATATATATATATATATACTTATGAAAGATGAAAGAACACTCAAAAATAAAATATCTATCAATTATAAAGGTCATCACAATTAATTTATTAAAAAAGTCCATTTAAGAAACATTAGATAGATTTACTACTTAGAAATGACGATCAAATGTCAAGTTTTGAATGGACTTTTTTATGTTTTATGGTTTTTCTTACATTTATTATTTGACAATTCCTGTTCTTATTTTATGTATTACGAGTTTAATGACAAAAATTACAAATTACGGTGCAAAAAGTATTCCCATGCCCCTAAAACCTCTAATCAGGTCCCATATCTTCTATCAAACGCTTCCACCCATCTTGTTAAGTACTGTCTCTACTCAATGAGTCATTCAGTATCTAAAACGCTTTTATCGAAAGCTCTAAATACGTCAAATATCGGTTGACACTCGACCAAGTCGCAATGACTAAAGATCCCTGGTTCTAAAGATTCTCATAATGCTACTCCAGCGCGATATTGACTCATACTCTCATTCAAAACTTTACGCGCAGTTACAAATGTTTTATCAAACTGCAGTCAAATAAAATGTGATTCAGATGCTGTATATTGAAACCGCAAGGACACACCGAGCCTTCTCTCAAAGCAAATCTACATAAATTCACGCGGAAGGCGCCATGTCCTGTCAGAAATTGCGAAGTATAATTACTATATAGCTACTATATAGCTACCTCGTATGCAACCGCTCAGAAATATCGCGGAAAATAACTTAGCACTTTCCCTCCTAGACTCGAGTGACACCCGCCTAGACTGCCAATATGCACAGACGATCTCCGAAAAACGTCTTTCTAACTGAAAGAAGTTATTTTTCTACAAATTCAAAGCTCAACGGGCCCACGTCAAAACTCCTGCCACAAGCCATACAAAATTGTCCGCGTGTTCCGCCGCTCATAACTCTGTAAACTTTGGTCAGAGTCATAAGTGACGTGTGTTGCAAAACCCGCTAAAACTGTAACAAATAATCCAATGCAAAAAGAAATTGTTGCAAAATAAAACATATATTTTGTCGAGTAGTTATAAATTTAATGGTGTGCGGTCATTTTAACTATTCAAAATAAAGTTTAATGCAAGTTTTCTTTCAGTTAAATAAGCTGACGCAATGAAAAATTCACTTTTACCAACGTGCATTTTATTTTCCCTTGGTTTTATTCATATATTGAGAGTGGTAATACCATGTAGCTTTAAATCAAAAGTGACTATAAAATAACTAAATAACGGGATAAAAAAAACCATAAATACAATTTTTTATTCTAAGTTTTGTATGCCAAAATTATTACTAAATTCTTAACAATAATACAAAACATGAATGTCCTCTTTTTAGAATTTTATTCTATTACATTAGTTTTATTCACGTTAACATAAAAGGTGAAATTTAATTTGATTAATTTGATTAATATTGTTTAGAAATATATTTATACAGCACGATAAAGAAATAATCACGTCATACTAAAAGCATATTAAAATAACACAATAAATAGAATAAATTATTACATAGAGCCAAAATGAAAATTAAATACTTCACAAAAGCGTTTAATATAAAACAACCATAAATAGTACACCTAACAAAAGATTGCCCGAAGTCCAATATCAATATTGTTCAAGAACTTTAATCATCCGTTTTTAATAAAGAATTAATAAATTTAAAATAAATTTTGCTTTACACAATACTGTCAATATTTTTGAACTAAAAGCAATATACCTATTATAATCGACGAAAATAACTTGGAAATTAATTACAAATATTTTATCACAATTTGATTGCACAAATTTTACCGAGCTCATAATCTATGGCTTTCGTTCGCTTATTGTCTATGGAATGATTACTTTTTTAATATTTCAACAAGGTGTCAAATATTACTGTGTTAACCTTAAATGAAGAATTGAAAATAAAGGCCTTGAGAACAATGATACCGCGAAGTTAATTTATTTTAAAATAATTGTATAGTCGTCTGTGTTAAAATACTTGACACTTCAAGCTTATATTTGGCTAATATTCGTAGCGAAGTTGTGGGTTTTCGTTAAAAATAATATAATATTCAATTGGAAAAATATTGTCTAGAGTCACTGCATATTTTTAGTTATAGCTCAGACAAAGACACGAAAACATTTTACTGACGAAACTTTTTAACATAACTTTATAAAGAACACCTTCTATCTCAATATCATAGTATAAATACATTTTTTAGCAATTATAGGTAATCACTAATCGAGCAGGCATTTAATCCCTTGAACATTTGCTGTTTGCATATTGAATATATTTCACTAAGTACCCCATTATTCTATATTAACCTCTTACTTACTATGATATTATTAAAAGCTATAATCTCTAAGATTTTCCAAACGTCATTATCGTCAATATATTTTCCCAATGTTTTCCAAAGTTACTTCTATAATATGCGCCATTTCCGTTCAGTAATATATTACGCAATGTCAAATCAAACGGTGTTTATAATCTAATCATCACTTAATTTGAATTCGACAATGACTTCCTTGCAACCATGAGGTAATGATAATCATTTTTTGATGAAGTTACAATCTCAACAATAGAGAAATTACTCGCGGTGTAAAACAATGCAATTTACTTACAATGACAGATTTTATAATATTTATTTATATTAATTTGATAACATTATAATATTTTGCAACCCATAACAAATATACAAATAAGTAATGCTTTATAACCACAAATATACCGGTGTATGATATTCACCGGATTTAAGTTGAAATATGGAATTATATAATACATAGATCTAAATCTAGAAATATAATTAAAACACGTGAACTGAATATTGAACTATTTACTTTAGATAAAAAAGTAAATATGAATAATAAAAAACAATTGAATAAGAAAATTCTATGTCATATGTATATCCAAAAATATATTAACATCAGGTGTTTATCATCTATACATTTTTAAAAAGAATGAAGTGCTTATTCCAAATAAGAACTAGGTAAGTTATTTATAAAAATAATATCAACTATTAAGTAATGAAAAAATATATAAAAATGTAATAAATTACACTCGTTATAAATCTAAAACCTATCTAGACATTGCAGTTTTTAAATAAATATTGTTGAAAAATGTAAAAACCAAGATAACTTATTTTTATAATAAGCAAAGGGTATGTTTCTGTCGCCTCAGTGCACTTAATGGACGGTAACTCCAGAAAACGAGCTGTCAATCACAAACATATATGGTATTTTAAAAAGAATATTCCATTTTGCAATATTTCACTTTCAACATCGCAGAACTTATAGCGTCCAGATATCTGCATGGTATGTATAGAAAGTGTGAATAACGCGTATTAATAATTAAAATAAAGGGAGTCGAAATGTATTGGGTGCATTCTTTTAATTAAGCTTTGAAAACAGTATGGCTGTATTAAGAAAATGTGGAAAAGCATTGTGGACAACATTAAAATCTACAAAATGTTCTACTCCATTCAATGCCTAATCATTACCAATCCTCTGTTATGGCACGTTTTCTGTTGGAGAATTGGATTACAGAAATATTTTTGAGTTAAAACATTTAAATATTATATTACATCAAAACAATATTTGAACGAATTATAAACGGCAATAAAATCTGTAAAGGAGTTTTAAGACGTATAAGACTAATTTTTTATAGAGTTTATTGTACGCCATTGGAACAAATTGCAGCCATTATTTTGTCGGGAAAAATCTGAACATGCAGATATACATAATATATAAATATATAAATATATACATATATATATATATATATATATATATATATATATATATATATATTAAGGTTCATAATCGATTTCGCAGTCTTTAACCGCCTTCTCGCTGCTGGCTAAGAAGTTAACGGTTCCGCGTGCTATCAGCTTCCCTGTCTCGGCGTGCTCCAGCGAACAGTCGTAGACCGCCATCTTGCGACTCAACGTGAGGGGCGTAGCTTTCACGGTAATGAGATCATCCACGGCTCCAAAGCTGGTGTACCTGATGATGGAAGGTAGAAAAATTAGCAAAGAAGTTTTAGTTTATTCTAAGAATTCCCCAATTCAAAATACAATAAAGTCACTTAACCTCAGAGGAACCAGTCATTATTTATTTTTAACCGACTAGGACAATCTCATATAAGAAAGGTTAGACTTTAGTAGTCTGTGTATTACATAATTTACTAAATTTCCAAAACTAGTTATTACAGCCAAATAATTTCCTAATCTTTGCCTTAATTTGCCATTACTGCTAATCTCCAATAGGAAGAGTTAGATTTTAGCAGTCTGTGTATCACATAATTTACTAAATTTCCGATACTAGTTATTACAGCCAAAAAATAATTTCCTAATTTTTATATTAATTTACCACTACTACTAATCTCAAATATGAAGAGTTAGATTTTAGCAGTCTGTGTATCACATGATTTACTAAATTTCCGAAACTGGCTAGTACAACAAAATAATTACATAATTATTTAATTTAATTTGCCATTACTACTAAAGCTGATTTAATAAACTACACTACTAATTTAGTAGACTATACTGCTTTCTATACAAGTCCTGACTCGAGAGGAAAATATTTTTTCGAACGACCAGAAGCGGAAGTGGAACGCAGCGTTACGCAAATGTACAGGCTCCTGTATAAATCGTTAATATTTATTCACCGAGTTTGAACCACTGATTTAAATAATGTAACTGGACGTATTCCAAACGCCTTTTTTGGTGCAAAAAAGATACAATTCCAGCATAACAATTTATTCAAATGTGAACATCCGACTAGCTAACGGACTTTATATACTGCTCGATAAAATATCTGATATGATTTAGAACATTGTGTTATAATTAAAGCGAAAGTATAATACTTTTTTATGACAAACCTCTCACCCTTACAAAATAATGATGTGCACATTTTACAAGATCGTTTCCTAAACTCGTTTTTAACAATAACAATCGGAAAACAGGAATAAAACAACTCAATAAGTACACACGCCCTGACTACCGTCATCTTCAAAACAATCAAAAACTTCAGATTAGTTTGGATGACAGGAAAACTAACAATTTCTAATCTGTCGCTACTTCATTCTAAAGCCAGGCTTTCTTCAGAGTCTAATTTTCAATATGTTTTACTAATTATTTTCACATACTTGGGTACGATGTATATCACGCAACCCTATATGCAAGTACGAAAGAGCATAACATATGAAACTGTAAAACCCAGTAAAAACCATAATGCAAGAGAGAAACAAAAAAAATCTGAAATAAGTGTCTAAATTATCAGAAATATTTTTCAACCCTTATTCTAGCTCTTCAAAAGTATATATGGAACTTAATTTGTTTTCGAGTATTTGATTGCCCCCTAAAATTATCATAGAAATGATTTTAAACGTTAGCTATTCGGATATAAGCGGGCTAATATGCTTTATTACTGCCCAAAATTTCAAGTTTCTACGTCAAGTTATTTCAAAGACAAACGGCTGTGACAGACCGACAGACGGAGACGTCAGTGATATCTTAAGGATTCTGTTTTTCCTCTTGGGGTACTAAATAGAGTTTCGTTTATTTGTATTTATTCGTATCAATTAGACTTATTTGTATATATTTTAAGTCATTTAATTGGGTATGCATATAGGCTAAATCACATCACGAATGAAAGAATGTATATAAATCTAATAAAATAACAAATAAATAACCTGTACATTAAATTTTGAGAGATTAGAAGGCAACATTTTTGAAGTTATACTTTTTTAGCTGCGAATAATTATGAGGGTGAAATTTACGAAGCGCACGAACTATGTAACAAAAACCGACAGCGTCATGCAACAAAAATCGACAGGCTGAAGTTGCTCACTAAACATATATTTACACGTCTGTTGTGACTGACACTATATTCATTGTGGTTAATGAGATATTTATAAATACACAACACGTGTCAAATCTAAACTATATCTTTGCTTTTAAATAATATTTCTTAGTAATTGAAATTTAATATTGGCCCGTTTAATCAAAAAAAATATTTATTTGTTGTAAATATTCGTGACAGACATAGCGCTTACTTTTTAAAATATATTTTAAATGTATTTCTCTAAGTGAGGTTATGTTTCGGTATGTATTTATTTGCATTATAAATTATAAATTATTACTTTGTCATTTATTATATACTTAGAATTAATAAATTACAATAAATTTTCAGCATATTATTTAATTTAATTAATTTAATAAAACAAAACTGAAATGAAATCAAAAAAAAATAATAATATTATTATAGTTTCATTATTATTTTAATGCCATTAATTATTTACGTGCTAAATAAAGTCGTTTTTGTATTATGCCAAAGAAGTATAACTTCTGAAGTACACACACATTTTTTTTTAATTTTTATCTGCCCGTTTGACTACGGGTCACGTAAAAACGACTTAGTGCTTTATACACAATCCATCATGCACGACCAACAGAGAGAGATGCCACTATAAGACCAAAAAAGAAGGACAGCCTAAGTAGTATGTTTATCTCGCTTTCTCGTATATCGGCTCTGCTGATGGTGCAAGGTGGGTTTTGTATAAAGCGTTTACTCGAACTTAAATAGGATATTCGCTATTGTATTTCTTTGAGTCTAAAAAAAACATATGTATTGATTTTTTTTTAAATTTAACATGTCAAGCGGAGGGTAAAAACTGCTTGACCAATTTATATGATGTTTTCACTTTTACACTTAGTAGTCTAGGAAATAACCTGATATATACTTATGCAGCCACAAAAAAATTGATATGGCCTACTAACGTGCACGATATGATTAACCATTGACTACGTATCTCGGTATAGCTTACACCTAAATAAACCGAGTATTTTAAACGAATGAAGACTTGTTCAAAACAAAAACTAAAGAATGAAAATGTCGAATTAATTGGGAAAAAACCACCTGCAACTAATTACACGAGCATAACAACTTAATAAACAATAATGATTTGAAATAATATATAGACAAATAACATAATTTAATTAGTTCCTAGTTCTTTAAGAAATCCAACATCAAAAGGCTTAAAATAGTGGCAAGTAAAATGAGTTAATAACAACTATACGAAGAACTATATGAACAAAATTATAAAATGTCAAATAATTTATGTATAAAATTAGACCAAAGGTTATAAGATTACTAAAATAAGTTAATAACAACTATACGAAGAACTATATGAACAAAATTATAAAATGTCAAATGTCAAATAATTCATGTATAAAATTAGACCAAAGGTTATAAGATCACTAAAATAAGTTAATAACAACTATACGAAGAACTATATGAACAAAATTATAAAATGTCAAATGTCAAATAATTTATGTATAAAATTAGACCAAAGGTTATAAGATTACTAAAATAAATTAATAACAACTATACGTAGAACTATATGAACAAAATTATAAAATGTCAAATGTCAAATAATTTATGTATAAAATTAGACCAAAGGTTATAAGATTACTAAAATAAGTTAATAACAACTATACGAAGAACTATATGAACAAAATTATAAAATGTCAAATGTCAAATAATTTATGTATAAAATTAGACCAAAGGTTATAAGATTACTAAAATAAATTAATAACAACTATACGTAGAACTATATGAACAAAATTATAAAATGTCAAATGTCAAATAATTTATGTATAAAATTAGACCAAAGGTTATAAGATTACTAAAATAAGTTAATAACAACTATACGAAGAACTATATGAACAAAATTATAAAATGTCAAATGTCAAATAATTTATGTATAAAATTAGACCAAAGGTTATAAGATTACTAAAATAAATTAATAACAACTATACGAAGAACTATATGAACAAAATTATAAAATGTCAAATGTCAAATAATTTATGTATAAAATTAGACCAAAGGTTATAAGATTACTAAAATAAGTTAATAACAACTATACGAAGAACTATATGAACAAAATTATAAAATGTCAAATGTCAAATAATTTATGTATAAAATTAGACCAAAGGTTATAAGATTACTAAAATGAATTAATAACAACTATATGAAGAACTATATGAACAAAATTATAAAATGTCAAATGTGAAATAATTAATGTATAAAATTAGACCAAAGGCAATAAGATTACTAAAATAATTCACTTAATTATAACTGCAATTTTTATATATAATGAACAATTTAAGATGAAAGTTTTTAAACTAATGTGATAATTTTAAGTTATGAGATAATATATGATGTAAGGGTTTGAATCGTAATAACGGACAACGCGAATTCGGTCCCCATCTGATTATGATTAATCAGAAATATATTTTATTCCTTATGATGATGATGATCAGGGCATGTAACAAATTATAAAAGAGAGTTCTTACTGAACTTGCAGCGCTATACTCCATCCAAGTGTACCTTTCTCGTGCGTTGCGTAGGCGAACATGGAGGCCACGTCAACCACTGCGCTGCTGAATCCACCTGCTAGAACACTAGCCGAGTTGCATATATCAGGTGTTACCTTAAATTGTCCCACAAGTTTGCCGTCAGTCGCTGATATGAACTTCACCTGGTTAGCAATACAGAATAGTAGTTTTAATATGATTATTAGAATAGAATAGCACAGCCCAGTGGCTGAAGACGAGGAATACGGTGACGCTGAATGCAAATTATTCCAGAGAAATGTGAATAAAAACACGCAAATAATTAAACATAATTAAACAAAATGAACTCGAATAAGGTAACGTAAACATTAGCAGAATATATACATATGTATACATTCTGTTAATACAAACTTTTATTGAGAAATTTGCCTACATCCATTTAAACATTCTTCGCAGATAAATGACAAGAAAGGTAACACAAAGCAAATATTCAAAGGGAAAATGGAGGTCGAGCGGAAAATTGAAAACCTAGATGAAATCGTTAAATGAAATCGGGAACGACCTCAGACGATTGGGCATTGTAAAGTCGAAAGTGAAAAGCAGGACCCGAATATATTGTAGACGTTTTGTCAGGAAAACTCGTCGTAGATTTTAAAGCAAAGTATTTAAGGAAATCTTGACCGAGAATCGCATCATACAACTCAAATAGATATTAAAATGCCCCAATTTTTTTCTTATTTCGTGAGAGTTTTTCTTTCACTTTTTGTGAAATCCCAATACAGTAAAAATTATTAGGGCATAATTTTCTGTTTTTCTCATTAAGGAAAGCTCGTATCTTTTAATATTTTTCGGAAATCTTTTTTATATTCGCAGAATTTGTACATTTTTTCTAGTTGGAAAATTCAGATACAAATTCGGACAACATTCTTATGTATCGTCTTTACATTTTGTTTTGTCTTATTTTTTATTTTCGAATAATTAAATTCCGAATAAAACCAAAGGACAAATACCACGAAAATCAATTTAATACTTATTAAATTGTATCCGAGCAAGCAAACATTTAAATATATTTAATTCTTTTTCAATACTCTCCTGATCAATATTTTCCATTTTTTCTCTTAACGTATCGACTTTCTTACTTAACATTTTATTATAATATATAACATGCTACTAATTTTAGTTAAAAATGCATATTATTTATTTGTAAAAGGTTATCTTCAGATTAGTAGACAGGCGGTTAATGTTTTTATGATCTAAGTTTAACTGATTAAACTTAAGGTTAAACAACACCTTGTGGATAAAATTACAGGTTTTCTATTAGTTTATACTTTCTTAAAAAACAAGCGTCAAAAAAAAAGTAATCAATCAATTTTGTTTTATTTATTTCATGTTTTTATTTTTACTTTATGCCGTTTAAAATGATAAAAAAAACCAAGTGAGACGGAGCTTAGGTAGGTTAGAAACATCTATCAAACTTAATCTAACCTCGCCGCGTCGTGCGATTAAAACACTTTCATCACTGGAAATTGGCAACATTCTTTGGAGTCGTCCAATATTCGAAATTTTCTGAATTTCCTTCCCGGAGAATGTATCCTCAATGTAATGGAAACAATATTTTTATAAATATTTACAATAAAGAATATTTACAGTGTATTTTTACATTCCCTGTCATATTTTCTAAAAAGAGAAAAAAAATTTTGGTAAGTACGCCTAATTTCTTTAGAACGAGGAACTGTGTTTCACTTCAACCGAATACCGAAACTCTAAGCATTTTACAAACTAAAAATGTGTGAAGACTTTTGTGTGATGTACGCTTACAAAATGCTTTAGCTTCATTTTGTAGTAGTGAAGAATATTTTTTTTATTTCTATGAAGCTAATAAATAGTTTCGGTATTGATAACTACGAATAGTGGTTATCACCATTTTTTTTTAATTTAACCATAAAGTCAACTAACAAAACAAATACGCAGAAAATTAATTGCTTTCACGTTTCCTGCTAACTTGCTGTAAATTGTTTTATTTAATTTTCTAGCAATCGTTTACCCAACGCACAGCTTGATCCCAAAATGTCGATTAAATCACAAACACAACATCACTGAACCTGCAATGAACAACAGAGAAATAAAACACATAAAAAAACAAAAAAACAAGACAAAACCAAATGTAATTAGCAAACCAAATGTTAAATGGAAACATAAAGACCAGACGAAAAGATAATTTTACTCACAATATAGAGACTGCATGATCCTACAGTGGCATCTGGTGATAAATTGGTAAATTTTGGTTACACTACCGAAATTTCTTCGTGCAAAATTCCCATAACGTAAGTATATATTTTAATAATTTAAAGTTATTCGTAACATTTAAATGTGGTGCAGTGTGTTGCACACAAGCATTTTAATAATTCGTAAAAACATAAATTTCGATAATCGAACTCTTTGGGTACTCCTTGAATTTGCCATTTGTTTTCAGATTTTAGCGGCAATTTGGAAACTATGTTTATTACATCATACATCACATCAAGATGAACTAAGCACGAAAAAATATTCATTGTATGATTTTTATAACTTTCTTTGTAGTCTTAATTAACAACAAAGTCACGATCGACTTCGACTGATATTTTATGATGAAGACCCATCCCGCGCTACTGCTTACGACTAGTTAATGAGTTCAAGCATGGTCGTTACATCGTAAGTCAATAGTAGATTAGGTTTTGAAAAAACAATTAAATGCAGTGTTTTGTTTTTTTTTCAAAAATCGAATGTTCTATTCACTCATAACTTAACCTCTTTATATTAAATGACGTTAACTATTTTTTGTTGCTTGCACTGATCTTGACAAATATCCTTTTTCCCGTCGCTTTCAGGCGATCTCTATGTTCCTTGCACAATAACTACAGTTATTGTGTAGTTACTGTTATTTTTAAATAACTTAGATACTTAAAAATATTTTATTCTTCCGGCAAATTATTTTATGGGTATTTGCAATTTTATAACAGAGTTTTATAAAAATAACAGTGTTGTAACTAAAAAATTTTATTAAATAGTTTATTCTTAACAAAATGTCATTCATTGCATTTAAATTGTTAAATGTTGTGTTTGCTACGCACTCTCATAATACACTGGTCGGCCGAAATCGAATGCTCGTGAGGTGTGTCTTCCGCTAGATGACACCGCGCACATGCATATTTACATTTTTAATGTCAGTTTGTTCTCAATGTACAAGTGTTGGAAAGACTCTTACTAACAATGTTCATTAAAATCTCAATCTGATGTTGGTATTTTTATTAATGCACAAGTTGATTTTTTAAATACCCCAATGCTTTTTTGAATTAATAAATTAGTTTGCATACGGATCTGCTAGTTATGATTTTTTTTTCGTGTCCCGTTGTGAAACAAGGAGTCCGTTTCGACTCCTCACAATTTCTGTAGTATTATTTATCAGAAGACACTCCATCTAAAATTTCAATTAATATATCGCAAAATATTTAAAAAACAATATTTTTAATGCAACTTCCTGTACGTGTAAAAATAGGAGTGAAGATAATTTTTAGCAAATACTAAATAAAAGAAGAATATTTTTAGCAAATACTGCGCCTCGAAGTGACACGCAAAACACATTTACCAAACATTCCTTACTTTTTACTTTCCCTTTTATCTTATTCTTTAAATTTATTTCCGATAAAATCAACAGACAGTCATAGCATAACTTTTTGCGTTCAAAATTTTTAAAAAAAATTTATCCATATCATCCATTACGACTAAATTTTATAAATATTAAGCCAAAGTTTAACATTAACACTCTAAAATGTATAAATAATTATATAAAATATAGTAAATGAATCTATATACTGATGAACAGTAAAAATGCTTACCTTTCTCAAAACATTGACTGCGTCCCAACGTTTACTATTAGCTGCGTATAGTTCTGCAGCCCTCAGTGCTCGTATACCTTTAGTACTTGACATCGTAAAATGTAGTAACATTTTCGTAAAGACGACATTTTCTTTTATATGTCCATTAAAGAACAATCAAGGGTATTTATTTCTAACTTATCACTAATAATGATCAGTAGATTTCTATTATTTTATTCCTTTTATAGCGCCATCTATGAATCTAACTAACAACTTCTAAAGTTGTGAATATTAACCGTGCACCACGAAAAAACATGTTTTTATACAGATGGCAGAACTTATTACCAACAACTTCATTCGCTTGATTTTTTATGAAGAAATATATGAAATGAGTAAAAACTTTATTACGGATATTTTATAACCTCGCACAAAAAAAATATTCCTATATTTGATAAAAGAAAAATATTTAACTCCGAATATACTTTTTCTGTGCGACTTTTGTGGAAGTCTGTAAAATTATTTTAACTTTAATTTTCAAATGCTTAAAAAATAAAATACTTATCTAATTATTTAATATCAAAATACCGATTACAAGTTAACTTTGGTACTGAAAATTGTATAATAGACCTTATATTTTACATATTCTTTAGCTGTGGATAATCATATTCAATCTTTAATAAATTATACTTCTCTACTTAAATTATTTTTAAATTAATCTTGTGAATAATTATTAGATACGCGAAAATAATAATTTATTATTTTTATTGGCGAATTTTAGAGATGTATTATAAAATTTTCGGGCGTATAAATTATATTTATAATGCTATTTAAAATCTGCTAAATCGTTAATAAAGGTAATAAAATTACATAACTGATGAATTTATGAAACATCTACTTGTCTCATAAATTCATAATGCTAATATGAAACAAAACAGTAAAAATTACATAAAGTAGATTATTTTGAAACCGTTTTTTTAATGAAATGCTGCAAAATGAAAATAATCTATTTATGATGATGTACTAATAAATTAATAATTACATTAGAAATTGATACCGAAATCATCTATTACAATTGTCGAGAAAAATGTCTTTGTCTATGCTAAATAAACTAAAACCGATTGGTTCTGACCGGCATATTGACGGCTGGCTATTATTGTTGACAGGTATGTGTGTGTTTCTTGACATTATGCTTTGATATTGGTGCGAGTTAAAAAATTAATTTACTAAAAGTATTCATGAAAAACGGGATATACAGACTATTCCATTTTATATAATGGCTTCGTAAATGAACAGTCTCGTGCCCTTTAAATTATAATAACGATTTACTCGGTAGTTGCCATTTGACATTTGAAGCGTCACTTCAAAAGGGCGCGTGAAATATAGTTATAAATTGCCATCGGAGATATTGGCCTTCAAAAATGAATGAAAATCAAACTGGCCTTGATAAAGAGGATGAAGGAAAACAGACGCAGGATGTGAACACAGAAATTGGTGGGTTTTATTTATTACTAATACATAACCTTTTAAATTCGTATAGGATTCCACATTTGTACATATATGCACTAGTATTTGTTAAAATCAGTGAACCGAAAACCTTAATATTTTTCGTTCTTTTAATTTTTATTTCATTGTTTTAGGGTATTGAACCATAAATCAATACTGCATTTCATTTTTAAGTATTATATATGGATATGATATGTATAGATACAATTTGACTGTCAAATGATAATTAAAAAATGTTTTACTACTTGCTTATTCTAACGAGTTTATACATTTTAATTCTGTGCATATTATATCAAAATTGGAATTAAACATTTCATGTATTATAAACATTTTTTTATTAATATAAGGTTAAAAGTATTGATTTTTTTTCAATGCACAGTGTATTTTATTGCTTGAAAACAACAAAAATAGAAGTGAACAGTCACCAGTCCATACAAAGCTTACAAATAAATACTAAATGTTTACATTTAAAAGTGACATTCGATTTTTTTCTTTGATATAACAACTAAGTTTTCAAGAAAATGAATTGCATTATTATTAATAAATCCTGCATCGATTAAACAACTCTCAAACTTGTTCATAGATCTTAAAAATGAGAAAATCTTAGACACAAAAATATACATATGACTAAGCTTCAATTGTAAAGAACATACACACATGTTGCTCTAGGCAAAACTTATCTACAAAAGCTTTGGTCAATCATATTAAAAGATAATTTGAAAGAAAAAATTATTTTCATAAGAAATGTATTTTTATTAAATTTTAAGTAACAACATTATTGTTACAACTTCAGTTCAATTACATTTATGACATATTGTTTTCCTATTTCATTTGACAGAATGTACAGGAGAGTAAATTACTAAGTCTGTGCTTTATGGATTGTAATAAAAATGTATCATATTAGCTATAAAACATATTTTATATATTATTATAAGAGCAATTGTGGTTTATTTATATTTCACTGATCTTCAAACATTATCTTTTGCAATTGATTCTGAAATTTTACAGACACCCAAGGAACTTTTTGTGAGGAATCCTCTCAAAAACAGGACGATCCAATACTGGATGATGTCCAACCTCAGTTGTTAGATGAGAATTCAACACAAGATGTCTTTGCCAACAGTCCTGTGTACGAGCCCGAAGAACTAGATTTGTTAAATCTGAAAGACGAACCTCAGATTGAGGATAAAGTGTGTATTTTTATTAATTAGTAAACATATATTCATATGATTGGTAGTTTAAGTATTTAAAAGTCAATATTTAATTATTTAATTTCATAAGCATTCATAAAAAACTCCAATTCTTCTATCACAAGTGTAAAGAAAAACAATGTGTGCAAATTCCATGTTTTGCCCTTATCATTTTGTAAATGAACTCCAATACTGCATTGTGATTACTTTTAGTCATATTAATTATGTAAAAGAGTCTTGTTATGAGAAGTTTGCAGTAATAGAAAAAAAAATGTTGCCAGTTCGTATGATACCTTAGAATATTAATATATTGTTTTTATGAAAATGATTGTGTTTCAGGCGGAAGTAACCCCTTCATTGGAGCTGACTACCGAAAAGAAAGATGATAAAATTGAAAGTGAAGCTTCAGTAGACATACACATCACAGGCGGAGATTCTGTCATTTTGATTGAAGGTGGAACTATTTAAATTATTTTTGTATAGCCTACTTTGTTTACATATCTAAAGAAACACATGCTAATTCTTCTGAATTGTAGATTTGATAAATTCATTAATAGGATAAGAAATATTCATGAATAGTAACATATGTAGACTACTGGGGCATACTTTATTACTTATGGAATTTTATAGCTATGTAAACCTGATCCAGACACTATAATCACAATCAATCTTTAATTAACATTAGAATTTTGAGAAAAGATTTTAATATGTGTGTTATCTAATGTTATAAATAAATAACTAAAATAGAAAATTGACAGCCTCCTACACGTAGTTTCAATTAATATTTGGGTTTTCTTTATTTTTTATGTTAGGTAAATTTAATGTTATGTAACATTGGTTTCAAATATAATATGTAATTAGAAATCTCATTGTCGTCAGATATGGACTGCGACAAAGTCAATACCAATAAAAGGAAACGTTCAACAGACTCACAAACCAACAATGCTGATAAGGAAACAACAGAACCACCCCCAAAAACATGCCCTGCATCAGTAGAAATGGAACATGATGAAGAGGTAGACAATGAAATTATACAACTTACCAAATTGAGCGAAGTAAAAAAAATGGATGAACACACATCATTGCTTTCTCACAGTCCATCCATTATCAAAACATTACATTCTACAAGATCAAGTCCAAGGAAGATAATGAAACGAAGCAATAGTTGTACTCTAACCTCTTGCTGCGAAGAAGTTGATTCCCCGCGAAAGAAGAATAGAAGTGCTAGTGTAGATTTGTCAAAGGAAACAATGTTACCTATTCAGTTTGATAAAAAACCACTTCCAACTCTAACTGAGAATGAGACAGATAAAACATCAAACGATGAAGACTGTAAAATTGTTGAAGCACCAATTGAAATTATCAGTCTCTCAGACAGTAGTATCACTATAAGGCCTAGTATTGAGTTTGTTAAAGTAATAAGCCCACCTTCAGATTGTCCTAGTACTTGTCCAATGGAGGACGAAACATTGACCGACATTCACAACTCTCAAGACTTCAGACTTGAACTTTCTCCTACTCCTATGCTGTTGGCAGCTGAGGAAAAATCAGGAAAAGTTACCAGCAAAGGTCCAATTTCTGGAAAATCTTTAAGTCAACCTATTACTGTAAATCTTCACGATGATATACCCAATGTTAAACCTCCGCAGTCCCATAGTGCAGGATACGACTATTCTGATCAAAGTGATAATCTTTCACAAACTGTAGAATCAAATATTGACAAGTATAGTAACCTTTCGAATAGCAAGGGAACAGACCAGGAGAGTACAGATAGTGCTTCATCTGTTAATATAGTATCACCCGATGTAAAGCAATTCAGTTTAGCATCAAAGATTATAACCAATATGTCTAAAGGAAGTACTTCTACACCAACAGAACAAATTGTGGATAAAACAGTAACCATGCTCAAAGATAGTGTGAATGATACTACACCAGACATTGGTAAACCATTTCCAGTAAATAAATTGTCTGCAGGAAAAAATGACTCTTACAGAATAAGCAACGCCACTACTCCATCAACTATATCTCCACTGCAAAATGGTCATTCACATGGTACTTTGCCTTCTGCACCCTCTAACTCCATATTTGACATACAGATAAGCCAGGATGAAAATGGTGAATTTCTTTCAATGTATATTGTCAGAACCGATATTGATTTGGGGACAGATATGTTCAAAGAATTCCAAAGAGTTTCAAAGAGATTCACAATGGATCCTTACATGGGCGATATTTCAAAATCAAATTCTCCTTCTAGCGTAACAAGTACAGGCATGTTGAATTTACAGAATCGCATTTCATTTATGTCAACAATTAGTTCTTCCACCAGCAGTAGTACGAGGACAAGTGATGGTGCTTTTATCATACCACAGCCACCAGGAAAAATACCAAATCAAGGAGCAGAGACTGTTAAAGGTTACAAGAATCTCGCTCGTAGAGTGAATGATATATTAACTCACTTAGCCGATACTTATGGAAGTGATGAATTAAACCACTCAAATGGTGACGAAAAGATATCCACAGGAGTTCAAGTCACACCAGGAAATACTTCTATGGAAGGAGAGAAGTCCAATGGAGCAGCGAGTCCTGAGGAAGTAAATCGATGTGATAGAATAACACCAAAGAGTTCTCTGAAGAAGACGAGAGTCAAAGGAAGAAGACCATTGCCTGGTAAAACAAAACGTGCATTGTTACCGACTACTAACGAGGAACACGAATACATGCACGGGATGAATTCTCCAGAAATGGTTACAACCGAAAGAGATACAAATGTAAAGAAGCCAATGACGCCGACAAGAGAAATTGAAACCCAAATTGCAACACCAAAGTCTGTTAGTAAGTTAAAAGAAAAGAAGAAAGGGCGACCAGCATCACCAAGGCCGTCTACCCCTCTAGAAATCAAACCAGAACTGTCTGGTCATCCACCTGGTACTACTGTTTTGGCCAAATGGGTTGATAAAAGATATTATTCAGGAAAAGTTTCAGAACATTTGGATGTATCAAAGTATTTGATTGAATTTGATGATGGTCATTCGAAGACATTGCTCGATGATTTTATAATCTTTGGAAATATGAAAGAGTTACCTTTGCAAGGACAGTCAGTATATGCAATGGTAGATGAAGACCAAAATTATGAGCCTGGTTTGGTGCTGGCTGTAGAAGAAAATGCACATGGTACTGTGTGCTATAAGTGTACCACAGACAGGTAAGTTGGTGCAGTATATACAAACATTTTAGATTTGCCAATTATCAATGGAATCATCCCCTAATTTGTCACTTTAAAAAATCTTTTAAACTTTTTAATCCCTTCCCCAGAGATGTGACAGTCTCAGTGACAGCCTCCGAGCTCTACCTCACGGAAGATCAAGCCCGTTCCATAAAGGACCTCTCGCTAGCTCGTTCACCACCAGTCACCCCGCGCCGACGGGCCCACCGAGAGCTAGATCTTGATAATATCATACAAGGACCTCGGTCTGCAAGGCTACGAGAGAAAGCTCATGTTGGGACACCAACTTCTGGAAGGAAAAAAGTAGTGGGGTCACCTCGGAGTCCAAAGGCTTCTACATCTGGTGAGCTAAGAGTTTTCATATTCATTTTTTAGATGCAGCTTGGTATATATGTTGTAGATAAGAATTTCACATTCTTGTGCATATAAGAAAGTAATAAATATTAAGTTTATAGCTTTGTAAGTTTGTTATTGAGTCAAAGTTGGAACACTTGGGTTGTGAATATTACATAAATATATCTAACTTTACTTGGATTCTCTTTAGCCTTGAAAATATCTAGATTTATTTGGAATCTGCAAATTATAATAAACTGATAACATTGATTCCACAATTTGTATAAATCTTATTAGTCAGCATGTCGGTTCATCATAGTAGTTTGATTGTTACAGGCCTTGTAGCAGAAGCCCTTTGGTAGGTACCAAAAGGCCCTAAGGTACCTAAGTCCCTTTTTTCAAAATAGTTTCTAAATTCCCTTTGTTTTTATTTGGTACATAATTATTCAATTTTCGGTATTTGATAGCCCCAATGAAGTTTTTTTTTTTCAGTATTGGCACATACATTCTTATTGGAAATAATGTATTGGGTATTGTAACTAATCCTTGTGAATAACATATACCAAAGCACGAGATAGACAAAAGGGGTCACATATGCCATTGTATTGACAACCAGAATGTTAACGAAGATGTTTTTACACAGGTGGTTATGCAATAAAACATCATGTGTCATGGGAGAAGTGTAAGATGAACGAAAAGTGGTTCAAATGTACTGATAAAAATGGGTATTTAATTGGATCATGGGCTTTAAGAAGTTCAAATACATCACTATTCTGTTTTGGTGTATGATTTTAGTGTTGACTATGGTTTCTCAAGGGTTGGCCAACATGTTCATAAGTATAATTGTAGAACAAACATACATCCTCTTCAACTGAGGTTGGAAAAAGTAAATTCCACATGTCATGAAAATGCAGTCGGTTTAAGTGGGGAGTTTCAGACCACTTTCTTTAGAGTTATCTTTTGAATAGCAATCAAAAACTGTACTACATGGCCAGATGAAATTTATAAATTCATGTTACAATGAAAAAGCAATGAAGATGGAATTGACATGGATTGTAAAATCTGTATTCTCATTACTAGTGATATTGCAGAGGTTTTCAGAGAGATTTTTAGAAATTCTGTGCCAGATGATTTTTCTTTGTCTCCATCGAAAAAGATATATTCAATTACCGAGGCTCTGGGACACTATTTCTGAGAGCAAACAATTTTTTTGTAATCTCGTTATTATAGAAGATATTGTTTGATTTATAATTTCAATATTACAATCATATATGTAAAAGGAAAAGTAAAATAAAATAATATAAACGATAGTTATACCCAATCCAAGTAAGGTTGCCAGGTCCTAAAACTGAAAAGCCGGACTACCTACTTTTGGTTATCTTAATACCCCAAAATTGCAGACACCCTGAAAAACGAAGGATTTTACACCTTAATTCTAAAATAAAAGCCCTATTTTTACAATTTCTAATAATCGGTCTTCTTTATTTAACAATCATCACTATTAAAGTCTTATACTTTAGTAATCACTAATAATCTGTCTCTTTAGTCAATAATCATTACTAGAAAAGAATTTGACCATGATGTCTACATGTAGCCTATTTCTTTCTTTAGACCATTTTTGTCCAATCAAAGAAAACTCTCTCGACTGACTGAGTTTAACGAACTCTGAATCTTCTGAAAATCTCTTACTTGAGGACCTAAAATAGGTCACCTATCTTTTATGAGCTAACAGCTTTTTGGAATCAGTATCATCTTTTTTCCGTCCAAACACGTTTTTAAATTTTGCAATTGGTCAAAACATTTGCTATCATCAATTTTAACATTCTTTTGTGCTAGAATATTATAGTGTCAAAAACTTAGCACCATTCAAGAACATTTTTTAAATGTTTAGTATCTTTATAGAAGTTTTCATTCTGAAATATAAATAGTTTATAGCAATAATGTACATGTTTTTAATGTTTTCTTTGAAAGCCGTCACTTATTCGTAGTATTCATTGTTATCTCCAACTTTGTGCAAAATAGATATCAATTTTAACAGACAAAATTCTTGCTCAATCTTCACAATGATGCTGTTTATTATTTCAAAATAGTTTTCCAAAACCTTATTCACGGAAACATCAACTTTCTCTGTGTCTTTGGTACGATTTTGATAAATCGTTGTGAAAAAATGGACAGCCCACAAGTAGTTCATTGAGGTCATTTTCGACGAATTGTCTCAAAGTTCTCGATATGTTATTTTGCGGTAATAAGAAATATGTCTTCAGAAGCTCAAACATTTGCAGAATCAGCTCTATTGCTACGAAGAGACTCAACCGGCGCGTTTTTTAATGATACACAATTTGTATGAAATGAACGTCTAAATCAAAACATATGCTTTTGAGCTCATCTGTTCGTACGGTAAATGAAGCAAAATTATTGGAAGACAAATGTTTTGAAAATCGACTTTACTCTTACTAACTATAAATATAACCTTGTTGCAAACCTCACACTTTACTTCCCAAGATTCTGTAGCCAGTTTAAAAATTTTATGTTTGTTGTTGTAACTCTTTATAAGATCTGAAAATAAATAAAAAAACACTGAAAAACAGTATTTTTCCACTCACAATATTGTTCTGAAAAGAAGACTTATATTGAGCTACTAAGAGTATACTATACTGCACATGTGGATACGTATACTGATTATCATAAAACTTGGTTTGAAATAAAAATTAAATGTGCATAACCTTACTTTATTAACATGGATTACATTTTCCGAAATTAAAATAAATGTTATTTGTTAACATTTAAAATCATATCGAATACTACCCTTAAATATTAGGTTATATAACTTTAACACTTGGGCGTCTTGACCTGTCTCAGTGTGAGTTGAGTGGGTGCACACTAATGATTCGCCATTACAAGAAATGGAGTTTCAAAGCCAAGCATTCTAGGATTAAGTTATAATTTAAAAAATTGAGAAACAAAATCCGTAAAGTAGTATTGATTATATCTTTAAAAATAATAATTTATTAATTTAAACACTATTTAATAAATATATCGCTACATACACGTAAACAATATATAAAATGAGCGAAAATTTAAAATTTACTATAATATCAGAAAGTAAACTGTGGTATCACTTCTCAGTGTAATAAAATTAAATGGGGTATTGTGATAATCAAAATACATATTTTGGCGTGACCGATCTTATTTTCTCAGGCAATAATTTAATAAAGTAGAAACACTTGTCAAAATTGTAGCCGTTGCACTCAAAAAGCTGAAACATGTGCCGCTGACGCCCTGCTGTACGTCAACGTGTAGAAGCGTCACGTGTGTTAACGAAGAAGATATAAGCACTACTGACTGAGTGTCAAATTTGCGGTCGGCCGGTGGACAGGTTGTGGGCGTGGGGGCGGCTATGAGCGTTCGCTCAAGTCGGCTGCATAACATTGCGGGTGGCTCGGGTGAGGACACAAACTGCTTGACTCTCGCATGTGAACTGAATTGGCCAGAAAGGTAAAAACCTAACTAAAACCGAACAGGCGGGGTCTAATTTGGCCGGACAGACATAAATAAATCCAAACCCTGTCCGGTTTTATCCGGATGCCTGGCAACTCTACATTCAAGGGATAATTTGAAAAAGTTATTTTCTTATATTACTACTACTTCACTGTAAGTAATTTAATGTTTTTACTATGCTTTCTTATTCAAATAATCTCTCATCTGGCTCTTATGGCATGGGTTTTTGTCAAAAACTAGTTTTATTGGTGCCTCAGATTTCGTTTGTCCCATTGGTTCCTTTTTTATGTTCGTCCCATTTTTTTCTATGTTAGACCCTTAAGTTCCTATTTATTTTCGAACTTCTACTAAATAGCCTGTTGTTACCTTTTATGGTATGGAACTTCAACATGCTTTCTGTCCTATTCCACACAACGAAACAACTGACTTATATTTTCAAACCACTACCAAAAACGTAGACCATTTTGGCAGTGTGCAAGTGATGTAGCCAGATTTTGTATTATTTTTTTTTTATATTTTGCACAAATAAATGAATGCAGTTTTGGTTTATTTACAACAACTCCAAAGAAAATACATTATAATTTTATTTTGTTTATCAGCTACTATTGTCTCTTACCAAGGTAAGCTTTATGATTGATGGAAAATTAAGTAAAGCAGTAAATTTGTTTAAGTAGAAAGATGTAAATATATATATATATATATATATATATATATATATATGTATGTATGTATGTATGTTTTTTTTTTTTTTTATGTTAGAGGTTTAAAAATACATTTATGTATCATAGGGTCTGTTGTTGTTACCCCGTATGTCGGACTCGATCTGCGAGACCCATACCGACTAAAAACAATCCTCTTTCTTCTGGCTACCTGGTCCCCACGGGATGGCCGCTAGGCATTATTTCGGGGGGGAGCGATTTAGCCGCAGCTTTTCCTCTCATCGTGGCTGTATGCTGGCCAGTTTCTTCCGCACTTGCTCTCTTTCTCGCAGGTCCTTCAGCACCTGCGTAGCGTACGTGCTAGTTCCTTCCCAGGCCGAAGTCGAGGTAAGCATTGCTGCTATCAGATTTTCAGGATAGATTTTGCATCCCACGTTATTCTCCCAAGACTCTCTATCTTCGCTGTATGGTGGACAGACAAAAAATATATGCTCTGCATCTTCGACAGTTCCGAGACACTCGGGGCAGTTCGGAGAATCTTCATGGTTGAACCTGTGGAGGTAGCAACCGTGGCCGGAGATCATCTGGGTAAGATAGTAATTGAGTTCCCCGTGTTCCCGGTTTACCCATGGCTTAACGTCTGGTATTAGCCTGTGTGTCCATCTTCCTTTAGTCGACTTATCCCAGGAAGATTGCCACAGTTGAAGACTCTTCTGTCTTTCCTGGATTCGAAGGTCGGACGGAGTTTGATTTGGGTTACTCTTATTACTATGGTGCAGGTTCTTCCTTTCGTCAGCTAGTATTGCTACCGGAATCATACCCGCTATCACGCATGCCGCATCCCCTGAGACTGCGAAAGGCGCTAGCTACTCGTAATGTACTGACTCTGTATACCGAGTTGAGCTTACATCGCGATTCTTCTTTCTGCAGCACATCAGACCATATGGGCGTCCCATATAAAAGTATTGATGTGACTACCGACGCTAGCAGCCTCCTTCGGTTCTGTCTGGGACCTCCAACATTGGGCATGAGCCGAGATAATTTGGCTGTTACCAGGGACGCATTGGTTGCAGCACAATTCACGATTCTTAAAATTCATTCTGTGGTCGAGCATTATCCCTAAGTATCGTATCGACGGTTGCATTACGATTTCACTGTTACCTACGTTGAGCGTAATGGTTTCCGCAATTTTCCTGCCGGTGACTAAGACCGCCTCCGTTTTATGTTCGGCAAGTTCTAGTCCAACTGACTTCATCCACTGGCTTATAACCTGGAATGATCTATCGAATGCCCTGTTTACTTCTTCTAGGTACTTGGCTACAATTACGACCGCCAGGTCATCTGCAAATGCGACGAGTTTAGTTTCGCTGGGTAGGTTCTTCTTCAGCAGTCCATCATACATGACGTTCCATAAAAGTGGGCCTAGGACTGATCCCTGAGGCACGCCCCCTGTATGTACGTATGTATGTACGTACGTATGTATGTACGTACATACGTAAGTACGTACGTATGTATGTATCTATGTATGTATGTATATATTGTTTTGTTATTGAATGAGATATAATTGGAACTAGCTAAATTTGTGGATCATATTTGGAAAAATAGCTTTTTATATTCTACGGTATAACTTTTTAGGTTATATGTTTGTTCATATTGTCTCTGGAATTGACTAATTTTAATTAGATATTTTCCCTTTCATAGAGATCTATTCAGTTGTTGCCATTATGGTCATAGGTTATATCAAAGGTAAATAATAAATAATCTACCAAGGTGATTAAATGTAATTTAGACATGTCAAAATTGAGTGCATGTTTTGCTAACTTTTCACTTTTTGTTTATATTTATTGGTCTTATTTATCTATCTATGATGAAATTAGAAAATATTATCGTTTTCTGATAAAATATTCCAAACAAACCTAGGGTGAATTAATTCAGCTACGAGAAAGTATATATGAAGCACTTGAGTGCATATTTTGCTAACTTTATACTTCTTGTTTGTATTTATTTGTCTCATTTATCTATTTATATTAAAATTATAAAATATTATAATTTTCTATTGAAATGTTCCAAACAAATTATGGTGAATTAATTCAAAAGAAAACTATCTATATATAAATAAACTTATCAGCTAAGAAAAAGTATATATGAAGCACTTGAGTGCACATTTTGCTAACTTTATACTTCTTGTTTATATTTATTTGTCTTATTTATCTATCTATAATGAAATTAGAAAATATTATCATTTTCTATTAAAATGTTCCAAACAAATCTAGGGTGAATTAATTCAAAAGAAAACTATCTATATACAAATAAACTTATCTGTTACGAGAAAGTATATATGAAACACTTGAGTCCATATTTTGCTCACTTTATACTTCTTGTTTATATTTATTTGTCTAATTTATTTATCTATAATAAAATTAGAAAATATTATCATTTTCTATTAAAATGTTCCAAACAAATCTAGAGTGAATTAATTCAAAAGAAAACTATCAATATATAAATAAACTTATCAGCTACGAAAAAGTATATATGAAGCACTTGATTGCATATTTTGCTAACTTTAAACTTCTTGTTTATATTTATTTGTCTTATTTATCTATCTATAATAAAGTTAGATAATATTATCATTTTCTATTAAAATGTTCCAAACAAATCTAGAGTGAATTAATTGAAAAGAAAACTATCAATATATAAATAAACTTATCAGCGACGAAAAAGTATATATGAAGCACTTGATTGCATATTTTGCTAACTTTAAACTTCTTGTTTATATTTATTTGCCTTATTTATCTATCTATAATAAAGTTAGACAATATTATCATTTTCTATTAAAATGTTCTAAACAAATCTAGAGTGAATTAATTCAAAAGAAAACTATCTATATATAAATGAACTTATCAGCTACGAGAATGTATATATAAAGTCTGATTTTGAGAGTGTTTTGTTAATTACACACTTTTGTTTCATTTTAGTTGATATTTTGCAACTATTATAGTGGAACGTGAGGTCATTATGAATTTTGAGCAGGTATTTCGTGGCATTAGAAATTTTGAACAGTAATACATACTATTCAAGTCAGAAATTGAAAGCCTTGACTAATTAACCATTGAATGTTTAAAAACTAAAGACGATAAACATACTCACTCGCTCTCAGATCTACCCATAAAGTTTGTCACTCGCACTCACAAGCAACTTTTCTTTACATCTCACGATTATTTACAACTGTTATTTTTATCATTATCCTTGAATACATTCAATAAATAATCCATATAAATTTCAGCGACCCTAAAATATTTGTTGACAAATTTTTGTAATACAAATTCAGGGTAGCCTGATTGTATTTTTAGACCACGCAAAATGTCTATTTTAATATCTATTAAAGTAGAGTGAATTATTTCAAAAGAAAACTAAAATTTAAGATTATTTAAGTTTCATTAGAACTAAAATACTTTTTGGGCTGTAATTTTTTGCATTATGCGCAGTTACAACGAGACCTATCTCGGCCTGGAAGAGTTTCCATTTCTCACTTGAATAGTATATAAGTACTACTGTTCAAAATTTATAATGCCCTAAAATACCTGCTCAAAATTCCTTATGAACTTTTGGACTATAATTTTTTCATTAAAAGCAAATTTAAAAAAAGAGATACCAATTTGTTACAGTTGTGCAAGTGAAACTTACTATATAACCTGCACAGTATTTGTTTTTCTATTTGAGTTTATTTAAATTTTGAACATACATTTAAGTATCTATAAAAATATGTCTACAAATATGAAAAATTTGGCTACAAATATTGTTTTAATGCAATTTGAAGTCGCATACTTGAACTCTGATATTAGATGACTTATTATGTTTAATATTTTATGCTATAGCTAAAAAACGTAAAACTAGTTCTTCGACAAATAATCGTAAGAAGAGTTTTAATTATATTTCTATTATTTCATATTAAGTTGCCTAATATATTTTTAATTACACAAGTAACTTCGAAGTTATTATTCGTCTAATTTTAACCTTTGTAATAAACCTTAAACGTCTACCAGACGGGAGAAGTTCCAAATGACTATAGACCATAAAGTACATTAATGCCAGTTTCTTTCTTCAAATTGAAACACTTCTATCGCAACAGTGTTATTTTGGTTGGCGTTTCGGTTTTTATTTTTCGCTTTTAATATGTTTCTATTATTTGATGTTTTTTGGTAATATTATTGACAGTTCACACTTACATCTTTTTACGTTCGTTTTTGGCAACAGTTTTACATTGTTATATTAAAATATTGTAAGTGTAGTATTTAGGTGAAAAGTGAATGTACTCTATTAATAGGGTATATTTTCTATTAATCTATGCTACGTTGATAATAACTTCGCATTATCATGAAAATTATTTAAACTAGTTATGTAACATTACCACAATAGAGACCACCCAAAAATATATGCATAGAAGTCATACTAAGAGTATGTCATAAAAAGCAGATATAAGTTATGTGTGAAATACTTAAATAAATTAGATCAAATAAAGCATTATAAGTGTTGGTTCTTTTTTTTATAATGATAACCAAGTAAATTTAATTAAGTCAACATAACAGTCCCGCATATCAGTTGGGACCCATGACTGATAACTTGGATTTCTTACCCGAGCTTACATGGTATTAACGTTATCATTCAAATAAATCCTATATAATAGTAATAGTTGTAAACTATGCAACGATTTTAAAATAATATACAAAAAAATTTAATTTGAAAAATTTCATAATTTTGTTTTTTGTTTTTATCAATTGAATGACTAAAACCAAATTATTTTCCAAGTATCGAATTTGACTCTTCACTGTTTAGTCTACAGATTAGAGGTGGGCGTTTACGCTAATCATGATAAACGTTAACACCTGTTAATGTTGAGGACAGTTAACTGTTGACCAAAACTGTTAATATAACCCTTAATGTGTTTAGGCACTACTATAGTTAATATAAACACCACGTGGAAAATGGTGGCGCAAGGCATATTGTTTACAGATTTCTAAGTGTTAGGACTCCATGCATTGTAAAATGTTTATATTAACACAATAAATTAGACCTGATAATTATATACAGCTTGAGTCATTCAATACGTAAATAATAAATATAGAAAATGAACACCTTTATATGCCTCTTGTTACCTTCATTTAAAATTTTTCTCCTAATATTAAATTAAATTAAAATATCTTAAGCAAAATTAGTTATACATTGTAAATATAGTGTTTAGAATTTTACGTGACTGTAACATAAGAATAATTAGTAAATTTATTACGTTGAAAGCTGATGTAATAAATACATTTTTTCTCCAACAAATTTACTTAATGTGTCACTCTAAAAAAATTTAAAAACGTAATTTAAAATAAAAATTCTCGTATTGAAATCTATAAAAAATAACTAGTAATAAAATATTTGCACGTAAAGGTCAGACATAATTATTTCTTGTTAACACATTGTTTGCGGGTAGTTTTTATCGCACGCTAACAGGTGGTGCGGGCCATTTTTGCTAATTTTTTGCACAAATGGCAACGCTCAATAAAATTACGATAAGTTTAGTTTTACCTTTTTTTTTTCAATGAAACTTTGTGATTTACTATAAAATGAATACTGAATTATTTTTTATAAATTTTAAACAGACAAATACTGGAAATTGAAATAAAAGTAATAAAATATGTAAAAATGTCAATTTATTAGAAATATTTTGAAAAAAAGTACAATGTGTAAAAAACTAATGTAAAAAAAGAAAGAATGAAATTTTAGTAGTGTTTAGCGTTAAAATATTTTCCCCTGGGAAGGGTATTCACACAATATTCACACTTGTTTCACTTTGTTTTTTGTGTGCTGCGCAAATTTTTTGCAGGTACTGATAATTTTCGTAGTCGCATGCTTGCACATATCCATTGATAACCTTCTTGATTTTTTTTCATAGTAGATGTAGATGGTCCAGGGTCTGATGGGTCCAGATGGTCAGTGGTTTGATCCAATGTTCCAGTAGTATCAGATAGCCAATAAAGTGCTCATCTGTCTGTGTACTAAGTTATATAATATGTATGACTTTAAAAGGGCACAATTTATCAAGTTCTTCAAGAACTGTAGGTTCGTCAGCCGAGGACCATTCGTCTTCACTGTCTCTTTCATTGTCACTTTCCAATTCTGAATGATCTTCTATATCACACGAAAGATCCGATAAACGATCACAGGAAAGATCTGATAAACGATCAACACACAATTCTTCATCACTTTCGTCATCAAATCGGCTCAGGTCTCCCGAAATAATGTTACTTTGATCAGAATTTCAAAGATTTTGTGAAGTGTGCACCCTTTCCGATTGTTAGATTTACACTGAATGCGTGGCGAAGCAGAAAATTGTGTGAAGGGATGACTATGCAGTTGAATAGATTACCGTTATACCCAAAAGTACATACATAATTCACCATTGTATGTGTTAGAGAACCAAATTTTGTCCTTTGGAATTCATATGTCTGGCACGTTCTCTTTAGAGCAATAAAAAAGTATAAAAATAAACATATTTATACGTCACCCGCATTCTACCACATGTCAATAAAAAATGTATTAATATGTTTCCCGGATACAATATGTTAACATTAAAAAGATGTGCAAAGTGTTAACCATAAAAATATCCACTACATAAATGTTGATTATTAAAATTATAAAGTTAGAATACATATCCAACTTTCGTAAAAAATTTTAAAATTTAATTTGAAATAAAAACGTCTTCTGAATATTAAATCGGTAAAAAAAATAACTAGTAATATAGTGTAAAATATTTGCGCTAAAGGTCACAATTAATTTTTAAAAACTCTTAAAATTATATGGAAAACGTATACACGATATACGAAAACGTAAAACGATATATCTAAACCTTTGCTCATTAAACTTCATTACGCAATAACCGTCGACGAAATACTGGCCGACCACTAACCTGTTAATACATAAACTGTCAATTCATAATATGCAATTGATGAGTGTCAAAATTTAGTAGTTAGCATTTAACATTGATCAGCACCAATGCGCTAAGGAAATAATGCTCCGTTAATATAAACAGACATAGACTTTGACGGTTTATTGACTACAAGTGTTGATCAACTGTTAACACATATTTTCGTCAACAGTGTTGATCATTGACACACATTAGCGTTAACTGCTAATTGTATTCTGACTCAGCTCTACTACAGATAATGGTACCTTTTTCTTGAATCGTTAGTGATTTTGGGGGGCCACTATTTATGCAAAGACAACTGTATACATTATTGTGCATCATTATAGGCGCAAGAAATATATCGCTGTGGAGTGCAAGTGAGCACAATCTATGGCTAACACATGTCATAATAATTGGACTAATACAAACATACATCAATATAGGCAACTTAACACACTAACTGAAGTCATTTGATGTGAAGGAAAGTAAAAATGTTTAAGTACATCTTATTAAATGGTTTATCAATATAAACAAAGTGATAATAATTGAATGCCATTGTATTCAGATTGGCTGGATAAAGATTTGGATGACTGTTTTTACATTTGCGAAACAAATTAATCTGTATATATCACACCATCTTCTCTCAGAATTAGAAATAAATATAAACCACGCATTATATTGTTATACATATTTAAATATACTGTAAATTGGTGCTAAATAGTACTATACAATGCTAAACGCAAAATCTATTTAGTGTAAAATTGGATACTCGCAACTCGAATTTCTTGGCAAATATTCTGTTGTTCTCATTGTCTGACAAAAATCACCTACAGAGTAAGGACACTTAGAACATATCCTAACTTTACAGGTATAAAAGGGCGTACGCTGACACCGAGTACTGGACGAAAGCGCCGCCACGCCAGTGAGAGCAGCGAGGTAAGTGAGGGTAGCAACAGTGGCCTGGCCAGCCTGGCAAACCCTGGACAAGGGAGGCTGGAAGAGGTGGCTGGTGTGGAGCCCGAAGTGCAGAAGACCCCGAGGAAGATTGATGGAGTGAAAGGTGTTGTTTACAACTATTACTATTATATAGGAAAGTTCTAATTTCTGTCATTTTCATGTGATCTGTCTTTTTTATGTTAATATAATAATACAGTACGACTCAAAATGTAGACATTTTGTGTACATTTTAATATTACCCAATACCTGTGTAAAATACTTGTAGGAGGTTCTACCCGGTTATAACATTATATCATCTCCTACCATGATTGCATAAGCAGTAATGATATGCGTCATCCTACTCAATTTTATGAAGAGGAAAGTTTTTAGGGTTTATCCAAACATGGTTTATCTGATTGACATAAAAGTTTCACCATTGTGTAGCTTATAGCGTCGAGATGGTACATAATAGAGAAAAGTAATGACCAATAACGATACGTTTATATAAAATGATTAAAATATACTAGACTCATTTTTGAGTAAAATTTCTAAGCCATAATGGCTTAGAGGCAGCAAACCTTAAAAATAACGTAAGTAAATATTGTAGACAGCATGTAAATCCAGAAAAACGTGGCCGGTATATTTTACTTATTATGATGGTCTGTATATTATGACCTGTTTTCTGTTGCCGAAGCGGATTACAGAAATATTTTTAAGTTATACAAACTAAACTCTGTATTTCTAGAATGTATACAGCAAATATACATTATTTGTTATAAACATTTTTATATTACAAGTTTGGTTTCTATAGTTCTGTACTTAGTTAAGACGTAGAATACATAACTAAAATGCTGTGGATATTGTTAATAACTTAACTGTAAATAATTATTATATAAAAAATAATTAACACAAAATGCAGTCACAATTCCAAGCAAAAGTGGGACATGTACGTTATCTCAGACCTCTACTTTTGCAGGTCACTTCTCTGTTGCCATTCGTATAAAGAGTCTGTGGTCAAAATTCGCTTGTTGACTTCAATACAGAATTGTATTTCTACAATTACAATGTTTATTGAATGAAATCGATATATCCAGTTGGTTACTCACAACTCAATATACTCAAATTTGACTACCTTCGAAAAAAATGTTAACAAAATTTTTATTTCTACATGTACTGTCATGTTTCTGGTAGTTCCACAGTTCTACAAAAAGAATGGTGTAGGGAAATTAAACAGGTGCAAATATACTGTGTGCTGGTATAACTCACTGAAATTATCTGTTATCAAAAAAAAAATTAAAACTCATAAAAAAAACTGTCATCAAAAAAAATTAAAAATCACTAAAAAGAAAAAGATTGTAACTACATGGCACTTACGTTTGTAAGATTATATTTACATTCTAAAGCTATAGGAGCACCACTATTAACTAAGATTTTGTACTTCAACAGTATGAAATCTTTATAGAATGACATTAAGCCGTCTGCACGTCTGTTTATGTGCAATTTACAACTGTTGGTCCAGGTATTAGTTAAATTAGCACAATTAAATGAAACTACGTGATGTAGTATTATTTCTACTTTCTTTAAGTTCTTTACCACAACCTAGGTTTCTTTGTATTACAACATCTTTAGGTGAGCTATTAGCAAAGATCTTTGTTAATAGCCCACCTGAAGATGTTGTAATACAACGAAACCTAGGTTGTGGTAAAGAACTTAAAGAAAGTAGAAATAATACTACATCACGTAGTTTCATTTAATTGTGAATAATGAATTTCTACAAAATTAACGCTAAATATATTCGATACTTTCAAATAATACTTAAATAGTAATTACAAAAAAACGACGTAGCAAATTTTTTTTAATAGTAAAAAGAAATGTTTTGTTTACAAATACAATATAAACTGTAAAAATATGTAATGCAAATGTGTTTCCAAAATTGTATATGAAATCTGAAAAAGTATATTAAAATGTATACTATCCCCTTTCGTTTCAAAATTAAGCGATGAAAATGATATCAGTGTTGTAAAATTCTATAATGTGGTAAAGGATTTAGTCCAAAATTTTTTTATATTTATGAAGAGTAAAGGCGGAACTATGTAGGCAGGTCCAACTTGCATTTAATTTTGTTAGTAAACTTTATGAATCCACACAAAATAATATAACTAGCCTTTCCTAATATTTCTTTACAAAATTAAACAGCTGGTCCACTGCAACTGAAGGGGGCCGCTAAGCAGAACATCGGGAAAAAGAATTCCAAGTTGACCAAATTTGAAAACGACGAGGACACAGTTTCGTTGCTGGGGCCCATTCCTCCACTGGGCAGCACTCTCTTTGCCGGGTTACACTTCTTGCTCACTTGCACCGATCCACCTTTGAAAACAAGATTGGAATTGGTTAGTATATAAAGTATTTCATAATTTAGTTTTAAAGTATGAAATTTCCAATATAACATTTTTGACATGAAAATGTCTCGACGCCGGGTATGGGGAAGCAACTGCACCCAACGAGTGACAGTTTCTATTGAAGCAAATTCAAACTTCAATAACTTGACTAAAAGTTGACATAGCGCCACCATCTTTTTCCCATTTTAAAGAAGAAGAATGAAAGTTTAATAGTACTGCTGAGCGACTGAAGATTATGTATTATGCACATACGAAGCCAACCCAAGATTTTCGACTATTAGTTCTAATTAAGTAAAATGGATCTAATATTTGCAAGAGGTTTTCAAATAATTTCAAAACCATAAGTTTCCTGTTTTTAATACCACTACCCTATATTCAATAAATGTAATGATGCAACTGAATTAAACGAATCAAAACAAACATTTTAATTAATTTAAAAATACAAGATTGATATTTTCACGAAAATATCTGCGATAAGATCCGACTGCAACTCCTTGTTTGTTTAACTTATGGGAAAATATATATTATATACACATATTTTTAAATAAATTACTACATGGAAACGAAGGATTTTTTCAATATTGAATATTTGTTAGTTTCACTTTAATCTCATAATAGATAATAGAAAGAGTATACGTAAAAGATATACAAGATATCCAAGAGAATATTCATATCACATTTCGCTTTTCTATTAAGATGAAATAAAGAAAATTTTTTCTGTTACTACCATCTCGTTAATTGAACTGATAATCTCTCAGGAATCCAAGCAGTATAACTCTGAAGATGACGGTGAAAGCTCGTCTACACTAGCTGGCACAGATTGTGAAGATCTGGAGTTCTCCAATACACCCTTTAATAAAGAACGCCTTAAAGAACAGCTAGAAGCGGGCGGAGGGGTCGTCTATAGCCACTTTGAAGACGTGCCTAAAGCTAAATACAGCGTTTGTAAGCTGGTAGCACCCAGGCCTTGCCTTACGGCTAAATATATACAATGTTTGGCTGCCGATATAAAAGCCATAACACACCTATGGGTGATAACATGTTGCACCAAAGATAATCTGTGTGATGTAGACGCATTCTCATTGCCAGCTGGCTGGTCGATACAGAAGAATACATTTATTAATTGGGTGAGTACCAAAATTATATTTCGCTAAGGCCGAGTGATGATGAAACATACACCAGTCAATTTTAATAATAACTAAATAAATTTTGAGTCTAAATCAGTTTAATTTAGAACTCTTTCAAATATTGTTATCTTCCATTTATGAAAAGGGTCGAACAGAACCCTATTGCTGTAAGTGCCCTCTAGCTTCTAAACTATAAACGCTATCCGCATAAAATTTGCACAGATTATGTAAAATAATTACCCAAAGCTAGAATCAAATCTAAATTTGGCAAAAAAATGTTTTCAGAGCTCTTGCAAAAGTGATGACAAAAAAATTTCTAATGTAAAATATATACAGCTGTAACAAAGATTATGTCTATTATTTATAAAAGGGTTGGTAAAAGCTTTGATTGACTGGATGAGAAAAGACATATTTTTTATGACACTTTGTATATATTAGCAAGCAATACATAGCTAGAAAGAGAGTTTTAAGAAAATTTGTAATTTTTTTTATTATCCAGTTGTAATTTGGATTTCCAAGTACCACACACTTGGAAATAACTGAAAAATAGGTGATCTGCTGGTTTCCTCTCTTTTCTCAATAGTAATTGAAATATGTTTGTAAAATGTGCCTTGATAATTTCACCGGATCAAAACTCTCAAATATAACACATATTACAAACAACATGGAGTCTCACTCTCGCCTAACATATTTCCTATATCTTTTTTTAGGATTAAATTTATTTACATCGATTTTAATTATGAAGCATTAAAACTATGCCACATTTAAAAAAACAACAAAGAATAATGTTGAAACTTGTTTATTTCCATAGGACATTAATACAAAATAAAACAAATTTACCAATACAATATCTAATGCTCACACGATTCATCAAATTAGTGTCTATTTTGCCCGACTTTTCGTAGTAAAATATTCCCATATAAATAAAATTATGAAAATATTTGTAATTTTCAGTTTAATGAAATTGACAAAAAAATTACTTTCAATAAACGTGTTCAAGTATGGGGGACAAATTAAAATCGATGAAGTGGTTAATGTTATCTCGTAATATATATATTGTTATTGAAGCATCCAATTTATAGCAAACAATTGTAAGCAAATGCAGGCTAATTTGCCTGTAGTGCCAATAAAAATAATAATTTCAATAATCCAATTTATAGCAAACAATTGTAAGCAGATGCAGACTAATTTGCCTGTAGTGTCAATAAAAATAATAATTTCAATAATCCAATTTACAACAAACAATTGTAAGCAAATACAGGCTAATTTGCTTGAAATGCCAATAAAAATAATAATTTCAATAATCCAATTTATAGCAAACAATTGTAAGCAAATGCAGGCTAATTTGCCTGTAGTGCCAATAAAAATAATAATTTCAATAATCCAATTTATAGCAAACAATTGTAAGCAAATATAGGCTAATTTGCTTGGAATGCCAATAAAAATAATAATTTCAATAATCCAATTTATAGCAAACAATTGTAAGCAAATACAGGCTAATTTGCTTGGAATGCCAATAAAAATAATAATTTCAATAGTCCTGAATTTATGAGAAAAATGTATTTATGATATTTTGCACTGTTCTTATACAATGCTATAAAAGTGATCAATATGTCGTATCTTTAAATTGTCTTTATTGGCTTAATAACAAAATGTGAACACAATTTTTTATTTTACGTATTTCACTCATGAGCAGCAGAATGGCTTGTGACCCAGGAATTCTACCTTCATATTAACTTCTATGATGTATTTGATATTCCTTCATCATCTATATATATAAAAGAAAGTCGTATTAGTTACACCGTTTATAACTCGAGAACGGCTGGATAAATTTTTTTGATTTTTGTGTTTTTGGATTTGTCTTTGTCGGGAATAGGATAATAAGTATTAAAACATTGGAAAAATTCAGGAAAAAAAAATTATGAAGAAAATTAATTTTCCCATACATTTTGTATGGAACGACTTTTTTGATGATATATCGAGAACGGATTGACTGATATTTTTATTTCATTGAAAATTTAAATGATTATTATATATTTATTGAATATTTTTTTTTATCTCAGCTTCGAAAAGTTTCCTCGCGCATTGGAAATTTAAAAAAATCACAAATAATTTAATTGTGTATAAAACGTAATATGTGATAAATGACAGTAAAAAAAAAACCATGTCATAAATGACAGACACGAACGAAAATGGTAATTGGTTTTTAATAATTCTTATTCATTTTTCGACCGTTATTTCATTTGAATTCGATTAAATTAATTCTCTTTAAACAATTTTTTTCTGAAATTCATTTGCGAAGAGTGATTTCAAATAGTTGAGTTAAGTTTTATGAAGATGTTCACTTTGTGAGGTTATGATATTTGTGATTGTGCGGGCTATGATAATTGCTTGATTATGTAATTTATGTGATTAATTTTAAAGTGTTATTTATAATGCTGAGAGTCTAATCTTTCACAACGAAGCCGTAATGCAATTCGACTTTGGAATAGTGTGAATCAATTCACTGCAGATGAACAAGCAATTGCACAGGAAGAGCGCCGTGTAAGTATGGCCTGACTTCGTTCTTCACAAACACAAGAACAAGACAAACGACTCAGTTGACAACGAAAAATCGTCGAGCTTATCGCACAGATCAACAACATAATAATCTTCGACGCGCAAGAAAAAATGCTTGTAGCATTGATTTGAATCGAGTAGCATTTCAATACGATTGCATAAATGACTACAGCTTGTATCCATTCGTTCGAATTGACCCAATGGATATTGTGTGCAACCATTGCAGTGAATTGAATTAGTTCGCTGGAGAAACGCCTGGATTGTGCTCTCTCAGTGGCAAGATGAAATTCTTGCTTCTGCCACATGAGTCATTGCATTCATTAATTCGTACCGAAACACCAGAATCACGACATTTTCTATCGAACGTTCAAAGATTTAAGGGATGACTCCAAATGACTTCATTTGAAGGAGAAATTATCGAAGAACGCGGATTCAATTTACATTCAAGGTAATTTCTGCTAGAGAGAATAAATGTTTATTTTCCTTTGGTGATCATAATTCGACAGATCCAAGGCCAAATTCACTTTGGAACAATCGAATCGGATTATTGCAACCGCTTGAAGATACACAGCATCAATTCATCTAAACATACTTCATGGGCAGCATGGAGGAACAACTTGATGGGTGTCAAAAGAACGAATCGCCAATAAAAAGAAAAGTTCTTCAAAATTTGCAGTAACTACTTCATGAATATCATACATTGGTTCGGTTGTACATCACCGAGTTGGCGCATGCCAAGTGATGACTACAAAGTTGTGATTTTAAAGTTATTTTAATTTAATTAAAATAGTTTTCATTTTGATTTGTACATTTACTGAACTTAATTCATTTTGTATATTCATTTTATCTTAGCAAAAAACTGAATTTAATTAAGCTAATAAATTAACACAACATTCGTTAATTCTGAGGCGATACGAAGTTGGCCGGGTCGGCTAGTATTTTATAAATGAAAGGTTAAAAATTCATACTTGAATAGCAGATTAACTAGAAATTTACATAATCACCTCTCATAAAGATATCAGATATGTTAACAACACAATAAATATGCAATGTTACAAATAATACACTTATAAACTCGTAAAAATTACTTTACAAACATATTACATATGGAAAGCACAAAAATACTCTAATATCAACTAAAACATATTTTGGATCAAAATCAATTTGGAGAAAGTAGCAATTATAGTAAATTTGATAAGTTTGTATTATTACGATAGGATAAACATTTCTAAAATGGTGGCTTTCATTATCACCAATGAACGTGGGGACAGACTATTATACAGAATAACTAAGAGGACAGTCCAAGAAACGTAGAGATTACTAAAAAAACATTCACAGCCCCACGTCAGAAGCACTTTTGATTATGTGATGAACTTTGTCAAAGTCATTATACTATTGTTCGTGTGAAATAGATAAAATTATAAAACACAACATTAAGCCTTAGTGTATCGGTAGGATATGAAAAAGTTTGACTGAAAACAGGGAGAATGAATAAAAATTGAATAAAAACAATTGTACAAATAAGATTCACCATCAAGCACAATATAAATTTGTAACTAATGTTCAACTATAATTATTACGTGATTACACATTAAATAAGCAAGGAACGTGTTAATGAAACGAATTATTTTTTTCTGTTTTCCTTTATTTAATTGAAAGTTAATGTATACTTTAACTTTGTTTTGTAATGACAGTAGCATAACCAAAAGTTTATTAATTTACTATGAGACGGCGCTAATAGCACAATCTCTATAGATATGTCATATCTCCCTATACACATTTCTTTTCCGTGGAAGAAAGATATTACAGTGGAAAATATTTCAGCTTTTACGTATTGAAACACATATACACGGATATGGAACGTGCACTAGACCATTAAAGTCGAACATCAATATTGTCGTTCAATATTTTTATAATCAATGTGATGATTGTATTGGTAATGTTTTCTGTCATCGACTTTTCGCATTTGCACACGTCAAAATAAATGATTGCATTAAAAATATGGTCAATGCTTAGAGTCTTTCAATTGCTTAGAGTTGCAATTTTTAAGATTCCGTACTTATTTTAAATTTTGCAATTTATGTGTGCCTTTATGAGTAATTCGGTAGATATTTATAAACAACGATTAATTAATTAACGTGAAATTCATGTTTATGATAACTTAATGTGACAATGGTGATTATCGCCATTCTCCTTTTGGTGTAAAACTAGAAGTATCCGAACTCATTCAATTCATAATGATGCAATCGCACAATTCAATTTTGAACAATTACAATACAGTACTTGTATATAATATAGGGTACTAATAGTAGTCTACGTATTACTTATACTTATTACTCTACGTATTATAATAGTCTATGTATTATTTATATATTATTTATACATAGAGTCATAGTAGATCTTGTATTCTTATGACTTATATTATTGGTGTTGAGAATAGTCATCATGAGTTCACCTGAGTGAAATATTGAGTGTATTTAGTTGGCTCTTTTGAGACGTTTTGTGCTAGTCACTTATATTAGTGTCGTAAATATAAACTATGAATAACAAAAACAATAAATTTATTAAACTGGCTGTACTTTTAAAATTCAGCTAAATAAATATTATTTTTACTAAAATACTAATTATGATTTATAAAACAGCATCTACGTATTAACAATCACAAGTTTTATAATTATTTGTGAATAATTGGGTATTTTCCTATTTTTTTTTATTTCATTAATCATAATTTCAATGTATAAGTTGATGAGGAGCGAAAAAAAAATTTTAATAATCTTAAAAATTGACCGAGTTATAAAAGTTTAAATTTGACCTTTAGAGAAAGACGGCAATACTATGTTGTGAGGTCATTTTTAAAATTGCATATTATATTCTACGAGAGGAAAAGAGACAGGGATATACCCAACCCTATCCGTATCTTCAAATTTAGAAGCCTACAACTGGCTTATTTTTCAATCAACTTTTGAATTTTTTTCAAGACTGGTTTTTAATTAACTTATATTTCACAATATTGTACGAAAAATATCAAAATTTAGAATGAGAGAAGATAGAGAAATAAGAGGTGCAAGTATCCTTCTTTCCCTATTTCACGTCAAGGGAAAAAAACAAACACAAACTTTTTGAAATATTCTATGAACACTAAATACGAAATAAGTTTATGTTCTAACATTTCCACAAAGAACAAAGAAAAATAAATATATTTTTAAAATATCCAATCAAATACAACAATACATAAATGTGACAATGTTAATTGAAGTAAGTGAAACAATACTTTTTTTTTTATTTTTTAGAATAAGACATAAAATTAATACGGGAAACACTTGTTATTAACTTATCAATTAAATAAAGCTGCAATTATGGATTACAAGTTTTCTATGTAAGGCCCTCTATTTAACTAAGTTGGACAAACAATGAATAAAATAAAATGATAATAACATTACTGATCCGTCTGCTGCGCATGAATTTCACAGAGCCTGTTCTTTACATCTGATCGAAACTGGAGGCGTGGACTTGCAAGGTTTACGTTTAACGTTTGATAGTTTGCAAAATAATTTGAAAAAATAAATTTTCATAAAATTTAACACTCTATAACTCGTAAAAGTACAACTTACGAAAATGCTTTCAGCGATGATATTGTAGAGAATTTAATGCTCTACAAAAAGTAATTTAATTAGTTTTGTCAAAATATTGATGGTTCACAAGATATTTAACTTAAAAGTTTTTTAAAGATGGCTGATTTGACATAACCTTTCAGACCTACTTGGCAAATTACTCAGCATGTGACTCTTAGTAATACTGTCAAAAAAAAAGTTTATCCTACGTTTTTGGGTAATTTTTCTGGACTTATATATAACTAATTTATGAAATAGTGAAAATGCACAAAAAAATTGTTGTACAAGTTTATTTACCTGTGAAATAAAAACTGTTGTCAAATGTCAATGTACATTTTTACGTGACATATATTATCTTACAACGTAACTTGAATTCTGGTTCAAAAAACTTTGAGATTAATATGAAAAAGAAAATGCACTTGCAAGTGTTATATGAAAATAAAATTTCAGTTCAAAAAAAATTATATAAATTGTCTTTATTGTTATCGAGATTAAATGGTTATAATTTCATCTTCTTATATATAAAAATAAATGTTTGTTCCTATAGCATTCATCTTATGGCGATGAAACTTTGGTGAGTAGTTGTGCACACACCCGAGAAGGTTTCTGAATTAGTACAACCATTTTACAACAGGTGGCGCTTGAATTTGTTGGTAATTTAGCTGCAGTTCGTGTGTTTTCGGTGTATGAGTATGTTTGAGGGAAAAACAAAAAATATTGTGTATCCAAAAACAAACACTTTCTTTGAGTGACATGACAACGCATGCCGGGCACTCAAACTAAATATATATCGTATTAAATTGAAAACCACATGAACAAAGTCGCAGGCAACAGCTAATAATCTTATAAATTCAAGCGTCAAAAGTACTAACCTCCTTTACACATATTATTTTGCGGATTTACACACAGTTTTGACACAAAATAAATAAAAATAATTTTAAAATACGGTTTATTGAATTTTGATGGGTCTCTATACATGTAAAATTGAGTGGAATAGTAGTGGTTTCTACTTAAGTTTGTGGTATACTACTGAAAAGGAGTACAGATACAATTTTTTAATTATTCTTATAAAAACGAAAATGTATAGATATTCCTTCTAGATCTGACAGATTCCGGGTGTATATTAGAATGTCTTTCATTTAAAGAGAAATGCTATGAATATATGACCCTAAATTATGTAGATATGCAACATAGAATACATAAAACATGTTTAACCGTTTGAGTGCCGGCGAGCACCATCGCGCTCGTGCGCATACTAACTAAATTTGCCACGAGCGCAATGGCGCTTGCGAAATCAGTTGCTGTTAAGCGCGCAGTAGGGGAGGTCGCTCGCACGCATCGCTAATTTTATAAATAAAGTTAGTTATATATTATAAAGTTCAAATTATAATATTATTAGTAATTACAATATAAAAAGGATCCATGTCGGAATACGAAAATAATTCGAGTGAAAATGATTGTTTTTCAAGTTGTGAAGAAAGTGATAGTGGGAGTGACATTGTGGTGCGCTCACAATTTGGCGTAATGTAAATTTTTAGTGATAGTGATAATAGTGACGATATCAATTATTTTGCTGTTACGGAGGATGGTACCGGACTGCGAAAATGACGATGTGACCTTGTTTTCAGTTTTTGTTATAATTTTTATTCACAATATATATTTCCATAATTTTTTTGTATTTTTTTATCCTTGTACAAGTTTTTATTAAGAAAACACCGAAAAAATTATTGAAATTGGATAATTTTTGGAAGAGATTCAGTTTTTTTCCGAGACAAGGGTAAATGACATCAAAAACAAAAGATTTCTTTGGCATTTTTAAGTATATATGAGTAAAAACAATGGCACTAAAACGGTTAAACATAACATTTTAACCTTTTTTATATAAACAAAGTTGTGTACAAATTTTGACCCCGATAAGAATAAGTGGATTCCCGTTAGTCATAGTTAATAAATGACACAAGTACATGGTTATAAAATAAAGTAGCAAAATTTATATATTGTTCAGTCCCAAAATGTTCTTTATGTCACTAAGCTGAAAGTCATGCAACTGTCAACTTCCAGCTACCCAGTTCTCGCCGAAGCCTGACCCCCTTCAAGGACAAGAAAATAATGATCTGCAGCGACAATGAGAACTTCACCAAGTTCTGGGACCGAGTCTGCACTCAGGCTGGTGCCGTAACTCGCATTGTCAATGAGGAAGATCTCAACCTCAGCGGTGGCTATGTGGTGGTCACCGAATGGGATTGCCCGCATGAAGTCCAAAACAAGGCTAATCAAGATAACCTCCCGCTAGTCTCGACCACCTGGGTCACTCAGTGCCTCATCGAGGGACGATGCTGCCCACCGACCGGACACGCAAAGTACTCATTTATGTATACAGACAATGATTGATCTCATTTTTACCGCGTCGTGCTCTCACGGCGGATGCGAGGTGACTTTTGATGTGGACAGATGGATGTGTTCGATAGTTTTACATAGGTCGCTGAGTGTGGTGTATGGGTAGTATTAAGTGTTAAGTGATCGAGTGTCGTTATAGATTTAGGTATGATCCCGTGATTGGAGATGTTTTAGGTAGGAATTATGAGTGAAAAAGAAAGTTGAAATTCTTTTTATTTCTCTTTTATTATTTTTTGACGTAACTCGATGTATTATGCGAGTCCAAATATTTCTATATGATAAATTATGATATATAATGTTTTCGAAAAATAACACTGACGGTCTGTCATGACAAGTTTTATTTAGAGCTTCATGTCATAAGGGGTGTATAAAGAAATATAATTACAAATATAGAAAGAATATACCACATACTTACATATTGTCAAATATTATAAGTGTGTATTTTGCCTCTTTAAAATAATTAATATAAACAAGTATAACATTCAAAAGACTTAAAAACAATTTAATTTCTAATAATTATCCAGTCTTAAAATATTATAATCATAAATATATATTCAATACTCTTCAATGTAAAGTGTGAAGTAAATCGTATTAGATTCTGACCTTGGCAAAGGTCCTAATTGAATTTAATGTTTTTGTATCGAGTAGTGATTTAATGAAGTCTAACAAGCAGAATGACAAACTAACGGCCTATGTTTATCCTTCGTATTTTATTGAGAATCAATACTGAAATATTCTTCTTTATAAGCAGTGTCAAACTGTAAAGTTTAAATTGCAAATTTTCAAAAATAATTTCAAATATTTTGTTGTAGTCAATATATATGTATATATATATATGTATATACATACATATATATATATATATATATAAATATATATATATATACACACACATATATACATACATTGGGGATTTGACAGTTCACCCATAAATGTATCTTCATATTAGAGGTGCGCAAAAGTATCAGTGAAAAGAAAAAAGTGATTTATGTCATTTGATTGGAAAGATATATATCACTCATTTATATCTCTAGCTCAGTACTCCGAGTTATGAACGAAATGATTTATTACGCGTACGTTGAACAATGGTCATACAACATGGTGATAAATAATAATGACTGCACATTTCGCACTATTGTTTGAAAATAAAAATAAATTCTACACGAGTATTCACTTTGCTTAATATTTTGGAGGTTTATAATTTAGGACTGTTAACCTAGATTCAAATTATACATAAAATAACTTTAATGACAATTAAATAAACTGGAATAGATTGGCGTATTTATACAATTATAAATTAGAATTTTGAAATGAAACAGAAATGTTTGTTTACGCAAATATTTTGAGCAAACTAAAGTATACTTTATCACAGCGTTCACATTGGATCACGAGTAGCTATGTTCGTCTACATAGATCCAGTTGCATATTTGACTAAACAGTTCGATCGTTTTCTTTCTCTTTCATGTCACATCAAACATATACTTTTATATCTATCTTCACGACGCGACGAGTGAGTGAAATGATTGATTTAGTGAAACGGGAAAGATCCTGATCACTCCTGAGCTAGTGATATACTGATACATTTTTATTTCAAGTGAGCGAATGATAGATATGATCGTAACATGTGAGTTATATCTTTTATATCTCTTACACATGAGTTACACATCTCTACTTCATATATATCATATGGTGTTTACATTTTGGTTAAATTAATTTATTTGGAAACTTTTTTTTTATTAGTGGCATAATTGTTTCTTTCACTATTTTAAAGTATTTATGACGGCTAGTATTGACTGGGTTTTCATTTAATGTCGAACGATCGAATCCACATGTCACATATACTATGTTGAATTTTGATGAGTAACCAAATTTCAAGGAGCGATTAAGACAGTAACTAATGAAAAAAAATATAATATTTTTTAACTTTTCCTAACTTTCCCGTGTTTTATTAAACATGCGTCAAATGATTGACTAAAAAATATCCAAAAACATTTTTGGATATTATATTCCACACAAGCAAGGGCACAAATTACGGCCTATGTCATTTGCTGAGTTATTAGGTAACAAACAAAATGAGGGACAGACCAATTTTTAGATTTTGTAGCCTAATAGATGTCATCCCACACCTTCGTCTGCCATTTTATGGTGCTTTACAATAATAGTATTTTTTATTGTACGAATAGTATTTTTTATTTTATCCAAAAAACTATTAGAATAGTGAATATAATATTTTAGGACGACAGGAATGGTTTATGAGATTGATTAATACTAAAAACAAAAAAAATTAACTTCTCATTATAACACCCCTTTGGCATTAAGTTAACAATACCATAAATATATATCATAAATTAAAGACAAGTCTCTCTTTGATTTCTCTCCACAAAGTGTTAATGGAGAAAATTGTTTTTGATTTCACTCCACTAATGTGTTAGTAGAGTATTGTCTTTGATTTATGAAGACCCAATAAAAAAAACATTTTGCATCTTTAAACAGATATTGCAAATATTAGGAAAAAACTAATTTCCACATTCAAAAACTTTGATTTGATTAATAGAATAATCAAATCATTATACTGTAATTCTCGCACAATGTGGAAAATACCTACTGCAAAACATTGAGTAACTCTATGGTCATTCTGTGTAAATACTTATGATATTCCGAGTACAATTTTTAATAAAATTAAGAATAGTTATCGTTAAATAAAGGTAATAATGTATGTGTTTAGTGTTTTGAAGGAGTCATTTCATAATTAGTCATATTTTATTAGACATAATTGTCTGTTTAGGTAAGTTTATTAAATTTTGATGACATTGATGACCGAGGTATGTTTGTTGGTGTCATTAATGACTGAAATATTCTTATATAGTATGTATTATAAATGATTGATATGTGTATGTGTATTGATGTCATTTATGAAAAAATATCTTTTTAAATTAATTATATTGGTAATGCTCTCATAATGAGTCTATCACTATATTTGGAATATGTCAGAGATTTCTTTCGTAGTAATTTTTATTGATGTTCTTAATGATTATTATTCATTAATGTCGTTAATGACTGAGAGAGAATTAATATTTATCGAATTTTAAAGAATATTTTATTTGTTTAATGGATTTGGAATTTGATTATAAAAGAGACTATGAAAAAACAAAAATTGGTACTGAAATTTATTTTTGGGATGTGAAACTTCTTACAATTACAAAAAATCTTTACTTATAGTTACCTGGGTTTCATAATTGTTTTTACTGGGATGTCTTAAAAAATAAAAATTTAAAAACCCTTTTTATTTATTCCTACTAGCAACATTATATTTTTTATCTCAGCTAATGATGTGAAAAATTAAATCGTAATTAATTTGTACTTTTATTAATTTATGGTTTTAAGCTAATCTATAAAATTGGTTGATTAAATGTAATTGATGAATAAATCATACAAGATTATTTTTTTAATTTATGTTCTGTATAAAACAGTGAAAATGCACAAAAAAAATTATCTCAGCTTTACTTATCAAGTAACTTAAATATTAATGTATTTTTAAGTGAGTTTCTTTCTTGAGATATTTTTTTCTTATTTGTTAAATAACTCATTATCTTCAAGATAATACAAAACTTGACTTTACTGGTATACAAAAATTTGAGATCGACGAGAACAGCATATTCTCATGAAGAACACACTAAGAGCCATAAGATCAATCACAGTTTAAACCATCAACATAGTTTAAACTGCAGTTTAATAATAATCTCCTAAAATCAATGGCGGCTTAACTTCATTGAAAGTTAAAATTATAATTATTACACGATTATTTTTATTGACAGAACAAAGTGGTTGAAACTCATTTTCATATATTAACAGTGTCAGTGTGGCAAAATGGCTATTAGCTGTTTATGTTTCTATTGTTCTACTGAACTGTCATTCAGTAGTCGTATTATTTCAATGGTTATTTAAAAATTTCTTCACAATAACCATTTCATAATCCTTCAAATTCCAATATCAAGATAAGATTCTCCTTTAAAATATATAGATAGAACACAACAAAAACAGACTGGTACTTTTGATTCCTGAATTTTTAGAATTGTGAAATTGTAACCACTTATTCTTCTCTCAAGATAAATCTCACATTTTTTATACCAGGAAAGTCAACTTATGTTATATTTAAAAATAGTAAGTTAGAAGATAAATAAATCATGAACGGCCACATAAAAAAATACATTGACATTTCAGAACACCTGACATTTGACATGCCTTTTTTTTATTTTATGGCTTTCATTGACAGGTAATTTTAATTATAATAAGTAAATTTTTTTACACATTTTACTGTTGAATATCTTAACATAAATTAAAAACTAGTATATTTAGTTGAGTGAATTAAATAATATTCTTTTTTATTCACAAATTAAACAGTTTTGAATTACAAATTTTTATTTATTATTTTGTAAATCAAACTGGTATAAATAACTATGAAACCCAAACAACCATAATAGTGATTTTTTTTTCCCTTTATTGTGAGAAGATTAGTACCAGTTTCATAATTTACACAAAATTAGTACCAATTTTTGTAAGTTTTTTTCTAGTTTCCTTTGTAGGAATAGAATTTGGTCTTTTTGACTGAGTTTCAATTTATCAGTTTAAGCAAGTAAAAAAGTCAGAAATCCACTTTGCTTATCGAAATTTTTATAACAAACAACACGGATATCCCTTGTGCCAAGGACTGAATTTTTGCGAGCAGTAATTTTTGGTTATTACGGACCAATACCGTGTGTGTAATTAGATAGATAAACATGATAAATAAGGCCTTTTGTAAATATACTTTGTAACGTAATTACTTAATCAATGTCAGTGTGTTTTTTGACTAAAATTACATAAGTATTAATGGGTATAAATATATTTTGAATGTCCGTCACAATGTCACAATTAATGTCGTGATTAGGTAGAGAAGATTGTTGTTTGAAAATTCAATATGGTTTTTTACACTCGCTTCATAATCAAATTGTGGTAATTTAGAAAATGTATTAGTCATCGTAATCATTCTGTTACTTCACACCAATTCATTTAGTAGGTCTTTGGCATTGAACTGAAAAACTAATGTCGCATTACTATGTCAAGTTCACTTTACATGAATGGAAAATTATTTTTAGGTTTCATAAATGTGCATTTAAGGACAGGTCAAATCTACTGCGATGTTTTTGTTGCAATAGAAGTGAAGCTTCCCCCTCATTGATAGCAATAATATAAAACATTTATTTTTTTATTTGTAGACTTGCACTTAACTCTTTGAGGCAAAGTGGTTTAACCACAGATTTAGAAGTGTATTAGATGGTCGCAACAGTGGTATCATTGTTAAAGCATTTTAGCTGCACTATAGAAAGATTCCTCCAGGAAATTCCATTGTGAAAGATGTATAAAAAATATTCATCTATAAAATATTCATCTAGAATAGCAATAAATGGTAGAATCTAAGGACAACATTAATTCATGTTGAGTAACTTTAATTTATGCTTCAAAGGGTTAAAAGGGTTTTATTCAGTTCTCTGCTGACGAGTCTTATGGGTAATGTTACAAGTAAGATGATAGTATAGATACACAATAGGATAAGCTTTGTTTAATAATTTATTTTCAGAAATTGTCAGAATGTGTGAACATAATGTAAAACCTAGCAAAATTTCCTCATTTGTAGCGTTTCTGATGTCGGAAGTTTCCATGAAAACATCGTTATTTTTAAGACTCTCTTAATTTTAGATGTATATGTTCATATTTTCAAATCTGAAAGGAAAAAGTCTTTTTTGTGCAAGTCAGTGACTTGTTTATGTTAGGCGATTTTCTTATATTAAAAAGTAAACATAGAAAATAAAGTATTTTATTAAGCCTATTTGCAAATTGTATAATTTTTATTAAGCCTATTTGCGACCTGTAAAATTAAATTTAATAAACATTAGACTTGCTAAAGTATATTACAGATGCAAATTCAAATACGGAGCAGGGACAATAAACCAGGACTTATGATGAGGACTAAGTATCTATATATATATATATATATATATATATATATATATATATATAGAAAACAATTAACCCCTCGAGTGCGCAATTTACTTTTACTTAACATCGTTGTTCCCGCTATAATGAAAATGCTTTAACTATGTTGTAAGAAAAGTAGTTACAACATAGTTAAAACATTTTCACCCTATATATGTAGTTATGAGTGTAAAAAATAATAAATAAACTCCTTATTTCCGTAATAATAAAGAAGGCTTATAAAGAAAGTCTTTATAAAATGTTATTTTTGTTCTTACCATAAAAAAATATAAATAAAAATCATAATGGTAAAAATAACTATGCCATAGACAAATGTAACGTCATTCTATTTGGTATTTCATCCTCTTATGATATGTAATTGCTATGTTTATCTTAATTTAACTGAAATATATATGTTTGAACAGCGTGAGCCCAAGTCTTGCTTAGAAGCAATGCGCTCACTCAAGGGGTTAAAACAGCCACTTCCGATTATATTTAGATCCGAGTGTGTCATTCTCATCTTCTGTATATATATATATATATGTAAAAAATTTCATATTCTGATGTTAAATACAATCAAAATAAATAATTATGGAGTTATTCACTGTTTTATTACCATGGCGGGCACAATAATGTTAAGTAAAAGTAAATTGCACACTCGAGGAGTTAATTGTTTTCTTAATATAGATACTTAGTCCTCATCGTAAGTCTTGGTTTATTGATAATATATATATAAGCCACTGCATGTTGATTCTGGATACGCCATTACTTCGTTAGTCTTCTGTCATGCATTTTCAAGCATGATGGTAACCTAAATGACAGTCTCTGAGAGAGACCATAGATTCTATAGAGCCGTAAAAATAATTTTTTTATTTATAGACGCATCACACAGGTATTTCATTTCATTAAAGTGTAGATGATAATGTTTGCATATGTATCGAGTGGTTCATGGTTTTCTTGTTATATATATACGTAATTCCATATAAAATTCTGCCAATGTCAGGAAATGCTATTTATGACTATATATATATGTACATACATATATATATATATATATATATATATATATATATATATATATATATATTTATGACTATATATATATATATATGTGTATATATATATACACATTAAGGTTTTACAGTATGCATAATCCTTTCGTATTAAATAAATGGTAGAGTAAGTATGATACTAGTTATAAGGGAATAAATTTTAACCCTCATATTAAAATACATCCAAAAATAAATATGTGTTGCCCTCACGATATGTGTTGATTGTAATAGTTTTCGTTGTTCAAAATCTATACACAATTTAGTAATAGCTATTCTAATTCGGTAATTATTGTATTAAAGTTGTTAAAATAATAAGCTTATTAAATGGATGAATAATCGTTGATTTTGTAAATTTATTATTTTTTGTTTTTATTATTTTCTATATTAAATAATATTCAATTGAAATAAAGAATTTTTTCTAAACAATGCAGTCGCATGGTTTATACATAATTATAACTTAATTGAATTTTTTATTTTATTTATAGTTGAATTTCTTTAATTTGTAAAATTGCCTGTTAACAGATTGAAAGATTTCTTCGCGTACGATTGTTGTGACTATATTGTGACGTTACGTCTAATTTTCAGCATACAAATTCCATTGTGGTTTAATGCAAAGGACTTCTATCTTAAATGGCAGGTTGTATATAATTTTCACCACATTTAGATACGTATTGTATACGATTTTTGGTGTGTTATATAATCCTATAATTTTAATAACAAACTTTTAATAAAAAAAATCATTGTCATATTTCAATCAGTAGTAATACGTATTAATTTCATATTCAATTTTGTTTGTATCGCCTGTATTTTTTTTCTTAATGCAAGCCAGACAGAGTAAAATGTTAAGAAGGACATAACAGAAAACATACAGTTGTAACATCTAAACTAATGTTATAAAAAACGTTCCATTTTAATATTTTTTTCAGGATTGACACACATCAAGATACATTGATATTTATAATTTGTAGTGGTAAAGAGAAGAAAAACTAAAGAGTGTCTGGAACTCTTGCCAAAAATTGTTTATCACTTTTCTAAATCATTAAATTTTATACCTCATTTTCAAATTATTACTTAGAAGCAGCGCAGAAAGAGGACTTTTGTAGGTAGGTTAGTCGGCAGCTGACCAACACCGATATTTGTCGGAGAAGATCGGGGCCACTCGGCATACACATTGCAACATGTACAAAGTAGAATAAATATAACTTTCAAGATCCCCTTTTTTGTATGAGGTGGGATGTTATGAGTCCCAGGAGGGGCCCTGAGACAACCCGGGTGGAAATGGTGAGAATCTGTCTCCGTTAACGCACGTTTGCTCATATGTTCTACCTTTTCTCTGTTAGCACATCTGCATGTGTGTATGTTCTATCTCTTTAGATCAAAGGTGTCCAAAAAAAGAGACGCTCTAATTTTTCTGAAGCTTGTGTTAAAATAGTAAGTGTCCTTTGTCCAGTTTCATCAATTATTGTCGTCTACGTTAGGCCTTAAGCTGTTTATACAAAACTGTTCATATAATTAATTTTATAACTTGAATCAAAGTAAGAAGAAATTAAAGAATCCCCATTCAAGCTGTGTCTATTAAAAAGTAAAATTATTCTAAAAAAGTAAAGGAAGTAAAGGCAGTGGAATAAAACAAAATTAAGTAAAATCTAAAGGTTTTTCCCCTTTAATAACGGAGTGGTGTAGTGGGTCAAAAATCACCTGCCACTCTGAACTGATGGTGAATTTGCAAATTAAGCATTTTCTGACATGCCCAGGTTGAATTAAACAAAAAGTCATGCTTAATCCTACGTGATCATATTCCCGATGTTTCAATTTGCATAATTAAAAGCAAAATGTTGATTGTATTAAACATCAGAACGTGCCTTAAGCGACATTGACAGGATCTGAGTGTCTTATCATAATTTGAAAATCTTAAATTTATGAATGCTGTTCTGTGTGACTAGTAAATAAGAGACAAGCAAAAATTACTTCTAAGCTATGCTATAAATGTTTTAATACACTACTTTCGGGGTATCGTATATGGACAACACCCAAAAAGCTTTCATCAATCCAAATTATAAAGAAAAGAAACAAAACTTAACCGTTTTAGTACCATTACTCATATATACTTAAAAATGCCAAAGAAATCTTTTATTTTTGATGTCATTTACCCTTGTCTCGAAAAAAAACTGTATCTCTTCCAAAAATTATCCAATTTTAATCTATTCTTCTACAACGATAACAAAATATAAAGAAAATTATGGAAATATATATTGTGAACAAAAATTATAACAACAATTGAAATCAAGGTCACATCATATTTTCGCAGTCTGGTACATCCTCCGTATCAACAAAAAAATTGTTATGGTCACTATTAACACTACCACTCAAAATTTGCATTACGCCAAATTGTGAGTGCACCACAATGTCACTCCCACTATCACTTTCTTCACAACTTGTAAAACAAGCATTTTCACTCGAATTATTTTCATATTCCGACATTATGGGTAAAAAAATTTCTTTTCCTGGATCCTTTTTATATTTTAATAACTAATAATATTATAATTTGAACTTTATGTAACATGTAGAAAGATAAAAAATTAGCGATGCGTGTGAGTGACCTCTCTTACCGCTCGCGAGCGCCATCGCACTCGTGGCAAATTTAGTAAGGCGCACGAGCGCAATGGCGCTCGTCGGCATTCTAAGGGTTAAAATCACAAATATAAAAGAGGACATGCATATTGTATCGTTCTGAATTAAAACAGGGAAATATTACGGTTATTGAAAATAAACATTTTATTGATATAAAATTTTCATCCTGTGTCTTTCCCTTCATCCAAATCTATAGCTCACTCACCCCACTAGTCATATATTTTACTTTTCGTTACGATCACAATCTCACTTTTCATTACCACCACTTTGCTATAACAATTTAACAACAGTCTTGAAAAGCTATGGTATATGTTTATTTACAGAAATAAAATTGGTTAATAGCGCTCCATTTTTTAAAGAAGTTAACATGGCTTTTATTTTAAACCTAACATTTGTTTGCTGAGTTTGCCTAGGTGGTAATTGTACAATATATCAAATTGCATATTAATTTTTCTGTTTGAAATAATTCCATAATATAAATAATTTTTATAATTAAAGATCAAATGTTTTCAAATTATTTCAATATTTTCCAAATATAAGCCTTCACCTTGCTATTAGTGTACTCATTTACAACTTTTAACAAATGGAAGGCATTTTATGTAATTTTAGCAAGATAATGTTTTTAATCATAAAATTCAATTAGCTTTTTATTGTAACCAATTTCTATGAACTATAAAGTACCAATATAAAAAACCAATATATTGACAATTGCAGAAGATATCACAAATACATGCAAAACAGTAAACTAAAAATGCAAAACAGTTAACTTTCAAAAATCACATTTTGCTGTATGTAAACATATTAGTAGTAATTTACATTTTACAATTGTGTATTATTAAATGCTCAACAAACATACAATTATTTACTGGTTAACGTGTTCATATTGCACCAGGTTAAATAAAAATGTGTAAATTAATTATGAAATCGGATCGACAATGTGCACATCGCTAGAAAAAATTGAAAAGGATATGGAATTTGTCTAATTATAACGCTTTACGCAAGGAAGGTTTAATTTATCCTTAAATAATTTCCATGACAACTTTTCTAGTTAACTGTTTTGGTAATATAATTATGTTAATTTTATGTTGACAGTGACTTCTTAATTATGATCATAAGTAAATGAATAAATATTGTGTAAGGTTATTGTTTGTATTTGGTTGTTATGTAATAAAAGGCTTTTGCAGTTGATTGGATGTTTTAATTATTATATATGTATGTATATTTCGTTTAGGAACATTACTTCAGAATAATTGTATTTAAAGAAAAATATAACAAAGATGAGTAAAAAATATTTCTTTAAACACTGAATGAAATGTTTACTTTCGAAATAAATGTTAAAAACTCTTTCCAAAACTGTTACAAAAATTTAATTTTATTCTTAATTTTTCAGACAACTAGAAGTATTTCAGTCATCATTTATCAATCTGATAGTTTTATAACCTGAGTATAAGTCAAAATCCTATTTCCCTAAATTATTACGTAAACTTCACATAACCATCAGTATTTGACAAATAATCCCCGAGAATTAACTTGTTATATCACGTGTTATTATGATTATAAGTTTCTCCCCATGCTTTGTGCACATGAACTGCTAATATCTATATGGAAAAATGTTTTTCGATTCAATAAAAAAGTAAAAAAATAATACCTGCGCCTATAGATGTTTCACATCAAAAAATATAAGATTAAGACATTTATGAGTAAAAAAATAAAATGAGAAAAATATATAATTAATAAAAGACCTTATGACTGAATTGTTAAATGACAATAATGAACGGAAAGGTTAAATATTTTAAGCAGACAGAATCAAACATCCAAAGTTTTATTAACATTTATAACATTACAAGAGAAAAGAGGTTCTTGTGATGCTAACCAACACAGTTTAAGTTTTTGCATTACGCACACAAAAAAAATTAACATTTCAAAAATTATCAAATTCTTTTCTATAGCACAACATAAATTCTCTATATTATTTCAAAATATCTTTAATGTACAGCCTTTTCTTACTTTTATTGTTTTATTATATGTATAAATTTAAATTCACTCTAGCTATCAAAAAACCACAAATTCTACAGAATCCCGTAAAGTTGTTTAGTTATTGACATTACTTTGGTCGACATTTCGATCAAAACTTTTGTACCTGACTCAACCTTTCCACATTCTAAAATATTATTTTCTGATCATTCCATCCTATCTCTACTTCTTTCTTCGTATAGAATAATAGGTGTTATTACTATCACATTTATAAATAAGCATATAGATGTACTAATGCCAACATCGATTCTGGCTATATCATATATTTAATATATGTGAAAGTATCAATAAAAATTGTAAAATGAAAAAAGCAACTCAAAATATAAATTCATATATTCTCAGTCATTGTACCAATCTAGGAACAGTAATGAAAATGACATGACAAGAAAAAAAAACAAAACCCAAACTCTAAGACCGGCATTCCTCTGAATGGCCTGCCTTATTTGTTCGTTGGCATCTTTTACATTCTCCGTGGCGCCCACAACAGTATTGGCTATTCGATCAATGTCTTGCTCCTGCTGCAATACCTGAGGAATAATTTAAGCGCAACTTTATTAAACGGGTTTATGTAATCCTGCTGGTGAAACTGCTAGTGGATAGTGAATACTTTGACAGTAAAATAATCTACATATTAGGTCTTTCCTTCATACGTCATAATGCATTATCGTTGGAAGATAATTTGTAATCCTTTATTTCTGGTTTAAGTAGGATTCCAGATTCCAATACATGTTTTTATTTTAAATCCAAGGTGTTACATTGCAAATGCCATGTAAAGTGGATGAAAATTAAAAACTAAACGCCACAAACAAACTCATGATACATTATAGCTTAGTATTGTTCTGATACCAATGAGGGAAACATTTAAGAAAGAGGACAATTCAAAATGCATATATTTATCGCACAAAATATACAATATTGATTTACTGTATTTCGTAATGTATTAAATGCCTACAATTATTTTTTCACACATAAATGTAAATTGAGAGTTTAACCATAGACTAAGTAATGTGAGCACAAATAGATCACTCAGCGAGCTGGTGGGTTGCCATTATAAATAACAGATCCCTCTTTTTTACCCTCTTCTGTTCACCTTCATACAATGTCACATTCCTTAAATACAACTCAATTTACAACAAAAATTTATAGAAGTAGATAATTTCAACGGCTCTAGTAAACATTTTTAAAACTAAACAGGTTTTTAAAATAAAAGTTTTTTCATCAACTACAGAAAGAAATAAAGAGAGCTTGGTCACATTTTAATCATCACTCTACAATTTATGAATAAAATTTCATGTTCTTTTCTAGATCAACTAAGTAATTGAAGTTCTGAATTATTTCAGAAATGTATCAAACAATCTTAATCAAAATTTTGAGATATATGTTAATAAATACCCAAAAATAAATGGGTCTCTTTGAATTAATTTCTGACAATCTTAGCGTTTTGGAAGCAATTCCAGCATTGCTTCCGTCATATTTAGTAAAACCAACCATTTCTTGAAAGAATATATACAGGTCATTTCTAAAAGTTCCACAGTGGTATTCTCCATTCTAATTAACAAATGCTTAATTATATAACCGATCACGGGCCCAAAGAACCGATATCAGCTTCTATAAAAATCTACGCTATTGGCCCAAGGGCTGGTATTGGTTCGGAAATGTATGTGAAATCTAGACTGGAGCCTTCTGTACCTAGACACTAATTTTAGGCCGACCTAAGACCGGTTAAAGGTGATTAAGTATTTGTTATTCATATAAAAATTGATCTTTGAGACAAAAAAATGAATTATATTACATGCATTACATTTTTTCCAACAGTTCCATAGTATGTGTAAGTGATACAAGGTTTTTTAAATGACATATGTATAATTAAGCCATCTTTTTCTAGCTTTAAAATCTACACACGAAGAAGACGAGAGAGATGATTATCTATCCCAAAAAAGTTTTAACCAAGAATTCTAAAACTACAGGATATGAATTATATACCTTTTCAGTGAAAACTTCTTGCAATTCTGCAATATGCAAAACCTTACTCTCTATCTGCTTCACCTCTTCTGACAAGCTATTCAATTCATTATACAACTGAACATTCTCAGATTCAAATATTTGTAACTCCTCAGCAGTAAGCTTATCTTCGTCTGATAATATTGCAGTCTCACTCTCACTCAATTCCAAAGACTGCTTTGAGTTGACAGAATGTAAAGAATCTTTTTCAACAGCTTCTAAATTCTCTTCTTTTACAATAGAATCTTTTCTTAACAACTGGCTAGAAGTCTTACGAAGAACACCATGATCTTTTTTCTTAGGAAATTCTAATTTTGAAAGTTTTCGTATATCTAATGCCCGTTTAACTCTTAACGCTTTCATTCCGCTATGAATCTTACATACGGATTTTAAATAATTATCTATAAGGTCTATAACGGCATCCATGTATTCCCGCGTTTGAGCAGAAACAATCATTTTACGACTATCATTTCTAAATTCTTTAACAAGGTGAGAGCATGTGTTTATAATTCGTTGCGCGCCATTATCTATCTGATCCCGTTCTGTATCTGACATTTCATCCCTAGCTAGGTGATTAAAGAAGCTTAAATATGCATTTCGATTCTCAAGTAAGAAATCCCTTAACCGCGTTATTTGGGAAGTTATGTCTTTGGCGACATTCATAAAACCACTCTTGGGTTTCGATTTCAATATTCTATTCTTGTCTAACTCTTTTTGCAAGCCAAACGCTTTATTACGAGTTTTTAACGTTTTTATACAAGCTTTGAAAAGCGGGGTTATATCCATATTAATAAGATATAATTTTATTCAGCCGTACGGTTTCCACTTCTTGTAAATGAACACGTCAAATTATTATTGAAATTATCAACTAGATTGACGTTTCCAACTGTCACATTAACACTTAACCGAGAACGTGAAAACTATGTAAGTACGCAATTTTAGAAAATAAACAATACCCGAATACTTTTTAGTCATGAACAATTCTAGATGCACAATAATAATAATTATACAAAATAACAATAAACATCATGTGTTTTTATTGAATATGTCACTCATTACAAAAACACCATTTATTTTTGTTGTATTTAATTTCCTATGTAATTATTGTTTTGCTATATGGTACATAAATATATATATATATATATATATATATATATATATATATATATATATATATATATATATATGTATATATTATGTGAATAACACTGTAAAATGACAGATATGTTTGACCTATATGAACCACCACCAAGAAGGCCCCGTGAACTAAAATGGTAATTTACTTAAAAACGTATGAAATTTTAAGATGTGTGATAAGTGAAATTACTTATATATCATATCGCAATTTATTGCATCGCCAATCTAAAGAAATGAAAAAAAAAACAGAAATAGAATCACTATCGCTGTAATATGAATTCGACTAATTTTTACACTTATTTTGGGTAATTACGGACTCTAATTCAAATGAGACATCTGAACAGTGTATCGAATATTTTGTACGATTTATCATTCGAGGATTCACTCGAATGAAAAAAAGAAAATTAAATTTTACTACTGCTTACTTGCATATGGGTCTGTGAGTCTGAGATTACATGGTATAACACTCATTGTTGGAAGGAGGTGGTTTAATTGTATATTCTACTAGCTTATTGTTAGTCATTATTCCGTTAAGGTTGTAAAAAGAATAATGGTAAATCTCAAATCCTCGGTATTAACTGTCAAAATACTAAAGGACTCATAATACACGTAGTAGTTATATTGGTTAGCTTTAATAAAGAAGTAAAACAAATCAATGCAAATTATATAGATATCCGTCCGATCTCAGCGATAACATTATTCGCTGTATATTACAGGTTCGCCAATGATGGTAATAAATTAATTCTTTTTCAATATTTTTTATTTTTTTAAATAAATTGATGACAATCTATTGAATTTTTTATAGATTTATTTTGTCACACTGTCTCATCTCTATCATTACTTGTGTGGACCATGGGCGTAACTAGGGGAGGGCAAGGGTGAGCATTGCCTACCCTAGGATCCTCTTCGCTCACCCTAGAAAAATCGATAGTGTTGAGGAATTACTAAACAGTTCAATTGCTTTTTTAACTTCCTGAATAAAGAAAATATAGTGATCGTCCTGACGGTTCTGGGGCAAATTTATGCGCTTTGACATAACTTAGATTTGATTAGTGTTACTGCAAAATTGACCAGTTATTTAGTTTTTCAAAGAAAAATGTAGAAACGGAGAATTTACTATTTCTAAAAAAAATTATATTGCGATCGGAATGATTTTGGTGCTAATCGATAAGTACTGACATCACTAAACATTGGTCACAATTTGAATGAACATAGTAGAGTGATTCTTTAGTTTTTTTTTTAAATATTGATTATAACAGCTTGCTTTATTTCGAGAAAATCCGAGAACTTCATCGAATTATTTTTGATACCAATGGTGATGTCTTTATATTAAGGTATTTTGGATATTTTTTTTGTAATTGATATGATTTGTAGAGAATGTTATCATTCCCAACTAAAAAAAAGATAAAAAACTATTGATGTTGATCGATATTTATTACTGAAACAGCGTGAAGGCATATAGTTCTTAAAATGAAAATAGGACTAGTCAAAGCTTTTTTATAGTTGATTATTAATATAATTGGAAAACGTATAGTGTAAAAACTTATAATATATACAATATTATTAATTATAATTATTAGCAGTAATAATAATAAAACAATATATTTTTCAAATTTATGAACACAAAAGCCGCTTAAATTTCTATTTTTGGTAGTAAAAGTTAAAAATGTTTCGGAAATTTAATGAGAATGTCAAATTTTTCTCTCGCTTCTGAAAAGTGAATTTAATGGAAGTAATTATTGCAAAATCAATTGGTCTAAAAATTTCCGAAAAGGTCATAATTAATTATTAAAAATTCGGAGGGTCAGTAAGCGATGATTTTCTTAATCAGGAAATTGAATCATAAAATTCTTGAATCATAATTACATTCTTGAACAAAATAATTTTGCTTGAATCATATCAATATTTATTCAACTGAAGACTTTGTCTTCAGTATTTCTTTATTCAATAAAGTATCTTTTTGAAATAATATAATTATTTTTTCCAAGAAAGAAATAATATTTTGAATCAAGAATTGTTGTCTTTCACCTAAAAAGAATGGCTTACTTTTTACTTCTGCAACTTGACTATAGTACAGTCCTATTATAAATTGTTACGACTTCCCATACGCGCACCAATTAGGACTAATATGTATTTTTGTTTATAAATTAATTTATTTAATGACCATGTTTTATATACACAATGCACTGAATTTTTTGGTATATTTATTTAAATTATGTTAATGAGTATGTATTTATATGAACAGCAATAAGGAAATGAATGACAGATATATGTATATATATATATATATATATATATATATATAATATATATAAATATATATATATATATGTGTGTGTGTATATATATATATATATATATATATATATATATATAACGTTTAATCTTTCATGTTTAAAATTCGTTTGTTTTTCGCATTTCTCTTTACAATGTACTCTAATACAAGTTAATCGAAGAGACAGAAGGTATGTTATGATTTTGTTCTTACGAAGTATTTAGTAAACTAGGGTGTTGGCATCAAATTGAATCAATCGACCGGCCTCATTAAGAGGTATTGTTATTTGTTTGAGTTCTAATGAAAAGTGAGCTGGGAAAAGGTTGACTTAGCCCAAAATATTTTTGCCTTACTTTTTGTATAGTTGAGCGAAGTAATTGCAGTATCACAATTCAGGAAAATGTTCTTCCCCTGATGTAATAAAAATATTGAACCAACAACAATTAATTTTTAATCGAAGTGAAATAGTCTTCATTCCAGAATATTTAGTTTAAATCAAGTTTATTTTGCATTCAACCAAGTAAAAGAAAATTTAAGAACGAGATTTTTTTCTAACCTGTCTGGTGAATATTGTATTTTGACTCAATCTATTTCAACATCTTATCGCAAAAACTTTTTTTCGTAATGGAAGAAATTCTTAGTTTCAGGAAATTATTCTATCGACTGGAGATAATATTTATTGAATTGAAGAAATTAAAATTTTAAATTAAGTCAATTGCATACTTGATTTAACAAAATAATTTTGCTTGAATCGTATCAATATTTATTCAACTGAAGACTTTGTCTTTTTACTACTGCAACTTGACTATAGTACAGTCATTTAGCTCATGAATTTTTCTGCGTTGAATTGAGTATAAGTGGCTATTAGTTCAATACACCTGTTTACTTGCTGCAACACAATATCGACTTGGACGGTCGTACTGCTTCTTTTTGGATCAAGTATTTTCTATACATGACTAGAATCACAGAATATTTTCATTTATAATTAATTTTACTTACATTGAGATACAAATGATGTTAGTCTTAGGTGAAAAATTTACTTTTCCGTGCAATTGATTTTACTCTTATGTGAACAATTTACTTTTCTCACTTTAAGAAAATATTTCTTGATTAAAGACATATATATTATAGAGATAAAAGATATTTTCTTGGATTCAATTTTTAATTATATTAACTAAATAAAAAAATCACAAGTAAAGATAATACAATTTAAGAACATTTTATGCTTAAACTTGAAAGTTTTGGTTTTCCTCCCAAAATGCAAAAAGTATTCTTGGGCCAAGAAAAAAATTCTTACGTCAATGTACCCTTTTTTCAGTGTATATACCTATCTACTTCCTTTAAACCTGCACGATAAAAACAGGCATGTTTATCGTGAAATTATTTACTACCTACACGTAGTAGTACATTAACTAACTTACTCCAAAAAAAGAGTTGGTTCTCAATTAGAATGTTTTTTATGTATTCCGTCGACATCTTTGCCGATTATTTCGATGATTCATTTTTTGTTCGATAGGGTGTGTTGGTCTGATACAAATGACATGGAAATCGGTCTAATACATTTTTAGAAAATTAGCAAAAACAAAACAATGTTAAGTCAGTTGTTTTCAGCGTTTTTAACATAATCGATTATTAATATTTTTTTAGTTTTATTTTAAATAGTAAACAGAAAATGATATTGATTTTCTTTAAATTGCTACTACAAATACTACAATAATTATATTTAAACTTTAAGTGGCGTGAAGGAATGGCGGGAAATCCTTCCTGTATAAAATTCTAACTCTAAATTTAATGACAAAACATCATTTTTGATTATGCATTTGGTTGTTTTGTTCCATTAAGTTATAGGTTTCCATACACACTGTTTATTTTTCAAGGTAATGCATGAAAAAATTAAAATTATATCAGAATATTTTTTAAAAAAACCAAATCGTCGGTGATACATGATAACGAAATGATGGTAAATACAAGTAGTAGAAGGTCTTCTATTCAATCTAAAGCATCAACAAGTACATCTGAAGAAAATCACCCAAAAACCAAGGTAAGCGGCGCAGAAATTGAAGAACGCGGGAAAACACGGCAGATTTACACGCAAAACCAGAAATAGTTACGCTTGCGAGGTCAGAGTCTGTTAGTAGTGAAAAAGAAAACGAAACGAAACAAAACGAAAAAAGTGCCCAAGTTGCACGTTGCAAGCCGGACCATCATAGTTCTACGTACATTTTCCAAAAACAAAAATTGGAAACAACTTAGGATCTTTTGCATCTACATATTATCAAGAATACAGCTGGTTGGAGTATAACACTGAAGAAAACATGGTCTGTTTTGTATGCAGGCACTTCATTAAAGACAAAATTTGTGTTTTACACGAAAAATTTGTAAAAATCGATTACAACTATTGAAAAAAAACTCGTCGAGGTTTAAAAAAAAACATGCAGAGTCTTTACTTCTTGTTGAATGTGTAGAAAAATATGTATCATACCAAACATCTCTAAATCTGGAGATGTCCATCAGCTAATTCTAAAGCAACAGAAGTCAGACATCATTCAAAATAGAGAATACTTACTGAAATTAGAAAACGTAATACTGACCCTTCTCCGTTAGGGTTTACCTTTAAGAGGGCATCAATAGGGCACACCATATAATAATAGAGATCATTTTTTCTAAATAGCTCAACTGTTTTTTGAATTACGACAAAAACTTTTCCACATACTTAGAAAAACATTTTAATTATTGCATTCCAGATACTGAAAATGAAATTATTGAAATAATAGCATGCCTAGCTAGAGAGGCAATTGTAAAAGAAATAAAACCATATGGTCTTTTTCCTAAAGTATTGACAAAGTAAGGTGTTATAAAGAAGAACAATCAATATAAAACCATTTGATACACAAACCAAGTAAGGGCAAGGATTAGCGACGCTTACTTTAGAAGCACTGAACAAAAACCAACCGGGCGATGTTTCGTTTCTTGCGCAATCTTATGATAGTGCCAGTGTGAAGGCTGGGGAAAAATTGAGGCCTGCAAGCATTTGTAAAAGAACTATTAAATCTGGTGGTTATTGATTTATGTACAAACTTTCCATTAGCAAAGACTTTTTTCAGTGGAATCGAATCATTATACATTAATTTTTCACAACTCGGACATCATGCCAGCCTTGGAAAGGTACAAGTCTCTTAGAATAAAGACTAGTCGTGAAATAAAAAGTCTAATTACATCAAGATGGAGTTGCTACTATGAAAACTGCAAAGCACTACAGCCCAATTATGAAGCTATTAAATTAGCTTTTAATGAAAAGATCAAGGATAATCGTAACAAAAATCCTGTAGAAGCACTCGGATTGCTAACGTCAATGACAAAACCAGAGTTTATCGTATCATTTGCATACAGCTCTTGCCACAGTCAATGCATTGAACAAATATTTTCTGTCCAAAAATGCATCTGTCTCAGGCGAGTGTTTTAATAGCAACTACAATTCAAACGTTTGATAAAACTGGAAATGAATTTAAAATTTGTAAAGACATCGAGCAGTTTGCTGTAAATCATGAAATTTTTCTAGAATCTGTCAGATCAGTATCGCAAAGCAAGCGTCAACAAAGGGATTTTTATACAGAGATAACCGTTGGCAAAGCAACACTTTGGATTTGCTGACCGATACTAGACCAGAGGATTGATGGAGAAAAAAAATATATAGCCAAGTAATTGATAACATAATTATCAACTTAAAATACCGTTTTGAAAATCTGCATTAGTATATGCAGTAGATGACTTCCTAAAATGAGAGAATGCGGATGATTTTATAAATAATTAAAAAGATATTTTAAAAATGTACTCTGCAACATTGAATCTGGAAGCTGTGATAACGAAAAACATGTTACGACTCAAAAATGGTCAAATAAATGTAGAAAATTTAAAAATTCATGTCAAAAAAGAGTTCCGTCCAAACATATACAAACACCTTCAGACAGCAATAGCGTTCCTAATGAGCTGCGCTGGTTGCGAAAGGAGTTTCTCTACAAAGCGGGGGGAAAAAACCTGGCGAAGGAGAACTATGCTCCAAAATAGTGCTTCAAATATGTTTTTGCTACACATGGAAAATTAAATAATAAAAAATGCGACTACTGCTGTGGCAGTGTTGAACCGATTCAGCGAAAAAAATAGGAAGTTAGAGCTTATTCCAAAAATGGGGAGAGTAAATGTGTGTTGCATGTCTAACGTTTTTTGTAAATATCAATTCATGTTCTCTCATTAAATGATCGTGGTAAGAACAGTTAGACGGCTACCCCCTTATGAAAAAAATCCCTAACTACGCCAATGGTGTGGACATTCACCGCTCTGGAGCTTCACTATCAGCACCAAAATGGCGAGAATCGAATTGCTTCATTGCGACGTTGTGTAAAGCCAGTCCAGCTTAATAATGTAAGAGGTCAATGCTAAATAAGCTGTAATGACAGATATCCGGAATTTGTTTTAATATATGTCGCCTAGCCCACAGAGTTTACCCATTCCTTCTAAATTACGTATCTGGTCTATTTTCTACATTATATTGGCAAGGTCAAAGGTCTTGATTGGGGAGAATCAACGAACGCCATAGAATAAAAGACAAGATATATTTCTCTGTGGTAAGCTGTCAAACTTTATAGGTTAACTCGCAGTTCATACTAAAAAGTTAATTTACTTTAGTTATATTCTTGTTTAGTTCAAGTTTTGTTTTAAATTTTCTCTAGAAGTATCAATTGTTGAAATGTCTACAAGATGGTAAGTTTTTGTTTCACTTCACCGTATACATATTTAACAAATAGCGGTATCTACATATTCAAGTTTCGGTTAAATAACTATTATTTGGAAGAAAATTTTCTTAAACTTTCTTCATGTGCCAATTTAATGTTTATCAAATTGTATTATTCATTAAACTACCAGTCCTATTTTAACTAGTGGTCATACAGGTAGATACCTAACTTTTGAAGGTATATTTTACAACCTTAAATATTAAGCTAGTTTAATAATCATTATTTAATCTTATTTGAAACGCCTCTTGGTATTAATTTTTTTGTACAAACGTAAACCCAAGTGTTTTACAAAATATAGGTTTTCGTCATTTTTAATTTGATATAACATTACAATTGTGATTAAACTTACAAGGAAAAAAGTATAATGTTATTAATAAAAGTTGTAGATTATTTTATTTCCTATATATTTCATGAAACATTTTTGTTAGACTTATGGTAATCAAGATGCAAGAAAAAATTTCAATGTGTACACCATTTTTTTGTAATAAATTTTTTTAATGGTGATCCCCGAAAACGCAATTAAGAAATAATAAAGAATTAATGCTTGTATTGACCACACATGTGAAGCCACAGGTAGCAGATAGTATTTTATAAAGATAATAACATAATATTGCCCAATACACCACATATTTGTATTTCTTTCATTTCTGTTGATGACTTGATTGGAAATGAGTTAAATAAGAACAAATATGACTAAAATAATGGAAAGAATACTGGTTACCGATCGGAGAATCAACATTAAAGTCATATCAAAATATGGATAATTTTTTTGCTAACTCTTTCCATAGAGCAAACATCAGAACTTTCAATTAAATATATCATATAAAAGCGTTTCAAATATAAAACAGAAAAAGGGGTCAGAAAAAACAAATATCCGGCCGAACACTACATTTTTGTCATTTTATTATATCAAACACTTTATCATATTCCAGGTATCCTTTATACCAAAGAGGAAATCCGCAGCTTCGTGTATTCTTACCAAACTTTTGGCTAAAGCTCGTCAAACCTGAAATTAACCAACCATCTAATGTAGTTCAGTTCGCCTGTTCAATGGAGATGACCAAGCATGATATCAGAAATTACTTGGAGAAAATTTACAACGTTGAAGTTGCAGATATCAGAACGAGAATTGCTCTCGGTGAGACAAAGAGGGATAGAGGAAAGGGTTATATAAAAAAAGAAGATGACATTAAATATGCCTACATAAAATTGGTGAGTTCGTTTGATTCAGTTCAATTAAAAATTTAGACTTATTTGTAACAAAATTATTTTACTGTATCTTTATTCTTAAGGTCACCCTGAGGTTACTACTACAAAAACTTACTGTTGTCATAAAAAACACAGCATTTTATTCTATACTATCATCTTTAGATAATATTATTTAAAAAAAATAAAAACCCGCTTTGCAATGATGGAAAATATTCAATGGAAGGAACGTCATTATTTAAGGTTATTATGAAGGTTCTTATTGACTAATAATATCCCAAAGTATATATATTTATTTATTCAGACATATTTATTTATTCAGAAATAATTTGAATTTAGCCCACTGCCTTTGTTACTATTTTTGTAAACAATATAAAAAATTAATGTATAGATATATTTTACACTAAAAATCATAGACCTAATTTCAAAGCATTCCTTTTAATATATTTTCGAGCAGTATAACAAAATAACAATCTTAAGACTCACCAGCATTCTTCATCGGACATTTGCACCCCAGTATCACATACACAAGCCAAATGCTAAACTTGCATACATATATCTAATTTGTATTCTAACTTTTTTACAATTTTATTCACATGACTGTCAATCCATAGATGAATAGAAATAAGTCACTAATAAGTACACAACCGACTCATTACCAAATCCATTAATGCCGTTATATGTTGTGATGCATATTAAGCTATCCATATAAGTGATAACTATCCATAGTGTTCATGGCAATTGATATAGTCTCGGTGAATTTCATTCATTATCCTTATTATTTAATAACATTCTTTTATTTCACAATTACAGTTTAAAATTGTAAGTACACATTTGGTACAAAAAATCATCAAAATATTTTATAGTGAATACTTTGAAAGTAAGGACTATGATAAAATTCATAAACGCAAATATAATCTCGTTTAATAAAAATAATATTTTGAATGGGAAACAGTAAACTTGTCAAAGTGATTTTGTGACAAACTAAATTTTGTTTTTTTTTATGTAAAATTACTTTATACTCTGCTGACCATTTGAAACATTTTATTCTATTGACATCCGACATGGATAAAAACCTTTTGCAAAAATTTTCAGCCAAAAGGACAGACTTTCGAGTTTCCTAACTTGTTCGAAAAAGAAAAGGACGAGCGTGAAGAAGGTCTCAAAAGCCTGGATGATGCGAAGAAATCTTTCAGAAAATATTTAGATAAAAACAAGGATAGACCTGGCTTGCCTGGCTGGTTTTCTTTGTAGTATTTTTAAGGATTCGTTTAATATTTAATATGATAATACTTAATGTAGTGAATAAAATTCTGTAACTTTAACTTTTATATTTATTGACAACAATCACAATCTAGGTAAAAGTACATATAAATAAATATATATATATATATATATATATGTATGTATGTACATGTGGATACATGTGTATATATATATATATATATATATATAATATGAATAAAATCTATAGTTTATAATGCCACTTAAAATACTGACCCTGGTACTAAGAAGCTCATGTAGGTCCAATTTCTGTTACAAATATACATAAATTAATTACTAATTTTAATTTTTGGCATATTTTATAATAGATAAAAACACTCTTGAATTTTTTAATACCCTATTATGAAATGATAAATGACAATATTTTAAGAAATCACATTTTTCGGCATCGAAAAGGAGTCTGCTCTTTTAAAATAGGCTTGTTATCACCATTTCTACCTTTTCAATATGTATTAAATTATCAAATAATCAACGATTGAAAAACTAAATAACTTTCGTACAACAATAACAATCTTTTAAATAAAATAGTTTCTTAAAAATTTGTACATTCATCTTTAAAGGACGTTTCGTATTACTTTAATTAAAGTACTATGCAAGGTAAATAAAAAATTAATATTAACATAAAGAACATACTTTACATATTTTTAAAATTCAAAATAATTCCAAAACTATTAGCACCTCCAACTAAATCCTTTATAGTACAAAAGTCAGAAAGTACTAGCTCCTACTGAGTATCGTTCTACTAAACGAGACATGTTTGTATATGTGCAGCTTAAGTAATTTACTGTTTTTTATTATGAAGTTCAATTGATCATCTAATAATTATATTTCTTATCTAACTCATTTTTGTTTGCCAAAATATGTCCCATTCGGGTAGGTCACAAAACGATAAAGAATTATTCTATCTAAAATTGGACTTAAATCAGTCTTGTATAAAGATGTCAAACTGCAATAATCACTAAAGTCTCCCATAATATGCGAGATTGTAAATATTTTATGATACAAAATATTAATCATACTATGAAATATAGTACAAATCACTACAAATTTATCGTACGTTATCCTGTTCAAACAACAATGTTGTACAATATATATGATAAACAGATATTTATCCTACTTTTATATATTTTAATACTTAGTAATTAACATCACATATTTTAAATCACAATCAGAGAATACACACAAAGCTGCCTATAATTCTATGTAATCAAGTACAAATTGTGTGTTATTTATTAAAACATACTTCACAATTTACATTATTTATTGTACATTTTTTAACAAAGTTTAACCTGTTGTTGGATAAAGCTTTGTAAGTTGACTTCATAGAATTGTGCAACAAAAAGATAACAAACTCTTAAACAGACATTTATTATATAAGAAATAATATAAATAATATTTTGCAAAAATACAATTTTCGCATGTAATCTATTTATCAGATTGATTTAGAAATAGAACCTAGTAACTCAAAGAGCAATACCAGGTACATGACATTTAGTTACAAACTTCATGTTTTTATATATTATAGAATTATAAAAATTAAGTACTATCAATATGCGAAAGGTTTTGTTTGTACTCAGTAACTTTCTAAGGAATGAATCGGTCCTTACCAAATTTTGGAAATTAATAGAACATGTTACAGGCTTACATATAAGATTACACATTGTTTTCATCCTGGAAAAACATAGTTCCTTAAAAAATAAAACCTTCATATGACATCACCACTGCTGCTTTGCTAAGCATGTAAGTTATCAATTATTTATAATCTATATTATTCATGTTTTATTTCCTCTAACATAAAAGTGTTTGCCCGACATTTCGGGCAACACGTCAGATCGTGAAGGAATATGACCTGAAATAGAAAACAAATCATTAACAAGCAAAAATGGCTCATTTGTCAACATAATAATATACAACATACTATAAAAACTTGCAATGCTGACCTTCAAAACATATGGGGACTGAAAACTTAAAAATTAAATTTTTAATTTTTATTTTTTAAAAATTAAGTCCTGTAGATGTAAATATTTGTAGGGTGAATTCACCAAATATCAGTCCCATCAGCATTTTTCTACTTTCAACTTCTCATAACTTTAAAATTACTATTTTAGGGCCTATGGTAAATTTTCCTGTAAATTTATGACTTAGTTACTTAGAAAGAAACTTGATTTATGACTTAGTTACTTAGAAAGTTACTTAGAGGTTATTAAAGATTTTTTCAATTCTATTAAAATCAGCAACTTTTCTCGTAAAGACGACCCGCTTTTTCTCTAATATCGGCATATGATGTTAAAGTTGAAGATGAGGTGATGCATACTAAGAAACATAACAATTCTTTATTTAGATGAAATTTGTGGCTATCGACAAGAGTAAAAACGAGTTCCTAAATGGTGTTTTCTATTACCAAGCAGTATCGACGTATGCTATGTACCTACTTAAAAAACAGACCACTTCTCATTCACCAACTGATATTCCGATATACTAAAATACTAACTAAAATTTCTTTTGGTGACCTATGAACACATGGAAACGCCACCATGGGAAGTATTGATTATCCAAAGACAAATAATTAGACATATCTTTTTCAGTTCCTTTCGTTAAGTGTTTTTCCAGCTCAGGTCTAATTATTTTTCCTGATTTAAGACTAAATTGAGGCTGGTGTCATCACTATAGAAAACTTAATGCGGGGTCTTGGTGTTACATCCTTGTATCCAGTTTGAACTACTTACAATTGCAGGTTTTAAAATCATTTTTAATGGACTCCTTGATAACAATAACTCTAGCTTGGCTAATAGCTTCGGGAGCTCTTTCAGTTAGGTCTGGACATCATTTTATAAACAAGTTATAATGTTTAATACCTAGTCTGCCATCTTTAAGCGTTTATTCTACTACTGTATTTGATTATTTTAGCAACTATGTTTATCAAATTGCTCCATTTTCTTTGGAAACCACACTTTGCATTTTACAATAGCCAGTCGGCTAGAACTTGTTCCTCTTATTTATTTAATATTGTATCTTTTGAGACTATCTTCCTCGATTCTCCTATGTACTAATATTTAAATATTTCAAGAGTCCATAGGAGAATCTCCTTGGAATATTTAAAATATTGAGCTGTCTGTCTTATGCTGATATTTTGATTGTTCATGGTATCAACTGCATCTTTTATTTTGTTTCTACACTTCGATAGGTTTATGATTATTGTCATCATTTAATAAGAGCTAAGACATGATTTTATTAATCTGTTGAAAATAATAATAAAAATAAATGGGGCAGACGCAATGGATGCAATTTTGTTAGGTGGCTGACTTTTGGGTTGGTAATTCATTTAAGTTTTCTAATATCGACCACTACTGCCTATCTTAGGTTTTACACAAAATAATAAATTCTAAATCAGGCCATGCGTTTAATTTAATCAAAGATAAATGCAACAATAAAACCGTAGTAGTTCTGTATTATTGAAAATAAATATAAAATTAGAACTTTAAAGAATTTAGTGAAATCAAACATACCAAAGAGTAGTTATATGCTAGATTCGAGAACATAGCATCGCCAAATTTGAACCATTTCTGCGGGCCAGAATTTGGAACACTATTAAACATTGAAACGATAACTAATTGCCACCATATCATTAACATATGTATTATATGAAATAAGGTCCATTTTCGAACAAGAATAGTATTATAAAATTGAATGGCTCTCTAACTATTACTGAATTTGTTTGAAATGGCCGATATTAGGGTACATATACATGTATGAGGTGAATCCATCCTACAAGGTAATATTAATATTTTTACTACATTAAACATTGAAACGATAACTAATCGCAACCATATTATTAAGATATGTATTACATGAAATAAGGTCCATTTTCGAACAAGAATAGTGTTATAAAATTGAATGGCTCTCTAACTATTACTGAATTTGTTTGAAATGGCTGATATTAGGTGTATATGTATGAGGTGAATCCATCTTACAAGGTAATATTAATATTTTTACTACATTAGTTGATTGTAACGGACAATAATGACGGGCGTATCTAACAGTAAAAAAATAGGAAAAGCTCAATATGTCAACAAATTTACTTTTTTATTACTTAAACATACATACGAATAATATAAACAAATAAATACACACAAACATTTCGAATAAACTACTTCATCGAGTTATTGTATTCAACATTAAGAATAACGTACCAAATATCGTAATGGAATATCATACTGTTGTAAATAAGAAAAAAAAAGCAATTAAATTCATAATTTATAATTACTTACACGGGGGTGCTGAATGCAATTTCGGCGAATCCTGCCCAATACCATGTATCCACAAGCACGGCAAAACACTGTATATTTATCACGTTTACATATACAAATGGAATCGTTATTTTCATGCTGTGTAACTCCACGGCCTTTTGCTTTTCCATCGCTGGTTCTAGCTTTTCCGGACATAGCCGCGGCCATAGGTGTCATTAATCTGTTTAATTCTGTTTTATTCATTTTTATCAATTCAAGTGACTAAAAGAATGCAAGTGATAACAGAGATTAAAATCCAAATGAATAATCTTTCATATAACGAAATATCAAAATACGTCCGCAACCAAAACGGAAAGCGCGCTTTTTTAATATTTTTAAATTATAAACCTCGGGGTAGTCACTTTATTCGTTTTGTGCCTGACTTAAAAATTATAAAATGTCATTATTTGACTACCCTCACCATTGATATCCTTCAAATTAATTAATTCACTGATTAAAATAAAAAAATATGCAATGTACCTACTGTAAAATTAGTCACAGGTTGTTTTAATAATTTCTCGAAGTGTTTTCGTTCACGTTATTTGAACAATGGCTAAGTAACAAATCAAATGAAATTGATAATTTTTATTTCCAATAAACACTTTAGTATATTATCCATGATAAACACGTTCGAAGTCCGATAAACTATTCACTTAAGGGTTATTCCCTCGGTAAGTGTTTTACGATAAGACGTAAACCATAGATTAAACCTTATTTTTTGTAGCGTTTAATTCAATTAATCGGTTTAAAATATATTGTAAGAAAATTTTTGAAATGTGGCTATAATAATCATTAAACAACACGTTGGAGGGGTATGTTATGAACTTAGAATAATGAGTACTCCATAAGGCGAGAACACGCGGTATAGTGTGTCCAAAAAAACTACGCATAAAGTGCGTAGTATCAAAACGCGGCTGTCAGTGCAATTTAAAATCGTAACATAGATATATTAATAAAACCTTTATTTTTTAATTATTTAACCTCCTTTATTTTTCTACAAACCAATTAAATAACTCAAAAATGAAAGAGTTCTTAAATAATGGAAATCCATTTATGAAACTATCCAATAATTATGTTTGTTAAATCGACTTGGCCAACTTACACGGCTTACATGAATTCAAATCGACTAACTCTGACGAATTTCCAAGTAGGTCCATCTCTAACCAGCATTGCGATTGGACTAACAGCTGGTCCATAGACAATCTGTACTTTATCTATGAATTAGTTCAGTCCGAGTGTCCACACAGGCGGATTTGGTTCGAAACGAGCTTAACTTCGGTGTGCACACTATCAAATTGCGCGGACACGAAATAATAATAATTATAGTCGTCGGACGACTTTCCACACGACCGGATTCGGTTCGACCAGAGACAAAATCCATGATCCGCTGTATCAAATCCCATCGTCTGTTAGGCCGTATCTATTCTGTGTGTTAGGCTTTAAGACACAGCTCTGAAAGGTCGTGTGCTTTCTACGTGACAATATAGCTTAAAATGCCAGCTTGTGTTATTCCCACCTGCAAAAATATCACTGGACTGACAAAGAAACAAATGGGCATTACTTTTCATACGTAAATACTATTACTTAATTTCATTTTCAATTAATTGTGCTATTTTAAAATATCGAAGTAGATAATTATTAACAGAAGCGCGCCATTTCCGTTGTTGTTGTTACCTCTTAAAACATTGTTTACCCAAATTAAAACGTCTTAATTGCTTGATAATGAAAAATGTTAAATTTAATCAGTTAAAAAATTGGGATTTGAGAGGTGTCGTTGGAGAATTTGATATAACATTTGAAACTTCCGTTGTCATATTCAGTTTTAGAATTTTTTATCTACTTACACATATAAATAAAATTGTAACAGAGTGAATTAAGTACATTGAAAATATTTAAAACAAATATTGATTTAGCGTATAGAATGTTTTAAAATTTCTTTTAGAATTTTTGTCTCTGTATGTTAATTCGTACGGGCATCACGCAAAATCTACTGGACGAATTTTGATGACATTTGGTATGTTAACAGTATTAAGGAGCAACATATAAGTGAAAAAAAATCTATTTTTTTTCCTATTTACTTGCGAACGTAAGCAGAGCTATTTGCATATATACCTACTTATTGTATGTAGAAACGACACTGAACGCTAGTTAACAAAAATAATCGTGTCGTCCTATTTTATATTTCTTTAGTACGGGACCTATTTTTTAATTTTTATTGCGGGCTTTTTAACCTATCTTTTTACTTTAAGACACTAAACTAATTTTTTTCTTGCTGTATTAACAAAAAAAATATTCATTTGCATATGTACCAAAAAAATTTGTAGACTAATTTGTACACACACGCGTATGCAGGCATGCACACACATGCAAGCGCGCACACGCACAGGCATGCACGTACACGCTCAGGCGCGCGTGCACACATATACACACATATTTAATGATAATGTGTTTTAATGCTCATTTTAATTAATAAAATGGTAAAATGTGACAAAGTTTTTAAATAATTTTAACCTAAATACTTTGGATATAGGTTGTGGTCAGAATAAACATTTTAGAAATTTAACATGGCGGCCTTAATAATACTTCATATAAGCCATGCACCATATAAATCGTTACAAATGTGAATCGTACTGCCGCAAGCAAATATATTTATATGCGTCGATTTGTTTTTCTTGTTTTTCTTTCGGTGGTAAATTTATTCTGCTGGTAACACCGTGCGCGTAGTGTGGGACGCTTATAGGCGGAGCGCGGTGGAAAAGATTTTTGGCTTCACCGCGGCCGCGAAGAGATTTGGGCGTATGTGCCTTCTGGATTACTCTATATTCTAAGGTTATGGGAATATTCAAATAAACAAGTTAATAAAACATTAATTTTTTGAAATGTCTTATTCACAGTCACATTTTATCACACATTTCTACAAATAATACCGATTTGATAGAATATTAATTTATTGCGCATACATGTGCGGTTGCGTGCAGTTTCGACATATTATTTCCAGCATTATGTACGTAGGTATCTACAAATATGGTAAAACGTTTACAATATTGTTTTTCTGCTACGTATTATGTTTTTACTTTATTACTAAACATCAATGAAGAAAACATTATCAAACTCTGTTTTGAAAGAAAAACAAGGAAAAAACTATATTCCTGTGTGGATATGCAAATGTTTGACAATAATAATTAAACATTTGCATATCGACATAGAAATATTACTTTTCTGCTCTATAATTCACGATTTTCGCTTTTATGTTCTTGATAAACATCATAGTAGCAAACGTTGGTGTCAAATTCCGTTTCATTATTTTTTTTAGTCAGTAAAAAGGAATTATAAGGTACCTAATAATAGAGAATATTACACGAAGCTATGCGTAGATAGCGCCACTGAAGTAAGACATAAACAAACCTAGCTGTCAAAGAAGCGGTAGATTTTGGTGGCGTTAAAAATTGAAAACTTTTATGTGAAAAGAAAATATAGCGGAAAAGTAATATCAGAAAACAAATCAGAATGAAATGAAAGCTCTGAACAAAGCCGAACTTTTGTTTTGTTGCCGTAAAGTTTTTGCAACGCACAGTTATTTCCCGTAGGTTTTGACGTTGTTTGTCCTTAAAGAATAAATGAACACATATATTTTCAACTGCCCCATCTGCAATTGCATAACATTTATGCATATTTGTTATAAATCGAGATTTGATCTTCGAAACACCAATGAAACTCCATACTTCTTAAGACAGACGGGTACAAATTACAAAACGCCACATCTATAACTATGATGTTTATATTATAGTACACGTGGCCCCCTGACGGGAGAAATTGGCAGTAAGGTGGCCTATTGTTTTTCCAAGATAAAGTAAACTGTAACAAACTTTCTGACCGTTTAACGTAACTGAAGCTTAAGTCCACAATAAAGTTATTTTAACCCTTGTTGCACAGTAGCTATATGCATTTAGAACACCGCTTTATAGAAACAACATGTGGAATACTTTTCGTATGTTCCCGTTGATAAGTTTATACGCGCTAATCCTGACTCGATAGTTTTGTGAATATTCGGCCATTAGGTCGAGACTTTCATCGAATGTTGAATTTAAGGCTGAATATATTATTTGTAACTTTACTTTAACTTTTTAAAGAGCAAATATTGTTAGGTCTTTTTTGGAATTTTTTAAATAAAAATAAAAAGATCTATATAAGAACTTACAAGTGGATTCATCGTTGCGACAGTAAACATACAAGATATAAAGCGACATCAATCTCTTGTAAAATTGCGAAGCAATACGTAGTTTAGACAATGGCTAAATCTAACTCTATGATGAATAGATAATCATCTATAATGATGACTCATGATGATCACGACACTCATGACTAATGGTAACTCATAGCTAACAGTAAACATACCACTGATGTTTTAGTGGACTCATGGTGACCACTGATGTTTCAGTGGACTCATGGTGACCACTGAATTATCAGTGGTTTGATTATTGTTGACAAATTCTAAATAATCTTTTTTTTTTGCTTTATTATAGGATCTTATTATTTTAATGTGTTGGGTATTGAATGTTATATGAACCTTCAGGATTAATCTCTATACAAATAAGATGATTATTTATTAAAAACTAAAAGGAATTTACTACAAACTAGACTCTTCTAACGTCGTACTGTCAAATATCTACGTCTCTACTTATTGCCCCATTTTGTTTTCATAATATTAGTTATTTTTTTAATTAGACAACTTCATCTAAAGACTATTCTATTCGCCTAATTGTACTTTGTCATAGTAACAAATATATTTGAAATATAATCACAATGACAAAGTACAATAGTGTAATAAATATACATTATTTTATATTAAAGTACAATACTGTAATAAATATACGTTATTTTTTCCACGAGCAAAAATAGTAAAAAGCGTTGTTGCTTCCAAATACATGGCGCTGAAATCAAGAAAAATGATGAAAGTCAGGTTTTTATTTAGTTTTGGTAGCAAAGATCTTTGCTAATATCCCACCTGAAGATGTTGTAATACAACGAAACCTAGGTCGCGGTAAAGAAATTAAAGAAAGTAGAAATAATACTACATAACGTAGTTTCATTTAATTGTGAATAATGAATTTCTACAAAATTAACGCCAAATATATTCAATAGTTTTGGTATATTAGTGTTAAATTACAATTACATAACAATACAAATATATATATATATATATATATATATATATATATATATATATATATATATATATTAAAAGAATTGGATGTAGGTAAATCGGAAATTGAAATAGAATTAAAAGAGTGATCTAATATATAATACACCCATAAATAATTAATTTTACAGATTATATGTAAGTAAGTATGATACTTACTTACTCACAAAAGACAATCTGCGAGGTCTGCTCGCAAAGTACAAGCTGTGAGGTCTGCTCACAAAAGGCAATCTGCTCGCAAAGATCAAATTGTGAGGACCGCCCACAAAAGGCCACTTGCGAGGTCTGGTCGCAACTCAACATGTGAGATTTTCAAAAAAGATAGCACATGTGTCTGGAGTCCATTCTCCCTTCCAAGGCACCATGAATTCAGCCGCGGCTTGAGTCAACTTTCCATGAGAACGAGCAACCAACTGCAATTCGTATCTCCCTGAGGCAAAGCTTTCACTATGCAGTAGGGATCGTGCATGCCAGAATCAAGTTTGCCTGTAGATTGTGCTTGTTTTATTACAAAAACCAGTGGATTGAGCTCAAAAGTACGAAGCTGTCGTCTGTTCTTATTGGCTAAGGTATCTTGTCATTCTTGGTTCTGCTTCATCGACTCTGATGCACCATTTTTGTCACCTCGCGCAGTGCCTCCCGATTAGGATTCGAACCATCTATAGCCACATCGCGAATAATATTGCGAATTAACGGTGTTTCAACATTCGTCCCTATGGGAGGCTAAGAGGGGAATATTGAGTTGTCTTGTGTTTCGTCATACTTAACACAAGCTGCAATCGTCACATTAAATTGGACCATTCTCCTTGCAGATAATTGGAATGAATGCGGATCATGTTCAGTAAGGTGCAGCAATATCGTCTGGCTTGCCCGTTAGACTGGTGCATTTCAGGCGTAATCAGATGAATTTCACTCCCAATCTCATTCAGCCAGGTCAGGAATTCGGTACTTTGAACATCCGAACTCGATCGGCGACAAGTAGTTTGACCAGGCAAATAATGAATTGGCATTAAGAAAACGACGCTTCAATTGTTTGGCGTTGGTTGGCGTCTAGTTTATCGTCATTCAATTGACCGATGAGAGTTTCAATCTCTCATCTGCAGATTGTACTATTTGAGCCCAACTTTGCGGATTCGTATATTTGAAATAAAACTGCCCTATAATCAATCGCATTAGTCAATCGCGATCACGATCAATACACGATCTTTGATGCAAAGCCGGCGATGTGCTTTCTATAATACCCGGCTAGACCTAAGAACTAACGCACCTGCTTCACGGTTCTAAGGACGGGAGCTTTAACGAGAGCTTTAACTTTGTATACGCTCGGCCGTACCTAGCCCTGATTATTGATCGGCCCAAATATTCAATTTCATTGGACAGGAAAAATATTTCTTTTTTAATTTATTGAAATTCCAACTTTAGCTAAAGTTTTGAGTACGTCACATTTTTGAAACCCTCGTAAATAGAATTACTTAAAATAAGCACATCATTAATGTAAACCAAGACCTTACCAGAATCAATGAGATCACGAAGAGTATTCGAGATAATGCATTAGTACACAACAGGAGCGTTAGCCAGTCCATATAGCATCTTCAAGTACTGATATTGGCCTTCCGGCTTAACGAAAGCCTTCCGCGGAATTGACTCTTTTTCCATTGGAATCTGGTGAAATCTGTTTGCCATGTCAAGGCTAGTGAAAAACTTATGACGTCCCAAACGGTCTATATGATCATCTATAATTGGCAAGGGAAAACGATCTAAATCATGATTTCATTAAGCTTTCGGAAATCCATGCACATACGTTCCGTACCGTCTTTCTTCTTAACAAGAAGAATTGGATTTGAAAATTCCGACTCTGGTTTTCGTATATTCCCCTTATCCAGTAATTCCCTGACGATCTCACGAATGCGCAACGTCTCAGCTTGTGAAAGACAATAAGGTCTGTAGTTAACGGGTGCGTCGCTGTTGAGTTTGATAGACGTACTTCCAGTTTTCAAAGTTGTTGTCCCCATAATAAAATATTCAGTGTATTCACTAATGATGGCCAATAAATTATTTAAATTATCGCCGACAAGGCTCGTGTTTACTGGGATATCGAAATGTTGGCAATCGAGGGCAATCGAAATGTTTTACTAAAGAAGACAAAACAAAATATATGGTCGACCGGCTATCGATCAATACGTATACCGATATACCCTGTATGACTGCAACTACTAATATTGTTTTCACAAGTACTTTTTTTCAGAGCAGAAATAAACGTTATTTTTGTTTCGACTTTCGAATTTTATTTTAGCAAAACCGGTTTCTATCTTATGGCCAGGTTTCTTACAAAAGGAACCCGTTTCTGTTTTACCTTGATCAATTATAATACAAATGTCAGATTTCCGCGTAGTAGAAAAACTATTCATGTTAGAATTTACTTTATTTGTCTTTTATTACAATTAGCAAGTACATGTCCCGAGAGTCCACACGAAAAACATTTGTTACCCTTGAATGGCCGTTTCCTACCAAAATCGGTACGTTTCACTTTCGAAATATCACGTTGACTACGAGACACAAATTGAGATGTGTCAGTTATAAAAGTGTTAGGACTGGGTTTAACGTAAATGGATAAAAATTCAACTAAATCGCACGGCATCAGCTTTGCATTAGTTAAGTTTCTCGGATTTGTTAACCGGTAATCCCCCGAATAACTATTGCGGAAAATAATTCGTCACTCAAACCAGTCACGATTCGTAGTAGCAGTAATTAACGGCGTGCATAATCATCATATGTTGGATAGTGATCAGAGGTGGTATTTATCACGTCAAATAAAATGTTAGCAACATCGACGTTTTGGGACAAAACGGTTTAAACTATTTTTTAAAATTACTCCAACTACGAGCATTTGTGATCCACTCGTTGAACCATGTTCGAGCATCACCCTTCAAACAATTACCGATTCGAGAAAGACGTAATGTAAACATGCAGCGCGGTACCTCACGCACTTAAAATTTCGACTGCAGTGAACAAACAAGTGTAATGCTATAGCACAATGCACTGATTCACATTTATATATTCCAATCACGTATTTCAGACCTTTCACACAAATCATAACAAGAACTTATAACGACCAAATAAATAGCGAATGAACGAAATTAAAATCCTCAAAGCTTTTAAAACTCAAAATCTAGTACCACATTTAAAAAACGTATAAAATGAAATACTTAAAACATTTCGAAACGTATTCAGGCCCTAAATTTTCGCGTCCTATCCCACTTCTGATGTAAGAATTGGATGTAGGTACATCGGAAATTGAAATAGAATTAAAAGAGTGATCTAATATATAATACGCCTATAATTAATTATTTTTACAGATTATATGTAAGTAAATAAATAAGATACGTCCAGTCCGAACCGAGTCCCGTTCCGAAGTGAAATGCGTCGCGCAATCCACCGGTTTACGCCGTTCAGCATCGCCGCGTTGAAGTTGGCTCCAGGAGAAGCGAGGACCGCAGCACTTTGTTAGCTCAACTCCAACAATATATACGCCTCCTGCGCTAATAATTTATAAAGAATTTGCTGAATGTTAACACTTTAAACACTGTTTCCCCAAAGTTACTATTTTTTAATTAAGTTGCATTTGCTCTAAAGGATAGACGATTACTTTTCGATTCCAAACAGTGTTAATATTCTAGTAAGCAAGCGCAATTATGGAGAACTGCATACAATCATCTCGAAATCAGATTATTTTAATTATTATGACAATGGAATTCACCTTACTTATGTATAATTATGACTGCCATTATATTTCTTGTTGCGGTATTTATCTTTGTTTGTTTGTTGGTATTTGTAAATTCAAAATTCAGGACGAAAACTAAGTTTTGAATATCATTGTGAAGCCGAATATCTGTATATTATGATGATGTAAACCAAGTATGTTATCTAAAAAAATTCTAATATAAAAATCCTCGTTTTTTATTTTTTTGTAAAATTAATTAACAAGCTCTGTGCCTACAATTTAGACGTCGAAAACTGTAAGCAGAGCGTGTCAACATTTTAAATGATTAAAATTATTCATATTTATCTCAATTTATCTGCAATTAAATGAAACTACGTGATGTAGTATTATTTCTACTTTCTTTAATTTCTTTACCACGGCCTAGGTTTCGTTGTATTACAACATCTTCAGGTGGGATATTAGCAAAGATAGAGGAGATAGAATCTTTGCTAATATCCCACCTGAAGATGTTGTAATACAACGAAACCTAGGTCGTGGTAAAGAAATTAAAGAAAGTAGAAATAATACTACATCACGTAGTTTCATTTAATTGTGAATAATGAATTTCTACAAAATTAACGCCAAATATATTCAATCAATTTATCTGACAAAATGAATGTTCATAAAATTACTAAGTCAGATTACATCATATCTTAGTGAATACAAATCTAATTAAGTGGGGAATCTACATTGTTAATAGAAAAAAATTACTTTTTCATATTCATAAATTTATAGAAGTTGTTTAATGATTTAAGTTACTTTTTAATAGGCGTATTTGATAATATTAAAGAATACATTCTGAGAACGGTTTAATGAAAGGAGTTACGTAATCATGTGAATTATGATGTTTACCCTCAAGGGTAAGAGTGCGCACGGTCAGGGTCCCGTTAGGTTTCGGTGTTGAGAACCTTCCATATGGGATGGCGCCCCCGCAGTACCACGTCGGGAGCTATCTTCGTTATTCTTACTAGTCTTTCCTAGGCATCATGCATGAATGTGTCCTAAGTGGAATGAAATACCAGCTGATTATCTTCTTACTCACCTCCTTTACATACCTTGTCGATCGCACAGTCCAGTCCCTTAGCTACTCCACATAAATTGGTGCCATTATCCGACCATATTTCTGTCAGCCCCATCTGGCTATCATAAGCAGAACGTACGGTGGTGAGTGAGTAAGAGTGCGCACGTTCAGGACGGAACATAAATTCCATAAGTAAAGACTGAACATCTGCTTGTGCGGGACGTCAGGCAGTAGTTAGAGCCCCGCACTTGACTATTGATAGATTAAAGGAATTTATTCGACGTTCACCAGATCTGTCCTTGTTGACTATAAAGTCTGAAAAGAGCATGCTGGGTCGATAACCAATAAATATCCCTCGTCATATGTAAAACTATATATTTATTATTTACAATAACTGTTTACAAGTTTAACTATCATTGTTGAACTACCAATTGCTCGAACTGTGTACTCAAGTGAATTGACGGAATTGTGAAGTGAACTCGAAGTTAAGTAAAGTGAACTAAACTGCGCAGGAATTTGAAATAAAGAGAACTGATGTTTGCACTGTCATAACATCTCTTATGAACCTCCATGTAATCCGTTTGTGCGGCTTATCACGCCAGGGGTTATAAACCCGCGACTTCCCAATTGCCGCGTTGGTTACTGCGGTTTTCCTGAACATCTCTCCCACCGTGAATCGTCTGTCGGGACGTTGCATCTATTCGTCGTTGGAGGTCGTCGTTGGCGACTTGATCAGTAGGTAGGATCACTAGCTTCTTTGCAGGTCTACTTAGAATGCCTGTTTTAGTACGCACATCTGCTGGAAATACTTAGAATGCAGCTGGTCTACTTAGAATGCTTCTTTGAGGACCACACCGCTGATCTCTAGGGCTTCGTCGGGGCTGCAGGTTTCCCACTGGTGCTGTAGTTCAAGAAGGAACTACTTACGCCACTTCGATCAAAAGTCGCTGAGGATCTGGGAAGCCCACCACTAGGTGGGGCCGACGAGATTCTTATCTTTAAAAGTGCCAGTCATCGGGATTTGGGCAGATTAGCTGAGCAATGATTTGGCGTGATTGCCTCAAAATCTTCAGGATTTATGGACACGTGTTGTCTACAGTGTAATCTGCTTCAGTTGGCCCCGTTACGTTTCGGTGTTGAAAACCTTTTATATGGGATGGAGCCCCCGCAGTACCATGTCGGGCGCTATCTTCATTATTCTTACTAGTCTTTCCTAGGCATCATGCACGAGTGTGTCCTAAGTGGAATGTAATACCAGCTGATTATCATCTTACTCGCCTCCTTTACTTACCTTGTCGATCGCACACTGCAGTCTCTTATCTACTCCACATAAATTGGTACCATTATCCGATCATATTTCTGTCAGCTTCATCTGGCTATCATAAGCAGACCATACGGTGGTGAGTGAGGCTACCAGTTAACGCCCAACGGTGACAGTCAATAGACCGAAGTAACCTATCCCATGTGACTGAACGGCCTATGCTTGTCGCATGAGTCAGTCGGCATGAAGGGTCACCCGTGCGAGGTTGCCGTGATATAGCTCTTTTTATGCTACACAGTAGGCATTGGTGCACGATCATTCATACGATCGGTCTCAGGTGGAGTATCCATTAGCGACTTTCGTTTAGTATAGTTTCGACGCCGGCGTGAAGTAACTGCCTGTGTATGTTTCTTTCCATAGTTTAGTCACATGATGGTTTCCGTCGACTAACGAAGGGCTTTTCTGTCTATATATGACTTCATTCGCCGCGTCGATGCGGCTTCTCGGTTGAATTATTGCGTCTACGAAGATAACAGTTAGTGAGCGTAGTCAACTGTTGTTGGATACAGCTCTGTTATTTTTTTAAATCTTCTTTCGGCTCCGTGAAAGTGTTTCGCTCGTTATTTCCTGCCTTCGTACTTAGTGTTTTAAGCTTTAACGTATTAGTTTTGCAATGTCGCTTCCAATCCATGTTCACTGTTCATTGCCATCCGCGTGTAGTATGTTCTGTGTTTCTGTACGGGGCAAAATTGTATGAATCGCAGTACTCTGACCATTGAACGAAGCGTATTCACTGGTTATCGACCCAGCGGGCTCTCTTCAGATTTTATAGTCGACAGCGACAGATCTGGTGAACGTCGAATAAATTCCTCCAATAATTAAGTTTTAGTGCAGTTACTCTTGCTTTTGCAAGTATGGGTGACCTTTGGAAATAACAGTGCGACAGTAGAATTCGCCAGCGTACGTGGTCTCGGTGACGTCCATGATGACGTGAAGCTAAAGTGGCACGTGGGTGGGTTAGTTCAGTTAACATCTCGGTGTGGTAACGTCGCGTAGGTTTTGAGATGCATCATCCACTCTTTCCGTCGTTCTGCAACCCGGAATCTATTTTTAGGTCCCACTCGGTACCCCGTCGCAATACTTTCTACCGTATTTGTTTGCCTCGGATTGTTACGAGTGAAACTAATCCGAGCGGATTGAGAAGAGACATAACAAAGATTCGCGTTTCTTGGGTGCATTACTCAGTAGTATTGCAGACGGTACTTGTTGCCAAATCCAGGTTGAACGCGAACTCGTCTGTAGCGGGTTTTCGAATCAGGCTAAGTACTCATTCTATGTTTATTCCGTCGCTTAGGTTAACTGTAGGCTTTAATAACGTATTGTGACGTAACTCCACTTGTACTTCTTGTGAATTTGAAGTCCATTGCCTCAGTTTAAAGTTGTCGCGCAAGTTTGTCACGTAAATCTTTTGCCCCCTTGATAGTTTCTTCTGTAGTTCTGTAGCTGTCTAGTAATCATCAACATAATGACTGTTTATTACAGCGGAAACAGCTCAGGAGTATGTCTTGCTAAATTCCTATGCATTAAGATTCTTTAAAGATATGGGTATCAAAAGTGAACACGTTGCACCGAAAATGAGAGAGGTCATCCTGTACTCTTGTGATTGGCTTCCATCGGATTGACCTTCTCGCCACAGATACTTGGCGCATACACGTCTTACGTCTTACTGGATTCGCGTAAGCATCTGACTATAAAAACGGAGACAGTAATAGGGTGTTGCCTGAAGCACATCACGGCCCTCAATAGAGACTGCAAGAACTCCAGCCCAGTTAGAAGAGGTTTAGTTTTTCAGCCACTATTCCTTTTTTCCTTGCGGTATCGTGGACGATTCTTAACTTCTCCGGCTTCATGGGATTCAACACGGTGAAATGCGGTAGGTGCCATGTTTTCTGCTCTGGAGTTATCTAAACGAAAGCAATGCTGATTTTGTAAACTAACACAGTGCCGGTAACAATAAAAGAGTGTATAACACTAAACAGGGTGTATGTTTAAATTGTCAGGTGCATGTTTAAATTGAAACAAGTACGTGTTTAAATTGATCTAAGTTTTCCTGATTAATATTTTATAATACTCAATGGTTCAACCTAGTTTATGAATAGCAGAATATAACACGACATTATTAATATTAAAATATTTACCCATATCCTTACATCAGATAAAATATGTGCATTTTGAGACTTTGTTTTTGAATAATACATTAAACGTACACGGGACACATGTAGTATTTTTAAAGCTTAACTTCTTTAGTAGTGATGACAGAATTATAACGTAACAGGTATGAATAACATAATATCGATTGGAAGGAATATGTTATGTTATTACGATTTACAGATATTACGTTATTACATAATATCTGTAAATCGTTTTTATGTTACAGATATTATAGTGATATTATAACGATACGCTTGGCTAACATGTTAAAATATTATGTTACGGAGTTATTGTCATGAAGCGTCCATACAATGGCTATCACTCGCTGAGTACAGAGAGAGCGAGACAGCACGTTTCTTTTCGCATTACCCTTCGTTTCATATTTACCGAACATCACCGAATGACACCGAATTTTACCGAAAAATTAATAATATGTTATTAGGACGTTAAAATTCACATCTGTTATGTGATTCATAACTATTACCGATTGGAATGAACGCATTATGTTATTAAGAACATAACGCTTGATAAGATGTTAAAATATTATATTATATTGCTTTATTGTGAAGTACCGGCCGTCACTCGTCGCCTGAATAATAAAAGCAAGAAATGGCGCGTTCTTTTCTTATTGCAATTCATCGTTTTATATATTATCTGTTTTATGCTTTATTCTTTTGTTTCATATTGATGGAACATTACAAAACGAAATGAATTTTTACCGAATGATTATAAACAATCTATTACTGCAAAGTTAAAATCCATACCTGTTATTTGAATTTTGCTTATGTTATATTCATTCAGTCTTCACTGCTAACCAACTGCAATATTTATGCGTCATTGTTTCGTCTTGTTCAAATTATAGCACTAGGAAAACACTATGAGGTTCGAAATGTAATGTTTCACTGTGTTGGTCATTGCCTGACTTTCTTTTAACATAAATTAATCAAATGTAGATTAAAATCCGTTCATAAAAAAGTACCTATATGCTATCGAAAACCACATTATAATTGCATTAGCGGTTTTCCAGCTACAAACAGACAGATATAAGTATTTAATATAGATAGCGATTATAATACGCATGTACTATGCATATTTTATATACACATACAGATGGAAAATTAATTTCATGGCATATCGTTTGAGAACGTATTGACCAAAAGTTATTCACAATAACGTCCAATAACATGTTATTTTTAACAGGTATGATATTATGTTATTGAATAATAATGTTATTCATTATAACAGGTATGGGGAAATAATAGTTATTTCCACATCTATTCTTTAGATACATCATTCTGAAATTAAAATAACAGTGTGACGTAATATGTTACTTTCCTATTAACGGGATCCTACCGCCAACAGAAGGCTCGCTAAAAAATAACACATATTTTCTGTGTCCGTAAAACGGAGTACTGGCATAGGCGAAAATGGTCTGTGTTTTATTTACCTCAAATATTAATTGTATGGCACATGACAATTTGAAAAAAATTCGTACTTTGTTCCACATAACTATGTCTCAGTCAGTATCTGAACTATTATAGAAATATTTTTACAGTAATAAATTCACAAAAAAAATACCTAAAAAAGCGTTATGGTGCGAATATTACATAAGTATTTCGTCCTTTGCTGTAGTTTTTAATGTTTAACATACTAATACAACTTAAAAATTATTTTAATCTTTTTAGTACTTTTCCTGAATTAAAAAATATTAAAAAATTGTGTAAAAAATATGATGGAAATAAAATATTGGTAAGTGTCAAAAGACTGGGATTATGACCGATGATAAATACTAGTTATCCAATGAATGAGAATTGTTAGGCATTGGTCGAGTGGGAATAATTACTTTTAAAGGTAAAATTGGCATTGGTCAACTTATTGTAATTGGAATATATGATCGTATCATATAACATCATATAACATCTTCAAAAAATTGAATTCTTAGTTTTTTGACATAATAAAAAAAAACCGTTGAAGAATAAGGAAAAAATACTCAGAATTTAAGACTGCCAACAGAATAAAAAAATCCAGAGATGGGATCCTGGAAAAAAAACAAGATTTTAGTCCAATTTCTGGTGTCCGAAATGAAGATTAGCTGACTATACAGCTGAGTTTACAGCTTTAAAAGGATCATCTGCAGGTTTTATTTCAAATTTTGTCCATATGATAAAAAGCTAAAAGACGTTGCGACGTTTGCCAATTTTTTATTATTATTATTAACTAATCAACCAAAATGAACCCAAAGTGTTTCAAAATTGATTTTAGCTATTTTTAATATATGTAAATTAAATTTTTTTAAAGAAAATCATAACTTTTATAAAAGTTTCAGAATTGCCTTTACTAAATTTGTTCTTGTATCCTATCAGATTAAATTAGAATGCGAAAAAAAATAATTTGCTAAAATATACTCAAATATATTATTGTCAGAGCTCGACCATAATCATATTTTTTTTATTTTAATGTTATTTGTAGTATTTAACTTAATCTAGTATTTAAAAAAAATTATGATAGTGATATCTGTTCAAGGAATATGAAAAAAAATTTGGAAATTGTTTATTAAAATTTAAATAGATCTAAGTATTTTAGGTATTTGATATCGTTGGTAGATGCAATCATCATTTATTAATATGTTGTTAAATCGTTTGCTAGAAACGATAACGTGAAATATCCGAACTTAAAATTTTCGACTTGAAACGTTTTTTATTTATATAATTATGGTATGTCAAACGTACATACCAAAGCAAAATAAAAAACTTGTCTTGGCTGGCACCAACTTCAAAAAAAAAATTATAAACACCCTTCTCACGTATTATCTATTTTTTATTTCGATTTTGGATTGATTTTGTGTATATTATAAAATATATTATTTCTTCCTTTTTAGTTAGTCGTATTTTTATTTATTATTTATGTTGTTTTTTTAAGTGGTGTAGGCAACCTACCTACATTTTGAAGTCGGTTTATTATTTTTTTAATTATATATCTTTAATCTAAATTGTAAGTTGTGTCATCTATGGTCCCATTAGGTCTGAACTATTAAGTACCATCATACAGCATTATTGAAAAATTATGGAAATGCTATTATTATACAAGAGAAAGAAAAAGAAGAAGAAAAGTGAGAGGGAAGGGGAGGCGGGAGAGAAAATTTGTCTTGTACAATTCTCTCGTCTTTTTAGAGCAGTTTTGAATTACAGATCTGCAAAATGGGCTTTAACGGAGACTGACGAGTTGAGATTGGCACTTTTCGAGAGAAATATATTGCTTGGGGTCCTTGGAGATACAAAAGAAAATAATAAAGTCAGGAGAAGATTTATCAAAATCAAAATATACTATTTATCAAAATTTATCATTTAAACTGGGCTACTTATGTTGTCAAAATGAATGAATGTAATCCGACCAAGAAGCTGTTTCTGGCTAAACCTACTGGACAACGCGTAAAACGCATACCCGAATTAAGACTGAAGGACTTCGTAGATAGTGACTTCAGAGAACTAAATATTTATATTTGGCGCTCTATAGCCAAGGAGATTTCGCCGCCGTGCACATTCTTGGCCTGGTTATTTATTAACACATATTTGGCCTGGTTATTTATTAACAAAAAAAATTTAAAAGATGAACTAAATAATATTATGAAAAAAGCTGTACCACTTATAGAAAAAAAAAATTTAAAATTACCTAATTAAATAGCTCCGCAGTTAGACCTGTAATATTTTTTTTCAAGAATTCCTACGTTAAGGAAATTATAAAAAAACTTTTTAAATACGAGTAGAACCCGCAATACGAGAATTTTGTACACTTAGAGGCACAAGTAAACACAAGTATTTGTATTATTCCCTAATGGGGAATATATAGCCTAATATATCTTTAACAAAAGTAAAATATAGTGAAATTCTCTCCTTTTAAAGTGTTATGCCTAAAAAATAAACAAAAATTAAATTTCAACTTCAAAAGCAGGTGGTGAAGAAAATGATTAACACTATCTGAGAATGTAAAAATCGACTCTACTTTCCTATTTAAATTTCGAAACATACAAAAATGGAACAACAACTGACAGGTTTAAATTGTTTAATTTAGTTTTTTTTTTAGTGTAGATATAAAATACATGAGAAGTTACAGCTTTTTAAAGTTCCGTACCCCAAAAGATAAAAACGAAATCTTTATATCATTAACGTGTTGTGTGTTGTCTGTCAAAGCAGTTTTCACAGAAAACGTTTGATTTAGAAAATTAAAAATAAGGATATCGATATTAATCCGCATACACCTCAGTAATAAACATTTAAAAATGTCCATACGGAAATTTTTGGGAGAATATATAAAGTACTCGACTTTTATTAATTTCATATCTCAACTTAGTTATCATGAGCGACTTGTAAGAATTCCAAAACTATTTCTTTCTGAATATTGTATAGAATATTTATAAGCAAATTGCTGAATAAGTGCACAAACCATATAAAATCTATATATTTTTAAATCTATTTTAGTAGCTATATATTTAAAACTTCAGTTTGAATCGTTATCACATATTCATAACTTTCAGCATTTTAAGTGAAAGTTCAAACTTTCTATCATTTGATACTTGAATAAAAATACATTACATTCCTTCTTAACATTTGCTTAGAATACGCATTTAATAAACTTGTTCTAGCGAAGAAACGCTCAACTCACACGTACGATTTTCTGGCGACTTTCCGTAAATAATTTTAATAAATTAGTATAGAAACCTGTGGTCGAAACCGACAACAGCTTGTCGCACGTACATTCGATACATTGTCGTCAATATTAATTTGCAGACGACTATTTTTGTCTACGGAAAGTCGTTGGAAAGCCTTACGTGTGTGTTACAGCTTAATCAAGGACTGTGTGTGACCGATGACCGATCAGTACATAAATTATCACCGTAGCTCTTTGCCACTCACAATTTTCACGGTACGAAGGAGATTTTCACACAACACTGATATTCTATTAAAACTTCTTTATTTCAAGTGAATTTCATTTCTTAATTTGTAGCCTTAATTTACTTTTCTTAATCGATTACTTCATTGGCAAATTGTTTTTTTTCTTGGCTTTGCGCAAAAATGTTTATAAATATTTATATTTTATCAATCTTTTTATTTCATATTAGGATATGTGGGTATAAAAATAGCTGAAATGCGTAAGAATATTATTTGATTAATATTAACTTTTATGAATAGTTTAATGGAAACGCTATGTACATTTAATTGTTTCTATGCACGAAACCCTCATAGTGGCGTTCTACTCGTATTTAAAAAGTTTTTTTTAATATAAAGGTGTCCGCGAACCCTATGGGAAAACGAATACTAGTGAATCTCCTATTTGTAAGTAGATCATTGGAGTAAACCGGAATTTATTATCTCAAGGGGTTCGGAAATTATAGCCCGCTAAAAATTTCAAGAAAAACTGTACGAATCCTTACACATTTCATTACGTACACTTTACCGCCACGTAAAGTTATTATTAATAAGTTTACCTGCCATATTAGGTGTATAACGAGTCCAACCGTTCGAATGTCGCAAATAAATTATACCTTACGCATTAAGTAATAAAGGTGAAAATGGATTGACAAGTGAGAAGAGAGAGATGCTATGTTGCCACTCTCTTCTCGTATGCGAGAGCGCATTCGAGATCAGTCAATTATTAATTTAGTCGATTGCGAAATATCTTTGTGTTCTGTTGCGTTCGTGATAGGTCAAACGAAATGTTTGGCATCCAGTGGATAGGTCGATTTAGACTTATAAGTTGGCCTCCTCTAAATAGAATGTGAAAAAGAGATGCGTGCGCGCACTGTTGCTGCTTTTCAAACAAACAAACTAACTTAAAGGTACCATTAACCAAGATATTTCTTTATTTAATAGAATCCACGAATAAACAAAAAAGCCTGTACAAAAATGTGTTGAAAACGGGGTGGGGGGCGACATATTGGAAATGCTTGTTTTATTTACTTTGTTCTGTAATTTTCATTAACTTGTGATTTTACAACTTATTTTTACTTCAACCGAATGAAAAATCAGTGCAATCATAATTTGATCTATCATCCGTGCACGCCCATGGCAATCACAGGTGAGTGATTACTGATATTTTTATTTAAGTTACAAGCACCCATACACAGATTACCACCGTAAATAGATTAATACTATTATATTACAAAATACTACTTTTAAATATAATGTGATGTATATTGCGGTATTTAAAATCATCAAGCGCCCTTAATTACATAATCATGGTAGCAAGCGTGTTACGCAAAACCATACGCAATTGTCAAAAGTCACACATACATAATACCCAATTTAGGCGTTAGTCTCGCCACTCCATCCTTTGATCTTGTTCAAAAAACAGCCCTAAATGCAAGCGTCGCGAGTAACGAGGTGAGTCATGTGACGAATGGCGAGCGCTCCGCAACGCGAAGCGGCACGAGCGTTAAAAGCTTAGACTATGTTCACAATAGACTTTTTAATATTTATTAAAAATCTAACATGTCAATATTTTTATATGCTGTTTTGCAACCTGGTGGAACACAACTCAAGTTTTTTTTCGGATAGGGGTACCCTGTATCCTCGTGCAGCTAAAATAATGATATTCTTTAACTACTCTAGCACTTATTTCGTCAATAACAACCCGTCCATTGCTGGGCAACATTGCAAAAATACACGAAAATTTACATCCAAATTGATGTATACAATCAAATATTAAAGGTGACTGACTTGTATATAATTTAAAAAATACGTCTCAAGTTAATAAACTTTTCTTTTAATATCTACTAAAATGGTGATATGGAATAACTATATAGGAACTTTTAAAAAAACAAATTATGCAAACTGTGAACGTGATAACTTTGCTTTTGCTGATGTATTCACCACTAAGATAAATATTAAAATTACATATTTTTTACTAAATTAGGCCGTCATGACATACTTCACAATAACCACTATTATAATTACATCTCGTGCACTTATCAGTTAAAGTATCTCCCATTATCTTCATCGCAGGAAATTCTCGCTGCATTACATTGTATTTCGTTTTGTACATTTCCGCGTGAAGATGGTTTGACATGCGATGAAAAATGAATATAAAAATGACACAAAATTGCATCTGTCACAATACCGTTTCGAGTATCAGAATAATGAAGAAGTGTCTTTGTTTATTTATAATCGTTTGCGCCGTAACGTTGAGCGTTGAGGCGCAGAATATGCCTGACAAACCAGAAACTACTTCACCAACCCCTGTCTTAAGACGTGTAAGTATTCATTTTATTAATTAATTCTATTTTTACTTTAATAAGATCGTTGCCTAATTAAAATAATATAATTGTTATTTTCATGAAGTATTATGGCGATTTGGAAACAACACACCTAATCTATAGCACCGTATTACATTTCTTCTGTTTTTATATCACGGAACTAAGTAATGATCACAGAACAAATACCAACCAGTAATGTAAATGCCATTTAATAATAAACATTGCTTTTTACATCATTTTATAACATAAAATTGCAACTTGCAATATGAAAAACCTGCGTAAATAAATGAGAAAATTGGATCGTATAATAACTATTACAACTACACAAGTAGTTAAACTTTTACAAAAACTCTACATAAAAATACATGTGTTTTAAGCGATATTTCTTTAATCTTAATGTAATAAGTATTAATTATTAGCCCACTGCTTCCCTCGTGTTTTTTTTATGTGAAACATCTATAGGCGCAGGTATAAACCGGATCGTTGGCGTGGCGACACTTGCCGTGGGTCGCCACGCTATACTAAGGTATATATATATATATATATAGTCTATATGTAGTAGAGTGTACGACCCCCTCCTCACTCAGTTCGACGCTGTTGTGTACTACGGTACACATAACCTGTGCTTTATTATTTTTGTATTAATTGTAAATAAATGTTTATTAAATAAAGTCACCATTTTCTGTACGAAATTCGTAATACTTTATTTTTTCATTATGCTATATTTAGTTCCTGTAATAATCTTGTATTTTATACATATTACTTATACGAACACGATATTTCAAATCTGCCAGGCGTCCCGTGATGGCTCACTGTTTTTTTTTTATTTAAGCGGCCAAGTTTTACCCCGGTAATGAAGATTCGCGTTTTCAAAACGCCTTCTAAATTGAATTGCTTTGAGTGTCTCGGCAATTTTTTTTCTCAACTTATAAGGCTTTGTATTCGGTTTTTACTACCGCTTATGATTGTATTTCGGGTTTTGTATTTAGCGTTTGTTAAATCGGAGCAAAAATTAGCTTAATTTTGAAACTAAATTCTAAGCAGCATCTCAGTGGTGGTTCCATTAAAATCGGTCTAGCAGGTTTATGATGTTCTAAATGGCCAAATAAAGAAACAAAAAGACAGGCAAACATTTCCTTATAAACTATTTAATTAGAAGAAAAAATGGCCATAACATTAATATGAACTCACAATAATACAACACACGGCCGTTTTTTTGTCTCAAATCTTCAAAAAATAAAATCTACGCTAACCTTAAGAAGTTGATCTAATAAAAAATTTTTCTTGTTTGCTATTTGCTTACGAAGCTGTTTTGGAATTTGTATAAGGAATCGATAATTCATTTTTTTTCGGGTAAAAATCTTGGTCTAAAACTACAAAAGTAGCATATCGACCACTAAAAAATATAGTGCACTTCACACATACCGGGTTACCATTAATTTCAATATGTTTATTTCATATCGCCTAAAGCAAAATTTACTAAAATTAATAGGAAAAAAGTATTATTTTAGAAATCGGACAAAAATGATTAATAAATATAAGAGAATAATTTTCATAATGAAATAGGACAACTCCTAAAATTTGTGCAGATAAATTAATTTATTCGACTGTTTTAGTATTTTACTTTGTCTATACGTAATATAATACTAAATAAGCTCGGATTAAAATTACATTTCATGAGAGTTATTACATTATCGTATTAATCGATTTAAAATAACATATGTCTACTCATATAGATATGAAAGCGCACAAAAACTTTATTTATCAATTTGATTATTCACAGGTGGTTCGTCAAATGCCACCGGAAATGCCAACAGGAATACCACCAATGCCTGGACGGAAACGCCGAGAAGCGAAAGGCGGCGGTTCATTGCCAACAAAGAAAGGATGAAAAAATTATTTATGATTATAGCAATTAGAGAGCTTCTTTAGCTGATAAGTCGGAACGAGTATTCACAAATTAATATTTAATTTTTGCACTGGGATATAATTAATGTGATGGAAAATATACAAAACATATATTGTGTGTTTAATAAATTCTTAGAATCCAAATTACTACCTATGTCATTTTACATATTTTTATAATTAATGAATGTGTATAAAAATAAATGTAATAAAATATGATTACAATTGCTTACATGTTGATCGTATTATAAATTTGAAAAAATTTTATAACAGAAAAATATATTTGATAAAACCACAACGATTGAGGCTGAACAAAATAGTATCTCTAGTTTATAGATACCAACAACGACAACAGTTGATATATACGTTTTCACTTTTTAAGTCAAACGTTGGAATTGATCCCATATTTTTAGTACAAAATAAATATAAAAAATCTGGAGTCAGTTTGTACAAAAATAAGGTTGGAGTGTCTGTCTGTGGTAGTATTTTTTGTTTTGAGAGTCATAATATTTTTTGTTTTTTTTTCGTTAAATGTAATCGCTTTCCTGTAATATGACCTCAAAAGCGTTAACAACCTAATCTTGCTTTTTACCTTAGTTATAACTATTTGCAAATTTTTGATACATAAAAACTATTTTTTTAATTCTTCGAACTAATTGAAATGCTAATTAATTTTGAAAATATTAAAACAAAATAAATTTTTAATTTTCAAATTATCAGACTAACAAAATTAATTTCTATTTTACCTCGAAGTGGAACGCAAATTAGTTAGCGACGCTAGATTTGAAAATAAAATAACCAATTTTTTATTAAGGTGATGTAGCCGTATGTATTCAAATGTTCAGTTCGTTTAGAAAAAGAACCAAACATGTGTCTATGCTACTAACATCTCACAAATTTGTCTTTAATTGCACTACAATCTTATCTGTGCATATCCGATAACGTGGTCAATGGCAAAATCTACAATTTAATTTATATTTCATGAATATCTCAAACAAGAAAAAATTAGAGCGTTAATATCTTGTTATATTTTAAGTTCCAAAATAGCTTTCAAAAGACATGGCCGTAATATCCCGAATTACCCCGTTTTCAAAAAATGTCTCTGATTATATTATCAGTCGATTTCCGAAATAACAGTTATAAGCAATGGGGAGAAAAAGAGGAATCTATAGATAATATACTAAAGCGGAACCATTTTCCAGTAGTATTGCAGTACGCTTGGATTTGCTTTTATATACCTCTGATAAGTCAATCGCGGTCGCAAAAAATGCTTTAAATTCTGTCCTTGCTAACTTGAACCAATGGGTAAATTCTCATGATATGGATATTTTGCCTCCTAAGAGTTCTGTAATGATCTTTTCTAGAAAAAGAATAATTCCTCCTGTTTCCATCTCCTTCAACTTTTCAAACATCCCTATCCTCTCCAATACTAAATTCTTTGGTATGTTCCTGGACTTGAAGTTATCCTGAAACACTCACATTGAGTATGTAAATACTCGATGCCAAGCTAACATGAATATTCTTCCTGCTGTTTTTGAAGCATGGTGGGGTTCTCACCCTACCACTCTAAAACTTATGTACAATTCTTTCATTCGCAGTCATCTGGATTATTGCTCATTCCTCCTTGATACTATTTCCAAATCTAATGCCACCATATTGACTCGTGTTCAGTCTCAAGGTCTGAGGATTGTGGCGGGTATAATGAAATCCAGCCCCATTAATGCCCTACAAGTAGAATGTGTTGATCCTCCTCTATCTCTTCGTCATCAAAATCTAGGACCTTTTATATGCATGATATGTTTTTATTTTTGTTGGTATGTACATATGTATATACTTATTATTTATCTATATATTGTTTTCACCTTTGTATTATATAAAATTGTTTTTTTTTATTTATATTTTATCTTTATTTTTTCTGGCATATTGAACTTGTGTTTGATTTTTGCTTTGCTCTTTAGTTTATTTTTCTTATTAAACAATAGTGACAGAGATTCGGAGTGTAATCTGGTCAGTGTTGCCTAACCAACAAATCGAAACTTAACACTGGCAAAAGTTTTTTCTGGAGAGAATAATCGTCACAGAATAAAAGAAAGAAAGAATAGGTCTGTCAAAATACGTAATGCTTCCAAGAAATTGTCACTTTTTTATAACATTTACAAAATGCCTGGCACTGTGCATATAGGAAAAGGAATTACAAAAAAGTAAAATTAGTAGTTGGAAAAACATTTGTCGTAAAAGGCACCTCCTTTTTTATTTTTAATTAAGTTTAACTTATTTCCTAACAACTTACATTTAATTTTTTATATTGTTAACATATAACTGAATAATATCTAAACTGTTTTAAAATGAAAAAAGATAATTATCAAAACGCAATATTCTTACGTATTGTAATTTAAGAAAAGGAGTTTTGATTGCGCCACGTAGAATACATTATTAAAATTTCTTCTCGAATTATGATGAATTATATAAAATAAACACCATATAAAAGATGACATCAAATTACAACGCGAACATAATCTTAACACTGTTGCTAGTCGTCTGCATAGATCAAGTAGTAGTTCTATAATCGTATAGTTCAATTAATTGTATTCATCCGATAATTTAAAACTAAAAAAGCTAGTGTTTGTATCGGTAAATGGACACATGACAGAAGCGATCTTTTCTAACTATCTTTTCTCCCTCTCACCGGAAGTTTCTTAGTGCCCCTGTCTCTCTACCTCTCTTTTGTGTCTGTATCATCGGAAGAAACGAAATTTCATAAAGAATTAATAAACCGGAATATTCAATTCATAAACCGGAAGCTTCGCTTATGCTTCAACACCGCGTTCGTGGTTTCACTTTTTCTCATTTCGCTCCCCATCCGAAACATCCGTTATGAACCTCGCTTCAATTAAAAATTTATATTAGTTTAATATTTTAAACATTTCCGAGTTTTAATTAGTTTGAAAAATTAAAAGAACAGAGTTTTTAAATATCAAAAATTTACATATTGTTATAAAAAGATAAGAAGATACGTTAATTTGTAAACATATGAAGCTAGATTATGCAATATTTATTTTATTTTTCATTAGATTTTTGAACTTTTTTTGCAAAGTTCAAATTTATGGTTACTAAACTATACAAATTGCATTATGTTTTAAAATGTTTTACACACATGTTAAAAAATAAATCGGATTTGATTCCAGACGCGTTTGCACCGTTCAGATATTAATAATATTTTAAATATTAATCTTACTTATTTATTTAACAGACATGTTTACGTCATTTAGAACGTATAAAGGAATTTCACATGTTGATCGTAATTAAAATATATGACATTTTATACAAATGTCCCGTAAGGAGTGGACCAACGAAATATCGGTGATAGAGGGGGTTATTATACATAAGAAACAATAATATTTTATTATCCTAGGCCTAATAGTTTTAGAGATATGATTTTTTAAATATTTTTTTAATATTTTCGTTACTAACAAAATTTTATTATGTATTATTACTATTCTTGCTTTTTTATTGTCCAAGATTTTTAAGAGAACATTCGTCTTCCTAATTAAAATGTTATTCATTCGTTATTATTGGCAACATAAAAATTTAACGCTGAAACATGTGCATTTGTTTAATTACAAAACATAAAAAGTATAGCAACCTTGTCGAAATTTATTTCAAAAACATCTACAATTCACACAGATTTCTAAAAGGTGTAATATTCTGGTATTAAGTAATTTTATAACATGTTTTTTATTCCTTAACCCATACTATTGATAAAATAAATAATAAATTTTCAAATTATCGGAAGACAAAAGTACCAAAAACTAGAACGCTTCTGAAATTCACTTTGCTTCATTTCCCCATTACAAAACCGTACATTACACATATGTTGTGTGGTACATATGTTCTGTGGTCAACATATGTTCTGTGGTACATCAGAAATTAAAAAAGGAACTGTCACCTGTCAAGTGTATTTGGAAAATTAAGGTTAGGTTTTAGGTAAAAAAAATGATTATGGTTTCGTTAATATAAATATTGTATTAAAAATGTCGGTGAAAAGTATTGCCACGAAACTTCCCAGAATTTCCAATATTCCAATTAATGTTAAATTACCAGAAAGATTTAAAGGTACAATAGTCGAAACATGGGTAAAATATTGGAAGAATTTGTTCATCGACTACACCCAAATGTTAAAAGATTTAAGGACTGATATGCAAGATGACCCCCGAAAGTCATTTTATTATGTAACTACAATCGCTGGATTATATACTTTACACAAAAACACACCAACGGAAAGCGACTTCGACCAAGATTTAAAGAAAACTTCCAATGAAATGATCTTAGTCGGCGAAGAGTGTCGGAAACCCGAAAGTTACGATCACCTACGATACTTACAGATTTGTAATAATCAAGGCCTATTACGATATGCAAATGCTGGTATAATTTCTTTCATATATCTGGCTGATTATAATGAAAAGTGCTCAAATTATAAAGCGAAATGCAGCTACCTTACGCCATCATACTTTTCATTTCCTAACAGAATCGTTGATGTTGGCTTCATAGGAAAATGGTGGAATTTATTCATGAAGACAACAGACTATGATATTAATATATGAATATGTTGAATTTTTAATGATAGCTAGAATGTTATGTTAATACATTATTAAAAAAATAATTTGCCTTTTATTATTGTCCATTAGTAGTTAGTGATGGTTTATTTTATTTAATTCTTACTACCTTGGAGAGTTGAACTAATAATAAAGACAAAAGTGAATTTGTTTTGTTGTTCCACTTCCTCGTTTCAATTATTCAATCTTCATAAAATTGGGCATACGTATAACCTGTGTAAGGGAGATAAATCTTTCTTTCTGGAAAATACCAATCCCATGCGAACAATGCCACAGGTTATTTATCATTATATAATATGTATAATTAGTTAAATATTGTAGAAAATAAAATAGGTAAAAAGGTACAAGTTATTTTAATGTTCTATTTTTTATTCAAAGTTTACGTTTTATTCCTTGTTCTACTTTTTATTCAAGGTTTTCTTGCTATTTGCATAATGACTCTTAATCAGATTTTTTAAAGATAAAAAATTAGCTTTCAGTAATTTTTAGGATTTATGGAATTCTCATAAGAAAAAATAGAACCCTTATAAGATCACTTGTGAGTGATTTTGTAATAAGATAGAAACTTAAAATTTGCCATAGTAATACATATTACTAACCCACATAATTTGCACTAGAAATTTTTTTTACAAATTTTTTTTTACAGTTAAATTTTTTCCTAATTTGAAATTGCATATTTAAAAACATATTTTAAAAATTACGCAACAAATAAGTGTGGAGAATGCATAGCGCATTCTGAAATTACTAAACCAAAAATCATGAAAAAACAAGATTGGTAAAATCTGACTAGAAGATTACAGAAAAATTATAGAAATTACTCTGGATCTTATAATTACTTAAATATTCACCATGTTTTTATGCCTGTGAAGATATTATGATATAGTAGGCAAATTTTGTATTTGTAAACATTTAAGGATACATAGTATTTATATTAAACTATTTACAAATACAAATTTTGTATTGAAAAATTTGTATTTGTAAATAGTTTGATAGAAATACTACGTACCCTTAAATGTTTACACGTGTCTATATGTATACCAAACCTTGGAGTGTGGTTCTACTCGTACTTGACAGATTTTAATATTGGGTTTAATATGAGGTCTAGGTGAATCTAATGGTTTTAAGAGGTTGAAGCATAGATTAACAAAATAGATCATTGAGCTGCAGACTTATTAATATCAGTTGCCCGTGAGAAGTCCCTTATTAAATTAATGAGGCTGCTAACCTTTCATGTAAATCTATAATCTGCATACCGAATAAATGGTGCAATTTTTTCTTGAGATTTAATATTGTTGCAAACATTTTACTTACAAGCCACAACTTGATAGATGCAATAAAATTAAGTACAGTATTTAAAATAATACACAGTATTAAAATAATACTTGTGGTAAGCTTCATTAAAATTGAATTTTATGATGGTTTCTTTTTGTTTCTGCTGAAATTATGGATACGAAAAAAGTATAGGTATTTTCTGGTTGATTCTACTAAATTTTACTAAAATGAGATGGGTATTTTTTACCAAATTGAAATAAACTTATACATTGGCAGATAGAAAGCACATACAATTTTATTAATTAAAATTACAAAATGAAATCATTTTATCAATGCAACTTTATTTTAACTAGTAAAATTCATTCATTCTGCTTATGCACTGGAATGAATAATTTTTTGAACAATATATTGTTTGGTATTTACTATCTTATTTCTACTGCATATGTCTTCAGTTTACAAGAATTAAGATTATTTGTATTCCTAGTATCATCTTTCACTGATTTGTCTTTTCTGCCTGTATTGGTAATTTACATTACCTTGAAGTTTGATGGCATCATATTTATTTTAATTTTTAACCTATATGAAATCTTACACAAAGCTAAGCGTAGATGGCACCATTAAAGTAAGACCTAAACAAAACTAGCTGTCAAAAAAGTGGTAGATTTTTGTGGCGTGCAAAGTTGAAAACTTTCATGCGAGGAAAAAACAGTCAAAAATTACAGATATTAAACAATATTAGAATTAAAAAATCGGAATACAATGAATGCTCTGAAAAAAGCCGAGGCTATGTTTTATTTTCTTAAAGTTTTTGCAACGCACAGCTGTTTCCCACAGCTTCCTACATTGTTTGTCCTTAGGGAATAAATGGATAACTATATTTTCAACTCTTTCAACCAGAACAGCATCCAAGTGCACAACACTGCTGCATGGTTATTATATATTGAGATTTAATCTTCAAAAAACTGATTAAATCTCAATTTATAATATAATATATTCAATACTTCTGAAGACAGATGGATATAAATTACAAAATGTCACATCATGTTTATCTATGATGTTTACGTTATAGTACAGGTAGCCCTCTAGTGGGAGAATTTGACCGTAAGGTTCCCTATTTTGTCCAAAATAAATGGCAACACCTTCCGTGACAGATATATAACTATCCAGTGATATAGCCTCTTCATCAATGATATAAGACATATTTTTTTATACATATCTGTTAATATATAAGATACTATCCAAACTGAAACAAAATAAAATTGGTTTTACAATGTGCTAAAAATTACTTTTCATATGACATTCCGTTCAATCTGATAAAACAGACCCCACAAATAGAAAAAAAAAACGCAGAGAAAAGAAAAAAAACATTTTGACACTAGAGCTAGGTGTTGTGGATAAGTAATTTATATAAAATTATGGCAATTTTCTAGTCGACAATATGTATAGTTTCTGAGAAAAACACCCGTGGCACATAGATGAACTAAGAAGGCTAATTATAAGGATTTTACATTTTTATATTGGAGCCTTAGAATGATGAGAATATCATCACAGAATATTCCGAATTAGGGGAGAAATAATTTGATAAATTAAATAAAAATAATATACTCAAAAAGAACAAAACAACAAGTGTAAAGATTGAAATGTGCTTTAAAACAGATCCCGAGAGTGCTATGCAAAGGTAATATTTAAGTTGAGTTGCACTTGTTTTAAAGGGAAAAGAAAAGATGAAATGTTATAAAGATACATTTATTTTTAGAAAATATCTTAAGAATTACAGCAAAAAGTATTTGGTTATAATTTTACATATTTCTTGTCCATTTCAAATTCATATACTGTCTATCGTATCGTATCGGTCTATCATAGATGATGAACAATTATCGGTGAAAACAGAACATAGTATATGTAATACTTTAACACAAACATCCCACAACAAATTAGAAAGACCCTAGTCGACTCTCAGCAACTGATTCAACAGTTGTTAACGCTAGAACAAAGCATAACGGAAAACACACGCTGACACAGATGGCAAACAGACAAAGGTCATATGTAAGTTTTGTTGCATTTATTTTAAAGGGAAAATAAATAAAAAAGAAATGACAATAGTGTTATATAAAATATAAAACTAACATTAAAAGTGAAGAACACAATGCATACATTAGATGATGCAAAATTAATAGCAGTTAAAAAAGAATACATTAACATTCTATACATAGCATTTAAAAATTTTTTGAACAGAGGCTTAAGTCACCATGAATTCTGTGAAATTGCCTTTTTAACAATCTTTATAAAATAAGAGGATGAACCCAGAATTCTCTAAAATGTCTTCAATACATTAAAACATATCGCAACTATTCACTTCCATAACAAGTTTCTCACTAGAGTTCTGTGCGTAGACTGTAGGCAGGTGTGGAACGTATGCATTGAGCTGGTAGACAATTGGCCACCAACTTTCGCCAAGGAAAGTTGGCAGTCAGTCGTCTCTTTACCAAAAATCGGACCCCTGCATTAGGTCTTACAATTTATTTGCTAGTTAAGAAATATATCTATTTTTTTCATTCACAAAAACTGTACCAGTCATATATATGTAATTTTTTCACCTATATTGCCCTAAACACAGAATCCTGTGGCATCAAAAACAATAGTCACACCTACAAAAATATTGGACAACTAAATATTTGACGGCTAATACTGGACGCATATATCAGCGATGGTGGCTTAATTTGAATTTAACATATATCTTTATTTTCATAAACTCCAGCCCAGAAATTTAAATTTTTCAATTTATCACACATAACTTGTTTAAGACATTAACATGGAAGCCAGGTAACATATACCTCATTTACACTTAAACTTATATTTATGTCCCAAAATTCAAATTTAAATTAACTAATTAAGGACTTGTGTTTTTAAAATATGGGCAACAGAAAGAGTAGCTAATTTATTATATTGACTTTAATTTGCCAAATATTTTTAAACTCTCGTCATTCAAAACTCCCTTATAGTTTTATTGAAATTTAAAGTCGTGGATGAAAGTTATCTGTTTATAACTAAAAATGTTTGATAAAGCAATTTCTTCCAATCATTTTAATTACATGAAGAGGGCATAAAGACATTATAAAAATGTCCAAAATTAAATTTGAAGAACTTAATTTTGGTCCTTTATTATTTAGTCATCTATAAATTAAAAGACTTAGCTTTTTAAATTGCAGCGAAATTTAGAATGCCAAAAAGAACCTGGGCTAATGATGAAAAAACCCAAGATATATTCTGTTACTAATGGTTCTATCTTTACCTGTAGTAACATCTAATGGATGAATTATACTTTAAAATTACAATGTCGTAAGAGTAAGCTACTAAAACCTGTTAATATGTGTAGAAAACTGTGACTAAATATGAGATCTTTCACAGCTTCATCATCAATTTAGACGTAGATTTTACCCAAGCATAACCAGAAATGTTCGGGTAATCATATTTTAATAATTTTAAATCTTATGAAAAACACAAATTTTGAAATTTCATGTTTCCAAAATGTTTATTGTTCTAGTTTGCCCAATCAAATTATTTGTGTCTCTTAAATATAAGTTATGAACACATAAACTGCAATGAATACACAATACCTTAGTAATATAAGAATGTATTATATTAATATCAGATTCAATACTTACAACAAAGTTTGACAAAGCATTGTTATAATTATATGTATATTTCTATTTTATTGAGGCACAATTTTATTATATTTAGGAACTGTAATATTTCAGTAATCATTTAAAAATTGTTAATTATTGTAACAAGAGAAATTTTCATAAAGCCATTTTTTATGTACTAAATAAACAATCAGATATTATGTATAGTTCCATAATGTTGAAACCATTTATAGTTCCATTGTATAGTTCCATAATGTTAGAATAACTTACAATTTTAGTTCAAAACTATATCAAACAAATATAACCAAACAAATATATATATATAATATATACCAAACAAATATATATTTTATGCAAAACTAATTCGGGAAGCAAAGGAAGTTAAACGAGTAGTAGGAATTGCCCAGAAAACGGAATATTCAAATCAATTTAAAATTTCAGTATTCTTTTAGCATCTCAGTATATCTTTTTATTGCAACTATAAAAAGATATCCAGGGTAATATTTTTCTCGTTTATGTACTCATATATGTAAGTCCCACCTAGAACTGCTGGGTTGACTTTATAGTTAGATATTATAAATTTGTTTCAGTATTACTAAATACTACAGATATTCAATATGTACGATTTCCATATATTTCAACAGCAGACAAAAATAATGCGCCATCTAGTGGCTCGAGTTTATATTATCTGTATACTTGAAAATCAAGGAGTTTATTAATATAGTTATATAAAATTTCATTATTTTTTAGCAATGTAGCGATGGATAATATGGGTGATGTTTATGAAATTTAATTTAATTTAATATTTTTTGAATGAATATTGTTCACACAGTTTTCTTTAATTTTCTCCTTAATATTGCTTAGGAACGAGTATGTTAAAATCTAAATATAATTTACAAGTCATTATACATATTGCTTATGTTTTCTTTAGAGTCTGAAATTAATCTAGTTTTAACATTAAATACTTTAATTTTAAAATAATTCTATTATCTTAAAAATATTATTTAACATCAAATTGCTTTACTGCCCTCTCATTAATAAACAGTCAGGATGATAACAATACATTTTTTTAAATATATTAGGATATTTACAAAATTGCAACCATTATTTAAAGTGCAAAGCTCATCCCTATATTGATTAAGATTTTCAATTCTATTAAAATAAAAGGCCCATTCCATTCAAAAATTAATTTGCAAAGAATTTTATCATTATGTACAAATGTTTAATGAATATGAAAAAAGTAATATTCCAATTTATTTGAACTACTTATTTGTTTATTTGCATCATGACTCTTCCATTTAAAACATTCGTTTTATTATGCAAATTTTTGTTGGAACTAAATATGGCGTTAGTTTAAAACAAATAAAAATTAAAGGAACATAGGATTAGCTCCAGTAAATTTATATTAAATATAAAAACTGAACATGGAAACTTACTTTTGGCCCAATAAATCCTTGTTTCAAAAATATTTCATCTCAAAATGATCTGAACATATCCCACATATTTTCCCATCCATTTTCTTTAAATTGAAGGAAAGTCATAATATTAAATTAAGCTTTTCAAATGAAATTAAATACTGTAGGCACAATAAATAAAAATACGAAGTAAAATTTTTCAGTATGTACTTAGAAGTCTTTTGGAAATCTGTAGGTTTATGTTACTTCTCTTGTTTATAATTAATAAATTCATACTAGACTGATTTTAAACATTTCGCAAGAAAATTATACAAAAACTATAAAAGCAATCTCTTAGCAAATAAATGCACACAATTTGTAAATATAAATTTGAAACATTTCACATTTTATCAATTGACACTATGGACATTGTTAATATTCTTGTGATCAATTTCAGAGTAGCGCTCTAAATATTACTTTATAATATTTGGTATTACTAACTAGTTTATTATTTTGAAAAGCCAAAAGTTTGAACCAATTTTGAATTATTAAGGTGTTAGTCTTGTCCAATCCCACAAATTTAATAGATTATACAAAAACAAAAGAAAAAATATGCCACAGGGCCATTTCTTTTTTTTTTTCAAATTCAAATTCCATTTACTTTTACATGCCAACCATGAATTCCTAATTTAATCTGAAATAATGTTTTCAATTCTCTTTTATTCTTTTGTTGTTAATCTTTATTGCTGAGTATCTAATTATAGCAAAAAGAAACATATTTTACCTAACTAAATTTATATGATGTCTTAATCTTCTTTAGCAGCTATTGTTAATTACTGGAGCATGTAGAAAAAATACTTTCTTTATATGGTATATCTTCTTTTATATAATGGGTTCATCTTAATTTACTATACATATTTTGCAAAAATGAGTTTCCATTCCACAATTAATTTTAAAAAGTCTAAAGATTGGTTCCCAATCAGAAAATGTAACATCGGCTGGTTTTAAATGTCTTCTCAACCTTGGTATCTTTGAGAGAACCTCTGCTTCCGATACCTCATCATAAAAATCGATAAATATTGAAAAAACCAATTTCAACTCTTTAGTGTTTGCCGAAAGCAAAGTATTTGTCTGCACAATCTTGAACAATGAAGCTATATCTTGATTAGATTGCAATATAGTTCAGAGTTCTACAATGAATAGCTCAAAACATTCCCATATACCTTTTTGAAATTCAATTCTTATTGCGAGTTCTGCATTTATGACCTCACCACCGGGCCATTCATTTTTTAAGACAAACTTGTTTTTCTAGTGGAATACCATTGTCCTTTAATTTTTTCAAGACAAGATAAAAGGTAGTAGGCTTTTTCTACAAAATGAGTTCTTTTCTTCAATATAAGGATTAAATGCTCCTATTTTTATAAATAGTTGATACAACACTCAAGCCTTTATTTTGCAATGCAACTTGAGCACAATTTATTTTCCTCATAGATAGTAAAGAACAGCAGGCAGAAGATTTTCTATAGCACCTCGGATGTGTCTTAAATTTTCTCATAGATCACATAATTCCTCAATTGCAGCGTCAACCCCATCAAAATTTTCTGCCAATGCTTTTAGTGTTACATAATGCGTAGTTGAGAGTCTTTCAATAGATGCTTTGCTGTGTTTGATAAGCACTTCCCAGTAGCTAGTGGAAGTAAAGAAAAAATGTAAAAATTGTGTCTACTGTTTGGAAAAATTTTACATAAGATAAATGTATACAAATGAACGGTACAAATGAATGTTGACCACATAAATTAATTAAACGATCAATACATTAAAAAAATTGCTTTTTGTTCATTTTTTGGTAAAAATTATACCCCTCCATGTACGCCGCTTGTAACAGCTGCATTGTTATAACCTTGGGAACAAAATGTCATAACATCTTAACTGTCATTTTCAAGCTTTTTAAAAATTTTATCACTTAGATCAGCAGTTTTTGTTCGTTTTGGAGGGAAACATCCAAGGAACACTTTTTATTATAAATTTTCATACAAAAAATCACTTTAGATATTTGATCATTATGTGAAATATTTGCTCGATTTAATTTCATTGACAAGCTTAGATTTTATGTGGTTCACTGAATTTTGTGACATTTTTGTGTTGATTTCTTTTATTTCCTACACTGCAATGTCAATAAATCTATTTTGTGATATTAAAAGGCCTTTTTCCTGTATTCGAGTAATAGCAAATCCAAATCTTTCTTGCATACAAAAATAGTTCCTTTTCTTATTAATTTTGTCTAATACTGGAATGTGTTCCAGAATTTCCAATCCGTGTACCAAATATTGAAAACCAATACCAGAATTGACAAAGGTACGATATTGAGTGTCCTAGGTATGAATGTGGTTTTTTGTATATCACTCAATATTTTTACCAAGTGTTATAAATACATTTATCACATTTTACATGATTGACAAATACACACACACAATCGCAAACATCTTCTTGGAGATTGCTTCGCGGGATAAAAGATTTCCAAGTACAGGTATATTTATTTGTTTTTCTACATATGAATGTTGCAAGTAATAAATAAATAGAGAATATGTAGAATAAAAATTTTATGTAGCAATAAAATAAACATATTAAAAAATAGATCTTCACAATCATTTATTGCCTCGCAAGTGAATCTGGCTAACTTCTTTATAAAAAAAATTGTGTTTTCCTTATATATATTATGAATTTTTACAAATTAATTCTGTAGTTTGCTTATATTTCTTTAACTGTATGAAATAAAATTTAAAAAATTTAAAAACAGATACTTCACAATCATTTATTGTCTCGAATGGGAATCTGGCTAATTTCTGTAAAAAAAAAAAAACTAGTGTTTTCTTTATATAAAATGTGGATTTTTACAAATTTATTCTTCTGTATTTAAACTTGAACTAATGCAAGTAAATTAATATTTATGATATCGATAATATATATGTTAACATACAAAAAAAATTTCACACTTTATGTACATAATATTTTGTACATTTTACAATCAATGTTATTATGATCGTGATCAACAAAATAGCACAGAGACAAATGTGCACCATTTTATTTTTATCAGTGATCACCTTCGTGAGATGAAAAATCTCAAGAACATTGTCCATATATGTCCTAATAAATATTCACTACGTATTTGATAATACAATATATTAAAATTACTAAGAACACATTTTTCTTGACAATGTAAACAACATCTAAGTTGACAAGTTTCAAGCCATTTACCCTCGAACTATTTATTATTATATATATAAAAAAGATTTATAAGCTATTCAAAACATCTTTTTTGTATATCAACTGCAATATATATATATATATATATATATTTAGCAGTTGATATACAATTAACAATCCTTTCGAATAGAGTATCATTGTCAATTACACATATGAACACATTGGTAAAAGTTGTTATCCATTCAATCGAATTGGACAAATAGCCACACATAACAAGTAGATAAAATTTGTTTCCTTTTTATTAAATTATCATAAATCCATCAATTGTATGTTGTCAATAAATTAATAAATAAAAGATGAAAGTGTTTATGGTGAGGACGCTTGTGCGCTGAAGTGAACTTGAGGTGTAATTATTTTTAAGTTTAATGTAAAATGGTAATTAGAAGCTGACGGAAATATTTGTAATATTTAAAACAGCATCAAAAAATTTCTATATTTTACGTTTTCCTAAAGAAACGTAAACGTAGTATAATTGAGACATTTTGCTACGTTTAGAAATCTATATGGTATTCAAATGTTTAAACACAAAAAAAGTTTGAACTGACTGGTCTATTTCTCCTTATATACAATCCTTGCAAGAGGTTATACTTTCAAGAATATATATTTAAATTTTTATGTCAAAAAACCCAAATACAGTTTTAAACAACAGACTGCATATTATTCTATTTTTATGAGCGAGCAATTTTTGTATGGAGAGGTGATATGTGTACCAGTGCTGCTTATTGCACCCTTTTGGGTCGACAGCGTTCGAATGAACGATGTTTTGTTAGTATTGTAATAATTTGGTCAATAATTAAAATTTGAAAAAGCATTGAAATATATTTTAATCATTTTTACAAAAAGAATTTATATGAATCGTTATTTTTATTGTCATCAATGATTTAGTTGCAAAATCGAATTAAAAAACGAAATTGTTATGAAAAATTTTTATGTAACAATTTTTGAAAATTGTCTATAATTTTCTTTCAACATTCACGCTATGATCGAAATTTGTAATAATTGCTTCAGGTTTTTTTGGATGTAGGGCTAGATCAGTCACTCAAGTTTTTTTATATGATCATGTTTGTGTAACGTGTGCATTAACATATTAAATATCAATATTCTATTTTCTCTGTTTATTGATGCTGATCTGTGTTTGAATATTTGAGTAAATTATAGTCTTATAAGCGAGAGCAAGAAGTGTAGCCAGTCTCAATTAAGAATAAAAATATTACTTGTAGGTTGACAAAATCTTCTAAAACTCAAACTTGTACACTATTCATAAGTTGAAAACCTATTGAACACGCAATTCTATTTAAAGTCACTTCCTAATACGCTTTTTCTGTGCAAGAAATACAACAACAATGAGAAAAAAGGACCATCTTATGGATCTGAAATTGACAAAAAATAGCGAGGAAATAATTTTAATTTCCTAAGACAAAACATACATTAGAAATTCCTTCGCATCTTTCTCAAAATGGCTTTTTCTAAATTATCTCTGTTAATTACTTGAACACAATTGTAGAATTCAACTCCTTTTTTTTAATGATAATTAAATGAAACTACGTGATGTAGCAAATATAACTTAATTATAAATAGGTTAATCTTGTAAACACACCACAACTTTTAAAACATAAAATTTATTGCTCACAATTAATGAAACTACATAATGTAAAAAGCTAATAACATCACTATTACTATTATTATATTACAGGCTATTAGCAAAGATCTTTACTAATAGCCCACCTGAAGATGTTGTAATACAACAAAACCTAGGTCATGGTAAAGAACTGAAAGAAAGTAAAAATAATACTAAATCACGTAGTTTCATTTAATTGTGAATAATGAATTTCTACAAAATTAACGGCAAGTATATTCAATCCTTTTTTTTAATTCGCGTAATCAGTGATTGGCATGAAATAAAGTAATCTTGTTTCTTTTGGAAAATGAAGTTTTACTTATTAATATTCTTGACTGATGGAAAAAACTTGAAACAACTGAAAATTTCACAACAATATATTAGATTAACAAAAGAAATTACAATGTTTTACAGAGGAGAAAAGCATAACTTTGGGACAGGGTTTATAGTTTCAAAACATCACAAATTTTATTTTGGTTAAAAGAACGAATTTGCACCCTCAGATTGAAGGGTATTTTGACATTGACGAATTGAAGGGGATTGACATACTCCAACAGAAGATTCGGAAGAGGAAGAAAAAGAAAACTGCCATGAACAACTAGAGTTATTATGGGACAAAACTATGTTTATAAAAGATTTTAATGGCAAAAGTGGAAGGAAGACTCATACAACAGTGGTTAGAAAAGAGAGTTTATATGAGGAATCAAAAGGCAGACACTTAGCAGCCAGTAAAAATAGTAGCAAATTACGTTCTGCATAAAAGACGTATGAGACAAGAGGTCTCCATCTTCATCCGATCATTATATCATCAAAATCAGATACAGACAATGATTGGTAAACTGCAGAAAGGAAGCGGGAGAGAACATTTCAGATCTAATAGACAGTGTATAAAAATAAAATATGAGGAAATTGTATTAAGTGATATTAAATAAAAAATTGGAGATAGTTCTCACAAGTGTAAAACAGAAAACATTCAACAGTAGTGAACTATCGAATCAGAAACTCTAAAAGAAACAGTGATAGAGAAGGATAACAGCATTGGTTAAGTATGGAGGCAAGGAAATAATTTATTTATCTACTTTAATGTATCTAATTGATACATAAGGTGGACTTATTGCTACAAGAGCAATCTCTTACAGCGAACCACAACACCAGTCCAGCCCCGTTCGATGAACGGCCGGGAATCGAACCCGGGTCGCCGCGGTGCGTCGCATCGTCAAAGGCCGTATGCCTTGTGATCAACCCAACACACCACGGCAACGACGATAATTGCCTGAAGGCTGGCAAATGGTAATAATATATCTAAAGATAATATGTCTTAAAAAGAAAATATTAATAGAGAAATTTCTCTTTTAATATTTTGCATCAATATTTTTAAATAAAAGCAATTCAGAGATTAACATTGTACTTTTCATTTGACAATAGACTAAATTTTTTCCTCAAAAGTAATTTTGAAAAAATTCCATAAATTCAACAAAGATATCACCAGTTGACTATAAACAAGCCTAACAGCGTTGAAAAAAGAAAGATGTTTGAGATCCCGAAAAAACTATAATTTTTTTAGGTTTCAAGATTTATTATCTTAAACTTAACCAAAGCACGTGCAAAAGTAGGAATCCAAAACTCAATTACTGGAGAGTTTACTTAGAAAATGTAATTAGAACATTAATATTCATGCTAGAGAAGAAACAAAATTGATCAATATTTTGCATTTGTAGATCATTTGGTACTGTTGAGCAGAATTCTAATATCACGGAGAGTGCTTTAATACGTTCATTCCCAACCACATAATATCGCATGGTCCGCCGATTTGAAATATGGCTGACCACCGGATATTGCATTATATGCTCGATTTGTTATTGGCCACTCAGGTAAGGTAATAAGTGGGGATGCTATAATTCATCAATCTTTGGCTGTATTTAATTTTAATGGCTTAAAATAAGTGGTGATGGCTTGAAATGTCAGTTACTTTTATTGTTGCTCAGTACACTTATCGTCATCATATCGGCCATTTAATTTTGAATTGTTTCTTTTTCATTACGTTTGATTTTGAATTTTTTGTAATGTGTATATCGATTTTAACATGTGAAATTAGTTATCAAGACCAAGAACTAGTCGATCTATTTGTGTACATAAAACACATGTGACTTCTTTGACTTAAAAAGGATTATTTAATGATTCAGGATTTTCCGCCTGTCCTGGCCTTCGGGTTTAATGCCTCATTCACAACCTTAGCACTGAATGTGTTAAAGAACAATTATCTTCAAAGGAAGTGGATGCAACATTTAATAATAATACAACAAAATATATGACATAATAATATCCATAAAAATGTAGATAATCAAACGTTTTGATATTTGAATTCAAATATGTAAGATTACTAAGTTTATAAAAAAATGAAATGGGAATTAAAATTAGGGTAGAGATCTTGACAGGAAACAGATTATAATACGATTTGCAGAACCTGCTGAAATCCATCTGTTTAATAACAAACTAAAAGTGTACAAAGTGGTCATTTGACCTAAAGTAAAGTACATTTGTACAGTGGATTGGAAACATGGAAAATAAATTAGAGGAAGTCTGACCTATTGAAATTTAGGAAAGGAAAATATGGAGAAAAATTTTGGGAGCAGTCTGTGAGAATAGGTAACGAAGAATATGAACAAATAGATATTCTAAATAAATATGTGGAAATGGACAGTGTTACAGAAAAAAATCTCTCGATGGAAACCCAGGATGCTTACAGCCCAAAGAACCACGTATAGACTGAAAGACTGAGTAAACTAAAATCTTAAAAAATTAAGAATTTCAAATTGAAAGAGTATCCACTATAATAAAATGGCTTAAATTTTAAACCATTTCAGAGTTCCAGAAAGAGGATTAAATTTTTTTCAGCTTTACTGTAGTAAAAAAGGTTGAATTAAAATTTTTAAAAAAATTGCAAAAGTGGTCATTTTCAGCCCATAATATTGTAATGCTGATTTCATTTCGTAACCATTTTAATATATATAAGATTATTGAGGACGGGTTTTTCTTCTTAATATAAATAAAAAAGATCAGATTCCTTACAGTCATATGTTCGATACATTAGAAGCCAATGGTGTCATGGTCCAATCAAGTGACTATTAAACTCGTTAATCATTTATAATTTCTAATACATTCAATCGCTTTTTTTTCTAATACATCTAATAATTTACTTAATGTAACTTAATGGATTGAATGCGTACACCTACATCACATTATTTAATCGTTGGCAAATAAACATTTCACGAATAAATTGTAAAATAACTAACTAACAAATTAATTTATTTCGCCGACAATAACTCTTATTAACAATTACTAAGTTCTCAATGGATAGTACTTCATCAATGGATAGTTAATTATTTAAAGTTTTATTTTACGCTTCAATACTTAATTGAACTTCAAGTGAGTAGCATGTAAAAGAAATAAAGACAGACTATACATATAAGTTAAGAGCAGTAAAGCTAGAAAATAAAACATTTGACAACAGTACACCATTAGTACAAACATTTAGTTCAAATGTTACGGACAGCTTTGTTTTTATGCATTTAACATTTCAGTAAATTTCATATTTTATTGGAAAGAAATGCAAAATTCGATATAAAAATATGATTATAATTTTAAAAAAATGCCAAAACATTTCCCTCTATTTGAAATAAAATGTCAATTTGACAGATGTAACTAGCAAATAACATAGTAACAATATAATGTCAATTTGACAGATGTAAACTGGCGAATAACACTTTAGATGAATAAAACTTTACCAACAAAAAAAACTTTACTCATCTGATGCTGAATATATTCCGCTCATATTAGGTATCTGACGGTTGAAAAATTAAATTATGCTCTATCTGAGAAATAACGTTACTCAACTCTATTCAACTATTGAAAAACTGACCCTAAGTGAGGTAAACATTGTCTTTGGTTCTAGTTATTTAACACAGTGGTAAATTTCTGTACTAACTATTTATTATATTGTGAGTTTGCTTAAACGGAAGAGCAGAACCTGGTGTAATATGTGGTTTCAGTACCACAAGTATGTACTAAAATTACATGACCCACACTACGTTTTTCTTTTTAGAATTAATTATTTTTCAATTTTAATATTTAAAATAAAAAATAAAGCCACATACTCTTCAATTAATTTTTTAAACACACTTTTTGTGATAACCCACTGACACTTAATTTTATAAAGGTGTATCTAGAAAATAATAAATTATGTGATAACAATTTGAAATGTTACAAAACATGTATATTTTTTTAATCATTTATAATAAATATTTATTTTTTTTAATTATTAAATCTGACCACTGACAAATGTTTAGCCAATGAATGCAAATAAAACAATGCTGTTCCTGTATAAGTAAAGACTGTATTAATGTTTTACCATTAATACCGTCTTTATTACCTTTCGAGAGTACTCTCTTAAAAAGGATAATTTGGAAATTTATTGGAAGACAAAAAAATTTGAAAAAAAAATGTTTTATTCAAAATACAGTTGTATTTTCGTAAATACATACTTAAAATCAAAATATAGTATCATCAACTTTACTATGAGTAAAAAAAATCATCTCAATAATTATTCAAAAATAAACAGTTTCATTAATTATAATAGAATTTTAACACATTTGCAGCGGAATGGCTTAATTGTGTCAAAAAATTATCACTGACGCTATCTCATATAATTTGTTTAAAATTTTTACTTTTGCACATTGTATAGTTTATCGCCCATAATAAGTAATAAGATAGGAGTATTTTTGAACATCGATTTAACAGAATTGAAATATGCTATAGTTTTCAATAATTTTATGGCAATAATGGTTCATGCTGTTACAATATAAATAGAAGACTGAAGATAGGTTTTACATCACACAATAAATATTTATTTTCATAAGATATATCTCAAATAAATTTGACAATAAAATATTATTGACAATGGCAATACATGATAAAAATTAAATCATTGCAGATATGCTAAAAAATATTTGCGAATAGTAGTTTTAACAGAGTTGAAATATGTTTCAGTTTTCAATCATTTCATGGCAATAATGGCTTATGCTTTTATAATGTAAATAGAAGATAGCTTGACATTACATAACAAATATTCATTTTTATAAGGATATACCTTAAATAAATTTCACCATAAAATATTGCTAACAATTGATAATACATGATAAAAATTAAAATCTCATGCAAATTTTTAGAATACAATAATTAAATCAAATTGTGTATTTCTCAATCACACCAACATATATTAAAAACACATACAAAGATAAATCAAATAAAATATATACACAAACGCTAAAGAAAAAGAATATTTATTATCCTTTACAAAATCAATTTCTTGCAAAAATAAAAAAAAATTGATAAAGAAAACAAATTAAAAAAGAGCATGACTATCACAATTCTTACAAATAAATTATATTGAGGTTACTTCGTCACCGTCAACTAGTCTGTGACACTAATCATATCCAGCTATGTGATCCAGAATTCCGGTAATATGCCCCATTGGAACTGCTCGAGCAGTTCATCATCATACAGGCCGAGGAGGTCGCCTTCAAAATAGTCTTCGTCTGCTGAATGAAAAAATTTAATCGTAAATTAGTATTTATAACCTATATTTATTCTATTATCATTCTTATTTATTAATAGACTAGTCCAGGTATCATTCAGAAGTCACTTAAACTCTCAACCTCAATCAGATGCCATGCAGTTATGACAGATATTTAAATATAATTATAAAAGTCCTTTTATTCTATTATAACTCTTATTTATTAATAGACTAGTCCAGGTATCATTCAGAAGTCACTTAAACTTTCAACCTCAATCAGATGCCATGCAGTTATGACAGATATTTAAATATAATTATAAAGGTCCTTTTATTCTATTATAACTCTTATTTATTAATAGACTAGTCCAGGTATCATTCAGAAGTCACTTAAACTCTCAATCTCAATCAGATGCCATGCAGTTATGATAGATATTTAAATATAAATTATAAAGGTCCTTATATTCTATTATAACTCTTATTTATTAATAGACTAGTCCAGGTATCATTCAGAAGTCACTTAAACTCTCAACCTCAATCAGATGCCATGCAGCTATGACAGATATTTAAATATAATTATAAAGGTCCTTTTATTCTATTATAACTCTTATTTATTAACAGACTAGTCCAGGTATCATTCAGAAGTCACTTAAACTCTCAACCTCAATCAGATGCCATGTAGTTATGACAGATATTTAAAAATAATTATAAAGGTCCTTTTATTCTATTATAACTCTTATTTATTAATAGACTAGTCCAGGTATCATTAAAAAATCACTTAAACTCTCAATCTCAATTAGATACCATGCAGTTATGACAGATATCTAAATATATTTATAACAGAATCTAAATAAGAGAATCGCCATAAGTGACAATAACATCCATAGTAAATTGTGAAAAGATTTAAAGTGTACAACATTAACATAACAAAAAAGAGAAAAAACCGATTTTTTGATGCTACCAACATTGATTAATTATGAGATTGTAATTAATTATATGAGTACCTCATTTAACAACCTTAGTGTTGATTGCCGCCCCAAACTTTCCATTACATATAGTATATGAAATGGAAAGTTTGTGGCTGTATTTGACACAAATTAATAAATTCCAGATGTACCACAATTTGTTGGCATAAGCATCAAAAAAGTGCAACAAATATAAAGAAACCTTAACAAAAACGCCAACAATTTTATTAATTTTGTTAAAGTTTAAAACCTGTTTCATACATTTGATTTTTCTAATTTTGACTGAAAATAATGACTATTAAATTAATAACTGAATGGTGATTTCAATTGATTGAGTTTAAATACATTAAATAATATAAAGCGATAAATAAATGAACAATCAATTTTAAATCACTCACAAATTAAATTCATAAAAATATTCAGTAAATAAACTTGTAAATGTTGTATACGAAGACAACTAAATATACGATAAATCAAATAAATATAGTTGTACACGAAGACAACTAAATATATGATAAATCAAATAAATATAGTTGTACACGAAGACTACTAAATATATGATAAATCAAATAAATATAGTTGTACACGAAGACAACTAAATATACGATAAATCAAATAAATATAGTTGTACACGAAGACAACTAAATATACGATAAATCAAATAAATATAGTTGTACACGAAGACTACTAAATATATGATAAATCAAATAAATATAGTTGTACACGAAGACAACTAAATATACGATAAATCAAATAAATATAGTTGTACACGAAGACTACTAAATATATGATAAATCAAATAAATATAGTTGTACACGAAGACAACTAAATATACGATAAATCAAATAAATATAGTTGTACACGAAGACAACTAAATATATGATAAATCAAATAAATATAGTTGTACACGAAGACAACTAAATATACGATAAATCAAATAAATATAGTTGTACACGAAGACTACTAAATATATGATAAATCAAATAAATATAGTTGTACACGAAGACAACTAAATATACGATAAATCAAATAAATATAGTTGTACACGAAGACTACTAAATATATGATAAATCAAATAAATATAGTTGTACACGAAGACTACTAAATATATGATAAATCAAATAAATATAGTTGTACACGAAGACTACTAAATATATGATAAATCAAATAAATATAGTTGTACACGAAGACAACTAAATATACGATAAATCAAATAAATATAGTTGTACACGAAGACAACTAAATATATGATAAATCAAATAAATATAGTTGTACAAGAAGACAACTAAATATACGATAAATCAAATAAATATAGTTGTACACGAAGACTACTAAATATATGATAAATCAAATAAATATAGTTGTACACGAAGACAACTAAATATACGATAAATCAAATAAATATAGTTGTACACGAAGACTACTAAATATATGATAAATCGAATAAATATAGTTGTACACGAAGACAACTAAATATACGATAAATCAAATAAATATAGTTGTACACGAAGACAACTAAATATATGATAAATCAAATAAATATAGTTGTACACGAAGACAACTAAATATACGATAAATCAAATAAATATAGTTGTACACGAAGACTACTAAATATATGATAAATCAAATAAATATAGTTGTACACGAAGACAACTAAATATATGATAAATCAAATAAATATAGTTGTACACGAAGACTACTAAATATATGATAAATCAAATAAATATAGTTGTACACGAAGACAACTAAATATATGATAAATCAAATAAATATAGTTGTACACGAAGACTACTAAATATATGATAAATCAAATAAATATAGTTGTACACGAAGACTACTAAATATATGATAAATCAAATAAATATAGTTGTACACGAAGACTACTAAATATATGATAAATCAAATAAATATAGTTGTACACGAAGACTACTAAATATATGATAAATCAAATAAATATAGTTGTACACGAAGACTACTAAATATATGATAAATCAAATAAATATAGTTGTACACGAAGACTACTAAATATATGATAAATCAAATAAATATAGTTGTACACGAAGACTACTAAATATATGATAAATCAAATAAATATAGTTGTACACGAAGACTACTAAATATATGATAAATCAAATAAATATAGTTGTACACGAAGACTACTAAATATATGATAAATCAAATAAATATAGTTGTACACGAAGACTACTAAATATATGATAAATCAAATAAATATAGTTGTACACGAAGACTACTAAATATATGATAAATCAAATAAATATAGTTGTACACGAAGACTACTAAATATATGATAAATCAAATAAATATAGTTGTACACGAAGACTACTAAATATATGATAAATCAAATAAATATAGTTGTACACGAAGACTACTAAATATATGATAAATCAAATAAATATAGTTGTACACGAAGACTACTAAATATATGATAAATCAAATAAATATAGTTGTACACGAAGACTACTAAATATATGATAAATCAAATAAATATAGTTGTACACGAAGACTACTAAATATATGATAAATCAAATAAATATAGTTGTACACGAAGACTACTAAATATATGATAAATCAAATAAATATAGTTGTACACGAAGACTACTAAATATATGATAAATCAAATAAATATAGTTGTACACGAAGACTACTAAATATATGATAAATCAAATAAATATAGTTGTACACGAAGACTACTAAATATATGATAAATCAAATAAATATAGTTGTACACGAAGACTACTAAATATATGATAAATCAAATAAATATAGTTGTACACGAAGACTACTAAATATATGATAAATCAAATAAATATAGTTGTACACGAAGACAACTAAATATATGATAAATCAAATAAATATAGTTGTACACGAAGACTACTAAATATATGATAAATCAAATAAATATAGTTGTACACGAAGACAACTAAATATATGATAAATCAAATAAATATAGTTGTACACGAAGACTACTAAATATATGATAAATCAAATAAATATAGTTGTACACGAAGACAACTAAATATATGATAAATCAAATAAATATAGTTGTACACGAAGACTACTAAATATATGATAAATCAAATAAATATAGTTGTACACGAAGACTACTAAATATATGATAAATCAAATAAATATAGTTGTACACGAAGACTACTAAATATATGATAAATCAAATAAATATAGTTGTACACGAAGACAACTAAATATATGATAAATCAAATAAATATAGTTGTACACGAAGACTACTAAATATATGATAAATCAAATAAATATAGTTGTACACGAAGACTACTAAATATATGATAAATCAAATAAATATAGTTGTACACGAAGACTACTAAATATATGATAAATCAAATAAATATAGTTGTACACGAAGACAACTAAATATATGATAAATCAAATAAATATAGTTGTACACGAAGACTACTAAATATATGATAAATCAAATAAATATAGTTGTACACGAAGACTACTAAATATATGATAAATCAAATAAATATAGTTGTACACGAAGACAACTAAATATATGATAAATCAAATAAATATAGTTGTACACGAAGACTACTAAATATATGATAAATCAAATAAATATAGTTGTACACGAAGACTACTAAATATATGATAAATCAAATAAATATAGTTGTACACGAAGACAACTAAATATATGATAAATCAAATAAATATAGTTGTACACGAAGACAACTAAATATATGATAAATCAAATAAATATAGTTGTACACGAAGACAACTAAATATATGATAAATCAAATAAATATAGTTGTACACGAAGACAACTAAATATATGATAAATCAAATAAATATAGTTGTACACGAAGACTACTAAATATATGATAAATCAAATAAATATAGTTGTACACGAAGACTACTAAATATATGATAAATCAAATAAATATAGTTGTACACGAAGACTACTAAATATATGATAAATCAAATAAATATAGTTGTACACGAAGACAACTAAATATATGATAAATCAAATAAATATAGTTGTACACGAAGACTACTAAATATATGATAAATCAAATAAATATAGATCAACCTTCAATTTTATAGTGTTCAATTATGTTCACAGTTTATACAAATACTCCAATTAACTTGAAAAATATTTAAGCAATTGTAGAAATGCTGTTAAAACTACTGTCTAAAATTTTCTCAATGTTTGTTAGTTCATACCGGCATGCCTTACAATGTTTCATTAATGTATCCAAATTTTTCGCTTAATCCAAATTGTTGGTTTTAAATTTTCTAATGCACTTATTGTCGACAAGGACAGATGTAGTCCTTTTACCTATAAAATTTGGGGTCCGAAAAATTGTTTATTCTGCGCTTATTTAACGTTTTACTAATTAATTTGATTAAGTATATCGCAAATTTATGTGTCAAATTGAGTGCGTTAAACTGCTAAGAACGCACAGCGTCAATAATTCTAGGAGAAAAATGTGGGAGAACGATTAAAACGTTAAGTTGATACAAGCAAAATAAAGAAAAAACTAGTCAAGTGCGACTCAAATTCGCAGGTATCACACATCCTTAGGTATTCCACAGATATATAAAAAAACTACCAAGCACAAATAGAACTCGCACTACCAGGGTTCTGTACAGATACAGACACTTATAAATATTTATGTCTTATTCATAAACTTGTCGCTTGAAATTTACTCACATTTTATATAGCTTTGACCTAAAAATGAAACTAATGTTTATAATGTTACATATTTTATTTCTAAGGGAGAGTCTTTCACGTTGCAAAATTGCATGCAATGTCTATTAACACCATTTGTGTTAAATGCATTAAACACATAGAATTTCCATTTGAACAATGCACACACAGTTCTAAGCAGTATGAATCAAAACTACAAACCTAGTATAAAATTTAATAATTGTATAATCGGTGAAAAAACTGTGTAATAATAATTACAATATCTTTTGTATATAAGTTCTGCATCTATGTTACTAAAGACAGTATACTATATGTCTATATAATCTGCTCATTGACTTCAAAGATAAGGGTGCTTCGCTTCTATAACAGGACAGCACTACGTTGCTCTACTGGAGCAGCTTAAAGAAGCATTGAAGGAGAAAAGGCGAGGTAAACTAGAGAAAGTGTGCTGCTTTTGCATGACAATGCATCTGTACACAAGGGCCATGTTGTGAACTAACGTTTTTCAAAGTTTTTCTCAATCAAATACTTTCTCAATCAAACATGCACAAAACAATACTCACGTAAATCAAAAAACTCGTTAAAATCGGCATCCTCTGAATCAGAATCAGTATCGGGACTGCATATGGTGCGGTCAACAAAGTCCGGTCGCAGATGGTATTGGCTGTTGTCCTGTGTTGTGTCCAGTATCAGCAGGGAATGTCGGGGCAATTCCTTTGGGAAGAGTGAAATAAAAATACCTTATATCAAAAAGCAGACAAAAACAATCGTAAAGAAAATATTTGCCTTTTGCCTCTTTTTTATGTTCATCCTATGCTTAGAGATTCAAGTTTGGTTTAGCGAATGTTGGTCAATCTCTATGGTTGTGATATGAAAAGGCAATGACCATTTTCTAAGAAGCTTGATTTTTTTGTCTAGCAACCACTAATGTTCTATAGATTTCCAAATAGAGGATGTTCAAAGAAATGAAACTTAATACCGACACTTTTCCCTAAATTCAATTGCGACTGACTTACAGAGCATCAAAGTTAAAATCTGTGACTGAATGTCTTAACATATTATAATTTTACTAGTTCTATGGCTGTTTTTTAATATTTTTGCTGCGTCGCATGGTTCCCGGCAAAAGAATAGAGCCACTCCATAGATGTCCTCGAAGTGACTAAGGGAAATGTTCGGAGAATGGCAGCATCCTCTTGAGTGCAATTTCTATCAACTGCAATCAGCAACCCGTCTACCAACTGTGGTGATTATAGCAAATCCTCCTTCAGAGTATTGACAGTGAAGCTTAGGTTAAGAGTAAGTTATTTGTAAATATCAATGATTACTTGTTTTGTCCCAGTATTTTCCTATAAATATTCACAATTACTTTATCGAGGGATTTAAAGTAAATAATACAAAGAATTTAATATTTTCAAAGCAATTTATAGATAAAATATTACAAATGAATATTATTCTCACTGTGTTAATCAGCTTCATTACCCACATCTTCTCTTATATTATCTCGAATAACGGTGGTGGGGTAAAATTATTTGATGACAGCCCTACCCCAAATACCAAATGAACAACAGCCCCGAATGTTCGCATTCCTGTCAAACAGCTGCAGTAATTCCCAAGAATAAGCTCATATGTTAAGATCATATTTATCACTCGTTCACATGAAATCAAAACGTATCAGTATATAAAAGCTCGGGGACGATCGGCATCTTTTTCGTTTCGACAAATCAATCATTTCACTCATTCGTCACGTCGTGAAGATAGATGTAAAAGTATATATTTTGACGTTAAATGAAAGAGAAAGAAAACGATCAACAACTGTTTAGCCAAATATACAAGTGGATCTATATACACAATGTAGCTACTCGCAATCAAATGTGAACAGGGTAATAAAGTATACTTTAGTTAATTAGAGATAAAGTATACTTTAGTTCGCACAAAATATTTGCATAAACAAATACTTTTTTGTTTCACTTCAAAATGCTAATTTAATTTTTTTTAAATATGGCAATTTATTCCGATTTAATTATCATTATAGATATTTTATGTATAAAGTATGTGTTAGTGTATACTCTTATAGAATTTATTTTTATTTTCAAACAATAGTGCACAATGTTCAGTAATTACTTTTTATCATCACGTTGTATGACCATTGCTCAATGTATGTGCAATAAATCATTTCGTTAACAACATAATTAGCTACTGAACTAAAGATAATGAGAGATGTATATCTTTCTTGTCAAATGAATACGTCATTCTTTTCTTTTCACTGATACATTTTGCACACCTCTAATCTCTACCTAGAGATTCTCCATTTAACAATTAGATATGTATAGTAGATCTGTGACGAGGCTGAATTTTTCCCCGTAGAAGCCACAGTTTATTAACAACAATCTCATGCCGTCTTAGGTTTCCTAAATTAACTTTTCGGTATACTTCTATTACATAAGAACCATCTTGTGGCAATCATTTCTACGACCCAGCGAAACATGGTCACTTTTTGAGATTCATTTGCCTGTTGAGTATTCAATTATGGGTTGAATCTTAGGGTTTTGGTTATTAGCATTTTAATGTTATATCCCAGAGATTCCATTTTCTCAATAGGCTCTCAAAACCGTCTATCCAAAATAAAAATGTTGTTAAGCATTAAGAACCACTGGAACGGGTCAGAATTATTTCTTAAATATCTTTTTAATATGGTGGCTCCTGATGCTGTTGCATAGTAGGGGTTAAAAATATCTATAATGTCAGCAGGGCAAATCGTTAAGTACGTTTGTACAGCTGTCGCCATTTATGAATGAATGATTTTCTTTATAAATAATATTTAGTACTACTTTGCAAATATATGTAAGTGCAATCGTGAACTTAGCCCTGTCTTCATTTTCTTCACCAAAGTATTAGGTATAGATAAATTTCTTGACATGACTTCCTCTCTTGACATGTGGTTGTAACCCATGTATGACTAGGTACAAACCCTCTCATCAAATCGTTTCTTATGTTCATTATTTTTGTTTCAAAAGTCGGTCTGGACATATTAAATATTTTGCAGTCTTTTATTAGGCTCTTCTGTGTGCAATTTTACCAAAATTGTAGCTAAACCAGATGTTGGTTTACTTCTATTATTTCTGAGAAACAGATGGTGGAAATCTTAGTATTTCAAGAAACGGTTGTATGGAAAATTCAAAAAATGGCATAAATGACTGAAATTTATGGAATTTAGTCATTCGAAATTAATATATCTCCGCCTGTTCCATCGGTTCAGACTGTGTTAGCCAAAAATACATGGTCTTGACTATCACCAATCAAAATTACATTTATCCAAATAAACCAGAGTCCAAAATCGATGTGAAAGTCAATTCATCCTGAAGATATTAGCTTAATGCTTGTAGGAAGTCACAGAATATAAAGGAACACATGCACACTACACGAATGAAAACACGAATTTAGAGCAGCGGATGAAAGCTTTGCCGATAGCTGACTGACCTTTAACTATGGTCTCTGTAATTCGCAAATAAAACATTAAAACACAAAAATTCTGAGATATATACCACCGATGTTGACCGCTTAAAACCAAATGTAATAACTATTTATATCTTTATTTAGGCAGGTAATAGATTGTCATTTATTATAATATATTATGCATTTTTATTGAATAAGATTTAAGTGATATAAATATAATGTGCACTGGTGTCGATATTTTAATATTTTTAAATAACTATAATGATCAATCGGTCGTTCAAGTAATAATTATACCGTATTAGATTGTTATTTATTATAATATATTATGCATTTTAATAGATTGTTATTTAATAATAGATTGTTATTTATTGTAATATATTATGCATTTTTATTGAATAAGATTTAAGTGATATAAATATAATGTGTACTGGTGTTGATATTTTAATATTTTTAAATAACTATAATGATCAATCAGTCGTTCAAGTAATAATTATACCGTATTTATTATCTAACGTTTGAGACCTTGTAACTCGGTCCCGACTGAGTTTAGGAGAAAGTGTGCTTTTAAGTTTTATTCCTTTTAACCCTCGAAATTCATGTGTTATTAATGGCTGCAAGAAAAAAGAAGGCAAGCTTTTTCGCATTGTCTTTTACTTTCTTTACATTGATAAGATATAATGCAGTCATGGATTTGTGAACCACTCTGCTAAAATATTAATATGAAACTTTATTTTGGCAAGGATAGCTATGTTTAGAAAATTTTAAAATAAGAAAAATAATTATTGGGGCCTTTAGAGTCTTATCCTAAAACATGAAAATTGATAAACAGATTATCACGTCATCTTCATTGTTAATTAGCTTAGAGTTTAGGGTGATGGGGTTACACATATTAAAATTTATTTTAACATATTAGGTATTTGCCATTATTTTGTCAATCCATGTGTGACTGAATCCGTAGATTTGTACAAATAGTTAGTTAGCATAACGGGAACCAACCGCCTGGAAAATTACAAACTTATTTTAATAAGAGTAAAAATAATCTTCACTTTAATAAGAGTAAAAATACCTGTGGGTATTTCTACATAATAAGTGAACATTGACAATCTTTCTCATCGTACCACCTGATTCTAATGACGGAACGAGTTGATAACCTATAAATAATATTTACACGGAATTGTTCTACGATTTGATGTACCTACATATTACATTCTAATATGTTTAAGCACCTGAAAAGTTCACAAATTAGAAAGTATTTACAAGGGTGAGCAAAAAAGATCGCGGAATGGAAAAGATGGCGATAGGCGGGTGTTGCTTACTCACATAGTTGCTAATGAGACTCATTATAATGAGTATACAGTATGTATTTTCACTAAATAACGCCACTTCAATATGTAATAGTGCATCATGAGTAGATTGCAATACACCCACTTTTTTTTTAAAATCATCCCACTTTTTCCGAAATTTAAAAATTGTCATAAGTCATTAACGCGGAAATGCATCCACCTTGATAACGTAAGAAATGTGATAATATCGAATAAATACCCTTCTTAGCAATGCGATGGTGAATGTGACTACTCTAGCTTTCTCTTTAATTTAAACAGTTTTACCAAAGGTTATATAACACAAAAAAGGATAAACGATCCACAGCACGTGTTTAATATATATACCATGACCTTGAAGGTCATGGTTGTTTACAATTAGTAAATAAAAATTAATGCCATTTGAAAATCTTTAACATCCATAATTCACCCAAATATCTAAGATTATAAAAAATACTATCATCGATTATTAAATAAACTTATATGAATAACTATCAATAAGATTATTGTTTCATTTACCATTTAGATAAATTATTATGTAATTCTTAATAATAATATTAGTTTAGTCTTAATTACGATTTCAAAATAAATGTCCATGATTTATTTATTATTTAATATGGCAACACTCACAAAGGTCTATTTAAACCAATCGGAATGTTTGAATCTTTTTGAAGAGATTGACATTGCTGTTTACTACTTATTACTGTTGTAATATTGAAATGAAGTATATGAAGTTAATTAAGAATGAAACCTATGCTTTATTGTATATACAAAATTTCAGCTTAATTAAGTTATTAACCTCCAAGCTATCATCGTTCAAGCAACTCATTCTGGTTTAAAATAATCTATAGAAAATCAAATTTCGAGCTGTCATCAAGTTCCTGACAAAGCAAGGAATAAAACCGCAAGTTATATTGAATGACATGTCATCGGTTTATAGGAATTTTGCCCTAGTGAAACCATATTTACAAATAGCATATTTTAAACAAGACAGAACTTCGATAGAATACGACCTGTACTCAAGACGGCTGATCGAGGCCACCTCATCAGACATTGTTGGAAAAATTGTATTGGAATATGCCCGATTAAAGAAGCAGTTCGGAGAAATTTTGAATATTCTTCATGACCATCTTCAGTCAAAATGGGTGCCAAAAATGCTCACCCCACCGCAAAAGCAACAACATTTCGAGTGTTCATGCAACTTTTTGGATCTCTGTAGAGAGGATAGGTCAGAAATTTTAAGACAAATTGTTAATGGTGATAAAACTTGGGTTCCAAATTAAGCGACTAAATCCATGCAGTAGCATAAAAAGGATACCCCACCTCCTAAGAAGTTCAAAGTGTCGCAATCGGCCAAAAAAATCATGGCAAGATTTTCTGGGACACAGAATCCTGCTCATTGACTTCAAAGATAAAGGTGTTTCTGTCACGGGGGAATACTACTACGCTAGTCTACCGGAGCAGCTTGAAGAAGCATTGAAGCAGAAAAGATGAGGGAAATTAGAGAAGCGGGTGCTGGTTTTGCACGACAATACACCTGTATAAGAGCCATGTTGCGATAACTGCCCTTCACAAGTGTGGCTTTCAAATACTGCAATACCCACCTTACACCAGACTTGGCCCCTGTAACTATTATTTGTCACCAAAAAATGGAAAAAGAACTTCATGGAAAAACATTGCGCCATGACGATGAAGTCAAGTCTGCAACTTCAGCTTATTTTCACAAAAACATTTTTTTTGAGAGGTTCATCTTAGAAACGTATTAACTTTAAAAGTGAATATATTGAAAAGGAAAAATAGTACCACATGTTCCATCCTATTCCGCAAACATTTTGTTCTCCCCTCGAAAAATTAATTACAATATTACAAAGTAAAATATTCCTATATAACATGCTTACAGTGAAGTCTTTCCATTCTTGAATTTTGTTAAAAATGTAATAAAATAATCCATTTTCGGGTAATTTGCATTATTATCTTTGACGAGACCAACTTCCGTTTCATGCAATTATTCAGAAACGTTTTTGATAATAAAATAACAACAATAATAACATTGAGTGATAATAATTCAATACGTAAATTTTGTTTCTTAAATGATGATGTCATGCACTTGATTTCCAGATTTGGAATTATGTGGACCATAGGTATAAAAAAACTACATTTTATATGTTAAATTCAAATATTTTCATTTAATTTAAAAAGTTAAGCTCTGTTATCCATTATTTTTGCAAAAACCGGTTTTCTTTACAATTTCAGATTTAAACATTTTTTTAGATATGTCTAATGATACCCAAATCATAACTGCTGAAAAGTTCCTGAAATTGTATCATCATTAAACTATCGAAAACAACTGTGACATATAACATTTTAAGTAATGAAACAGTCGACATAGATAATTGTAATACAAGTGATTCATGTATGTATATACCTATATTCTGTAACAGAAAATAAATCACGTAAATAATTTAAATTTATTACTCACATCATCAGACTTTATCGCGGTGGAGGCCATGAATAATTTCATAGGTGTTCGCATGTTTCGTGGCCTCCGATCCAAGGATTGACAAGTGGAATTGACGAGCTCGATGCTGACGCACTCACAACCGCACACGTCTAATTCCTGCAAATACATCAATCATTTTATAGCTTCAAATTTATTTATTCAGATTTGCTACATCACTTTTCTATAATATATTCTCGTAACACTAAAGGCTTATTGCTTTAGAAATTATCAAGAAGTGAATAGCTGTGATCTTGTTTGCGTGGAGTTATTATTTTATGCACTAAATTGTTTTTCCAACACCTCCATCTTATTTTTTTTTTATCTGACTGCAAAAATAAAAAAAACCTTCAACGTCTTTTATTTAATTAATATTTACAGTATCTCTTTATAAATTATATTTGATGTCTTGTCTTGACCACGGGTAAAACAGCCTTTAAAGTTTTCCTAGAGTTTGGACCTTGGAATTTTTTATTGCAATAGCAACAAAAATGCAATTGAAAATTGTAGCTGTTTAAATTGTAGTGGGTAGTTGCTGGAAAATATTTGAATCGAAGTATGAATACGTTGCCCCTTAATCCTAGCTTCAAACAATATCTATAATGAAGTTACTATAAATTTCTATACCACTATAGATTTATCGGGCATTTAAATTTAAGAGCACCATCATTTAAATTATATTTTTAAGTTCAATTTTGTGAACAGGAAGATCGTAGATGATAATACTATTGAATGGTAATGCTGTTCAGGGAATGGTAATTTCTATTTCGGGAATTGTATCAATTAATTGGATTTTTGCACTGCTTTATCATAATTACACACAAATTTGAGATTTTCTCCGACAAATTCTCCCACTAGGGGCGCACAATCAAGTTATTGGTTGTAATATGTGAACAATGAAATTCCATACAAACGTAATAGAAAATATTAAATTTTTTAAGACATTTTAGTAAATTAATAAAAAACAACGCCCTGAGTTAAAAATTTTATGATGGTCTAGAAACAATTATCGTGTTTTACATTCAAGTTGTGAAACAGTATATCCTGAGTAAGCCCTGGCTTTGTTAGAAATTGACAATTATTGACATGATTCATGAAAACAGGCTGATGTATATTGGTCTTTTGCAGTGTATGGAATCCATTAGAATTGTGGATTAAATTCAGAGATCAATTTGCAGAGGACCGTACGGGAGGTGCAACGGCTCTACCCTGATGTAAATGTATCTACCTCCTATGACAACTTACAAAACACAAGTACCTCATGTTTTTTGTCAAATAATTAATATTTGAGACATGCATTAATCTCATTAGCATGGGTACTCTGTCACAATGGGCAGTATGTCAAAAATCACTAATAAACAAAAATTGTACATTAATCCTAGACTTAGGGCTGTTTTTTCGATACATCACATATTGGATTTTGCAAGAGTTCGGCTTCAATCAATACTTTAACATGGAGTCGTAACAATATGTTAAATGTTTTTCCTTCAAATAACAGTATGGTACGATACCAGTGATGCAACTGCTATAGCATTTCTTTCAGCTGATATTTTTCAAAAAAATAAATGGAAAATGTTTTACCGATACCTCAGGAGCATCGAGAAAATTATATCATTCTGGCTATTTTGTTAATACTTGTATGTTTATAGACCTCTTGCAGCTCAAATTTTAATTCTGGTCTATTTTCTAAAATCTTTTGCTATAATTGCATTGGCTCAAAATTTATTTGATCCAAATATCCTCTGAATTTTCATCAGCTCTCTGTAGAGATGGTAGTCTACACTTGTCAACAGTTTTTTCATCTATTGCAAGAATAGTGTCTTGTACTGAACATAACATTGAATTATGGATTTAGTCAATACGAGTAGGTACATCTACATCAGCATAGTTTTCTGCAAATTGATCTCTGGTAATTAATGGGAGTTTGTTGAAAAAGATTGATGGGCAAATTTAAAGCCTTTAACATAGGGGTTCATTTTATTCAGAATTGGCTGTAAATCAGAAAAATACGAAAATACACTGTATGGTTGTAATATATATTTTTGCAAAAATGACTCCTTTGTCAATAAAAGGGAATAATTTTTGCAACAGTTATGAACGTTACATTCTCAATTCCTCTGTTTCCAGAGTTCTTGAATGTCCATGTCTAATACAATGTTCCTCCAAATGTTGTGTTACCTTTTCTTCGGAGTCAAGGTTCCTTAACAACATACACCTAGTACTAAAATCTGCATAACAGAGCAAAGATTGTTAAAAACATTTTGAATTTTTAAAATTTTCAGTTCTCATCAAGTTTTACCGCATCAGAATCTACAAGCAGAACTGAATATAAAAAGAAAATTGAAATCTACATGAAAACAATAATTTTATCAACCATTTTTTTTATAACAGAAAACTATACTAACATTGCATCAACTGTCAACTTAATGCAATATCGAAACCGTTTTATCCTTCTGAATATTAATATTTATTTTTAAATATACATTTATAAACCACAATATAATCGGCGACTGACGATTAGTGCTCTGGCTGATGAATTTCCACATGTTGGATGCTCCTCCATCTACATGATTGTCACAGAAATGCTCAAATATCAAAAATTGTGTGCAAATTGAGTACTGAAAATATTCACTGACCACCACAAAGAGCAAAGAATGTGTAGTGGATATTGTTTTTGAACCACTATTGACAAGATAGAGATGATTTGTTTTCCCACATTGTTACCGGTGACGAAATTGAATATCCTAAACTAACGCAGAATGAAAACAACAGTCAATACAACAGCGCTATTCAAATTTACCAAAACCAAAGTTTAAGCAATTCCCGTAGTCTAGTCGAAAATTTATTGCTACCAATTTTTAAGTTAAAAAGGGTGTCATTTTGGTTGATTTCATGGAACATGGGTCAACAATTACAGCTCATATGTACTGCAAAACGTTCACCAAACTGAGACGTACGATCCAAAATCAATGATGTGCTAAACTGTCGTTTGGCATAATCCTCCTTCACAATAACGCAAGTTGTCACATTGCCACCTTAACCATGAACAAGATTCAAAATTTTCATTAGAAATTTTTGACCACTTCTATATAAACCCGAACTTGTACCTAGCGACTACTATCTCTTCTTGCATTTGAAACAGCAGCTGGGTGGCCAACAGTTTGAAAACGACGAGGAATTAAAGACTGCCATTGTCAATTGGTTCAAACAAACTTCTATGCAGAGGGGTTAAAGGAACTGGTGCAGCATTACGAAAAGTGTGTAGAATTGAATGACGATCATGCGGAAAAGTGAAGTAGATATGCAGTAAACTAAAAACTGTCAATAAGAACCTTTTCTCACAAGTTAATTTTTTTTAATGACCACAAGAGCCTTACTTTATAAATATGCCTCATACATTATATTTTAAATAAATATTGCTTCCATCTAGTGGACAAATTGTAAAAAAGAGACATGTCGCTGTTGAATAATTGTTATATTGTAATCTGCTAATTATAGTGTTAAGTTATAATTTTACGATTTTTATCGGTCAAAAAATGAGAACAGTTTCATAAAATGATATTTAATTTTCTTCTATAACATCCAATTGCATAAAAGTATGCATACAGTCAAGATAGATTGGGCAATCAATTCATATCTTTTGATTTTTGCAGAACTTTTTTCCATTCAGTTCCTTGATAATTTCTTCTCAGTCGCGCACTCTTGATAGAGTGGTCGTGGTTGCTCCGATGACTTAGGTACTAGGTTGAGGGCTTGTCTATTCTATATTCAGTCTTCCTGGTCTGAACTGCCTCCTTAGCAATGTCTCTCCATTTCTGCCGGTTCTCTGCGCTGCGAGAGTACTCAGTCACGGTAGTGTGCGTTATTGATTTAATTTAGTCCATCCATCGATGTGATTAGCCTCTTGATCTCTTGCCCTCTACGTGGTGCAGCACCATCAGTCTTTCGATTGAATGCTCGTTCCTGGATATGTGGCCAAAGAATTTTAGTATTTGCAATTGTCCAGTTGATGAAAGTCATTCCTTGACCTTGAGTTCCTTCAGGATAGCGTTGTTAGTGCGGAAAACGTTGAAATAGTGCCGTTTCATCATGGGAAAAGTGTAATTTTTCTGCTATTCCTCACTGAATTTATACTTGAAGCCAGATTTTGGTCTATTTTTTAACTAACTTAAAAAAAAAAGAGAAAGTTTCCTGGTCAATCTATTAATTTTCTTTATTTTTCCATATGTTCATTCATAACTTTTTATTCGATAGACCGATATTGAAAATTCTTTTTAAATGGTAGGGTAAAGTTCCGAAGTTGTGCCTTATAAACATGAACAAGAACTGATGATGAACTTCACAGATATTAAATTCGAGCTCGTTGTCTTATCTCGATACGTCAAAGGGTAGGATTAAACATATAAAATTTGGACTGGTTTGACCTGTCTTAATATTAGCAAGAAAGTAACAAAGTATGTACAGGTATACAAATGCATAAAGTATCAATTACGGTGAAGCCAAAATAAGGTAATATTTTTGCATATTCATATGTATGTATGCCTGCCTCCTTGCTCCATATTCTTTGGTCCAAACAAAAAGGATATTAATGAAAGGTTGAAGATAGGTAAATAAATACTAACCTACTTGCATAATAATAAAACTTAATAAAATTTTCTTTTGTGTCTTTGAAGTAAAAATAATTTAAAAAAATTATTTTGTAATTCTTCTTTAAAAAAAGACACCCTGTCCAAAAAAAAATTCTCATTAATAACACTGATTCGCATATTTATTTTCGTATAATGAAAAAACTGCTTCATTCTGGTGAATGCGATTTAATTACCTAGAGAATTTATTTCAATCATTTGCAGACAATATTATAGCCGTAGATAAAACAATAATATGTATTATGCTTTGGCAACTACGGACTATGACGTATCGCGGCGTATCACGAATCAATATGTAACATGCCGCTTTCCACCTCGAGTCGATTTTTGCCTAAGTTTGAAATTATGGTTATTATATGATGAAAACATGGTTGAAATTAAGAACTCGTGAACTAATGACTTATTTATTAAAACAATAAACCTGTTAAAGGAGATCCTACAATAAGTTTTAACAATTGTGTGGTAAAAAAGAGGAATGAGGGGAGGTATAGCAGGTCGCCAAATGATGCAAAATGAAGATCCCTGGGAGTTGAATTTGTTTTTGTTTTTGTTGTTTTAAAGCTGGTGCCGTGGAATGGACTGACTCACACCTGCAGAAGTGCTGCTATTCAAATTGGGCTTAAGGTTTCTATTGCTATAAATAGATCTATGTTCAATTCGAGAATCTAGTAGTAAACAATTTTGATAATTGAAGTAAACAAGTTGGAGAGTTTATTTGAAAGTTTCTAGAAATTTCTTAGAATGTGATTTAAATTATGTATGTGTTGTAAAATACTTCCGCTTAATAATGCGTCAAGGGTCGACAAAGACAAACAGCTGCTGTGTGCTGGAACAAAATCTATACTCTACTAATTGCAAGAAAACTAATATCTAACAAAAAACATTTTACATAAACACTTTCATTAAGCTTATAAACATGTATATATAAATATATATTTCCACCAACCTGCAACTCATGACATGCATCCACCACCTCGGCTAGTGGCGTATCCGTCATGATGCTACTCCCACGTACAACCAGTCGTCGCAGCTGATGACATGCCTTCAGCGCTCGAACACCGGTCCCCGTAAATCGGCTCAAATAGCTCAGCTCTAACTCGTGCATATCCTGACAAGCGGTAGCCACTGCGGTAATGCCTTCGTCTGTCACTCCAACTGTGTATCGGTAACAAAATTTTGTACCTGAACATTTTTTGGTAAGTGGAAATTAATAACAAAAATTTATAGTTATATCCAATTTATTTGTAGAGGAATCAGCAATTTTTTAAGCTTTTTCCCTATCATTTATCAGTACACTAATCTATCTCTAATGCCTTTGTCATCTATTGTAAGTGATATTGTATATAGATGCAAATTAAACAATAATAAAATTAATATAAGTGCTTTCAGGATGTCTCTCCTACTGAAGTCCTGTAAGCTTACTTGAATAAGAGACAACTATATAAAAAATATACCGACTACCGGTGGTCAAAACGTACAAGAGATTGTAATTGCGTACTCATATGCAACTTACTCTGTCATTGATACATATCTAATTACTAGTTAAATATAAAATGTCATTACATGATAAAAATACTGTACAGTCTATAATCAGAACCATTAAAAATCAAGGTCTGGCCGAACATGGCAAAGAATATAGATCCTGCATCACATAGCTGGCACAAAACCATTATCTGGTGAGGTTCCACATTGTTCTCAATATCCCATCCTGGGTAATTATTAAAACTTAATAATCATACTCGTGTTTTAAAAAATTTGCCTACTTCCTCGCAATGTACTCATTTGCCTTCAGTATTAGCCATTGTCTCACAACCATAAGTATTTGTCATTTCTGGTTACCTGCCCCTGAACTTCTGTGTTATTTAAATCTTCTGCTATTTTAAACTTTTCAAATGATAAGTTAGAGATAAATTATCATCACTATCAAACTATGAATAAGAATTCCCATTCATGAATTCACTTCGAGCCGCCCACAGGTTCTGCCAAGGTTGTTTATTAAATTAGGACTGACCTTCTCCCAACTTTCTGCCAAGTTGCTCACAACATCATATAAATAATTTGTTTGAGGAATGTTTTAATTATCTATCTTCCTATCCAACAAGCTTTAAATGCAATTTTCACCACTTGGATGATATTCTGATCCATTGGCTTTGATGGAATATTTTGGCTGTATTGGTTTGGGTCATAGCCGTTCCATCAATGTACTTATACTGGTTGAAAGGAGTTTAGGTGTATATTGATAAAAAAATTTGATTGTCATTCAGTGAACATACGTGGTTATTATACAAACTGTTTAAAAATGTGACTTCAGATGGCTCTTCTTCCTCGTGCGTTTACCCTTTGTTAATAGTGGTGCCCACACATTATATGTTGTAACTATTAGTACATTCCACTAGGTGATCGCAACGCTCAAAACTCACTAAATCATTCCACTTGGCAACCACGGTTATTGTGGTTGTGATAAAAACGTCATTGATGGCATCATTGTTCACGACCTCTTCGAGCCCATGGTGATCCACGTATCGATGTGGTTCGTTGCCGTCATTCATCTGTCAATTTAACTATGACGCAATCATATATGAAGCTTACATAGGTAAAATAATATTATCTTTGAAGATTAAACATAGTGATGGAAAGAATCATTATGCAGCTCTGAGAAGTACTTAATACAAATAAAGATTACACCAGAAGACGTAAAATGTGCAAATAATCATCAAATTATTATAGAAATTATATTGCACTTTTACAATTACTGTAAGCGGAAATTATGATCTGACGATTAATAAATAATAAAAAATACAATGCTATATTTTTATTTTTGTTCAATACCCATTTCAACAATACGTTCATAACCCATTCCAGTTAGATCGACAGTTGCAACGCTGACAAGCTAGTGGAACGTAGCCTATATATGCTCTAAGCTTGTAATGTTAAACAATTAATTTATCTCAGAACTTTCCGTGGCCCACAGTCCATAGTACTTAGGATATAGTTTTTTGATATGGATGTGAATTTCGTTCAAGCCTTTTCTTAAAAAATGTACTGAAATGATTTAACAGCAGTAGTATTGGTGGAAATCATCAGAAGAACTTGCTTTTTTGCAAATAATTGCCCCAGTTAATGGAGTATACCAGTTTCTCTATTGGACAAAACACGTTTATAAAGTAGACATGCTGTTGGGTTTTTAGGACGTTTCAGTAGCTTTCTGGTCCTTTGAATGTGGATATTACAAGAATGTGGATACTAAAGTTTTCAAATCACTTATAGTGGATCGAGCAAGGTTATAGATCAGCCCCAATTTATTACAACTCTCGCCATTTTCAAGTCTTAAAATATCATTTTTTTAATGGCAAAGTTTTGTGCGTTCTTTTCAAAAGGCTGGCCCCTATGCAACCTGCTAACGTTTTATTCGCCAACTATGCAACATGCTTCTATGCGACAAACTGATAGGTCAATTATCCACAACGATCTATGCGCAATCCTCTTCGCTGACTGGCTAATTAATATTAAGTGATCTTAGTTAATTTCATTTGTCAAAAATGTTTATTGATTAAATACTCTATTATATGTTAACATAAGGAATATTTTAATAACCTGTGATTAATTGATTATCAAAAACGTTTTTTATGTCTGTTTTAATTTTATAATGTTGGATTTAGGAAAAATTGAAAATCAGAAGAAGATTTTAACATAGTTAGTGAAAAAGTATGCCAATTTTGTTGAAAATATTAAGACCGATAAGATGGGAAACAAAACAAACAGCATTTGTATTCAAAAACTTAAAATACCGGACCAAATTCTTCGTTATTCCAAGAATTAAGTTATAATTCCGCAGTAATCCGACAAATGTTTTGAAAGGCTGTGTAAGATGATCAAATTTATTGGACTATAGTGTACTGCCACCACCCCTTGTAGTCTGGAACTTTTTGAAATGGAGTACCTTGTAATCCTACAAATTACATACACTATAAAAATGGTAAGATCAAATCTATATGTAGCACATAATAGTATACGATATGGGACTTAGTTAATTAAACACAATATGTAGATAGCATAGGGCTTATTATGAAATGAATGTCATGTAATAACTAAATATATTGATATCCATCAATTACATACAAAATATGTATTTCAAGTATTTCCAACGTTCATATGTACTATGATCTTACTTTCAAAATGGATAAAGAAATAAATTTATAAACACGAGAGTAAGGCCTTGTCTCTCAGTCTCCTTAGAAGTAAAAGTTTGTTGTACGATGCACCATACTCTTCAGCCTATTGCATACTCAGCTCAAATGCATTAACCACATCTTTGGTTGACACTTGTGGAGTAGTTGCGATGTCTTCGTAATCATCTTCTTAATTCATTATTGGAATAGAAACTTGATTGACAATCTCCGCAGACATTTGATGGAATAAATTTTCTTCTTTATCCATTCCAGATACCAGATTTTCAAATTTTCAGAACTAACCTGCGTTTCGGTAGCAATTTGTTCTATGACTTCCGAAGTAACACGGATTTGAAGAGTGATACTGGGAGTGGTGATAATTTCTGGCCATAAGTTTTTTTATGGCGATGTAATGGCTGATGGTGGCAGTGCATTCAAAGATTGACAAAAGGAGAAAACCCAAGTCTTCCATGTTTAATGTTTCTTCTATATGTTGGTCCTATGATATGTCCGTCAGAAGTTTTTTTCCTATTACAGTCTTCAAACGTATTCCATGACGACTTTTGAAGCGTTCCGACCATCGCTTGCTAGCCACAAAGTCAACTTTTTTTGTTATCCCCTTGTAAAAAAACTGCTTTTTTGGCCATTATGAGTCCAGAAATAGTAGTATACCTGTTTCTTTCCTGACGAAACAACATGTACAAAGCTTCTTCAACATCTGGATTTTTAGCTTTCTTACGAGGCTGTCTCTTGCCTGGCCCACAATCAGTGGTTGATACGAACTTTTGAATGTTCTTGCGGTTCTTTTTAATATCATAAATTATGGAATGTCTTACGCCATATTCACTTGCCACGCTACTAAATGATTTATTACGATTTAAGCGGTCCAAAATCTCACTTTTTTCTTTAATTGTTTGTTTTGTGCTCCCGCCTTTGAGTTTGTGGAGTCATTGCGACACGTATAGATATACGTTGTAGAATACGACAGTAATTATATGAACGCCCGCGATCACATTCAAAATGAGACAATACGCGTGAAGCAAGTCACGGTGCCACGAACAAGTCACTACATTTTTAAGCATACATTGATGAAGATTTGACACAATAAATGTGCTTTGTATGTACTGTTATAGGCATGTTGAATTATAGGGGGTCCGGGATTAGACAGGAGCTGGATTATAGCGGATCAACTGTAATGTACGATCATTGGAAATTATTGTTAAAATCATTCAAAAATAATACAATTTTTTCATCAGAATTGCTATAAGAATTTTCCAATTTGTTTTGATTAACTAATATAACTATGTACCAATTTGTTTTGATTAACTAATATAACTATGTACCAATTTGTTTTGATTAACTAATATAACTATGTACCAATTTGTTTTGATTAACTAATATAACTATGTACCAATTTGTTTTGATTAACTAATATAACTATGTACCAATTTGTTTTGATTAACTAATATAACTATGTACCAATTTGTTTTGATTAACTAATATAACTATGTACTAACAAATAACGTAACTCTGTTAATATGGGTGTTACTAGGAAATATATGTATCAACTTTTCGTATAAACAACAGATTATGAAAATGAAAGACACCTAATAATTTTTCTGAAACTAAAGCATCAATTGACATCTATCTTAGAAAGACATTCTGTTGGTAGAATGTTTTGAAAAAAGTGAAACAAATTTAAACTGTTCAAAAAGTCACTCATGGTTGAATACTGACAAAAATGTTAATATTTATTGTACAATGTCAGAAAACATTTACAACAACCGAGGTGAAACAAATTTAAACTGTTCAAAAGGTCACTCATGGTTGAACACTGACAAAAATGTTAATATTTATTGTACAATGTCAGAAAACATTTACAACAACCGAGATGAAACAAATTTAAACTGTTCAAAAAGTCATTCATGGTTGAACACTGACAAAAATGTTAATATTTATTGTACACAATGTCAGAAAACATTTACAACAACCGAGTCTAGGATGGTTATAAACATAATGAAAAGAGTTAAGGAGTTATTTCTTTAGGGGTCTTTAAGAGTTATTTCATAGAAAAGGAATTACTCCTTCGAAATTGTTTCTGAAAAGTAACTAATTAAGAAAGAGAAGGCAGCTGATAATACTAAATGAGTTACTGCTAAAATGAATTTGTCTTTATCTTTCGAATCTCGAGATTATGATTCAATGTGTTGGAATACAGTAACAGTGCAAAGTGCCCTAAGCACTGCCTGATGATAAATCAGTAAAGACTTAGGTACTGTATCCTAATTTTATCATGAAAAGTCTCAATATTGTTTAAATATGTACCCTTTTTATTTCACGATTTTCTGTCACATATATGAAAGTCTGTCGTACATATTATTGCACTCTTTCAGAAAAAACTTTTCCATTTTTACATAATTAACATTTACAACACAATCTTTTATACCCTTCATTCAACAAAGCATTTATCATTGACATTAACAACTAATTGAAGAGAAATTTTAATTTTTTTTTAAGAATTTCCTTTGTTACATTAATGATATGAGATAGCTCTCAACAGACATCAACTAAAAATCATATTTTATCTGTCTTAAAAATAAACAAAAAAATTGCATACATATTGACAGATAAATGATCAATCAACTTACTGCTCCTGTCATTGTTTTTAGTCAAACTATGTTTCTTATATAGTTCCTATTAGTCACGAAAAATTTAACAATTGTACGCATACTGCAAAGTAACTGAAAAATTGCTATTTGCTTTAAAAAGACTGAAGGCATGATTAAATACAATATTTTTAAAGTTAAGTCTATTTTAATGCTTCTTCAGAAGCCTTACATCATTGTACAATTAATTTGACAGTAAAAAGAAAATACCCAAAATGGCCTACAGATAAAAGAAAAAAAAATTACGCACAATTTTACATTTAATTAAAGTTTTATAACTGGAATTCAAAAATGATATTTTAGGGTCCATTACATTACACTGAAAACATGTGATCTTTGATACCACTGTGTCACATTGGGTGTCATTTTGCTTCCGTTCACCTCACTGAGCATGGCATCAATCTAGTCTTGTAACATTTCAGCATAGTTTTAGTACATACTGCCAAATAATAACCTTTTCACCGTCAAACAATTATATCGACAACAAGCTCTTTATACCACCAATCAAAAGATTGCTATATTAAAGCAACCGCCAATATCTCGGGCCAATTACAAACATGAAATATTTCGATCAATTGCTCTTTTTAGAGTTCCGTTGCAAACTAAGAACCTGATAATTTCATCATCTCTGTCCGTCCGCCTTCTGTACATATTTCACCGCGTAGTAACTATGTCATTTTTAAATATTTTGCAATTATACGTATTGTGCAGGTTTATATGTTTAGTCAACTCAAAGACAATATCATTTTTTTTGAGGTATCCTCCTATCCTTTAACAGCCAATGTGTGGACCGCAATCGTTTTCAAAACTGCTAGATTGCATTGTTCTGCACGTCTCTGGGATCTGAAATTCTCAGTACTTTTGAATTTGGTTGCATCCATGCCGTAACGGGAGGTAATTACATCGGCCGGTGCGATACTGATAAATAATAAACGTTTAAAGTTTACCTGCGGTCCGTGAGCCCACACATTGGTAACTACGTAACTTTTTAAAATTGTAATTATCATTATTTTTTTTGTTTTAGAAGACTGATTTTCTGCCAAATATCGACATCAAAACCAATAAATATTAAAAAAATAAGAGAATTTTTTTTTTTCGCAACAGAATGAGGGTAGTTCAGCACTGAAAAAATTGTCTGTGTCAGATACACATCTACATGAAACATTGGATTCTTGTCTAAATGAAGATGACAGTGGATTAGAGGCTGATGATGTTGGAGAAAACTTTTTACCACAACAAAGTGATCATGATACTGTCAGTAAACCTGAGGAGCCGGAGTCAGATCAAGAAATTCATCAGGAAATTCAAAAAGAAGTTCAGGTAGAACCCCAGGCGAATATGTGGAAATCTGATGAAAAAATGCCACTATCTCATATTGGGTACTCAAGCCACAATATTATTCCACGTAAGCCGCCTATCGATCTCCCAGAAAATGACGAGAAAGATCATTTTTTCATTTGGAAGAAGCTTATGGACGCTAATATTCTCCAAGAAATTATTATGTGGACTAATATAAAATTAGCTGAAGTCAGATCCAAATATAAAGCAACAGGCCAGAATTACAGGATTTACATTTGACAGACTTCAAGCTTTTACTGGGCTTTTCGCATACCCAACAGCCCACTTTCCAAACAAATCATGAAAATGTAGATTACATATTTGCAACAGATAGAACAGGTCGTGAAAATTTTTAAATTACTTATAGGCAATTTGATAATTCTGCTGAGAGAAACATAACTAGCCTGCTATATCCAATATTTTCTTCCATAAATTGGTAAAGACTACCAGAATCTGTATAACATCGGTGAATTTGGCACTATTGATAAAATGTTGATCGCATTTAAAGGGCATTCTCATTATATGCCGAAGAAGCCTGCTAAATTTGGATTGAAAATGATGTGCTTGTGTGACTCAAAAACCAGCTATTTTTACAATGACTACATATATAGTGGAAATGGTTCTTATCAGGTGAGAAAAGAAAATATTAGGGCCTTCTGAATCTGTGAAATCCTTATCTCAGCCTTTGCACGGTTCTAATAGGAACGTGACATTTGACTGTTTCACTTCTATAGAGTTCATTGATGCCAAGTGTGGGAACTATGAAAAAGAATAAAAAGGACTTACCAGCAAACTTCAAGCCGTCCAAGGAACGAGAAGTGGGATCCACATTATATGGATTTACCAGTCAAACTACCCTCTGTATCTCATGTACCCAAAAAAGGAAAAGCTGTAATTCTTATATTAACCATGCACCACTGCAAGTACAGATGTTAAGACAGGAAAACCTGAAATAATTGCTTTCTAGAACTCCATAAAGGGGGGTGTTGATGACAAAAAATGTGCAATCTATTCCTGTAGCTGCAGGATGAGACATTGGCCTATAGTTCATTTTTACCAGATTCTAGACATTAAGCATGCTCAATGGATATGTGGTTCATCCAGTGTCATAATAGGGAAATTGATCAAGGTATTTAGCGAAGAGTTTAGCTCGATATTTTGATATTAGAACACATGCAAAGAAGAGTTCTCAGTACCAAAATCCCACGTGAGATAAAGATGACACTGATGAGAATTCTAGGCTCTGAAATGCCAAATCCAGAAACTGCTATTGTTACATTAAAAAAGGAATGTGTCTTTTGTCATCCTGAAAGCTGAAAAGGAAGCCTTCCTACTACTATTATTCCTCTCATAAGAACATATTTAGAGGGTGCCAAGATTGTGTAGATTGTGCCTAAAATTTTGAGTACAAACATACTCAAAATTACTCTATTTTAGGCACGGCCTTATTTTTGTTATTTTTCAATAAAAAAACTATACCTTAGAGATATTTGGTCTTTTGTGAAATTTCACAGAATTTTCGGGTCTAAAGACTACTTATTCTTTTAAATATATAAATAAAAGTTAAATAACAAAAAATAGGCTTTTATTTCCCTTCTTGTAATAGTCTACCAAATTTACTAAAAAAGTTTTCAAGAGATGGATAGTTTATTTGTAAAAAAATAAACAAGCTTTATAACATTACGGTCTTTCTGTCTGTGAAAGGTGAACGAGTGATGAAGTGGGCTATACATGGAACTTGCAATAGATTTTTTAGTCTGCCCCATTGCATGGGATATCAGTGAATATTTTTAATTTTTTTTCAAAATACAATTAAAAATGTCAATTGATTCATTATTCGCCACGTGCACACCCTCCCCCCTCTCTTTTCGATTGTATATTTAAAAAATGTGAATAAAGTCATAACCTTAACAAATAACTCCAAATATTTTAAGAAATAAACTTTAAAACAAAACATTAAATAAATAATTTAATGTAAATTCAATTTATAGTTATAAATTTTTCAAAACTTAAGAAATTATAAAAAATGAATATTATTAAATTGAATTTAAATTAAAACCTTTATTTAATATTTTGTTAGAAAAGTTATCCCATAAAATAGGTAGTATAATTTATTTCAAACTCTAAAATAATTTGATTATTAATTATACAATTTAATAATAAATTAAAATTATCTTAAGTAAAATAACTCTTTAAATTATTTAAAAAATTTTATGCTCTGCTAATTAACTTTAATTGTATAAAGTTCTGTTTTAAAATATTTTAACTATTCACTTATTATAATAAAATGAATATTTTTGTTTCAAATTACTTCATTTAACGCTATAATTTATCTTTGATCTAAGTTAACTGTTTCTTATTCAGTTTTGAATATTACTCCAACGGAAAATTGTTAATTTGTTATTTGTTTAATTGTTTTATTTTTAAAAATTTTATTTTTAGAACCCATTAAAAATATAAAGAGGTATTTGAGGTATGTTGATAACCGCTTGATAATGTTTATAACTTGATCTTAACGTTTTTTGCACATAAGTAAATTGGTATTTTGTTATTGAAAGAGATTAATTGATCAAAAGAAAAATTTTTAAAATTATTTTTCATATCGACACTGTATGCCAAGGTTTCGTAGTGATTATTGGCACATGGACATGGCGGTATATGAATTTAAAGTATTACTCACCCATTTTTTTATTATTTTTACCAGTTATAATAATTGATATTATAAAGAACATAACAAAGGTTTTTGTTAGTTTCCTTAGTCATTTATAATTCCAAGCTTTGTCAGCCAACTCTTACAATGTAATGAAGTGACAATACTTGAAAATACATACTGTATATATACGCTTAGCATGTTTAGTACAATTTGACAATGCATACACAGTATGTATCATAATTAAACAGTGCCACTTCAATTGAACAATAATAATGCGTCATGGGTAGGTTTCAATATGCCTATTTTTTTAAAAACCATTAGACTTTTTTCTGAAATTTAAAAATTGTCATAAGTCATTAACATGAAACATATTTCAATAAATGTAAGAAATGTGCAATATTGCATAAACATCCTTCTTATCGATCGATAGTGAATTTGACATTTCTAACTATACCTTTCAATATATCGTCACTGTCTTCAAGAAATCTTACTTTTACAAAAGAAAGTTAAAAAAGAAAAGGATAGCATTTCAATTTCAAGGCCAATTTCATTTCAAGGTTAAGGTTGTTTACAAATCGTAAATAAAAATGATTGCTATTTGAAAATCACTCATAATTCACCAAAATATTTAAAATCATAATTATTTAATATGGCAACACTCACAAATGTCTATTTAAACCAATCAGAATGTTAGAATTTTTTGATGAGATAGTTATTGTCAGATATACATGGTATTAGTGTATGCCAAATGCAATACTGGCGAATCTCTTGAATTAGGTTAGCAATATCCGAATCGACCTTAGGTAGGTAACAGAAACACATTTTAAAATAAAATAATTTCAATTTTAATTATTGTGTACACGTGCACAAATTTTCATATGGATGTCGTATGAAATCAAAAGTGTACTTCGAAAATGAATAAATTACATAACGAAGCAAATATATTGAATTAAGCGCACATCTTTTAACTTTTTTTCGTAGTGACAATTGGCACCTATTTATACAGATGCTAATTTACACATAATTATAATGTCATACAAAATTTAAACTTTAATTATTTTATAAATAAGTGACCAATTTAAAAAAATAACATTTTGCCGGATTACACATGATTCATTACACTAGTGGTTGAAGTGGCATAATGCAGTATCAATACATACTGTATATATCCGCTTAGTGGTGAATAATTGCGTTAATAAAAGTATTCTAATGTTAAAACTTAAATATATTAACTACTAGAATTAAATGTTTTAATTATGTTGTCCCAATGCGATAAGAGTCATTTATGCTTTACCTAGGTGCATATGAAACATGATTATGATAAGTGCCATGACTGTGAACGAGACAAAAGAAAAAATATATGCATATGAATCATAGAAAATGCTATTCAATTATATCTGACAACGTAAAAATAAAATATTTTGTTAAAGTAGACCACTTAAAAATTGCACTAAACATTATTAGGTGGTGCAAAATCTATACAACCACATTCTACTCTTGCAAATATTTAAAAAATTGTACGAGTTAAACAAAGTTTTTAATATACAGTATGTAAATTAACGAAACTATGTTACTTCAAACACTTGCCCCATTAATCATGTGTAATCCGACAATATGTTATTTTTTAAATTAGTCGCCTAGTTTATTAAATAATTAAAGTTTAAATTTTGTATGAAATCATAATTATATTTAAATAAACACCCTATAATCTTTACACTAAATGTTAGTTTGGCAACATGGCACACCTGTTACAAACTTTGGTACCTGTCAAGTGTCAAAATTAAATGTAACTTATCCATTTTAAAAACTAGAAAAAGTGATTAAAATATAAATTATTTTGTTTTAAAATGTGTTTACGGTTACTTAAATTTTTTGTTTCGTTTCCGTGTTAAGTATCTTCCACGTACGTACCACATTTTCGCAACCGACGACAATAATTTTGACTTAAATTATATATGCTGTGCATCTGGTATTCAAATTTTGCTCCCTTCTAAAATGAGTAGGCACATTTTGTTCCATATTTATCGATATTGTTGGAGAAGTATCACCTGGTATTACTGAAATGATGAGCTTATTCTCCTGTATTGCATTGATAATAACTAGACTTGGTTATCGGATAGTGTTCGACGTACAGTCAAAACCATTTATGGCGACATCGTTTAGAACAACATACCGGTTATATTGACAAAAATCAAAGGTCCCGGCTGAATGCTATGCGATCGCCTCAACAAAAACATTGCTTTTTACGACATTGCTTATTACGACATACCTCTTTATGCGACTACGTTTAACTAGTATTTTCGGAGAAATATGTCTGTTAGAACGACCAGCTGAGTTTCTACTAACTTGTATTGTAAACAATTTGAATAGATATCCACATCTGACACACATAATGGTCAATCGCAAAAGTAAACAAAAAGTGTAGGGTCTTTTGTAATTATTAGAAATAAAACACTTGCATGCAGTAGAGTAGTAATAGTAATAAAAGCCCGCTTCTTCATGTCTTAGTCAGTTTGTTAGTTATCTGTCTACAAGACGCACCAAAACATATTGTGGAGTTATTTGTGAAATTTTTAACATGTCACAAAGAAAAAGAAAACAAATTAATATCGAAGACAAATCGCGTATTGTGTCAAAACTAGAAAGTGGAATTCCAAACAAAGACTTAGCGAAGGAATATGGTGTACCACACTCGACTATTTCAACCATTTGGAAAGAGAGGGAAAAATTCAAACGCTTTATGGCAACAATTTCTTGAAAATGAAACGAGCCAGAACAACGAAGCATACGAAGATTGAGTAAGCTTTGTTAAAGTGGTTTAAATATCAAAGGACTAATAATGTGCCAATAAACGGACCAATTCTTCAACAAAAAGCTAACGATTTTGCTCAGCGTTTTGGTGAAGATTTCGTTTGCTCGTCTAGTTGGATTCAACGTTTCCGGACTCGCCATGGTATTGTCGGCGGGACATTGGCCCAAAATTTACGCCCTGCTTTATCTACTACTGATGCAGAAGAGTTCATTGATGTAGATAACTCTATTGCAATTTGTGCACCAGCTACGGAGGATGATATAGTACGAGAAGTTCAAGAGGAAGATGACGAACAGGAAGACTCTGAAGAACAATTTACAGTGCCAACTTTAAATGATGGTCTCAATGCTGTGAGGGTTTTACGAAAGATTGTTCTTCTTAATTAACAGTTCCACATCTAGGGCAAATATGACGATACGCTAATTAAAATCCAACGTGAATTACAAAATATGTATGCACGACAAAAGTGTTCCAAACAGATTAAAATTACAGATTTTATGCATACAGAAAAGTAATATACATATTGTTCTTTTATATTATACGTTTTATGTGAAATAAACAAAATGTAGTTTAATTTTGTACATATTTTTCCTATTAATACCTATGGATTAATATGTAGGTACTTGCAGAATACACATTCAATAATACCATAAATACTTTCTCGAAAACATTATCGCTTGTTACGACTATCGGTTTTTACGACTAAATATGAGTAGTCCCTTTGATGTCGTTATAACAGGTTTTGACTGTACATTTTTAGGGCTATTATAATGGAATTCGGCATATACTAATACTATTTTCCACCAGCACTAAAAAACAACATATTTGTGATTCCACTCACTCAATATCACAAATACAAATCATTTAACAGAAATCAGCAACACGCATTAAACCAATTATGTCAAATTACACGCACAATAAACACACATTAAACTATTATGTCAAAACTAAACTTTCAAAAATATTCTAACCAGAAGAAATGTGTGAGAACTTCCATATTCAATAACAATAATCCAGAAAAATTTAATTTGAAATAAACAATTAAAATTAATATTATGTTATTAACAAGAAGCGAATAATAATTTGTCTAACGACAAATGAACAAAGTATCATATTAATAGTTATTCCACAAGTTTATATTAAAAATTGATAATATTTTTAATATTTGAGGGAATAATGAATGGATGTTAAAGATTTTTAAATGGCAATCATTTTGATTTACCAAATGTAAACAAAATTGGCATTGAAATTAATTTCGATATACTTTTATTTTTTTTTATCGTTTTTATGTAAAACTACGCAAATGAAAGGGATAGTTAGACAAGTCAAATTCATTATCGATCGTTAAGAAGAGTAATCATGCTATATTGCCATATTTCTTACGTTTATAGAAATTTAAAATACAGGTGACATATAACAATTTTTAAATATAAAAAAAAGTGGTATGATTTTAAAAAATAATAAGTGTATTGCAATCTACCCATAATGCACTATGACAGATTAAAATCCCGAAGTTTCCTTACTTTACATACTGTATATAATTATTTTAATCTTTCAAATGTCATATGTTTGAATTAGGAATAATGTTGCTCATTGATTTCTTACAGCGCAAAAATAACAAATAAAGTGGTAAAGTCGAGCGTCTCTAATGTCTATAACCACTACTACAATAACCACTATTGTTTTATGCAAATATTTAAAAACCTCTTTAATAAGAAATTAAAGGTTTTTATCATTACAAATAATTATAAACTTTTATTCCTAGACTAAGACCCCTTATAAGAACAGCATTCTCCTTTCTGTATAAGATTTTTATGATAATGCCAATGGCAGCGTGATTGTTACACATAACAACACAGACACAATACATAGAATTTATTACTAAATAAACATAAGGACTAACATTTCATTCAATGAATATTTCTAAAATGTATATTTCCAAAATTTTAATGTGGCAGAAAAACTAGGATGATCATGTTGATCTGATCATGTTATAACAAAAGGGTGAAATTTATAAATCTGTAAAATAAGATATATTTTCACGGTGCTATGCTATTCAAAGGTACAATAGAAGACATGGCATTTACTCTGTCAGTACACTATAGATTTCTAGAATTTTAAGAGTTTTTCTAATGTATATTTTCTGCATATATAAATATATATATACCAATATGATTCGGCCCGTTCAGCCCATATAATCTAAATAAAAGTAGAAAGAAAAAATTTCTTTCCGCTTTTGAGAATAATCACACCTTTTGACATTAATGTCAACTTTTTGACATTAATGTCAACACGAATTTTAAGCTGATTTGATTAGTGATATTTAATGATTTGGTTAATGATTTTGAAAGTATTTCAGAAACGCTTGGATTTTCTCATATTCACCAAAAAACAGTTTAAGTTCCGAACGATGAAAGAAATAAAATCTACGAAAAAATGTCATAAAGAAACTACACTCTACATACACAGAAATGTATAAAATTAAACACACTCACCTGCATTCTGTTTAAACAGCGAATTGCACCCTGACAAATCTAAAGTCTGTAATTTACTACAAGTCCTTGCGACAACCCTTAGTACTGTGTCTGTTATATTTATATTCTGCGACAATTTCAAAACTTTTAACTTCGTGAGTCCACTTAGAGCTTCACACAATGTTTCACTTGCGTCTGTAACTGTACTACCACTTAAGTACACATAATCACAAAGGGAGAGCACCTCTAGCTGCGGCAGCATCTTGAGTATATCCGGGACGGTTTTCCAAACACTGCTGGGGCACAAATCCAGTTTCAGTGTCGTGAGATTGGGCAGTGTTACGATGCCGCGTAAAAGCACCATACCTTGCAGATTATAGCAGTTGTAAAAGGTGAGGGCAGTGAGGCGTGTAGACGTAAGACCCGTGCCTGGAGACAGGAAGATTCCTGTTACGTGACTATTATTTGAAACAGTCAAGCACTCAACTGACGAGTTTACGCTTACAAGTGGCGTGAGGCTATGGTCGTTCAGCTGTGGAAGTCAAAATTTGAAGTTATCAGAAATGTTTCATAGTTTCCTTTCCTTAAAAGTTAACAAAGAAGATGCAAAATTACAAGGTGTAATTATCAATATAAACTTCTATAATATTACACTTTTATATTACGTTTATTATAGTAATCTTTTATTTATAATATTACCCTTTTATATTCTTTTATATAAGCAAGCATGATTATGGACAATTAGGTACTTAGTTATATTAGCACCTCGTAAAATCATACAGCGATTATAATTAAACTATCATACTTATAGAATGTTCAAAAACCATTAAACTGCTTGCCATGAAAGTGTATTGAACAAGCCACCAGCATGTGGCTAATAAGAAATAAACACTGTGTAATATTTTAAGCGAAAATAAAATATTTTGCCAGCTAAATAATTTCTCAACTCAGAATATGCAATTAAATATTTCACAATATGAATTTTCTCATAAATTCTCATTAATTCCATTCAAGAATGCTTATATATTATATTACTATCTCCATAAATTAAACTTTCTTCAGCAACAGTTGCCAATTTTCCTATCAGGCACTTTCATGAAATTAAATTAATATCATTTAGCACATATCTCGTGAATAAACACATCTTAACACAATTTGTCTCCTAGTTGAGCGGTTAGAATTTAATTTTCAGATTTATAAAGGATACTAAGGAAACATACCTTATTGCAAGAATAAAAACTCAAGGAACGTAACTTCTTACATCCAACAACAACTTGATTCCAGTTTCTCGTGTTCATATCGTGTATCTGAAACATTTTAAAATAGATTTTCTATAGATAAAAAACATTGTGTGTGTGTGCAATTCACACAGTAGAAGTGAAACTTCAGAAAAGTAACCTGCAAGAGAATGAGATAAATATAATATCAGGAGTAGGATAATTGTAAGGTTTATTTTTTTATATTTTTAACAGGTTTAAAAGTAGTTTTAACATATATCATTTTACATATTAGTCAGTTTCCATGTTTTCACTTTGGACAAATGGCATTATATGGCTTATAGTAACTAAAATAGGAAACAAATGTTTTAGTTTCAATTTGATTTATATATCTTTGAAATAGAGTGTCAATCACTGTTTTAACAAGTATTAGACAGTGTGCAATATAGATACACACCGACGCTTGCTCTCTCGCTTTAGCTCGGCAATATACAGGCCGCACACATATGTATATTGCTTAGTAGACGAGAGCAACACAACGATTCTAAAGAAGTTTCACTTCAAAAACAGAATTTAGTGGAAATAAATTTCTTTTTCAATTATTGTGTGTATTTATTGTGTAATTAATATCAGAAATATTAGGTTAAATAACTAAAAAGAACGTTATTAAACTGCATACCTGAATGTTTAATCACAAAAAGCAAAACTAATTAAAAAACTGACAGTAGATATAGAAAAAAGGAACAAATTACAAATTAAAATGCTATCAATTCTAGTATTTAACATATCCAACATGGATTACTGTTATACAGCAAGGTCATCGATGTTAGAACAGTTAAAGCTATTGTAGCATTGTGTACCAGCACAGTGTGTAGAACAAACTTGGACTACTTAATATTTTATGCAGTTTTCCATAAAATACTGTATGCATTAAAACAAATGACAAATCACCATGAACATAATTTATGAATAAATTATTTTGCAAACGGTGGAACGAACGTAAAATGGTGAACGGAACTATAAAAAAGATCAATTATGGAATATTTATTGTACCACGATGGCAGCTCAATGAGGAGATAAAGTTAGCAGGACGGGGAGTGGAAAAGATAATTGTGTATATTCCTCTCAATTGTTCTATTATTTACAAGAGTTATTTGTATTCTGAATTATTTGTATTTCATATAGAAAAGTAATGAAAAGTATCACATGAGTGAGGTTTTTGTAGCACTATGATACATCTGAACAATTGCAGTAGAGCAGGTTCTACCGTAAGATGAATAAAATTTTCCACATAATACACTTTAATGATGGACTCTCAAATATATCTCGCAAGTAAGGTGATGTATATAGTCACTTATTGCGCTCAATATGGCTTCCAGTATTTAAATTCCACTGAAAACATGATTATACCCTTTCTTCATATTCTACATAACAGAAGAAAATATATATCTATTTTAGGTGCATGGCTTTCCTATAAATACACTTTGGTAGACTGTTTAACATTTTTCCTCTTAATAGGCTGAAATGAAGTCTATTGCATACGCACCGATTTAAATAATATACTAAACGTGAGATGTTAACATCATAAAGATTGCCACGCCTTACTAGTACAGTATATTAAGAAGTTAACATCCTTAGGATTCATTAAAGACAACATAATTATTTTCTAAAGGACACTGGCAAAAATGGGTCTGCCGTAACAGAAATATAATTTTGAAAAATGCTAGTATTTCTTAGCTTAACATAAAAAACCAAATATTCAGCAATTAAGAATTATTAAAAGACAAAAAATAAAATACAATTACACAATACAAAATAAATACTTATTGTAAGGTAAGGACGTATCCTATAATACTTAATATTATTAAACAAACCTTTAAATCTGTAAGTTCAGGACAAAACTTGCCAATAGTCGATGCTGTTCTATCATTAAGTGCCAAAAGCCTATGATGAATCTCCAACTGCTTCAACGTGGGTCCTATCCGCACTAGGATATTGCGCAATATGGCCGTTGTGAGCACGAGTTGGGCGTGCGGCCAATGAGATGTTTTAAGTACCCTTATATCTGAAATATGCATAATAACAATCTTCACAAAATTTAAATTGTCGCTATTAAAAATTAAGAGGTTTTGTTACATTAATCCAATAAGATAATTTCTCTGCATCTTGAGCCCAATATTCTTTCACATATTAACAGATGTATCTCTTAAATTTATGTTGTTACTAATATTCTTATATAGTGTGCAAATAAATTGTTTGATATAATTAACTTACTTCAATGAATGTAATAACACATCAACATACTTTCTTCTGCCTATTATATGTTAGATCCATGTTTATTGCCTTGTATGTATGTAGGACATATGAGCAATAATAATATGTGTAAATATGCATGTCTGGAGACACACATCCATCATTTACAGTAGTCTGCTCATGCAAGAGAATTAGGAATATGGCAAAAGTTAAGCAAATACTGGCTACTAATATATCTAAATCTGACTTAGTAAAACTAAATTTTCTACCAGTCCGTCAGTGTTTGACAAGATTCCCATTTGTTTAGTAGAGTATCAAACAGAGTAACAAAACACTAAAACAAAATGATTTCCGATGTATGCTTCAATCTGATGTAATAAGAAATTTGAATTAAAGTGACATGTATCATTCAAAGTAGTAATTTTTGATCCACATAACATGAAAATCATACTTAATATCTATGAGAAAATTTAAAAATCCATAATAACAATTTCTAAACATCTTATTCTATTCTTCTAACAAGATTAATTTTTCTCAACGTCAGTAAAATGATCTTCAAAAAAGTGATAAATCACATAAATATTTCTCAAATAAACCATGCATGCTCACAATATCAAATTATTATAACCTTCACTATAATATAGCATTCTCTACCAAATTTACATCTTCAATCGCCAAAAATGAACTAAGGGAAATAATTTTTATTGAATGAAATGTATTGAATACTAAAAGCACTTAAAGTATTAAAATTATATATGCAGATATAAAAACTTTCACAATTTTCATAATTTCAGCTTTTCTCTTATTTCTTCTTTAAAATACTTATAATTGGGAAAATTATATATTCTATTGTAAACAATCTTAATATAAAAATTATTTCAGAATAATCTTTTATCTTAAATTTAAGAAAAATGTTGCTGCTCACTGCATTATCGCAGATTATCTTTGGCCAGACAAAAGTATTTCATTATAAAGCTAAACCCCAAAAATATTATTTGCGTAATATTACACAACAAAGAATTCACAATAAACTTGGGACAAATTTTCAATCTTCAACTTAAAAGTCGAATAAGGATTGTTTATCAGATAGAGTACAACTGAATTTTTTAACCGTCAGATAACTAATATTAGTACAAATATCTGATATAAGATGAAAAAGTTATTCATTGATAAGAAAACTAAATAGCGGTTATTTGCCAATTTACATCTGTCAAATTGACAGTAGATACATCTTCACATTTATATTAAAATTACAATTATACTTTTATTTAAAATGTTATATTACATTACTATAAAATATGGAATTTATTGAATGATAAATACACAAAACCAAAATTATCAGTAACGACAGTTAAATTCGAATAAGTGTTTGTACATATTGATAAATATCAATTTGATTTTCCAGCAACACTGCTCTAACATACAAGTATCATCCATCAATCTTTATTTCTCTCTTACGCACTGATCGCGTGAAGTTCGTTCAATATTGTCTTAGCGTAGAAAACACTCTACATAACTAGTTGTTTATTCAAAAACTGCCAGTGTCAAATGAATTTGTTATTTAGATGTAATAAAATATAGACAACTAAACTCCACGAAACTCAGTAAAGGACGCTGACGGCCTAGAGGAGAAATCAGGGAAAACAAAATTAGAAATGGACATATCCATGGAATGAATAAAGTGGAAAGATTTCCAGACAAATGTGCCGAAAACCACCTGCGCTGATATGGCACGTGATGCGTCGCAAACAAATAACATGGCGAGATGTGTTATAAGAGTTAGAACAACCTAAAAGAGGTTGCGGCAGGTCACCAACCATCTGGATCGAAACATTTGAAAGGGACATGAAGACAATGGGACTACACCCGGCCATGACTCGATTACGCCAGGAACTGTGCATTAAGACAAGTAGGGCCTACCCCGTAAGACATGGGAAATGCAGCGCAGAAGAAGAAAATATAGACATTAATAAATACTGTAAGTATATCAACTGTACATCATAACATAACAACAAAGTCTTATAAAACTTCAGTGTTGTAAAGTACTACTCACTATGTAAATGGTCTATCACATGACTCCTCCACTTTTTGCATACTCGTTCCGATCTCACCACTTGATTTAATGGCAAGTATGACAAAATGTGTAACATACAATCTCTATTCAATATGTCCACTATGGTGTATTGCATATCCTCAGACTGTTTTTCTTCTTCCTGTAACACAGAAAAAAATTTCTTCCTATAAAATATAGTGTATTACTTGTATATATTAGTAATACTCTCGTAGTGTATTACTTGTATATATTAGTAATACTCTCATAGGATATTACTCGTATATATTAGTAATACTCTCATAGTGTATTACTTGTATATATTAGTAATACTCTCATAGTGTATTACTAATTATATGTATTAATGAAATAATATAAAAAAATCAACAATTTTTGTGCAGCTTTTTTATTATATTGACATGATTCTGGTTTTACTCGTTTTATCCTTTACTGTAATATTGGCAATTTTATGTGGTTTCGTAGGTCTCCAGAATTGTACAGCTCTCGATGGTTCCGGTGTCAAAGGAGACTATTGCGGCAATAAGTATTTATAACCGACAAACTATAATCGTACAAACTAATTTTCTGTTGCCTTGAATCCTTACATAGTATAAAACAAAGTTGCTTCCCGCGTCTGTCTGTTCCTTTAGATCTTTTAAACTATGCAACGGATTTTGATGCAGTTTTCACTATCATTCAGATAATTTCTTCCGGATGGTTTATAGGTATTATACATGCCTGTTATATTTACAGAAAATATAAAAGAAGTCAATGTTTCGAAAAAAAAATGGAATTTTGGATGCTTTCATTGCTAACACTGATTAACTTTAAGAGATATATCAAAATGATGAACTATGGAATTGTGTATTTTAAAAATGTCTACAAAAAAGTCCGCGATGGAATATATCTATATCCTACGGATAACCCACAGTGATCATTTTTATACGATTGATATTTATTTTTTTTGTAGGTTATTCTTAAATAAATAATACGTTGGACATTTAATGTAGATAAAATTTGTTCTTTACAACAAATCATTATCATTAATATTTTAGAAGATATTTACAGATTTAAAATTATCAAAAATTTGCATTTGCGATGCCGTTGTCGTGCATGGACAGCAACAGCGGCGGCGCGTCGCAGGCCACGCATTCTCCTATGGCATTGTATGATTTGCAGCAATCGCACGCATTTATCGGAGCTCTCAAGCAAGTAAAATAAAAACAATTAAACCATGCTTTTTAGCGCGACACTTAAACTGCAAAAACAGCTGTAAACATTGTATATTAAGACATCCTGTAGTATACTCTAATAATGACAGTAATATTATTAATCGCTCCATAATTACACCACATTAATATCTACATTGCACCCGTGCGAAGCCTGGGTGGATCGCTAGTATTTAATATATATTTTGTAAGAGTTAAAGGTTTAGGTAACTACTTAAACTTTTCCTTTCACGGATAGTATGCGAGAAATTGACCTTGCTAGTCAACTTCTGACATGAACTCCTTATATTTGCAAACTCTTCAGGGTTATGGGTGACTTGACATTGTTTGAACTGGTACCATCATGATACCTTGACATGAACTGGAACATGCCTTTCCACATACCTATATGAATCCCACCTCTAAATAGCAATACATTCTCTACTTTAGAGATCATTGAACTATAACCTTAGGATTATTCTTGTAGGCTTTAGCGTGCCAGTACTATAGGTATTGTTTATTAAAAAAACTTTCTATGTAAACTGCATGACCACTGTTGAGTTTTTCTTCGAGTAATTGCATTACTACTCTTTGGTCATGGCCCTTTCTTGCAAATTCATCATTTTGACTATCGACATACCAGGTTGGTCAATAAATTTTGTCGTTCTATAAGAAAAACACGATTTTGTGGTTGGTATAGATTTTTTATGATTTCTGGTGTTAATGCACTTTTTGGACAACCTTCATATGGATTGTCTTCAAGACTTGTAGGACCATGTTTCAATGCAGCGACCTATCTTTCTACTGTTCTAATTGAAGGTGAAGAGGGCTTATACACCTTACAAAAATAAAAATTTTATCACTGCACAATATTAAATTTTTTTCATTGTAAAAAAATATTATGATGCATCACCTTAGACCAGCTATAATAATACGAATGAGTTGACAGATCTACATGAAACTTCACACATGTTCGTGTTCATCAAACAGTAGTACCATCATTAGAAAAGTAAATTGACAAACCTAATAGCGTCAACTCTTATCGAACGACAAAACTTAATGAACAACCTAGTAAATTCAGAATTTTAGTACTAGACAATCGAATTCAGTCAACATTATAATTTTATACCATATTTATGTCTTTTGTTTCCAATAAAAATTTTAGGTACTCCCTCTACAGTATCATGTTTTCGTCTAAAGATAATTCTCTTCGTGGATAATAATTGACATGTTTTTCAACTAACATGTTGTTATACACTGTGACAAAGAATCTGCTGCCGATGAATTGTCCCTACCACTTACAACTGACCAGTTAGTGAAATGGAGAATGCAACAATGAGACGGGCATTGTAGATTGTGCATGTAATTCACGTCCATTCCTATATACTCCAAATATCCAATATAAGAAATTGCTGACATATTGTCTCTTCTCCACTACCATCAACCTCTGAGAACTTGTGTCGGTGTTAGGATTGAAGTTGGTATCGCGTTTCAGCTCCGTTTAGACTAAGAAGAGCCCTCGTCATTATATGATATGCATAAAATAATAAAAACAATGGACAAAAATTTTAAACTACATTGTGTAATAATTGTTTAATACATTCAAACAAAGTGTCGACATGTACACTACATGTTTCACTGCTTAATTAAAACCAAAAGCCCTTCGCCCACACTTGTGTGGGGTGGACTCCCTGCACGACACGCTGCCCTGCACTTGCATAGGCTTCACACTGAAGCTGTTAAATTAACCATAACTGAATGTGACCATAAATAAAAAAAGATTCATTATCATCATTGCATTAGACAGCTAGATATTATGTCTCATCAAAATATTGTGTTTTAAAGATTTATCTTTTCATTCACAAAAAAAGCAAAAGTCATAATTGTCCAGAAAGCAAGTGTGAATTCATGTATACATTCATAAATGTATACAGTGGATAAAAGACGAGTTATATTAGATGAAACCCATTTTAATAAAACACTTTTCATATCTACCAAACGGACTGTAATATTGACATACAGTTGATAACATAATGTGTACACATAAAAGAAAAGAAAGCTATCAATTATGAGACAAGTTCTTAACCTAGTTAACATTATTCGCAAGGTTCTTACCTGCTCGGTGGTTTCTTCGCATTTTTCACAAATATCATTCGCTCCTGAAAATTGGTAAAATTTATGTTAAAAAATATATCAGAGTTGTAATTTTAAAAGTTATAATTATTAAATTATAATATATGCGAAGTTAAAATGATGTTTATACAAATATCTCAACCTTATTCACTCATCTTACTTTCCAAGCTCCCAATGACATTTTTCTAATTAGTTTTCATCTTTCTTTAACATTGATTACTTCAAAACTGATATATGTACATAACTGCAAATGTAAGTAGACTGTTAAATAAATTTGCTTTTGTTAACTGTGGTTCTTTTTAAACACAACATTTTAAAAACATGAAGCTGATCCCCTATATATTCTTAATGTTTTAGTATTTATTTTGGAATTTGTTCAAACTTCAAACCTAGTTCAAGAAAGAATTGTTGACAATCTCTGAAGAGTGGCTTGCCATGAGAGCGCTGGCGACCTCAAATCTGTAACAGTTTTTGGTTTCTGGCTTTCTTCTATCACATACATATTATAAATTATATTAGAAAACAGAACAATTAAAAAAAATGTTGTCTGTGGGGAACCCAGTGTGGCATCGTTCTGGCATTCATTGTAATAATAAAAAATATGATGGTGATTTGGTACATGAAAATGACTTGCACGAGTACTTACATGACTTACACAGTGTTTAATTGAATATAAAAAAGTGTTTAATTGATTAATCAATAAGTACATATGCTCTATTTTTTCCGATAGCAATAGACAAACACCAAATTTCTACTAAATGTTCATTAACCCATAAATCAAATTTCTATGCAAATAAAATTATTTTATACAAGATAATTGTATTAATTAAATAATACCATATAATAAAAGGATTTCTCCACACTTATGTTGTATAGAAGTGACACTTTTGGAAGGTTAAATATTTATTTATTTAACACTGTCTTGACAAATATATATAATATAAAAGAAACTTAATAGCTTCATATAAAAATTGATTAAGATTCAAATTTCAACAACACAGGAACTTTGGACAAGGATAAAGATTATAACGATGTTTTCTTCAATATTGTGTTTATATTTTTTTCTATTTCTTACCTACATATTATTAAAATTGTAGCTGTCTATATACTAAATTGTTTTACTAAAAAGTTTTATGTGCACTATAAAGAGTGGACAGATACATAAAAAATATTTTTTATAGTATATGTCTGCCTGTCTAGTTATTTGTTGGAGTTCACATTACATAAAAATAACTAAGTGGATTTTCCCCTCCTGATTAATATCACACAGTACGAATAATTTAAAAAAAAATGATGTCACTCAGGGTATACAATATTATTGAACCAACTTGTAACTTGATTTTCAAAAGGCTCTTTATAAAACTAATATTATAACAGTTGTGTGGTTAATCTGCGATAAGAGAATTCCGTCCCACTCATAGCACAGGCATTCGGCGTAAAATCATTTACGTGTCTGTAGGACTATAAAGAGTGGACAACAACACTTTTTATAGTATCTCTCTGCCTGTCTAGTTATTTGTTTGAGTTCACATTACATAAAAATAACTAACTGGATTGTACAAATAATTTAAAAAACAATGGTGTCACTCCCAGTATACAATATTATTGAACCAATTGTAACGTGATTTTCAAAAAGTTCCTTGTAAAAATAGTTCTATAGCAGATGTGCAGTTGATCTGTGATAAAAGAATCCCACCCGTAGCGCAATCGGCGTAGTGTGTATTAGCAATAATAAAATCATTTTTGTCCGGTGGAGGCACTTAAAGTATTTTCAGTTGGAGGCACATAAAGTTTGTCAATATTAGTGCAGTATTCTTGTTTTTAAGAAAAGGATAAAGTACAGTTTTCAGTCATTTATTAGTTAAATATGAAAAAGTACAAGTGAAATGAAAAATTACAATAACGACCTGAAGAATGAAAAATTACAATAATGTATTATATCAATAAAGTGGAACAATTTAATTTTCTCAAGTAGATAATAAAAGTTTCTAGTCATAGATGAAAATTAAATTATAAAACTAATGGAGATAATTTAAAATTTTATGAGAAACGTTTTACTCTACAAGCAAACACAACATTCATATTAAAATATAGGCTTAGATAGACTAGACTTTTATGTATGCGACAGAAAATAATAAATATCATTTAATATAAGTTGAGTGAAAATTAATATTAATATTTGTAAGTGTTTTTAATAAAAATACAATACACCTTTAAATGGTTATATGTGCCTTGTTTACACAAAACCCTCATTGTGCAAACTTTATTTTTCTATAAGTCCTTAACAAACTTTACTTTTCTATAAGTAGTTATGAGGCTTAAGTATGGCGAATGATTGATCCAGTAAATACGGAAATAAAATAAAACATTTACAATTGAAACTCAAAACATGTAGATTAAAATGAAAATAAAATTATACCTTCATTTTCACATCCAATTACAGTCCCGTCTCGTATTTTCTTTGCATACTTTTGTCCCTGACTGTCCGAATCTACAGTAGGCTGATGCCAACTGTCGGCAGGCGACGCACGAAGGATTTTACCTCGAAGACGACGCTCCATCGGTGGTGCCAAGAGGGCTCTGGAAAAGCAATCAAAGTATATTGCAATTGCAATTTATTTTTGTGCACATATCAAATTACATTCAAAAAAGTTAAACAGTTTCTGAAATAAAGGGATGTTGCAGACTGGCTAACAGATGCCAGAGAATAAAATTTTTGATTTTTCTTTTGTAGTATTCGGTACTACAAAAGGAAAAAAAACCCTTCTTGCTTCTTGATTTTATGGGACTTAAAAAAAAGGCTTCTTGGTTTTATGGGAATTAAAAAGTATTATTTAACGCAACGGTAGTGCAGGTTACAGTTTATTTTATAATTTACTTACCGCATTAATAGGTTCTCTGACTCTAGTTCCAAGCAATAGAAAAAATTTAAAAAACAGTGGGATTATATTTTCCTCATAAAAATCTTATAATGTTCAATTGTACTGTATTCTTTACTTCTCTTTCTATTGCTACTTACTTATGTGCATTTTCTGGATTATCGTATGTAACAAATGCATAACATGGAGCTGTTTGGTTATATGGCTTATTCGTTTTCACCCAACAACTCTTTATCAATCCGTATTGAGCGAACACGTCCAGAATTTCTTGCCGCGTGGTCTGAAATTATAAATTACTTCATTATTACAGAGCTCATATAAACACTGACTGTTAATACAACACCAATAATTAAACAATACGCCAAATCGCTTAATATATTGTGTACTAAAAGAGTATAACCCCTGACTAGTTTTTATGATGAGTACTGGATCATCAACAGATTGTGACAACAAAATATTAAGAATTCTTATAGTAACAAAACAGGAACAGATAAGCCTATTTCTACATGTGACAAAATAGTTATTAAAGTAAAATTATCTATATCACTTATTTTTTTCTATATATTAAGTGCCAGCGTTAAATCACACTGTATCTGAACTAATACGGGATTCGGCCAAGCCAAATTTTTTTAATAAGTCTAACACACACGTGAGGCTGCCGGTGCCTTCATAGCAATGTTGGCTATGTATTAATTATAACCAATAATTAAAAACTAATAACCTAATATGACTATTAACTAAGACTCTTAATTATGACTATTAACTAAGACTATTAACTAAGCTCTTTTACAAACATAAAAAATATTACAAAAATCATGAAAATATAAACTTAATAATAAAAAAACCAAACTATTATTAATCAACTGCTTGTTTATTATAGATGAATATTTATATTAGAGTTTGATACCCTGATTATGTACATAATCAGGTTACTGCCAGGAGATAAATCACATATCCTCCTTCAAATCTAAACATTCAATAGGACCCTTTTTTCTTTGTATTAACACATTCAGTTACTTCTAATTTGTTCTGTTTATTGTTAAAATGGAAGCTAAATTCATTTATCGGATTTACCCTATCCCAGCAGAGTCGCGGAGCGAGAATCATGCGACTCACACTCTGCTATGAATTTTATGACTAAAAATTTATTATAACTTTATCACTGGAAAAGTTAGTCTTAGACATGATTAAAACTAATTTTTTAATCATTAGTAATTTAGTCAATTAAAGCTTTTAATTAATCAAACTTTTAATTGATTGAGAAATTTGTTGATTACAGCCAACACTGCCTCACAGGTAGTTAGTTCTGCAGTTGCCATCACTCTCATGATGCTCGATATGTTAAATAATTTTTTTTGTGTAAATCACAAAAATTATTATGTATTATGGAAACTTATACACATATTTTATGTGTTCCCTGAAAATGTTGTAAGTTATTTATTATAATTGTACAATGAGAAGCAACAAACGGCATCAATGTAAAAAAAAGAAAGCAATAAGATATGTTCAATGTATATCAATAATGTATTGTCATCGTTACAAAAGATATAAGAATAGGATTGTTCTACAAAAGACCTAAACAACTTTTATAGTTATTGTATAGGGGCATTCTAGCGAAGGTGACCCTACAGGTAAAAAAAATCATTAGGAAACAACATTATTTTTTTCATTATTTACAATTTTTTTTTCATGCTGGCAACACTTTTTGATTTGATGAAAGTGATTCTCCAAAAAGAAAATACATTTCTCGAAGTTTTTAAACAGTGGTAAGTGATTGCTAAAAAATATTATGGTGAAAATCGGTAAGTGTTTAATAAAAGGCTTATCTGATGTTGCACCCGTCACTGCAAAACATGTTATTTTTTGTCCTAACCTAAAAATATTGAACCTAATATATTTCAGCTTTGTAAAGGTAATAATTATTCAAAGGATTATTGTTTAGGCTTGATAAGATATGGCCAAGTAAATGTGCATAGAGAAACCGAGATTTGAAAGTGCGTCCCACCTGTCACAGGGACGGGTGGGACACAGCTCAGTTACATTTCACTTCAGTTTCTAAGGTGTTATACCGCTTTGAAGTATTTATTTTTTTTTGTGAAAATTGTTATTTTTATAACAGTCTACATTATAGTTTTTTATAAACTTTGTTTTACGTGCATGTAGTTTGCTATTTTGGTTTTTACGGCTTGTTGGGTACTGGTATTCATTGCTTTTCAGAGACACAAGTCCAAAGTCCCGCAAGAAATTATTAGGAAAACGAGAAGAGTTTTTAGCAAAGGAGAGGTTAAGAGATGCAAATAGGAGAAAAAAGAAATAAAAATGTACGATTCAAAATGAAGAAACGAAGGCACTTTGAACAGAAAAGGAAAGAGTACACAAAAGGAAAGCTGGGGAAAAGAAGAAGTTAGCCAACGCATCGATTTCCAATCCTCCGATTCCTAACCATTTTCAATCACCCTGAGGGTCTTATAAGTGTATAACAACGTTACATAAGGCAGTAGCAAGGATGCAAAAATCGTTGCCAGAAAGTCCGATGAAAAAACAAGCAGTTCTTATAGAATAACTGAAATGTTTTCAGAGGATTCTGCAAAGAAAAAGAGACTCATAATTTCAGATGAAGAGAAAAAGCGCAAAATTTATATGTGAGCGATGACATAAGTCGGACGGCCCCTCAGTAAAAAGACACGATATCTATTAAAAATAAAGAGACTGGAATTCGAACCCAGTTGCCAAAAGGCACATGGTTAAGTCAGTGCTGAAGCATTTGCACCTTTTAAAGAAATACACTTGGATGTTAAAAAGAATAAAAGTATGTTTTATGAATTGAGGCCGATGCATGTCCGACCCACGTCAGAAATGCTCCACAACGTCTCTGTTTGCATGCACCACACTAATTACAGTTTTCTTGTAGAAGCTGTTCATACGTAATATTTTCTGTTATAAGTCAATGGAATTGCTAGAAAAATATGTTGCGATTGCACAAACGAGAGATTACAAAATCTATAATGAGTACTTGCAAAAACTGTTTCGATTCATGATCTCGTACCTGAGAAATTAGATGAAAATACGAAAGTTTCTTGGCAAAAATGGACAAAATCTGAAAACAGACAGTTATAGAATTACTCCAGGAACTTCAAAAACAAATGCCCAAATTTAACGTGCATGTTTTCATAAAAATCCGTAAAAAAAAATGTCATACCTTATCCTCAGCAACGAATTGTCGCATGGCAAGTATGCAGTGTGAAATTTTTTAAAGCAAATTATTGAAGATTTAAAGGTCAGATCCTACATTAAAAATGGTTGACATGTTCACTGACGGATATGCTGCACAGTTTAAAAACCGGTACACCCTGTTGAACATCTGTAGGGCGCAAGAGGACTGTGATATTGAGATAGAGTGGAACTTTTTCGCCACAAGTCACGGAAAAGGTGCAATGGATGGTGTGGGTGCCACCAGCCAAAACAAACGCTTTAGAATGCCATAAAACCAGACGGCAAATCCAGCTGGGACTGCTACGATTATTTAAAATACAAGCAATTGAAATGTTTGAAGATATATTTCATTGCTGTTGATTATATATACATCAGCAAAGAAAAACTTAATGATAGATGGTCTATAATTCAGCCAATTCCATTTGTTCAAAAGCAACACCATTTCATGTATTGAGTGATAAATGTCTCGCTTATGCTCCAAGAAGGAAAACCCAATTATGTTGATGTTTACAGTGAAAGTGAAAGTAACATAACAACTGCCAGAAAAATGAGTGATCTTACATCAAAAAATCTCAAATTTTAAATATTCTGCCAGATCCTGCCATGAAAACAATCGGGGATAGATTTTTTTACGAATTCCCTAATTCCATTGATGTATTAGAAAAAATAGGTTATTTATGTTATTTATAGTTTGTCTTGATTTGGGAAACATCAGCTTTAAGTGGGTGTCATCGCTGTCCCACCTGTCACTTGTGGAAAATGGTAATTTTTCGCATTAATTATGTAGTTTAGCTTTTTATTTTCATAGTTATTTAATAAACTAATATCTGCCTTCATATTTTATCATTTTGAAACTGGTTAGAGAGAATTTACTAAAAGTTTGAAAAAAGAATTAAAATATCCTACCCATCACTTTGGAATGCCTGTATAGTTTATTTTAGCAACAAACAATATATGTATATAAAGGATTATTTTTTATCAGAAAATTTTTCAAGTGATTTTAAAAATTTAAAACTTTTTAAACTGTCATATTTTGTAAGCACATAATTTGTTACCGAAATATTATATTATTGATCTATGTGTGATATAAAAATATTTACATAACTTGTATTTATAAAAAAAATTGTTGCAAAATGGGGCTATTGATTTTAACAATTTTAATGAATCTTTGATAAAGATATGCATTAATTTCAAAATATAATTTAAAAATATATAACAGAAAAAAAAGTCAAGGGAGAAATTAGAAGGAAATGCAGAAAAACGAGAAGAGTTTTTAGCAAAGGAGAGATTTTTTAAATAGAATTTGATAACCCTGCCAAATACAATTGTGCAGAAACACTGTGAGTATCCATTATTATCTTTGTATAGACACAATTATTTATGAGAGGTAAACATTAAAAAAATATAAATTGATAAACTTGATAAATATTAAAAAAATATAAGAGACAAAGGCAAACTGGCATGTTATGTACATTGTAATTTGTACCAACTTTATTTTCAATCCATTAATAATAAGGTCATAATGAAATGTATGACTAACATTAAAATCAATCCAAGTTTTGCAAAAATGATAAATTTTAATATCAATATAAATAAAATGTATATAAAATAAAAATGTAGTGTCTTTTTACACAATAGTTTTGCATTTTTAATCTGAAATTAATCTATCTTTTTCAAAATTATTGCTAACGGGCCAGGCTATCTATTGGAATTTACTAGACTTGCATTATGTGAAATTTTGTTTCTTTCCAAATTACATAGTACATATACTTTTTGATGATCGGTTAATTATAATATAATACAAATTTGTTAATAATACAATTAAATAAGACAAAATAAAGACTAAGCCTCAAAATGAAAGGGAAGTTGAAAATTTGCATAGACCCTTGTTTTTAAGATCTAAAGATGTATGAAGAAAGTCTTACAAGATATTGTGTCCACTAGTCAAGCTATCAAAGTTCAAAAGTCACAAAAATAGTTTTTTGATAACTCCTCACTTCTTATGCCTCTCATGCCATTAGACGTTTAGAAAGACTTGTAAGCTTAAAATTCTCTATACATTTGATTAAATGTATTTTTTTGTATGATTAACCGTTTTCGACACAGAGCATAAAATATAACTAGTAAAGGTAAGTAGGTGTGACACGCGCACCATTCTCTGCACAATGACATATACTTTAGTAGATAACATAAATATGTTTGAAGACTGTGATCTTATAAGATAAAACTTACATTTTAAAACAGTTGACTTTGCGTAGTAAGCCTAAAGTGAAATAATTACATTAAAATATATGGCTGTTATTCATACATTTCATAAGGTAGATTAAAAAAGAAAATAAACTTAGTAATGATAAAATTTTGAAGTGTATGTTGTTTCAATAACATTATTGTTGTAATGAAAAAAGATATGTTTAAACAAAAAGTAAGCGACTAGATGTACTGAATAACTTTTGTTTTACAGCCTTATGATTTAGGCCTGTGTGTCGATTTTAAGACTGAATTGAATGCGTTGTCTCATTAAAATACACACTATTATTTACTTTCATTTTAGATTTTCTAAAAACCCTTCTAAAAAAGAGAACAGGACTGAAGCTACTAAAATGAAGAACTTGTTTCCTACAAAGATAGATACAGTTTGCTCAGCACAACTTTTAGAACATGATTTTGATATAAACTGTTCAGTAGAAGATACTAGAACCTGTAAGCAGTTTCAACCATTGACATTTTTTTTCAAAACCAAATTTATATCATGTTCACATTTATAAACTGTAACGATATATTATCTCATTCAATATTATTTATAGAATGATTACTTCTCAATGACAATGTTTACTTGATTATTGAATGCCATATTTTTATGTCTATTCTATTATGTCTTCTAATAAACTATAAAAACCATAAAAAAAATGCTTTTGCAATTGCTCATAGTAAAACTTTATACAATAATTATTTAAATAAATTATGACATTGTGTCATTCTTTAAGTACACATCTCATGTCACAAAGATGATTATCAATAAGATGTTCACTTATGTTGTACATATGAATTTATACTGTAGATTATAAAATAGTATTAAATGTCTTTTATACCATTAGTATAAAAGACATATTTAATACTATATTATAATCTACAGCTACGGACAATCTTTACTTATATGTATGCATCTAAACTACTGCGAATATGCGCTTCAATTTCCATAAACGGAACTGTATTGAATTCCTTCTGAGTTAACAAAATTTTCGGTAATATATGCCCTAAAAATGGAAGAATAAAACTTTTTAACGAAAAAAATTAACCGAATTGAAATAGGCACGTACCAAATATATGTATTGGATAAAATTAATAATTTAAATATAGATAGGGAATAATTAAAAATATTCACAGTATTATAGCTAATATCAACGCGCTAGAAAGTTATATAATTTTTTTCAAAGAAAAGCATTTTGGAAAAACACGGAAAAGAAAAATACCCTTTTATATTGAAAAAACCTCATCTTATTGACAAATTAAAAGAGATACAAATAAGATACCATTTATCTACTAATCTATAACTTTCTGTTTAATATTCTTTTTGATGTAACACAGTCAACGAATCACATTTGAATATGTCGGAATTTGTCATATGTATTTATGCAAGAACGTACGTGTGTTTTCAAAGGCTAGAAATTCTGAGTTTAGCATCCTATTACCTTATTATTTGATAGTGCACAACAAAATAAAAAACAATGGTTCGAAAATCAATTCCGCCCTTGAGCGCTGTGTTGAAAAATGTTAAACTACGTCTCACTATGAAGTCACTAGTTTATTTAGTATCGAACAAATTGTATTGTATTTTCATTGGTTCATAGAAAGCACTTATATTATATTATACCTACATAAATATTTTATAATCTACAGTTACGGACAATCTTTGCTTTTTAATTACATTAATTCAGTTCCTCATATTTTTCGTTGGGTCTGTTGTATTTTGAAGATTTATGCGATGCGATATATAAGTGAGATTTTCTTGCCAATATTTAAAATATGACTGCATTTATAATATAAGATGTATAAAACCATTTTGATAGCAATCGCCTTCCTGAGCAAGATCTTTCTTTGGTCAAATTTAATGATACTATAAAATTTCCAGATTTTCAAGAATAGTGTGTCAAATAAATTATAGGGAAAACCACTCCTTATCAAACAGCATTTAAAACTTGTTTTTTATGGAAAAGCATCGCAGCTATAAGTAATACTGAGAATGATGTAATTTAAAGTCTAAGATAGTTCCAGCACAAACAAAGATCATGAGGCCTAAAGATTTTAATAATGTGATGCTATAAGCACTCGTAGAATAAAATAAAAATATGATGATAAAAGAACAATTCAAAGGGTTTCTATCAATTCATACAACTATATAATTTTCAACCAATCAAAGGAAATTGGAAAAAGGAAAAAAGGGTCTATTTCTCAATTAGTAATGAAAAATACAACCATCACGAAAATATAAAAGGTAATAGACGGTTTACTCTCTAGATCCAAAAAATTTAGTGATAGGTTTGATTTTCAGAGAGCGACTAATCTAAATAATAAAAGCCATATAGCACTCACTGACTCACTCATCACACAATTTTCAGATCTATAAAGCTACAAACTTTAAATTCGACACGTATATTTTTCTTGCCTAGAGTATTTGTTAATCAAGAGAAAATATTCAATGTCTAAAAGTGTGGAAATGGGAATTTCGAGATAATGCGGAAAAGGGAGGAATATTTTATGGGAATATCGAAATAATTCAAGTTGGAAACATGAAAATTTGTATTCGAACACAAAGAGAAATTATTTCAACCTTTTTTTGGAAAATTGCTAACCGTAAATAATCATTATATAAATAAGAAAAAAAATAATACAGTCATATCCTTATTTGTCCATACAAAACCGGGTCATTCTCCTGCTTCTTGGTTTTCAAAACTTTTCATACCACCTTATAGAAATAATTGGGCAATGAAATCCAAATATGGCTGGATATGGTCTAAAACTCAAAGGACACCGGCGAAAATGGGTCTAACTTTACGAAAAGAGAATATAATTTAAAAAAAACTGGTATTTTTACATTATAAAAAAACCAAACAATTCAGTAATAATAAAATACACACAAATATATGAGAATTATATAAACACCTTAAAAGATAAAATTTTATTAAAATCTCAAATAAAATATTTAAATGAAGTATAGTACATATATACGTATCAATAAATGTCATCAATATAAGGTCATTTCGGTTTTGTATTTTTGCACGTTAAATAGGTCATACGGAGTACTACAGCTGATAGGTCATAAAAAAATAAGCATATGTATGCGACGTTTACATAAGTGTAAGAAAATAATATAATTAGTAGGTTACCTTTATTGGGAGATTTGAGATGAATATTTTTCTGATCGGAATTCCATCTTCCGTATGAATTGGAATTCGGTGAACGCCATAACGATTTAGATCTGGTAAAGCTGTAAACAACAAATGAAACGTCAACCAAATAGTATCATAAATACGATTTACAGAATAATACTTTCACTAATTTTATAGCAGATCCAAAGCAAACAAAGACAAAAATTGTCTTCGAAAATGATAAAAGCATGTAAAATATAGCATAATTTTATCCAAAAACATATCTTACAAAATTCTGGCACTAATCCGCCAATGTCATGGTATCCTGAAAACATTGTATTTATTTACACTGTCGTAAAATGAAAAATAAAGATCACAATTTTATAACATAATTTTAATAAATTATTATTAAAAATTATTTCAGGACAATATTAAATACTGATATTATTTTAGTAACTATACAATGAACATTCAACATATGACGCGGACTGCGAGTACAAAAATATATTATTCAACTGCCCGCTGCACCTAGTGAACTTCAAATTGGTTGGAATTTGTATTTTGTTGCCAGTTTATTTATGGCACCTTTTTTTGGTTCGGAGAATGGCATGTTATATAATTATAATACTGATGTATTATGATTATTCTATTTGTTTTATGATTATTTAAAATTATGAAATTGTTAAATATTTTTGGCTAATATTTTAAAAAAGAATTAACAGTTAAATACTTATTCGTACTATTACATTTATTTACTATAAAAATATTCAATTAAACTTATTCTAATACATTTTTATTTAATCACAACATTATCAGAGGACATATAACCATATTTTTATTGATTCCCAAAATTTAATGTTACAAATAATATTTCTTTGGAAAGTAATCCCAGGGATCGATCTGAAATTAGTACGGATTATTTAAAAAATATAGCAACATTGGCATCAAAATATGTTTCTTTTCCGTTGTACTGTCAAACAGAAATGTACGTAATGTTACATTTTTAGCTTATTTTTAATCTCTTTTTATCTGTTTGATCTTTTTGGTTTTTTAAATTAATTAAATACGTGTGTGAATAGTATTAACACGAATAATTTATAGGGATACTCAGTGTTGAATTGTTGTTCTAAGTAATTCATTGTTTACATTTCAGCATGGCTCCTCGGTTTGAAATCGCGGTTGGCCTCAGAAAAGGCCACAAAACTACAAAAATATCCGCGGGGAGGAAAGGTATTACAGATAAATCCATCAAAATCCGCCCTGCCAGACTAAAGGGAGTAAGTGTTTATTAATGTTTGGATGTAAGCCGAGAAAAGTAACAATATTTGTTTCAGTATAGCTTGCTTGTCTTGCATGTTTACTTTGGTTGCGTACTGAATATCTATTATTTCTTTTTTAAAATAAAACAGAACTGTTGAGTCATTTAGAGCGCTTTGTCACAAAATTATCTTAAAATGACGTTTTGTATTTATTCATTTTTTGAGTTGACATAACCTCCACAATTTTATCCTTCAAGTCGGCAATTCCTTACAAACATTACACTTAATATACTAGGGATAGAAAACCGCAGCTTCGAAAGTGAGTAAATTTTATCTATATTGTGGTAATAAGATGACAAACCATTACTGTACTGGTAGTAAGACCTGTAAATCATTTTATACATCTTATAAACGGCCAATGAACAACCATGATAATTAATCAGGTCCTCTTGTAATTAATAGACAGCAAAGTAAACGTAGATATTAAGACTATAAAAACACATTCTAAACTATGAACACATTAATGATTTTGTTGGGTATGGGTAAAAATAAAACTTAACAAAATGATAGTGTACGAGTGTGAAATGTAATGATTTTGACATAGTGTTAACTGACAGATTATTAAATACAGTTTTCAATATTTTTATTCACAGATTTTTGGCCAAAACCATTATTAGCTATAATTTCAATACACAAAAATAGACATTGGATTGAACTTGTACCTAAATAACATTAGTATTTCAAAATTGAGCTAATCATATTTTAAGTAATTTGTATTATAAAAAACCAAATATATTCAGTATATCATGGGTTTTAAAACATGCCACAAATATTAATAATAGAATAAAAAAATGAACATTTTTGGGTGTACAAATGAATTTTCACCAGTGTCTTTTATAGTTTTGATTTGTTAATTAGCAATTGTTGATCACCATATTTTCTAATCGTGACCTTACTGGCTTTCTACACTGGTGTACAGTATACATTTGGTTAATAATAAAGTTGAGACTACATTTCAGTAAATTCCGTAATGTAATCGTTTAAAGCTTCATTTTAAATTTGTTGCTTTTTGAGTTTTATCTGGTCACTGGCTCATTTCTTATATAACTATTGTACGCTCATCAATTATAGTCCTTACATTGTTTCATCCTTGAACATGGTTATTATATCTTTCACATGTAGTTGTTAGTAGTAATATTTTATAAAAGTCAAATTCAAATCAACTTGCATACAATGTTTTCTGCAAGTGATGTCTTTAATATGAATTTATTGCATATTGTATTTATATTTTTATTTCATTAATTCTGTGACAAAATAATTGTCATAAAAACGTGAGTCCGATAACAGCTCTAAAAATATTAAAAATAATTCTAATTTTCTCAACTAGGGATTTTCAAAATCTTTTACCTTGGTATGTTTAGAGACAAATATAACAATTTTGTGTATTTGGACTGCATGGAAATTGCATCTTGTCATAGTTAAAGTAGGTCTCTTCCAATAAACTTTCAAGATGGAAATAATTCCTGATTTAATTCAAGGCTTGTTATAAATTTATTAGTTTGAGTGCATTCTATCACTAACATATGACCATACTGGTTTCTTACTAATTTTATGATTTCTTACATGATGAATTTATTATACATTAAACATAGCATATTGATATATTCTTTTTTTTACCAGCTGCAAACCAAACACTCCAAATTTGTTCGGGACCTTGTTCGGGAAGTAGTAGGCCATGCACCCTATGAAAAGAGAGCAATGGAGTTGCTGAAGGTGTCAAAGGACAAGAGGGCACTTAAGTTCTTGAAGCGTCGCTTGGGCACACATATCCGCGCCAAGAGGAAGCGTGAGGAGCTCTCCAACATCCTGGCACAGATGCGCAAAGCTGCCCATGCGCAACACCATTAAGTAGATTGTAATCTATTTTAAGAATAAACAACTCCAAAAAATGATTTGTTTTATTCAGTATTACTATTATTCTGTATTTAGTCATAATGTTAAATAGAATTTACAACAGGTAGATTCCAATAGAAAATTTAAACAGTTATGAAATGGAATGCCAAATGTTATCGAAACTACAAATTAGCAAAATATAAGGCTGAAATTTTTTTAAATAAGTCTTATTTTTCACACATCGTCTTGATGTTGGGATCCCATTTATTCTTGTTCCTGTAAGTATTCAGGCTTTGTACAAAAATATATTGTCTTATGAATAAACAATGTATATAAAGGGTAAAAATAGATGTAGCAAGTCGGCCTCTATGGGTTTCTGAGAATAAAATAACATTTTTTCGTATGTTGTCCATGTTTGCGAGATGCTCTCTTTCAACTTTAATGCAAATTCCTGCAGAGCACGCACAACGAGCGCTGTGCAGCATTATCAAAGAGAAATGACATAACACAAATTCAGCAGGCAAATCCCTCATTCAGCCTTGAATAGTGAGGGATGAAAGTATATTTTGCAGAGAAAAATCGTCTTTGGAAATTCAGTATTTCTCTTTTTCATATAGAACTTGCATTAAGGAAATAAAAGATTTAAATGTAGTATGATTGAGAAAATGTTGAAAATAAAAAATTATTTTTCTATAATACTCGAGTCAAAAAATTCACAGAATGGAGAGGATGGCTAGGGGTGGGGGTTGATTACTCTCATAGTCTAGTGAGAGCCTCATTTCGAGTATATATACCAAGCTTCAGCATAATTGTGTCATTAAACTTTGAGCTATCATCAACTAAGTAATTCATTCTGGATGAATTCATTGATTTAGTGCCGATGATTTGGAGAAAATTGAATTTCAAATTGTCATCAAGCTCCTGAAAAAGCAAGGAAAAACGCCACAATTTAGATTGAGTAAATCTATGTACCACACTTAATTTACGCACCACAAGCTATATCACATGAGATGTCATCAGTTTGCAGGAACTTGTCCCAGTAAAGTCATGATTTACAGGTGGCTTTTTCTCTTCAGACAAGACAGATTCAACTGACGACGACCCACGGTCAGGATGAACGATCGAGGCCACCTCCTTGGACTTTGTTGAAAAAGTTGTATTGGTAGCTGCTGATTAAAGAAGTGATTAGGATAAATGGTCGAAGTATCATTAGCCAACCATTTTGAATATTCTTCATAAGCACCTTGACTTGTTAAAAGTGAGCGCAAGGTATCTGCTGTGAATGCTCATGCTGCCGCAAAAGCAACAATGTATAAAGTATTCACGTGACTTTTTAGATCCCTTTAGAGGAATGAAGATGAAGTTTTAAGCCAAATTGTTACAGGTGATGAAACTTGGGTTCATCATTACGAGACTAAACTTCCATGCAGTCGTATAAAAAGGGAACCCCACTTTCAAAGAAGTTCAAGTTGTCTCAATCAGCCGAAAAAGTCACAACGACGGTTTTCTGGGATACAAAGGTATCCTCTTCATTGACTTCAAAGAAAGGTGTTTCTATTATAGGAGAGTACTACGCTGGTCTACTAGAGCAGATTAAAGAAGCATTGAAGGTGTACAAGTGAAGGAAATTAGCGAAAGATGTGTTGCTTTTATACGTAAATGCACCTGTATGATGCTGCAATGGCGGCCCTCCACAAGTGCGGCTTTCAAACACCCACTTTACAGCCCAGACTTAGCCATCTGCAACTGTTATTTGTTTCCAAAAATGAAAAAAAAGCTTTGTAGAAAAATTTTAGTGATGATGAAGAGGTCGAGCCTGCAATTCCAGCTTATTTTCAAGATGAAGAGAAAATATTTTTTTTGAGGATAAAAATAAATTAATCGAAATCTGAGAAATATATTAGGGTTAAGGGAGAAAATATAGGAAAGGAAAAATAGTACCATGTTTTTATGACCTTCCTTCCCCCTATTCCATGAACTTTTTAACCATCTCGTATTTTAGGTCGTATATTGGTACTTGCTTTACATATTAAAACTATTGTTGCACATATGATTTTTTGAGACTTGAATATAGAAAGGCGATAATAACAAAATATTTTAAAGTGTTCAACGTCTATCTATTTTATTTAAAACGAATTACTTCTCAGATTTATTACAAAAAAGTGTGAGGACCTATTTTTAATAAAATGAAATTTGCATCGAAACGTTTATTACTATAATGATAGGTTATAGTGTCTCGTAAATTATTTGGGCTTGGGTGTAATCTAGTTTTCATTTCAAAAAATATTCTTGGTTAAGCTAAAAATATGAATCAACTTTTCAAAATAATGAATGAAGTCATCTCGTAATTCTTTGTAACGTATATAATTTATTATAGCATTTGGTAAGTTATGTGTTTAGTTTAATCTAGTCTTTAGTTTTCAGTTTAATCTAGTTTTTATTTAGAAAAATTATATTATTTATATAAACCAATGAAAAAAATTTCTCGAAACAAGACATTACTTTAAGAAGGTACTTTTGGGAACTACAATCAGTCTTTAGATTAAGATAATCAGTCTTCTTCATATTTTAAAAAGTAAAATCAAAATACAATTACCGTCTATCACATACTAAGAGAAATTTTAGAAGCAAATAAATTTATTGTAAAATTAAATATAGGAGCTTTTCTATCAGTGTCTTTCTTGACCAACAGACTTGGGAACTTAAGCACAATATGGAAAATTTTAATAGAAGCCTCATCTTTTTTGCCAGGGAATACAGAAATTTCAGTGGGTTCACGTTTCAAAAAAGATACTTGAAATATGATATTTCCTTGACCTTCATATCTGAATACAATTTTTTTAACGAAATACTAAAGAGGTTGCTTTTTTCCGTAATTAGCTTTATTATGACGTGGTCACCTTCCTGAAAATCTTTTGTCATCATAGAGCAGTATCATCTGTGTTATCATGAGAAATACCGATTTAATCTAAGTTAATTAGCCCATCAGTTCCAAAATTGTATCTTGATAAAATATATTCTAAATTATTAAAAAAGGTTTGCACTGCGAAATTGCTGAAAGATAATAATTGAGAAACACTTCAATTTTCAGGTTTTCTCAAAGGAATATTAGCATTTCTCTTGCTTTAACCAGATATAAAACGTAAGCCAGCACTCTTATTATCCCAAGAACTTGGATAATGATAATATCATTTGTTTGCATATTGGTAGGTAACGTAATTTCGTAGTCGCGTTTGAGTGAAAGTAAGACCATGTTGCATTTGACTGCAATTAATTACGTATTTTTTAATTACTTCTTATTTTCCGCTGTAAATATTTCTTGGGATGTATGCTTAGATGAATAATTTGCATGTTTTTCTGTCTTCTTATTCTCAATCCTATGTTATAGAGTAAAAGTTTTCAAATGGTACTTATTAGCCGTTTTTATAATTAACAGCTCGCATTCCAGTACATCTGAGATTACAGAAATCGTAGCAATGGAGAGACCTAAAGAAGAAAAATATGAAGCCGTACATTTATTGACCAGATACAGCAGATCAATCCACTGAGCACATTGATATGATTGATCAATATTCCTCCATGTATTATAAAAAAAATAAAATTACATTAAAGTAACAACCATAAAAATTAAAACTATTACCAAATTATGGAGGACATGTACTTGTCAAATAAGGTCACCAAACACGAAATTTACCAGATAAAATCACACTCAAAGATAACGACAATATTTTAGCTTTGAGTGTGCAAAAGAGGTTTATGTTTGTTGAGCGTAAAGCAGTGATTGAACGTGGCTGACTGAGACATAATATGATTGGCTCTATAGAGACTAGGTTGTGTGCATGAATGAATCTTTGACTGCGTTTTGTTTTTGTCAACCGTATATTTGTGTCGTTTTTCCCCCTAATTATAAATATATCTTCTCTGTATTAGCCCATGTCTGTTTTAGATCTGTCCATTGGCATATAATTTTTTAATAATTATATAAGTTGGGTACTTTAATTAAATTTGTAACATTTGCCAGTTTTATTACATCAAGGATTGTAAATATATGATTTTTTTAAATTTGGTATAACATTATCAATTATCATATATCAATTTTGTACAAAGAATTAAATATTTTTGCATTTTTTGGTAAAGCATCATTCATCAGACCTAGTTTAATGTGGTGATGGAAATAATACTGTTTGGAATAATCAGGCACGATTTATTTACTTTTTGCTACTTATAAACTTGCTCTAACAAAAAGCAAGTTAATCTGACTTACGTTTTGCCAATTTACATTTTGCATTTCAAAAGTGAAAAACAGATCAAAACAAAGTTTTAAATAATCACTCACCTGCCACATCTGGCAGAGATGGTTTTCTTATTGTCTGTCCTAGTGGAAACATTTTTCTGTCGAATAATGCTTTCAGAAATCAGAATAAACATTTGAGAAGTCTTATTTTCTCTGAAAAAGTGTTGGTTATTTATTTATTCTAGAAAAGTTAATATATTTGTTCTAGAAAAGTTATTACATTTGTTCTAGAAAAGTTATTTAGAGTTATTAAAAAGATTTTGAACAGAACTGACTTCACAATTCTCTTCAATATCTCTTAATAACTTTTCTAGAAGAGTTCAAAATAATATAAGAAATTTAACTTTCAATGACTTATTGACAGTTTTTTCTGAATAGCCAACACTTTTTCAGAGAAATATTTCCACCAGGGTGAGATAGAAAATTAAATTTTACCTATTAAATGAAGCATATTGACCTGCATATTTTGAAATAAGAAGTACCAAAAATTATAAAATTATGAACAGAGCGAGATTAGCATAAAAAATTGCTTTCAGGTTTATGTCTATATGGGGATTCCAAAACCATTTTCAGAATTTTATGTAAGATAGTTGTATCTCTGAAACTGAAAAAAAAACAGTATTACTATTAGATGTCATAGTTTTACAGGTTAGGCAATATGTTTATATTATTTGTAAATAGCTTAACGGAAGTGCCATGTGCCCTTCAACGTTTAAACTTATACATGCACCAAAATGTGCATGAAACCCTTGTAAAGCGAGTCCTGCTACTACTTAAAAAGTTTATTTACAACACTACTGTTGGGCAAGAATCATCCACAACGTTTCGTAATACCCTCAAATTACCTTTAAGTCTTGTATCGTGAAAAACCCATTTTTTACCTTGATGCGTTAACCTTATTGTTAAGCAGGCATGACACGCTTTCGTTTGTTTTGCCTTTATTTTTACATGATCACATGTTCACTGGATGTATCACATGTGCATTGTATGTAACAAACGCATGTATCAAAGTATATATACCTATTATAGTGGCAAACTGTCCATGAACTTTTGTCAATAAAAATGGTAGTTTTATTTATACACAGAATTCAAAGCAAAAGAAATAATGACTTACGATAGACATTTTTTCATATAAATATATATTAATATATTATAATTTTTCCACATAATTTTTCCACATAATAAATTCAAAAAATTAATTCCTTCTACAAAAAGGAATTAATTTCTAATTCTAGCATCTAAAAAATATGAATGGAGTAAATATCTATGCATCAAATAAAATTATTCAAATTATTTTTTCACTTAGAATTATGATATTTATCTGCATGTTAATTTTAAATAAATATATATATATATATATAAATATATATATATATATATATAATAAGTATATAATATGAGGTCAAGTATCTGTTGAACCACATTTGATAAGTATCTCTTAATTCTAATTAATACCATAAACATGAAAGTATTTTTGATTGTCTGTGATTCAATGCCTCTTTAAAGAATGAACTAGTACTTACTGAATAATAGGATGTATAGACTAATATATAGGATAATTTCATTCTAGAAAAATACTTCTTAAGCAATTAGATGGCACTCCTATTGCTTCACCTAAACAAGCAGTACTATTTCCATCACCTTCATGAAATCATCAGTCCTAAAATAGCTTGCGCTATATATGTAAACATTGGGGTTTCAGTGGTAGGCGGTTCTCGGTATCCTTTACACCCCTAGTGTTTAAAAGTGAATACTGCTTGCTTATGCTTAAAATAGATATACTTAAGTCATGTTCACCTTTTGTAAAATATCACATATGAAATTCAGTAGTAAATCTATTTTGATGAAGTCACAGTTAAGCGAATGAAATGTAAAATCAAATGTCTTCTTTTATTTTAATATTTATAAACTTACTAAGAAATAAAAACCTTAACCACCAATACAATTAATAATTACTAGCCAATACAATTATTTAGAAATTAATTAAAATTCTTTTAACCGAGTATTATATTTTATACCGGATGGGATCCGGTTTATTTTATACCGGATGGGTTCACTAACATTTGGCATATTGCAGAATTATCATATGACTGATAAAATCATATTAGCTGAGTTGACTAACATTTTTACGTAAGTTACATGGTAATTATGTTACTGTAAATTCAAACATAAATAAAGAGACACCAACTGCTGCGCTCCTGCAAAAAGGAAAGTCTGAGTTTTCGTATATTTCCTTCAGACGACACATTTAGAATTTGTTAGGAAACTTCTTAAATTGGGAAACTATCACCACATTTTATGTGAGTGTAATTAAATTATTTTTTCAATACCTAATTATTGCATTATTTATTACTTATTGGATTATTCAACCATATTTTCAAGCTAAAACCATCAATTTACGGGTTGTTTACAAAACTATCATCTAGTTTGTAAAAAATGTTATTCCAAATAATAAACACTTTATTTGGTGTTATAATAAAATGCTAACTCCTGAGTAATAATCAAAATATAAATTAACCTTTTAAGCGAACACAGAAAAGAAATATTTTTTCAGTTCCACTAAGTTTAATTCCGTCCGCATATATGAACTTTTATTATTCGCCCTTGTGAAAAAGTCTAATAATATTCTTGGCGGCTTTGCAAACGTCTAATAACAAATTTATATCGCAATTCGTTGTCATTAGTTCCCGACTGGCAGCTAGCGAAATTTATTCGTTGTCAATATTTGTAATGAATTTTGAGATACAAGGGAAGATAAAAAATTTTCAAAGTTACTTCAAGTGCTCTATTATTTTATACTGCATTGTAAAAGTCTTTTAACAATGAAAAATTGCCAATAACTTCTATTTTTGTTTAATTACATGTATTAAAACACATCAAATCATTTTGTTCAAAAAGTCTCCGTTGAATTTGATTACTTTTTTCATTAATCTCAGTGCATACTAAATTTATCAATTGTATCCCATATAATGTTGGTTCAGGTTTCGTTAAATTCTTTCCGTATATCCTCTTGTAATGAAGGATATTTACCACAAACATTTCTATTTAGCTCGTCCCACAAAAGTACGATCGGGTTTAAATCGAGACTCTTACGTGGCCATATCATATTTTGTAATACACCTTCAGTCCACTTTAACTAAAGAAACAATAGATACAAACTAAGTAAATAGTTAATTTATTTCAGTCGCTCCAAACAAAAAGAAGTATTTGTTCTAGTAAGTAAAAACAATAATTTACTTTGGGTTATGTAAAAGAAATGCGCAAACACTATAAAAGAATCTCACTCATTAATATTTTGGAAAAATACTTTAATTATATCTGAGCTTAATAAATATACAAAAAATAAAATCTCAATGTTCTATAATAATAACAACACATCTATATGTGCAACTTTTTATTTTATTTCTGATATTGTCTTTATGGAAAAGAAAAGAATTTCACAGATATGTGTACAAGAAGTGGTGTTCTTATGCAGAAGGTGAAATGATGTTAAGTTTCATGTGTATTTAGGTAGACTTAAATAAAGTATAAATATATAGCTACACTTAAATTTGTTTTCTTTTCCTTGTATAAGATCCATATGTTGTTTGCTTATAATATTGTAATATAATACACGTCTTAAATTTGAGCTCATGTTATCATTCCTTACATTACAGTAATTACCAATTATTAACATCAGAACATTATTAAGATTTTTTTTATTAAAACCTATGATTTTTCATTTTTTCTACATAGTTCACTCAGAACGATGTTAATGTCATTGGGTTTCCATTTTCATTAACGTAATATTCGCTGGAGAAAAGTAAGAAACTGAATACACTTCTGATTGTTCATTAGGAAACGAGGGAAACAAAGCCTACTATAAAAAATACTGTTGTGGGAAATTGGTATTTCTATTCTTATATAATTTATTGGTCCAGATGAGTAAGAATGTATGGTCATCGATAAATGGGGATCATTATATTTGCTTAAATGATTCAAAGATCGTCCACTCTCAAGCAAGTCACTTTGACTCTTTAGAATCACGTTCTTAGTACCTCATGATTGTACTCTAATATTAAAACACATGTCCTCTATCAAAATACTGCGACCATTTTCGTGCTCACTGCAGTGAAACAACACGTGATTCATGCCTTGAGTTTCGAACCTGCAAGATAATGCCGGGCTATATTTTAACAGGAAGTGATGTAAGATAGCACGCAAGATGCCGTGACTTATCAGAAACTGTGAGTTGTAGTAATTGCTAACAAGCTAGATCTTATTTAATTGTAAGGGCACATCGGGAAAAAACAATTTTGTGGTACCCCCTTGAAATCGGGGAAGGTTAACACCACCAACCAACACCACCAACAAGCATAAACGATCTTCAAAAAAAAGTAGGGATGGCGAAAATAGCATTTAGCATGCTAATGCATGCTATTGACATTTCACAACTAATGCTAATTTGCTAATATTATTAAGTATTAACTGTAGATGCAAAATAAGCGATATGTTGTTAGCAGATTTATTTTTTAGTGGCTGCTACAGTATTTAGACCATGTAGAAAGCCACATGCGGTGTATTATTTTAAGTTGCTATAACTGCTAAATACTGTTTATATATTAACCAATTGATTCATTATAACTCTCGGTGTATAAAATCTTGTGCTATTTTTATGAGCGACGCATTCATTATACATGATTAATGTTGTATATAAATTGTGATTATATGTATCTAGATTAAAAGAGAGGTTTATAATAAAAGATATAGTGTTTAGATAGTTGTACGTAGACAATTATTTGCAACTTTAATTACTGTGTTTATATTTTGTTTGTGTTTTAATTTTTTTTTAATCTTAAATTGTTTTTAAGCTCTCTTTATCAAACGTGAATGTACTCATAGTTCTCATAGAACTCTATTAATTATATGTGTTGATATTTTTAAACTTGGAAGTAAGTCGTTAAGGGTATCTTACTTATGGAATTTTTACGAAGGTATCTCCGAAAAGTGTGCTATATATAACCTGTGTAAAAACCATTTTCTTACAAATCGACTGTAACGAATTGAAAAACACATTTAAGGTATAAGCATACGAGTATATTAGCATATACAACATGTACAAAGTGATATACGGAACCCTGAAACAGCAACAATCACAGATGCAGTGTCATTATCTAGTACCTCTTCATGAGAGACATCAATCAGTCCAGCTATTACTTCCCACGAACTCATCGCTTTAGCAGTGCGAATGGCAGCGCGAATTGCGTCTACAAGCGCGACGAGAGCAAACTAAAAGAAATAGTATGAAGCATGGCACAAAAGTTGGAGGCGCGAAAGGCGGGCGAACGGAAAAGCGAATCGCTACGGCGCGACAGAAGACACGGCGCGCGGTTGAAACAAATGTATTGGCTTGTAGCATTGGGTTCCACAGCTAAATAGCGGCGCGAACTACGGTTTTGGTGTATCAGCGACGAGCGGCTAAAACAATATCTTTTGTTTTGTTCGCGGTGACATTACGAATAGCGAACTTCTTATTAGCGAAATAGTTAAAAGACCTGCAATACGTCTGTCTATATATACAAAAATGTAGATAAAATATTGTGGAATGAAATAAAACAATATTTTTTGACAAGAAAGGTGGGTATTTGTGTTGTTTATTTAGATGACCATATGTATAATTAGACTCTTCTTATTCTGTTATTTGAGTAGGTATTAAAAAGTAATATTAAAATAATACTTTTGTTGATCCCGTATAGTAGTCGCCTAAAATGTAGTTCAAATATTGCGTTTCGTCTAGATCATGAAATTACGTTTTTGTTGGGGTTTTAAAATTTAACGAAAGTAATGAAAATTTTCATTAGATATATAATTAGGCTCAAGCTATTCTGATGATTAGCAGTTGCTTGAAATGTAGCTAGATTATTGTGTCTTGAACTTGAAATTACGTTGTTGTTGGAGTTACTAAAATTTAATCAAAAGTAACGAGTCTTCAGTAGATATATAATCTGGCTCACGTTATTTTGTTAGTTAATTTAGTAACAAAGTGATAATGAATTGACATCACATAGTAGTTGTTTCAAATGTAGTTCGATTATTACGTTTTGATTTTGACCTTGAAATTACGTTCTTGTGGAGTTACTAACATTTAATCAAAAGTAATGACAATCTTGACCAAAAAACCTGAAACAAAATAATAATTTAATTGTGTTGCAATTACTAAAGTCATATTAAACAAATAATAAAATAAGGCTAAAATATTGTTTCACTATTGTTTTAAGGAAATAATGACTGTCCTGTATCTGTACAGATAGAGCTAGTAAAATATTGCCAATACTTATAAAATATTGAAACCATCTAAGTGCGAGTCGGACTTGCACACGATAGCACCAAACAATATTAAACTTATTTCCTATGCAATAAGGCTTATTTTGACTTTTGTAAGTATAGATTGACAGATTGAAGTGGTCGGGGAACGACAATTTTAGAAATATCTTATCATCACCTTTTAATTGAATAGTATTGAGCGCTTTAGGATGGCGCCAAATTAAACAACAAATAACCCAGACTCCATAAGTCAAACGAAGATTCTATCATTCCAATATGCCTATTATTTAAGTACGCTCAACATTTTTATGGGCCAACCGTACTTAGTCACAATATTAAAATTGTAATATTGCTATGGGTATTAAACTTTATTACGTGTGTAATTAGATCTATTTTGACTTGTCAATATTTAGGATATAGAGTAAAATTAAATATTTACTCATGCACAATATTTATTGTATTGGCAGTAAAAATAAGTTTGTATTTCCCAAAGATACTGTGAAAAACAAAGTTATTGCTCCGACCGGTCATTTAGTAAAAAATAATTAAAATACCTCCGTATTCTCTGAATATATTCTGCCTGTGACAAGTTTGAACACTAGAAGAATTCGGGCCGACTAATATTTTGCTTCATAAATTTAAATTTTCCAAAAAAAGCCGAAATTACACCCTTTGTTTTTATTAAATTTAAACTGTCCCCTTATGAACAAATCTGTCAAATACACGGTGTCTGCTTTCAGTTTGATCAGGTTTTCTTTTAAATCTGGATCTATACTTTCCAGAAACTCTAAAACTTATTCAAAAAGTGAGTAAAATCTTGTTAAACATGCACCTTTCGACAACCAGCGTACTTCAGTAAGAGAAATCGTTGGATGTCTTTATCATTTTCAGCGCATAATTGTGCAAATAAACGGGTATTCGACGCATTGCTTCTTATTTTGTTAACTGCTTTAATCACAAATCGAAGTGATTGGTGTAATCTAATCACTTAAATGTTCCGGTACCAGGTGTTGTCGTTGGATGACAAAGTGAATTGCAGTTACTCCTGGTATAATTCTTTTAAGATGGCTTATAAACCCACGATATCGCCCGAACATGGCAGGAGCTGATTTGTTGCCACCGAAATTATGTTTGTAAATGGAATCGATTTTTTCTTAAAAAAATCACTCGGGACATTAAATATTAATTCGCCTTTAGTGTTCATCTCTAAAATTGTCGCGAATAGCAGCGCTTCATGGATTTCTTCGTCCATAACAAATCGAACATGTGCCAATAATAATGCTTCATTACCAGGTAAAGTTGACTCGTCCAGTTGAATATAAAAATTAGTAATTTGCAGACAATTACACAAGAAGCTTTCAATATCAGAGCTCATTTCATCAATACGTCTTTGTACAGTATTGTTACTCAAAGGAATTTTTTGAGTACGTCAAATGGAGGTTTGTGCAGAACAGTTTTTAAAACCTCTTCAACAGCGAGTTAAATTAACTCTCCTCCGATGGTGTGCGGTTTCCCAGATTTCGCTATAAACAATGAGAAATTTTAATGTAATATAAAACATTTTTTGATTAATTATATTTTAATACATTTCTGTAAATTCGAGAGAAAATACTTATAAAGAATATTTTGACATCAAAACCCCACGATTTTAATGATTTATTTATTATTTTGATGTACGTTACGAGTGGTACATAAAGACACGTAGATATAATTTATGAATATATTTTTAGTCATTTAGCATTAGCAACTACGAGGGCACTGAAATATGTACAAACATGTAGGTTAATCATATATTTCTCCTTTAGTGAATCACCACAGTCGGGTAAATAAACAATTTTATAATAAATATTACTAAAAGTTCAATCTTTCTCGGCTTTCTGTTTTTTTTATAGAAGTATCGAATAAAGGCCTTGTTCAGTATTTAATTTTTATTACGTACCTACTATACGCAAACATAACAAATATAATATTATTACAATATAAAATAAAAGTATGTATAACAAATAGGCAGGTACTTTTTCGGGAATTGGCAAACACTAACATCGATTCATTCTCACTTTTCTTTTCAAAATTCTAGAAAGAAATGAGTAACGTTTGTCCTTGGTATTCGTATTTATATTGGTGAAGAATCAAATAAGTTTATGTAAGATTACAAGCACAGCACTAGTCGTATTTCGTCTCTGCACGTCTGAACAAGCGTTACGGGCGGGTTGGCGCTTTGCAAGACACGCGTTGTGCAATGAATATAGAGTTTGAAAGTTTTTACAAGTAACAGTCGCTGATCTTCTTAAAATATTATCTGCCTACATTGATAAATCCAAGCCAACATCTTTGTTCTTTACTATCGAAACCAGATAAATTTTCGTGGACCCCCCCCCCCCCCGCTACAACTTGTGACCCCCAACCACGTTTAGTCCCCCGTGGACCCTCGGAAGTGTATCTGAACCACTTTAAGAATCACTGTTGTAGCCGAACGTAGCTACTCGCGATCCAATGTGAACGCTGTGTTAAAGTATACTTCAGTTCGCTCAAAATATTTGCGTAAACAAAAACTTTTTTGTTTCATTTCAAAATTCTAATTTATAATTGTATAAATACGTCAATCAATTCCAATTTATTTAATTATCATTAAACTTATTTTATGTATAATTTGAATCTAAGTTGACGGTCCTAAATCATAAACCTTTATTTATTTTTATTTTCATTTTGCGTAATGTTCAGTCATTATTATTTATCATCATGTAGTATGACCATTGTTCAATGATTCAACATATGTGCAGTAAATAATTTCGTTAATAACTCGGAGTATTGAGATACTAAGCTAGAGATATAAATGAGTGATATATATCTTTCCAATCAAATTATATATATATCACTCTTTTCTTTTCACTGATACATTTTGCAAACCTCTACTTACCTGAGATGGAAAAGTTAAATGTAATGCAAAAAATTAGGCTAAGGAACAAAAGTACTCAAGCTTGGATGAACGAAATCGCCCGCAGTCAGTATGCTGACACCTGTGTGTATTACACGCAACAATCTCAATTAGGAAGACTGATTCGTAATATATTATATTACCAAAATAGTTTATTAGTAATTTAAAATGTTGCAATATTTTACTTTTTTATTTATGTAATTTCTATATTGCAATGAATAAATAAAAAAAATACTTTTTTTTATATATCTTAAAGTGTCTATAACTGTTCTATAGGTATTACAAATTACTCCTTTTAAAATTTACTATTATCCTTTTAAAATTTTCTCGTATCTTCAAGACTGCTTCTATACGTGTAAGTATATAATCAAACGTTATTATACTCGTTTTTGCATACTCAAAAAAATTTCTTGGGATAATCTCTATATTCATTTTATGGCGTATGAAATTCACCATATATCTATCCTTTTCGTTTACAGGATGTATTCCTTTCCTTATATAAATAATATCTTGAGTAAAGAATGAATCACCTTCAAGACAGTAACGTGCAATTTTTGATACCACCATTTCAAATACTTCGCTGGCGCTCGCCGTCGACGCCGCCAATATTGAGTTCGTGGTACGGTTGCGCGGGCCGCTTCGCTGTTCGCGCCGCAATTCGCGTCTCCGGAGTTCGTGGCCAGGCCGTTAGAACCAGTGTATAGAGGACCACTATAGACTTGCAAGTGTCTTTTCGAAAACGGAAAAAAATCATACGTTCTGTGAAAACTAAGCCCGGAAAAAAAGATTAGAAAGAGAGAAAAAGAAAATTGTGCGTGTCAGTTCCGACGCGTGACTGGAGTGTACTCCTTAAGTACGATTGTCTTGGAATGTATAAAATAGGTAACACCATAGGCGGATTCAAGGGGGAGGCGCCCCCCCCCCCAAGAGGTCCCAGAATAATCAATCTATTTATTTCGTTTAGTTCTCGCAAGTTACAAAACAATATACGTAAAATTCCATACAAATATTTTTAAAGATGAAGTGTGTTTGCGTGAGCGAAATTATAGAATAAATAATACCGGTACTGGTACACATAGCTACTACGTATGTAGTTTACAGTTTTGAGTTGTACGCGTCGGCATGAGTTTTTTCCCGCTAATTTACTTCAACTGTTTATGACAGGATCGCGGGATGGCGGGGGCTGGGCGCGATGGGTGCGACGCGTGGTTGGCTAGATGATAAATATGTAATTATTGTTCTCGCTCGACGACGACAGGATTGCACGGGCACGTATCTTATTATTAGTTTGATTAAATTGTTTTCGACTTACGTATTTTATCATTGCTGCGGGGAGTTAATCACAAACAAAATAGTGAACAAAATGAAAAAAGCCAAATATTTTACTATTATAGCAGATGAGACCACAAATGTTTCTATTAGTGAGCAACTGTCCATTTGTATTCGTTATTTCGATGTTGATACGAAAGAAATTCAAGAAGACTCTTAAATTTGTTAAAGTTGTGCATCTTACTGGTGAAAATATTTCTCATCATATTTTGGAGACGTTAGAAAGCTTGCATTTAGATATTTCGTTATGTCGAGGTCAAGCATAAGATGGAGGAGCCAATATAAGTGGTAAAATAAAAGGTGTTCATGCATATGTGTCCAATATTCAGCCTTTAGCTTCTTACATACACTGTGCAAGTCAGCGACTCAACTTAGCCGTTAGTACAGCTTGCACCGTGCCTAGCATAAGAAATGCTGTGGGGGTTATTTCGACCGTTGCAACCTTTATCCGTGAGTCAGCTGGACGAATTCATATCCTTCAAGAAAAAATACAAGCTGATTTCCTAAAGAAAAACAAAACATACTAAAGAAAATGTGTGAGACGAGATGGGCGGAAAGACATGAAGCAGGTCTAACATTTTTGGACGTTTTGCCGTGTCTTTCTGCAATTTTGCAAAAAATTACCGACAAAGGGGATAAACGTGCTACAAATGCATTTTTATTGCTGCAAGCTGTAATCTCGCCGGAGTTCCTTGTAAGCTTGGTCATCCTCGCTGATATTTTAAGAATCACTCTCCCTTTATCTCGGTCCTTACAAGCCATCGAAGTTGATATACTTTCGGCTATGAAACTTGTTGATATGACTACAGCCAGCATCCAAAAGCAACGTGATACTTGCACGGATGCATTTGAAAAGCTTTTTGATAGGGTTGAAGGCCTGGCAAATGAAATTGGAACAGAAATCACGGTACGCAGAGCAACCGTCAAACCGACAGATCTAACATTCAGGTTCAGTCCGCTAAAGAGTGTTACCGATTGTCGGTGTACATTCCTTTTCTCGATTATTGATTGAATGAAATGTCCTCTAGATTTCCCAAAACTCAGCTGCAGAGAATCGGGCAGTTACAAAAGTTACTGTCACATAAATTTATTTAGTAACGAAGATATAGAGCATGTTATTCAAGGTGCTTTATTATATAAAATGACCTTCCTTGTTTCTTATATTTGAAGGGTGAACTAGAAATTTGGCAACAGATGAGGAAAATTTGCCAAAGTCTCCAATGGAGACCTATAAAAGAGCAACGGCTTTGCCAAACATAAGAACCCTGTGTCAATTGTTGTGAACGTTTCCCGTAACAACTAGCACTGCGGAGCGATATTTCTCCACTCTCCGACGACTCAAAATATATCTTCGCAGCAGGATGACAGAAGATCGTTTAAATGGACTGGCTTTAATACATATTCATCAAGACATCGCATCGTCGATAAACGTTGATGAAATATTGAATATATTCAGCAGGAAACGTAACAGAAAACTTTCATTTAATTATTTGTAACTTTTGCATTAAAATATGGGTAAATATTAAAAAGGATATTATTTCCAATATGTCTTTATTTACAATTAATTTAAAGAACTTACGAGGACACTAGTTGCCAACTTGGTTGTGAAGAAAAAAACAATTCTGGATCCGCCCTTGGGTAACACTGTATATAAATATAAACATCATTAAATGTAAATGGAAAGTTCTTTAATAAAAAAATGCTGACAATGTAATTATTTTCAAATCAAACACAAATGAACAAGATCAAATTTAAACCACAAAATTTAAAAAAAAAATTAGTAACGTCAGAATAAGGAGTTAAAATTAAACGAGACTTTTTAATTTTCACAAATATTCACATATAATGGCATTTAATGATTACATCTTGATATAAGCGAACGATATTAAACTATGTGAGTCACACTCCGTTATTGCGTTTACGCTATAAGAAAACGACAAATAAACATATTGATAGCTCACTCAAAAGATGCGCAGAAATGTTGCGCGTAGAGGCCACCTAAAGGTCACACATTTTTAACCGTCTGAACTTCGTACGATCAGCATCAGATCAGCTCTGAATTTCTGATTTTACTCTTCATAAAACTTCGTACTGAGCGCTATATATAAAAATTGATTATAAAGGAGTAAACTTCAAAAATAATTAAAAAAAATTTAAACCTATTTATTTGTGATCATTTGCGATAGTAGTCAGTTTCTGGCCCTTTTTATGTTAATGATTTTAAAGAAATACAAATTAAAAATAATAGTTTTCATATAATTAGCTTATGCACTGTTAACAGTCAAATACATTTATTACGTATTTTGACGTATATATTTCATTTATATCCGCTGCTGGATTTTTGGACATATTACTTGCATGCATATAATATCTCACAAATAACTGCTAATTGTCATTCAATGTTTATATTACATATAATTGTATTATAGTTGTATAATTGTATCTTTGAAATATTTACAAAACCTGCTAACGCTCAAATCGGCCGTAATAAGATAGTTTCCCATTGTTCTAAACCGTGCTAACGTAACAAAATGTTTTAACGCAACAAAAAGTTCAAGGCTGTCCTTTCCAAGGGCAGATTAGCGAGGGAATGGCATGCAGTAATGGACGGATCCAGGATTGGTATGTGGGACCTACTTACGTACTAGTTATATTGGAGAAAGGGCCAGGGTAGCCTACCACACCATGGCTTGTCTTGCCGTTGCTGGCTAAGGGCTGAACACTTCGAACCTGAAACTGATATATAGCGCCTTCCGCGCAATTTTACACAGATTTGTTTGGGGCACAACCCAACATGTTCTTGCATTTTCGAGACACAAAACATGAATCAAGTTTCTGCAGTGAGAACGATGATACAGGTAGAGTTTTGTTAGAGGATGTGCGCCAAAATTGTAAAGAATTACCATTCGGATCCTTAGGATATGGTGTTTCTTCGTGACTTTGATGAGATTATATCGATCTTTGAGGCCTTTAGAGCGTTTACCAAATGCGTTCTCTAAAGAATGAAGACATCAAACTCTCACTGAATAGGGACAGTCTTTAATTTTGTCGGGTGGAAGCGCTTTTTTGGGAGTTTCTAAGAACTCTGCATACTTTTGCGGCATGAGGCAAGTCGTCATGGGTTTCTAAAGGGTCCCTGATACAATCCTATCCGGGGTAGTGGTTTAAGAAAAGTACCAATCGAAGGTGTATAATTTCAGAGAGAGAGAAAACGTAATTAATTTGCAGTATTACGAATTTCACGATGCTCAAATATTATTCCAAAGCAAGTATAAATATTGAAGGGTATTAATACCAGGACTTATTAAAATTATGTACTTCTTGTAAACAATAGATCCATTAATAACCTTGCTTATTTATCTCTTAGAAACAGCATATGAACTATTTACTTATATAATACGTGTCAGTTTCTTTACTAGATTTTATTGCATCTTTATCATTTTTATCTTCAAAACCAATATGTGCTATCTGATAACAACTTATTGAAGCTGCGTTCAATTTCATCTTTTTTTTTAATTTGAAAAAATATCTATTTCCAATAAAGCATTGGGCTTCCCATGTTCATATGTAAATTTTAGCAATCTGTTGGCCCATGAAAATGGATGGTGACGTCCATTATAAAATAAAGGACATACTAAAGTTATTTAAATTACCATTTGCTTGGAGACTGTCAGCACGCACTGTCATACCTTCCTTTGGAAAATACTGCAATCAGTGACGTCATATTTTGACTGCAATAATATGATTACGAATGACATGGCAAGGTTTGCTGGTAAAACCGTCACGTCTTGTTCATACTTACATAATGAATAGCATTACCGATCATGAAAACGCAGTTTATATACCAATATCGCGTTAAGGCTTAGGTGGTGTAGATTTTTTATGGGATGAGTTCTGTAAGTGAACAAATGATTTGTTTAGGTATTTTCTTTTCCTCCGTCCACTGAATGGTAAAATAAAATTAAAATTCTTTTCTCAAATACATAATGTAGACACAGCTAAGTAATGGTAGGATGTGGTTCGAAAAAAAAACGAAAAGTAAAAAAACATTTTTATAAAAGAAAACTATAAAATTATATTTAACCTTTTCCGTTGAAGACATGATGATGTCTCTGTGAGCTGCCACCAAAATGGGCACGTTTATCTCCGCTGGTTTGTTCTATTTTCTTAAAGACAACTTGATCAATTTTAAAGAGTAAAAAGTCCCTTCAGGTGTTGTGGTTATTATTACGATCATCGCAAAAAATTAAGTGATTTATAGGTATTAAGGAAGAAAAACTCATTAAATTTGGTCTAAGCCTTCAAAATATTCAGGGCGGATTCAGCTTTTGCCCACTTCCTTTCCGCAAATCATATTGTTTTAAAGATTTTGGAAGTTATGCAAGTACAAATTTTGTATCAGTTTAATTTATTCACATATGTATAAAGAGTACTCATATATGTATAAAGAAAGACGGATGAAAACTTGTTAATTTACTGTAATATTTGCATGTAATGCAAATATATCTTTTATTTCCTCAGTAACGTGAACCAGAAATGGAACAGAAGATTTCTTTGTAGTTCTGCTCTGCTTTACTGGCTTCTTAGTACCTTATTTTTAAAAAAATGTTTTTAAACCAGTTAGGATTTCCATTATGTTCTTCGCTTCCTCGATAATATTGTAAAATGCAGCACCGTGGAATTACGCCTGATAGTCTCCAGGCCTTCTATGACAGCTTTAATGTAATAATATGTTTCCTTGATATTTACGCCAACCGTCTGCAGGGCAACATAAAGATTTTATGCGTAACTAAACATTTTGTTCAAAATTAAATTGGAAACAAAAAATTAACAGTTTTTAAGGTTTTGCCTAAACTGAAATGCTTGTGATGTTCTAAAATAATTCCAGGTTATGCAATGCTTCTACAATGGCATTAAATTATTTCAAAAACCTGCTTATAGTCTTATATGTCTCCTAGCTACCAAATGAGAATGCATATCTTCTACGACCATTCTTCCCAGCACGCTATTTAACCCTGATCAACCATCGTTTCTAGATCCAAGCCAGTAGAAATAGGAAAAAGTAGACTTTTTATTATGGTGGTTGCCCATGTCAATGCCGATAAGTTTTCTACAAGAACGAACTGAATTTCATCAAAACTAAGAAATACCATTGATCTTCATTTTTTATTCTCCCGATTAGAATTGCACTTACTGTTACATTGACGGTAAGAAAGAATAACACCCAAGCACAGAACAGAATAACACATTAACGGAAGAACTCTACTGATTTATTTTACTTTTGATACAATTAACGATTGTTTGTACGAATATAAAACACAAGAACCATTATAAAACACAAGACACGAATATAAAATATAAGAACAAGATCCACATCTAAATACATTTGGAAAGAATTTATAATACCTAAGAGATTGCTCGTTTTACTTAAACTAATTAAAACAATTGATATATGAAATTTTGATATCTTAAAGTGTTTAATCCCGATTTATCACTGTACATAATCCTTCATACAAGCCGGTGGTCGACGTAAACGTTATTGACTTGTAACTTGACGACGGGGTGGTTACCGTACCACGGCGGGGCGGACTAGACGACGGGGTGGTTACCGTAGCCAAAACAGGCTCCTCCTCGGCAGGAAGGCGCTGGAGTACACTCAATGGTCGACTATAAAGTACAGAATCGTTGATTGCAGCTTTAGAAGCATTGCTGACATCACCCAGATAGTCATTGATGGCAAAATCTTCGTCTCTGAAATCATTTTTATTAAGTGGAATAATTCTACACTTTTTGAATGCATTTACAATTATCGCAGCCGATTGAGCACACAAAAAGGTCTTGCCGATTAACTTTGATACTTGGTATGCTATTATTATCCATCGTGTGTGAAATCTTAACCACGATTCTGTTTCTCGATGGTAAAACTTCTTAAATGGTCCCACGAACCCCACATCTAGCGACTGTAAGCTATATGAGGTGTGTGGGGAATTGAAATGTGCATAACACCATTTTATCTCGTTAAGTTTGTCACATCTATATTTCTAGTTTATGAATAATGCCCATCTAACAGACCTTGCAGAGGTAACAGGCCTTGTAGAAAACCTTGCAGGTTTTAACACATTCAATGAAATGATGAAACCATTTTGTAAAGATGTGTAATTGAATCCAATCTGATTATGCGCATCAAACTTTGAACCGGACGTGCTCCACCTTCCACATCTCACTTCATATTTACTCTAGGGAAAAGAAATAGCGGAAGCACGAATGTGTCGGAAGCTCCTATGCAAAATACCAAAGTCACAAGAGCCCCTCTCTCTGCAGATGAGATACCACCTACTTGCTTTTGTCCTTTCAAACAAATTATTTTGCCGTTTAATTCTGTATAACAGTCACTCCCGTCTCGTGCACATAGAAAATACACACTGGACCGTAATTTATTTTTTCCATCTCAGAACCCAGAATTTCCACGAAGAAGTTACAACTTCTTCTTAGTAAATAAAACCCCTTGCTCTTAAAGCTGTGGTGGCTTCAGATGTTCTAAAAACAAGTTGTGGATGCCTCTTAAAAGCAAGCCACTTTTTCCCAGCGTGACCCTTTTTAGAGAACTGATGCTGAATACTATTTTTCATAGCAAGTTTAATTGCAATGTGTTTCATATCATTTGACAGAAGTTTATAGTCTTTTTTACCATCTCTAGGCAATATTTAACTAATTTATTTTTTATTTTCTTATCAAACGTAGATTTTCTGCCTAAATTATTTGTCAGTAGCTAGTTTATGTCCTTAGGACTCTTAACATAGTATTCTCAAATGCTTTTGGGAACACTACAATTTCAAGGCCTTAAGATATATCATCTCCTGTTTTTCGCAACAAAATAAGAACGATTCATAGATTCGCTATCCCATGTTTTTCTACTTAATCATGAAAACATGGTGAAACTGAAAGAAAAACAAAAAGAAACAGAAAATATTGGAAAAGAATTGCAATGACATGCAAACGAAAATTTAGCAATATGTTAAAAAATGGTTTCCTTATTTCGCATATTTGATATTAAGCTCGCGTAGTCTGTGTCGTCGCCGTGGTGTGTTGGGTTGATCATAAGGCATATGGCCTTTGACGGCGCGGCGCACCGCGGGATCCCGGGTTCGATTCTCGGCTGCTCGTCAAGCGGGTCTGATTTGGTGTTCTGGTTGGCTGTAAGAGATTGCTTTTATAGCAATAAGTCCGCCGTATATACATTAAAATAGGTATATAAATAACAACAACTTTTAAAATGTCGCTAGTTTCTGAAATAAATAACATTTATACAACAAAATAAATGCTACCCTTAATGAAACATAGCCTTAACAAAAATAATTTGTGAAAAAAATATTATTGTGGATAAAAGTATTATTTTTATTGAAGTAAGTAAGTATTTACTTCAATAAAAATAATACTTTTATCCACAATAATATTTTTTCAGGTACTAGAAAAATAGGGTCGCCTCACTATTCCGCCATTTTTATTGCTAAACTGTCAAACTTTTTGCACTGGCGCTGTCTTGCGATTGTTAAAGAACATATGAAATTAAAAACAAATATCACTATTCTAATTCGAGATTTTTGACTATCCGAAAAGTAGAGATCCGAAGGTTCGCAACTATACGATGCCTTTACGGTGCCTCTCATCAGATAATGCACAAAACATGAAGAAAGCTATAAATTAGGTTTTTTAAGACACTATCATCCCTGTATCACATACACTCTTAATTTGAGTGTTAAAGAAACACCTAATTGAAATCAAGATCTTCAAAGTATTGTTCAAAAATGCAAACGAATAATAGACATTTTCAAATACAATTTCAAATTCAATTTCAAAAAACAAAAACAAATGAATATGTCGATTTTAAAATTGAAACAATATCTAGAAACTAGATGGAACAGTGTGAGTATAATCTATGGCTATGTGAAGTTAAAATACCACTTATGGTTACTTTTAGCAACATTGATAACGCACCGACAATAATGAATGGAAAATATTAACGGATTGTGTGGCTGTTCTGAAAAATATTGAGTTAATTGCACAGCAATTACCTGGAGAAGAATATACCAACATGGGCTTTGTTATTCCGTTAAAACGAAGTCTGCTACATAAAGAAACTTTAATGAATATCTTTCAACAACGCCTTGGTGCAATGAAAAGCAAAACACATGTGGCGATAGCTTGTCTTCTGAATCCACGATTTGGAATTACGAAACTTGGGTTTGGTACATATTCCGACGCCACAAATGTCCCGTAACGTTGTCTAGAAGAACTCACATGAGACGCAGCACTTTAGTGACCAGTAAACCTAAAGAAGCATAGACACCTGAAGAAATAGAAACTGCAAAACCATTATTAATTTTGAATCACTTCGAGAAAAACAAATTTCATTATATTGCAACAACTACATATAAAACATAAAACAAAATATCTTTACACCACTAGGGTAGGATGGTCTAAAGCTGGGCGCTTAAAGTATCAGAAGCTATGAAATAAAAATAGATAACATTTTAAAAACAAACTTTAATTAGTTTTATGTTTTAATAATTAAGAAATATTATTTTTAAAGACACTTTGTCATGAGCTCAATAATTTTTGAGCTATTAGAGCCAAATAAAAAAAATGAGAAATTCTCACACAACTGGTTGTGTAAGACTACGCAGGGAGGTCGGTAAGACTGTGCGGGTAGTTTGAGATTGTGCAATCACTAATAAATGCTAATTTTGATACGAAGTCCATATCACTCCAATGTGCTGTGCATCGCTCATGCCACCACTTGTTGCAAACTTTACTTTTAATCCAATCTTCTATTATTGGTTCTTTATAAATTTCTCCACAACCTGGATATATCCAAGTTTTCTTATAATTCAGCTTTGGTTTTGTTCTATTCGCGTTCTATATTGCTGTATTTGGTTTAGGCTTTTTAATATTTTTGAGACTAGTACTTGCAGTTACCTTGAGCTTAAGTTGTTTAACCGTAGGCTTTATTCTTCTTCAATTTGACGTGTCACTTCATTTTTGTACAGTGAACTACTAGTTACCTCGGATCCTTTATATTTTCTGGTAAATGAACATTTACCTTGAGAGTGTAGTAAAGGAGAAGTATCAGATAATTTAACAAGTGCATGCGTGTCGGAGAAATATCAAATAATTTAAAATGTTGCGACCGTATTTTTCGGTGGCATTTCTGTTGCGTCCGGTTGCTGATCATTTTGTTCCAATATCGCTTTTGGGATAGCTACAGTGTCATTTGCTGATGTTTTTTCCCGGTTGTGACGTAAATGTCGGTTGAATTAGTTCTTCAGCAAATTCAGGTTGATTCACAATCACATCTTTTTGATTCACAATCACATCAACTGTAGCTATTTTTTGTGGTAGAGCCGACGTTTACGATGCCTTTTTAGCTCCGATGGAATCAGCAGGAATCGTTTCCTCTTTCTGTGACTGAACAGTCAAAAAATCAGCCTCACTGAAGACATCAGAATTATATGGCCATATTTCCGTGGTTTTGACACTTTCTGTTGTACATGCTGGAAGTGCGGCTTTAAGGAAACCTGATGTAAAAAAATAAACATCTGCAAAACGGTGGTAGCTCGTTCAGGGTTGTTTCGAATCCATTTTTTACACTCGTTGGAGTAGTATCGCTTCAAAGTAATGTGAAATTCTCTGTCCAGCGGTAGCAGCTTGTGGGTACTATAGGGTGGTAAAGTTAACAATATTGTGTTATATTGTGCTCTGGATAATAATCTATTCCTCCAACGGTTACATGCGACGAATCGTTGTGGAGTATTAACAGCAGCGGTCTTTTTTCGTGAGTTTTTATGGTCTTTAAAGTGTGATAAATATTGTAGAAACAAATCGGCATTTATAAAACTTGAATTTTATACCATGGTTATGGAACCAGGAGGTGAACTGTTCAGCTTTCATCCATTTTCTGTAGAAAATTAATGCTGGTGGAATGAAATTCCCTGTGGCGCTCATTGCTGACACCACATTGACATTGGGGCCTCTTTCGCCACTCAAGATTTTATAGACTGCCGTTTACCTTTTGTAGAAATAAATTTTGAAAGATTATTTGGTACAGAAGAAATGCCCATCTCATTCAAGTTATAGATATAATTTGGAGGAAAGTTGTATTTATCGATCAAAACTGTGAGATTGATATAAAATCTTTCATATTGGCGCATATTAAATCCCATGGCATGGGCGAAGCTTGTAGAAGTTGGTCGTCTTAGCGAAAATGCAGAATGCCTCTTCATACATCCCCGTAACCATTCCTTGCCCGCCATTTTGCTCTCGGGTTTAAATCTATGCAGAATTTTCTTATTTTCCGCATACTTAAATGCCATTATTCTTATATTCTTAGCAGTCGTGCCAAAAACATATCGTGTAGTTTTTTTAGGTACTTACAAAATTCATCCTCAACTACTTTCAAGAATGAAGTATCGAACCTTTGAAGGTTGGTTGCTGAACGATTTCTTTTCAACGGTAGTTCTAAAGTAGACTCAGCCATACCAGCTCTTTTGCTTTCGCCATCTGTAACCTGTTTATGCGCTGCTTCCATTATTGCTTGAGGACAAGTTGATCGGACTGATGTTCTTCATGCGCAGTCAACCCCCTCATTCACATGCGTATATGTCCAGTGGATATGTCCGTAGCATGTCCACGACGGACGCATCCGTGCTGTCCGTGACCGGCTCGTTGTTCACGCTTGTTGCAACGAGCACACACACAAGTAGGGCAAATCCGTGAGCATTCCGCGAGTATGTACGTCGCTCCGATTTATCCAGCCCACGCGCTTCATTTGATTGTGACAGTCAAAAGATTGTATGTGTTTTATTCCTTTTACGTTCCACTATGGCGTTTTCGGACAATAAACCCTTTTGAGAGAGTTTTATTGCATGATTTGAAACTTTACCGTACTTATAAAACGTTAAGATTAAAGACTATATGGACAAAATGAAGAGGAATAGTGCCTATAACATTTTGATAGAGAAATTAAAGGAAATAAATACCGACGCCAATCTATTATTTTGTTAGACGAAAATAGAGAGCTTGCGCGCTGGTTTCAGATGCGAATTAAGAACAATAAGAAAGTCAAAACGTACCGGAACATTGGCCTATGATGTTTATGGGCCAACTCTGTGGTAAATTCAATTTCTTTGCTTGTCTAAAATTTAATATTTATTAGCTATGCCCTGTGTGTTTACCTGGGTTTTTTTTATCACTGCTCTGCCTCTATCAGTCATAACGTGTTGCTATATAGAGTTTATCGCTTGCTAACACAAAAATAATTTTTGAATTCGGAAGACTGGTTCCATACATTAACTTCGCGCGCAAAGAAAAAACAAACTTTTCGGTTTATTATATTATTATGATTGTACACAGAGAACATGTTAGAGCATTTTACATCTACAATTGATTTTTTTTAATGTCACTTAGTAATTTTGTTTAATTTAATTTATTATTTTGTCAGGTTATTATTATTATGTTCAGTTTATTATTATTTTTGACTGACTAAGAAGATGTGAGAATTTGAACATCCAACATGGCTGCTGGACATTCTACTTCAATCGATGATGATTCCCAAAGTGACGTAACATGGGTAAGATAACAATAAATTCTTAAATATATCAACCAATAGCTTTATTTCAAATAAATATTGTTATTTAATTAAAAAGTTTATAATTTCTTTAAAATTTCAAAATTCCAACTTTCGGCAAATTCTTCGGCAACTTTTAACCATTCTTGTTCAGTACTGGGGTTCTGAAAAGAAAATTATTTATAATTTTTTTAAGATAACAGATTTGCTTTTGTTAAAGAGCGAGCCCAAAAGCCCTGAAGGGATTCAACCGAAAAAGCAGAAAACCAATTTAAATCAGAAAAAGACAAAATTCATAGATAAAGCTGGTGAGGTTTTATCATCGCGGTATAAACGGTGACAACGTGAGCAGTGAATAAGAGATAATGGATGAACTTCAAGTGATATTTACCAATAAATTAATTTCTGAATTCTAATTCCTTTATTATAGTAAATTGAAAAAATGAAATGAATCGTGTTCTAATAGTATAAATAATAAAACAAAGTTCATTAATTTTTATCGACCGATTTCTAACTCAAGATCAATTACAGAAACCCTGTAGAAGAGTTCTTGTCACTTCCATCTCATAATTAGGTTTTTTTATATTTATATTTCTATTGTAACATTTATTATATTAATAAAAATATAACCTTAAGAAATTCGTCTTTTAATGCCATAAATAATCTTCAACAGGTCTTAGGAGTAATTTTGCCTAATAGCTGAGGAAATATTGCACAGCTAAACTTTAAGTGCTCGTATATTCTTCTTATCGCCAGAAAACGCAAAGTTGCAGTTAACCGCTCTCGAGCACTGACTGATTCTTTTACACGAGTGTCTTTTCTTTCAATTTTGAAAGTAACCATAAATAATCTTCAACAGGTCTTAGGAGTAATTTTGTCCAATAGTTGAGGAGATATTGCACAGCTAAACTTTAAGTGTTCGTTTGTTCTTCTTATCACCAGAAAAGACAAAGTTGCAATTAACTGCTCTCGAGCACTGACTGATTCTTTCATACGAGTGTCTTTTCTTTCAATTTTGAAAGTAACCATAAATAATCTTCAACAGGTCTTAGGAGTAATTTTGTCCAATAGTTGAGGAGATATTGCACAGCTAAACTTTAAGTGTTCGTTTGTTCTTCTTATCACCAGAAAAGACAAAGTTGCAATTAACTGCTCTCGAGCACTGACTGATTCTTTCATACGAGTGTCTTTTCTTTCAATTTTGAGACTAACCATAAATAATCTTCAACAGGTCTAAGGAGTAATTTTGCGTAATAGTTGAGGATATATTGCACTGCTAAACTTTAAGTCCTCGTATGTTCTTCTTATCGCCAGAAAACCCAAAATTGCAATTAACCGTTCTCGAGCACTGACTGATTTTCTCATACGGGAGTCTTTTCTTTTAATTTTGAGAGTAATTACTTCTAATAAATATTAAAACGATGCTATATCTATACGTAAATAGTTATACAAATCAGAGGGCTCATTGCTTTCCAATTCTTTCAACAAGTTCAGATCAGTATATATTTTCTTCTCCAGGAACCATTTTTTGGACCAAAATTGTTTAGTTTTTCGTTTTCTTCTAATATTATTACTATGCCTCCTATAAATGCAATTTTTTCCTGTAATTCATTTTAAACCGGCACTGAACGGTCTACAACTAAGAGCTTTGACAGATAAAGAATGACTGATGTGTACGCAGGTGTATGGTTACCAGCGGATGTGTACAAGGAGCATATCTCTCGGACAGCTCCATAAGTGAATGGGCCGCTTTATAGGATTTCAGCCATCCATAATGGTGTCGCTATCTATGCAGAATGACCTAAAGTAATGCCATCGGCACAGTCTTCCGGTTCAGTTCGCTAACCAAAGCTAACGTTATAATTTTTATTTCGTTCAAACTAGTGTTTTAGTTTAGTTACAATACATTCAAATTGAAGAAAAATTAGATCAATCTGTAATAAAAACTTTAAACTTACCTGGGATATATTATTTTCACTGTAAACCAATTATGTTTCGGGAACAACAGGTGCCTAGTCACTAGAGATGTGTAACTCATGAGTGAGAGATATAAAAGATATAGCTCACATGTTACGATCATATCTATCATTCGCTTAGCTCAGGAGTGATCGGCGTCTTTTTCGTTTCACCAAATCAATTTTTTCACTCACTCGTCGCGTTGTGGAGATAGATACAAAATTATATGTTTTGACGTTACATGAAAGAGACAGAAAATTATCAAAATGTTTAGTCAAATATGCAACTGGTACGTACGACGAACGTAACTACTCGCGATCTAATGTGACTGCTGTAATAAAGTATACTTTAGTTCAAAGCACCTTGATAATATTATGTTTTTAATTATAAACTGGGCACTTCTTGAAAATTAAATATTATAAATAAACAAAGTCTGACATATCTGTTGGCAGATTATTTCATTAAACTCAACATTTTTCTCTTTCTTTAATTTGAAATAAACTTTTATTCTAATTAATAAATCTGAAAAGTGGTAATTATTATATTTTGCCTTTACTACTTTAATATCAATACTCGATCTTTACCGATTATTATTGATCGATTAACATTATTAAATACATAATAATCGATTTTTACAATAATTGAATTGGCACAGTATTGCCAATGGTTGGTTGGGCAAACGTAATACACATGGTACAACTCGTTGGCGTTTGGAGCTAGTTGACCGTTTATCTTACAATTTGTAGCAATAATAATAATTATTATTATTCTTGGATAACATTCCCATACACGCCACAATTTCGTTGCGGTCGTTGTTGGTCGAACGATCAAATTGGTGCTTGTATTTAGTGCTTAAAACAATAGAATTCAGTTTTTTCTTGTCGCAGTTGCTGAAACAGTGCAAGTATAACAAGAATTAAACATTGCTATCTCGGCATTTTTATCTCGGTTTCCGACAATTCGAAATAAATAGAAAAAAATTAAATTAAGTATTATTTGTATGTACTTATGAATCAGTTGTCATTCCCGGATATTCTCTAGTGGTAGCTGTTTAATCCAAACACTTTGTCATCGAGAAGGGATTTAGATGGATATTTTCATAAAATAAGGCGCCACACACTTTAAAGGTCCAATTCACGTTAGTTATAGTCAGGTTATATCTAATTTTAAGTACCACTTTTACAGCGATAATGGCATGTCTATTGATACAACATGATTGCACACACATGCATTATATGCGCGAAAATCTTAACGGCGATTGCGTTCATGAGAAGAAAATTTCTAAGTACATAACAAATCACAATATCGATTACACTTCAAATTAGTAAGTTCCAGCACTATCGTATTCAAGGGCGTTGTACTCAGTGTTGATGGTATAATATAATCATAGAACACACACGTACGGTATAATGTCACATTGGTCGTAAATTGTAATGTCTGTTGTCTAATGTCAACTGTGTTGTTTATATAGGCAATAGGCATAATAAGTATTTGCAATTCAACTCTTGCTCGCAATAGGAAAAAATATGAATATTTTAATCTTCATAACTAGCTAAAATATTTGATTGAATATATTTATTCTAATTTGTCTATATAACTGGATAAATATATTTGATTGCAAAAGTTAAAGTTACATACTTATTCTAATTTGTCCACTTTAACCCTAGAATCATACCCTGGGGCAAGGGCGGATACAGAGTTTTTTTCTGGGGGGGACAACCAAGTTGGCGCGAGTGTCCTCATAAGTTCTTTAAATTAATTGTAAATAAAGACATATTGGAAATAATATCCTTTTTAGTATTTACCCATATTTTAATGCAAAAGTTACAAATAAGTAAATGAAAGTTTTCTTTTATGTTTCCTGCTGAATATATCCAATACTTCATCAACGTTCATCGACGATGCAATGTCTTGATGAATATGTATTAAAGCCAGTCCATTTAAATGATCTTCTGTCATCCCGCTGCGAAAATATGTTTTGAGTCGTCGCAGAGTACAGAAATATCGCTCCGTAGTGCTAGTTGTTACGGGAAACGTACACAACAATTGACACTGAGTTCTTATGTTTGGCAACGCCGTTGCTCTTTTATAGGCCTCCGTTGGAGACTTTTGCAAATTTTCTCTCATCTGTTGCCAAATTTCTAATTCATCCTTCAATGATAAGAAAGAAGGAAGGTTCTTTTTATATAATAAAGCACCTTGAATAACATGCTCTATATCTTCGTTACTAAATTAATGCAACAGCAACTTTTGTAACTATACGATTCTCTGTAGCTGAGTTTTGGGAAATCTAGAGGACATTTCGTTCAATAAATAATCCAGAAAAGGAATGTACACCGACAATCGGTTGTACTCTTTAGCAGACTGAGCCTGAATGTTAGATCTGTTAGATTGGCGGTTGGTTACTCTGCATACCGTGATTTCTGTTCTAAATTCATTTGCCAGGTCTTCAACTTTATCAAAAAGCTTTTCAAATGCATCCATGCAAGTATCACGTTGCTTTTGGATGCTGGTTGTAGTCATTTCAACAAGTTTCATAGCCGAAAGTATAACTTCGATGGCTTGTAAGGACCGAGATAAAGAAAGAACGATTCTTAAAATATCAGCGAGGATGACCAAGCTTACAAGTAATTCCGGCGAGATTACAGCTTGCAGCAATGAAAATGCATTTGTAGCACGTTTGTTTCCTTTATCGGCCATTTTTTGTAAAATTGCGGAGAGACACTGCAAAACGTCCAAAAATGTTAGAACTGCTTCATGTCTTTCCACCCATCTCGTCTCATACATTTTCTTTAATTTGTTTTGTTTTTCCTTAGGCAAATTAGCTTGCATTTTTTCTTAGAGGATATGAATTCGTCCAGCTGACTCACGAAAAAAGGTTGCAATGGTCGAAATTACCCCCACAGCATTTCTTATGCCAGGCGCGGTGCAAGCTGTACAATGGCTAAGTTGAGTCGGTGACTTGCACAGTGTGTGTAAAAAGCTAAAGGCTAAATATTGATTTATTTTACCACTCATATTGGCTCCTCCATCATATGCTTGACCTCGGCATAACGAAATATCTAAATGCAAGCTTTCTAACGTCTCCAAAATATGATGAGAAATATTTTTACAAGTAAGATGCACAACTTCAACAAATTTAAGAAAGTCTTATTGAATTTCATTCGTATCAACATCGAAATAACGAATACAAATGGACAGTTGCTCACATCTATGGTCTCATATGCTATAATAGTAAAATATTTGGCTTTTTTAATTTTGTTCACTATTTTGTTTGCGATTAACTCCACGCAGCACTCGACTAAATTATTTTGTGTTGACTTGCTAATGTAAGAAGCATTTTTATTACAATCTCTAAGTATCTCGTCCCCAGCGTCGATTCTGAATTTTAATAGCGCTCGAAAATTACCTTCTCCAAGCGAACTTTTTGATTCTAAATAACTGTCATCCCTATGTCCTCTTAATGGTATATTTTGCATTTCACATAATATAACGGTTTTTATAATGGGTACAAGTTTTTTACGAAAAAATGGGACAAAAATTAGAAATTATTTTTCAAACACAAATTTATATATTTTTTGTAAATATTTATTTTTATATATAGAGATAAAAATTATTTATAATAACAGTGCAGATGTAATTTTTTTATTACATAGAAATAAAAATTAATTACAAAATATGAAAAAGTTTACTACATTTATGACGTTGTCAATCATTTATGACGTTTAATAATGTTATCTAACCTCACTATTCTGATGCTATATCCCTTGCAACAGAAATAAATATTTATTAATAGTTATTTGAAAACGCTCTCATCATTTAACAGACATTTAAATATGCGTACCTATATAAACGAATTATTGAATAATTCATCGAAAGTGAAAAATTCCATAGAAATATACAGTAGTTACAAAGAACGACACGATATGAATTAATTCGTGTTGACAACGGTAGGAAAAAGCCGAAGACGCCCGACAAATACGTTATCTTTTTGAGCGCATGTATCGGACTGATACCCGAACTTATCGGCGTTAAAGTTTCAATCGCCCCAGTAAAAAATAGTGGCCAATAGGATAAAATTTGAGAGATTTACAACACTATACGTTGCAACTATCAATTTTTTGCTTAAATCCGATTAACAATTCTTATGTTTGAAAATAAGCAAAATTTGATCGTGCTGTATGGTAAATTTTATTGTGGTCAACGTCAAATTTTCCCCTTTCTAACCGATAATAATTATATGAACAAATAAGTTTTTTTCATTTTCATTTCTAAGAATTGTTATGGAAGCTGTTCGCGCCACGTTTATAATAGAAACCAAGGTAATTTTTGTCATGGTTTTTTGTCTATAGTGTAGAAAGATACGTAAATAAATGAACAGTAATTCGGAAATACGTATATTGAAATGCAACTCAAATTTGTCTATGAATTCCGGCCTTAATGTTTAATCATTTCGGAGTTATGAGTAATCGATAAGTGATACGTACCTATATCACGTTCCTGGAAAGAAGTAGCGGAAACTGATATAGTTGCCGTCAGCGAGGATGGACATGGAAACATATCACACCAATAATAGTTGACTGCCCAGGTCGCGGGGGCTGAAGAGTTTCATTCTTTGCATAATCAGTTTTTAATTTTTTTGTAAATAAAAATGCACTTATGCTCTTCTGTCTTTTCCTGTCCTTGTCATTCATTATAATATAAGTCACTTCACTACATACGATCACTGTGATGATAAAACAAGTAAGCCGAATACAATGTAATCAAACTAATAATAAGATGCGTGCACGTGCAATGCTATCGTCGTCGAGCGGGGACAATAATTACATATTTATCATCTAAGTAATCCACGCGCCCAGTGCCCCGCCCTCCCGCGCACCTGTCCTAAACAGTTGAAGTAAATTAGCGGGAAAAAAACTCGTGCCGATCGCTCGCTCGCAGACACGCGTACAACTCAAAACTGTAAACTACATACGTAGTAGCTATGGGTACCAGTACCGGTATTATTTTTTCTGTAATTTTACTCACTCAAACGCACTTTTCATCATTAAAAAAATATTTGTATGGAATTTTACGTATATTGTTTTGTAACTTGCGAGAACGAAACAAAATAAATAGATTGATTATTCTGGGAGGGGGGGGGGACACGTGCCCCCGTGCCCGCCCATCCCTTGAATCCGAGTATGCCCTGGGGTACAACGTAATAACAAAAAATTAAATCGCTTATAACTGATTTTCGACGCGTGGATACTTAGCAATATTCCTTGGTAAAATAACTCAGATGGAGCTCACTGCGCCGGCTCTTTGAGTTAACACAAAAGTAGATGTGAAACATCGCAGGTATAAACCGGATCGTTGGCGTGGCGACGCTTGCCGTGGCGACGGGTCGCCACGCTATACTAAGGTGTATATATATATATATATATATATATATATATATAGTCTATATGTAGTAGAGTGTGCGGTATGACGACGTGTCGCCATGCGCAACCGACTACGCGATCCCCTCCTCACTCAGTTCGACGCTGTTGTTTACTATGGTACACATAACCTGTGCTTTATTATTTTTGTGTTAATTGTAAATAAATGTTTATTAAATAAAGTCACCATTTTCTGTAAATTCGTAATACTTTATTTTTTCATTATGCTACATTTAGTTCCTGTAATAATCTTGTCTTTTATGCATATTACTTGTACGAACACGATGTTTCACATCTGCCAGGTGTCCCGTGACGGCTCACTGTTTTTTAAATAAAATAATCGCAACAAGCCTTATTTTTAGTTATACTTCGTTTTTTACCTATATTATTTCATTAAAAAAAAATTGGAAATAAAAATTTTCGCTAAACTGACATTGTTTCAAATGAAATATAGTTATATATTCGTGCAATATCATGAAAAGTGAGTCCCTAGTAACGTTCGACTTAAAGTGCGCTGTGCGCCAATACATTTCGAAGAAGTGAGTCAATACATCCAACACAGTGAACCGAGTTGGCGCAATTGCGTGGCGCAGAGCAGCGTTACACATGTCTAATACTAAAGTCGGACGGCGGTCCAGCTGGCAAGTGGACGTGGTACACTGCCTGTTGGGGTACACCAGTACCCCAAGGTACGTTCAACGTAAGTATTTTAATTTCTTTTACTTTTTGTGTATAATTTATCGACATGAATATGGTAAAGGTATGAATGACAACTTATTTAAATATTTTACACAGAACTTTGTTAAATAGTGTAGGTTTTTTCTGGGTATTCAAAAGGTATTTGTTTTGTTGCATATTTTGATTGTTTTTTTATATGCTTTTTTGGCTACTAGTTTATTCAATTTTTTTTCAGATGACTTCACGATGTATTTTACACGACAATGAAATTAAGAACATTATTTTGGAGGCGGAAGATGGATAAGATCTTGTTCTAGGCAGTTGAAATAATTGAAGATTTTCGCTTTAAGGAGAATTTGATAGTCCTGATGCTTCAGAGGTAGAGTCACTTCAGGATTCGGATGAAGAACTTGAAAAATCTTCGCAGTTGAGTTCTAATGCCTCACCGGCCACTGTCCTCGGTGTTCCAGATGTTTTGTACGGTAGAGGCAGAAAAAAGCAGAAAAACTATGAAAAACTTGTATGGCATTGATGTCATCCTCGTTCATCACGCACCCCATAGACATAGGCGCATTCAAGGGGGTGGGGCACGGGGGCACGTGACCCCCCCACCTCCCAGAAGTCCCAGAAAAATCAATCTATTTATTTTGTTTAGTTCTCGCAAATTACAAAACAATATACGTAAAATTCCATACAAATATTTTTTTAATGATGAAAAGTGCGTTTGAGTGAGTAAAATTACAGAAAAAATAATACCGGTACTGGTACCCATAGCTACTACGTATGTAGTTTACAGTTTTGAGTTGTACGCGTGTCTGCGAGCGAGCGATCGGCACGAGTTTTTTTCCCGCTAATTTACTTCAACTGTTTAGGACAGGTGCGCGGGAGGGCGGGGCACTGGGCGCGTGGATTACTTAGATGATAAATATGTAATTATTGTCCCCGCTCGACGACGATAGCATTGCACGTGCACGCATCTTATAATTAGTTTGATTACATTGTATTCGGCTTACTTGTTTTATCATCACAGTGATCGTATGTAGTGAAATGACTTATATTATAATGAATGACAAGGACAAGAAAAGACAGAAGAGAATAAGTGCATTTTTATTTACAAAAAAAACGAAAAACTGATTACGCAGAGAATGAAACTCTTCAGCCCGCGCGACCTGGGCAGTCAACTAATGTTGGTGATGTGTTTCCATGTCCATCCACACTGACGGCAACTATATCAGTTTCCGCTACTTTTTTCCAGGAACGTGATATAGGTACGTATCACTTATCGATTACTCAGAACTCCGAATTGATTAAACATTAAGGCCGGCATTCAGAGACAAATTTGAGTTGCATTTCAATATCTGTATTCCCGAATTACTATTCATTTATTTACTTATCTTTCTACACTACAGGCAAAAAAGCATTACAAAAATTATCTTGGTTTCTATTATAAACGTGGCGCGAACAGCTTCCATAACAATTCTTAGAGATGGAAAATGAAAAAAATTATTTGTTCATATAATTATTATCGGTTAGAAAGGGGAAAATTTGACGTTGACCACAATAAAATTTACCATACAGCACGATCAAATTTTGCTTATTTTCAAACATAAGAATTGTTAATCGGGTTTAAGCAAACAATTGATAGTTGCAACATATAGTGTTGTAAATCTCTCAAATTTTATCCTATTGCCCACTAATTTTTACTGGGGCGATTGAAACTTTAACGCCGATAAGTTCGGGTATCAGTCCGATGCATGCCCTCAACAGAGATGACGTATTTGTCGGGCGTCTTCGGCTTTTTCCTACCGTTATCAACACGAATTAACTCATATCGTGTCGTGCTTTGTAACTGCTGTATATTTTTATGGAATTTTTGACTTTCGATGAATTATTCAATAATTAGTTTAAATGATGAGAGCGTTTTCAAATAACTATTAATAAATATTTATTTCTTTTGCAAGGGATATAGCATCAGAACAGTGAGGTTAGTTAATATAATTGTGGAAATCATAAATGTAGTAAAGTTTTTCATATTTTGTAATTAATTTTTATTTCTATGTAATAAAAAATTTACATCTGCACTGTTATTGTAAATAATTTTTATCTCTATATTTATAAATAAATATTTACAAAAACTATATAAATTTGTGTTGGTAAATTATTTCTAATTTTTTGACCCATTCTTATCGATGCAGAAAGATGTACATAAAGTAAATTTAATTTCTTAATTTAATTATAATAATGCAGACTAAACAAATTCTGATAATAAAAATTCGTACCGCTTAATAAAGAATTAAAGATTAATTATATATTCGATTAAAGTTAGAAAAACTGTATTATTACAGAGCAAAATAAATTTTACCATGGTACCATTATATTTTTTATTAAGCTTATGCTATAAATTTTATTTGGCTACTGTTTCCCACTATGGTAATTTTTATGAGGGTCCTCTATAAATTTTATTATAATTTCCTTTCCGTGTATGTAAGTTAACGCATGTGTTATGATAAATTATTTGTGTTAACCGTAACTTATTTTATTTTATATTTACAGGTATAACTTAACAACAAGGACGTTACTAGTATTCTTAGCGATGAAGAAAAATATCAATGGTTGAAAAATGTTTGGCAACCTACAACAGGCTGTAAGTTTCCACAGGTACGAGAAGGGAAAAAACAGGTCTTTTCAAATGAACTGACTAAAGGTATATGAATGGCTTGCATACAGCAAAATGGCTGGTGGCGGATTGTGCAAGATGTGTATTATTTTTGGACGGATTGAAGCGGGCACGAATGATGTAAAGCGAGGAAAGTTGGTGACGGAACCGCTGAAAACATTTTAAAAAGGTATTGAAATATTAACACATCATGAGAACACGAAATACCACCAATCTAATATGATGATAATGGAGGGAAAGTCGATGGATGTTGTAGTCCAAATGAGATCTCAAGAAAGAAAAACAATTGAAGAAAATCGTAAAAAAAAAATATACCGTTAAGAGGACACAGGGATGACGGTTATTTAGAATCCGAAAGTTCTCTTGGAGAAGGTAATTTTCGAGCGCTATTGAGACTCAGAATCGACGCTGGGGACGAGATACTGCGTGATCACGTTAGAGATTGTGCTAAAAATGCCTCTTACATTAGCAAGTCAACACAAAATGATTTAGTCGAGTGCTGCAGGGAGTTAATCACAAACAAAATAGTAAACAAAATTAAAATAGCCAAATATTTTACTATTATAGCAGATGAGACCACAGATGTTTCTATTAGTGAACAACTGTCCATTTGTATTCGTTATTTCGATATTGATACGAATGAAATTCAAGAAGACTTTCTTAAATTTGTTAAAGTTGTGCAAAATATTTCTCATCATATTTTGGAGACGTTAGAAAGCTTGCATTTAGATATTTCGTTATGCCACGGTCAAATATATGATGGAGAAGCCAATATGAGTGCTAAAATAAAAGGTGTTCATGCAAATGTGTCCAATATTCAGCCTTTAGCTTTTTTACACACACTGTGCAAGTCACTGACTCAACTTAGCCATTAGTACAGCTTGTACCGTGCCTACCATAAGAAATGCTGTGGGAGTACCGTTGCTTTTTCCGTGAGTCAGCTGGACTAATTCATATCCTTCAAGAAAAAATGCATGCTAATTTGCCTAAAGAAAAACAAAACATACTAAAGAAAATGTATGAGACGAGATGGGTGGAAAGACATGAAGTAGTTCTAACATGTTTGGACGTTTTGCCGTGTCTTTCTGCAATTTTGCAAAAAATGGCCAATGAAGGAGATAAACGTGCTACAAATGCATTTTCATTGCTGCAAGCTGTAATCTCGCCGGAATTCCTTGTAAGCTTGGTCATCCTCGCTGATATTTTAAGAATCACTCTCCCTTTATCTCGGTCCTTACAAGCCATCGAAGTTGATATACTTTCGGCTATGAAACTTGTTGATATGACTACAGCCAGCATCCAAAAGCAACGTGATACTTGCACGGATGCATTTGAAAAGCTTTTTGATAAAGTTGAAGACCTGGTAAATGAAATTGGAACAGAAATCACGGTATGCAGAGTAACCAACCGTCATTCCAACAGATCTAACATTCAGGCTCAGTCTGCTAAAGAGTATTACCGTTTGTCGGTGTACATTCCTTTTCTGGATTATTTATTGAACGAAATTATTGATTCACTGGTATATTCGATTCTGTACACACTCTAGATTTCCCAAAACTCAGCTGCAGAGAATCAGACAGTTACAAAAGTTACCTTCGCATAAATTTAGTAACGAAGATATAGAGCATGTTATTCAAGGTGCTTTATTATATAAAAATGACCTTCCTTGTTTGAAGGGTGAACTAGAAATTTGAAGGGTGAACTAGAAATTTGGCAACAGATAAGAGAAAAATTTGCAAAAGTCTCCAACGGAGGCCTATAAAAGAGCAACGGCCTTGCCAAACATAAGAACCCTATGTCAATTGTTGTATACGTTTTCCGTAACAACTAGCACTGCGGAGCGATCTTTCTCCACTCTGCGACGACTCAAAACATATCTTCGCAGCAGGATAACAGAAGATCGTTTAAACGGACTGGCTTTAATGCATATTCATCAAGACATTGCATCATCGATGAACGTTGATGAAGTATTGGATATATTCAGCAAGAAACATAAAAGAGAATTTTTATTTAATTATTGCAATTAGATAGTTGGCAGTTATTTTTTACGGATAAAGTAAAGGGGAATTTAGTGTCTAACACGAAACAAGAGATTTCTGAGCAATGCATGAAATACAAGTCGGATCGACCAACTCAGTGTGAAGATGATGATTTTGTTCCATCGAGCACGCGACCTTCGTTTGTTTGAGATACGTCTATAACAGATTGTACTACTTGGCTGGTGTGCTGAAAATAAGTCACTTAACTGTCAAGGAAAAATTTGATAAAAATACAGGTATTAGTTATTTTCGGTCGACTATGAGTGAGAAAAGATTTTAATTTTTAACAAATTATCTCTGGTTTGATAATCGTTCGACAAGAGGTGAGAGAAGACAGGTAAATACATTGGCTCCTATAAAATAACTGTTTGATCATGTAGTTGAGACTTCAAAGAACCTGTATTCCCCTTCCGACTGCACTACCACAGACGAACAGTTGCTTGGATTTAGGGGGAGGTGTCCATTCCGTACATCCCTTCAAAGCCAGATAAATATGGGATCAAACTGTTAATGTTTTGTGATGCTAAAACGTGTTACATGATGAATAGCATAATATACACAGGAAAATATTCCACTCCTAGAGGAATACTCTTTGCCGAGTATTATGCGCTTGAGCTGTCAACTACTATTCATAATACTAACCGGAATATAACATACGATAATTGGTTTACCTTTATACCTGCCGCACAAAAACTACTATGCAAAAATGTCACTACAGTTGGAACACTAAAAAAAATAAAATAGAAATACCTACTCATTTGTCTGAAGCAAAGGACCGTGAGCTGAATACATCAATGTTTGCTTGTCATGAAGAATTCATTTTGCTCTCATATATTTCTCCAAAGCTCAGTAAAGGAAAAAAGCGTTTTCATGCTTTCCACCATGCACTATGAAGCAGATAAAGAAAAATAGTAAGTTTTTATAATCAAACGAAGGGTGGAGTTGATACATTGGTGGTCATAACCACTAATGTATCAACAAGCTGGTCACTTTGCACACCTACAGCGTATCGCGCAAAACTCGCCGCTGGGCGCAAAGGCTTGTGTCTTCTATGGAATACTAAATATCGTTGGGATCAATTCCATGACAATGATACAAATCTTAAATTATCAAATGCCACTAATAAACAAGATTTTAAGAATAGACGCACTTACCTGAAGACTCTCGCATTTGATCTCATAAAACCCCACCTGGAAGAGAGATTTCAATTCAACAACTTTCAATTTCAATTCAACAATTTCTCAACTTTGCCAACATGCTAATAAGTATTGGGATATATTGAAAAAAAACGACCAATAGTTGCCGCAACTCCTTCAGTTCCAAAATTTGGAAAGTGTTCTATCTGCCCAAGGTCCAAAGACCGTAAATCACTCACACAATGTGCCAATAACAAAAAAAATGTCAAAACTGTTTTATAGTTCCTAATTAATATGCCTTACTTGTGTTCAATGAGACTGAAACGATTGTTAAAAAAGCCTATGTAAGTTGATTTTTAATAAAAGTTTATTATTTTTTTGTAAATGTGGTTCTTTCATTGGGGTACATAAGTATCCCAGAGTACCTTTAATTCAATTTTATTATGGGTACAGTTCTATTGTTAACAAGTTTCAGGTCAAACAATTTAGATAATAAAAATGAAAATGATTCGCTATTATACCTGTGAAACGAAACATCGACTGCATTAGCAGATCTTTGTTTACGTCCTGGTATACAGCATAATACTATATTTTAACTAATTAGAACCCTGCTATATTTAACTAACCGTATAAATGTACAATAGTAGCGATTAATAACATTGGGATATAACTGATACCCAAAAAAGAAAATAAAGTCAGCTAAAAGCTAAAGTTTTTATGAATTAAACACAAAATGAAAACTATGTTTGTCTCTTTCTCTCAGGTAAAAAGATCATTTATTAAACTATGTCCACTATATATAGAATCTATTTGAAATAAATCTATAGATTAGTATACGACCTGTGTGTACAGAATCGAATATACCAATGTGTGACGGATACCAGTATTATAATGAATTAAATGAAATATTGGGAACACGTACAAATAAAATTAATCATAACGTTAATTCTTAAATAAATTATAACATGTTTTTAAATTTTTGTATGTACAACAAATCTAAACAGTTTCAAGAAACAAGTTTTAAATTAAAACAATCTTCAGTCCAATATTACGGCTAGTGATGTATCGCAAGAAAAAAAATTATCGATAACGAGTAAGCCTTTTCCAGTCATCAGGCGAGGGATTTCTTAGATTATTCTAAGGATTATAAAGTGGAACTATTATCTTTTGTACCCGGCCATTATAAAAATCCTTGATAGTGTTACCATTTTGTTGATTAATAATAGCCAGAGAGTAGAATGTCGATTACACTGTATTTGTGATAGATTAATTTATTTTGGTAATTTGTTTGTAATTTAATTGTGTAAATCTCAATACGTTACATTAATTTTTTAAATATGTGTTTACCATAATACTTGTTCCTTTTTTTTAACATTTATCACGAGTTAATCCATTATGGTATGGAAAAAACAAAATCTACATGGCTAGTTGCCTTATTTATCGTTTTCAGTAAGTATAATTAAAATATTCTCTGTACTAATAATGATTTTTATATATTTTATTATTAATCGAGTAGAGCTAGGCTTCACCTAAAGGAGGGTAATATTTTTGATTGTCCATTTTTTATTCAACCGTAGGCCACAGAATAGATACGGTACCGTAGGCCTCGACGGATGTACCGATTTTGAAACATATGGTACCACTAGATTCAGCATAAAGCCGTGAGTAACACTGATGATACAATTAAAAAAATGTCAAAATGACGAACTCAAACCCTATCTTTTTACGTTAAAAAAATAAAAAGTCGATAATCTTAGTACGATATAATCAGAGTCCAGACTATCGACGTCAGTCGAACGCCTCTATGTAACAGGTGGTAAGCAAGTATGTGTCGTACATAGGTACGTATATAGAAAACACTTTGTACTTCGTATGTATACAATTATGAAATGAAGATGAATGGCTCGAATTAAATTCATCCTACTCATTCATCAGAGGTCGTGGGCTGTGCGTCGTAGTCATTTATAATCTTAAATTTTCCGTGTTGGCGTTAATGTGATGAATGAATTATAAATATTACTCTCCAGTATCCAGTTCCAGTTCTAGTGCCAGCAATATGGTATACTTATGACCGTGTTCTATTGAATAATCACTTCGTATTTAACATTAAATGACTTTCCTTTTTACTAAAAGATTAGAATATACGTATACGTATAATGAGTATACGTTGCTGGCTATAAAGCATAATAGTTTAGATGCTAATAATGTCGTCGATATATGTATAGTTTTGTTGAAAATAAAATTATTACGTATATTAACTTATTAGATCATATTAGGTGCATTAAATATTATATAGAATATAATGCGGTAATATATATTTTATTAATGTTCTGCTTTTGTTTTCAACTTTCGAAGATATTTAATCTTGTTTAAAAAGCGCGTGTATAAATACTTGCGCTAATTATTGCAAAAACGGTCAATAATACTCATTCCTTTCGATAAGAAATTTCGTCATTATTCATTTTTTCACGCTGATTAGAACTGCCCATGTCATCTTCAATGTTTGGTCAGGCAAGCTTTGATAATTGTGTAACCGCGAGCAATTGTGTAAACACAATTTCAGTTTTATTGTCGCACAAACCGTATTTGCTGCTGTTGTGATAGAACAAAATGAAATTAACCGAAAAATTATATTTAATGTGGAATGTATATTTAATGTCTACTTATTTATAATAATCATTAATTACTTAATTGAAATTTGAGATGCTATGAAATTTAGACTAAATATATCATTTTTAATAAAAAAAGATATCTTTTTAGATTTGTTTTTTTTTACTTATATTGAAAATTTTATTTGAATTATATTCTATGTATAATAGACAAACATATTATTTGCTTTCTCAATGGACACACAGTATTAATATATGAGGGGCGTTCAATGTATTTTGGTATCGGCATGATTTGCTAATGATGCGGGAATTTAATAATTTGTATAGATAATGACACTATTTGAGGGTATTTATATACATATATATATATATATAGCAAATTTCATATAATTGTGACCATTGGTTTTCTACTAATCAAATAAACCACGGCTATAATGACTGATGCAACAATGATTAAGAAAATTGAGCACCGTGTGGTTATTAAATTCCTTACAAAGCAAGGAAAATCTCAAAAAATTATTCACGAAGAAATGGTGGCCGTTTATAAAGACTGCATCTTCATTATCTATCATCCAAAAGCGGTCAAGTGAATTTAAAAGAGGCAGAGAGAGTATCAAAGACGACCCTCGCTCAGGCGGTCCGGTTAGTGCAACTACTGACGAAAATGTGAAAAAGCTTGTACTGGTGGATGCCAGTATAAGAGTGAAAATGTTAGTTGAGATGACTAACCTATCAGTTGGTACTATTCTTCATGATCATCTCAATTTCTTAAAGGTCTGTGCAAATGTTCATGGCCCCTCAGAAACAAACGCGGATCGAGGGTTGTAGGGAGTTTTTAGAGCTCTGTGGTGATAAACCAGCCACGATTTTCGACAGAATGGTAACAGGAGATGAAATGTAGGTTCATCACTATGATCCAGTAAGTAAACAGGAGTCCATGCAGTGGCACAAAAAGGGTGCAGACCATCTAAAGTAATTTAACGTCACTCCATCGGCCGGAAAAAGCATGGCCACAGTATTTTGGGACTCAAAAGGAATTTTGTTGATCGAGTACACAAAAAGAGGTGAAACCATAAAGTTAAATGTTGGTATTTTGCTTCCTAATAAGTCCTGGATTTAATTTAACTTTCTTGCAATCAGGATCTTCATATTCTATCATTATTTTTATAAATGTTTAATGGTCTGTAATCTTTAGGATAAAATAAACAAAAATTAGGATAATTGAGAAGTATTAAAAGGAAATTAATATCAAAATTCTATGATGTTTACCTATTCTTTTAACAAACTTCAGATTGAATGGTACTTTGTTTTATATTTATTTATTTATTAGCTTTTATCCGTACATATGGCGGACTTATTCACATGTTACTTTTGTACAATGTATCCGTTTTTGTATACAATTCTTTGCATTATACAAAAGCTAATATCCCTGATGGGCCCATGTAATACATGTCACTATGGTAAACTAAAAATGGAAGTTTTTAGCTCTGCGATAAAAGATTAAAAGGCACTCATCTAAATTTTTATTTACATTTAAATTTTACTTAATCAAAATTCTAAAATCATATATAAGAGTGTAAATTTAAGATAAAAACAATTTTAAATTCATATATGTTCTGCTACTGACTCCTGCACTTGAAGTTACGATTTTTACTTAAAAGTTAATCTCATTTCACCTTTTTCTAGGGTCATTTACAAAAGTTTATACTTCACACGTTTACATTTTTTTAGTTGTTTTATGTATTTTTTCATGATTACTTTTCTTAGCACAAGATTTATTTTATATACTTACTACAATTATATCTTTTTAATTTTCTGTCGTTTGTAGAATAATGGTTTTTATAGAAAATTTATTCACTAGTACCCTAGTTATGATATTTTTCTTCTTTCACCATTAAAAAAGTCAATATTTTATGTTAAAACACTGAACAGTAATAATAATAAGTATCGAAATACCAATAACATACCCTACGCTATTTGATATATTTAATGTCACAGTATATCAAGATAAAGTGGGCCGTAACGACAGCACTACATGTTAACACTACTCTCTTTATTACAGAAAGTACCATTTACACCAATTGAAATATAGAAAATCAGTTCTCTATTATGGCTTCAGTATAAATAAACCAATGCCATTGTATGACCTATAATTTCATTGTCATATTTGTAACAACGCAATATTGAGCGTAATAGTGAACTTCAATATTTTCGTGTTCGTTTAAAACTATTAGGAACTGAATGGTTTATGATCATAGTTTAATCTTATGCCTGATTATTTACATTTTCATGAAAAAATTATAACAAGAGATAATACGTACGAGAAAATGATAACAAAATGCAAAATGTTGCCACGTAAAGAAAAGTAAAAACATTCCAAGGATTGAAGAGTTGCAAAGTTGAAAGCTCGATTTCAAATCTGTAGCAGATCTGCATTTAAGGGTTAGTAGCGGCAAAATTTGTTTTGATTGTTGGCTTGGTAATATTGTCATATGGTGTTATTGTGTAACGCTTTGGTTCGATATCTGCTATTTATGTGACCCGAAGATATGTGAATTAACACTAACGTGATAGCACTATTGTGTATTTAGACATCAAGTCGTAACCACAATTTCAAATATAATTAAATTAATAATTTTGATACATTAACAATCTAGTTGGTTATTTCATTCAATGTCACATATTAAATATTGATAACCTGAGACAGAATCATTTTTACTGAACCTAATAGCTTTCTAATTCAGCGTCAGTGGTTCATCGTTTGTTACAGGATTCACTATTTCATTCATTTATACATTTATGAAATTTAATATAGATAAGACTTTTTCTTTCTGTGATTGATATTACAAGAACTTATATTCAATCTTATCTTGATAAGATTCAAAATGTCTATCATGTTGATATTTTTCATAACCTTACACATAGTGCGGGTATACAAATGGAAACATTTTGATAATTTAAAACAAGTAGTCATTATGAAAACAAATTTAGTTGTATATTAATCAACAGCTAAAATTTTATGTAAGCAACACAAGGCAGAGAGGGTCCAAGCTGTGTTAATTTAAATTGTTACATATTGTTATATACCTATCAGAAAGCCAGAATCATACTTATTAAACTTTCAAAAACAAATTAGTTTAAGATAGACAGGTAGAAAGATGCTGTAAATACAAATATTAAAACAAACAAAATTTATTTTAACATAAAAGTCAATGTCCTGATTAGAATTTGTTTTTAATCTTTCAATGAAATCATTAGTGTCATATATTCAATACATTCTGATATGTTTTATTATCAGTCACAAAAAAATTAGAGAAGTCTGCAAAATCAGTATTATTTACAGTATTTATTGTACAAATACCAAAGTTTAAAAAATTTATAATAAATATCAGTCGCAAGTGTGATATCTTTGCCAAGGGCCTATTGCGCATTACAAAGTTAAAAAGCGGGAATAATTGTCAATTTCACATTAATGATGCAAAAAGTGACATTATGTTGGTTGTGTGCCAATGTATGTAAAATACACATATATATAATATGTAACCCAAGAATAGAATTATAATCTGTAATTTAGTATGTTTAGGTTAATTTTACATTGTTTAAGCTGATCGGAAGTATGTATATTGTGAAAGATTTAAAAATATAAATAAGCAAATATTAATGAAGACGTTTATAGACATTTAGAATAAAGACATGTATATTTATATATAACCCTGCATAGCCGCCCAAGTTCTACGCCCTTGACCCGAAATAAAAACTAAAATTTTCATTTGAATGATTAACAATAAACACATTTGATAGCTAGGCTAATCCGTATAATGGTCATGTTTATTTCTAAAAATGTCATTAATACATATATTTGTATTCTACGAAGAATTCTTATATGTAAGAAGCTAACTATTTTATTGTTGATACAAAGATATCAATGTAAAGGTAATTGGAACGGAGTTCCTTTTTTGTAATAAACTTACATATGTATATATATATATATATATATATACAGTTTTTTAACCTGCTTTTTGAAATTATATCAATATTGGTGCCTTTCAGGCAAGTAATAAAATAATTCATAGCAAAATTTTTGTAAGTACTTAAAAATTGTGTTGAAGTCGAGCAAGAAATAAAAATGTAAGTGCCATTTTTTTTCTGTATAATATATCTAGAAGAAAGAGCTTTAAAGTGAAAATAAAAAATAAACTGGATAAAAGCAATAGCAATAGAAAAAAATGGAATGATTCTTGCTATGTGAAAGTTGCGATAATAATGTAACAGTGGAAAAATTCATTGTTTAAAATGTAACAGTGGAAAAATGCATTGTTTAAAATGTAACAGTGGAAAAATTCATTTACATCCTAAACGCATTATGTGTAGACTACCTAGCTAGTATCAAAGTTGGAATTATTCTTTTTATAAGAAAATGAGATAAATAATATTTTTCTTTAATATCCACACGTTGCTGTACCAAATTTATTTATCTAAAAGTTATGTCTATGTTATCAAATTAAAATGGAATCATATCATAGCAAAGTTTAGGAAAACTTTATAGAGCTAAAGGTCACAAGATAAAAAACGGTTGATTCTGAATATCACATCTTGATGTAATAAATTATGATGAAATGGATAAATTGTTTTTAATAAAAGGAAAAATATTTAGGAATCGCATATATGTTTATTATTTATTATTAAAATTTATCATAATAAATCAAAAAATCTTGAGATATGATCTAAAAAAGAATGTTTTTCAAATCATTATACAATATAAAATTCACCACAGTCTATTCATGTCATTTATAAATTGGATTTTATGATAACATACAAACAATTTTTTCATTATTTCCCGAGCTTGTAAATAATGGTATCATTATATTGCTATATTATTAAAACATGTTTAGTTGTAGTGTAGGAACTAAGAAACATTCACTTTTCCTTTAACAGAAAAATTTTCTACTTCAAAATGTATACTCCACATATTTGTTGTAATTACATTTCACAGATATGGTATCAATATTTACACAAATAACATGAAATGTTCGAGCAAGCGTCTGAATTAAGTTATTACAACTACACTGTTTGGTGGTTCGTAATAAGCAATTTCGAGTCAAAAAATTGATAAATTATATATGATGCAAGTTATTAAAGTGAACATAACTACCATTGTATTGATTTAGAGTATTCATAACTGAGATTAAGATAGTGTAACTGACGTAAATATTATATTCATTCATTCTATGCAAGGTTTTTTCTTTAGATATTACAAAAACATTTGGTATTTAAGCAACAATGAATTTGTGCAAGCATCCGTATATAAATGGTATGTTCTCTTTGATTAACTGTTGAAGTAACAAGAAACCGAATTCCTAGAATATATACTGTCATAAAAAAACAAGTTACTCTACTGTTATCATAGTTCAATGACTTCATCATAAAAAAAATCTCAGCATGTAATATTATAAGATTGGTTCGTAGCAAAAAATTCATTGTTACTCGCAGATTGCTTGTCAAGTAACTACTAGTGTACACCCACACCATTGCTCACCAATATAATCAGGGCATTGTGAACGAAAAAATGTCAAATAAAACATACATGTTACCTAGTTAGAAAAAAGCTACCCAGCCATCTACCTTCTTTTAAAAAATTCTTTAATAGAATATGAAATGTAAGGTAGGAATGAAAGGGTATCACTTCTATTTTTACAGCAAGTTTATTTTCTACCATTTAAATGTATGTTCCTCATGATGATAGATTTTCATCTATAAATTGCAAATGATCAAATATGCAAACATTTTTATCTCATTTACTAATGAGTTCTAAAAAGAAAAAAATTAATATTAAATTTAATAAAATAATTGTATGCTTATGTCTAAATATCGAGATTGTTTAACGTATGTATGTATATATATAAAGAATTACACTAATCAACATTCTAGTATGGAACATTAGAAAACAAATATGAAACCGATTCCCCATTATGTGTACGCCGGACAGCTTCAGCAAACATCATGGACACATCGATGCATTGAATCTTGGGGCAATCTTGCATATGCTGCTCTTGGGGTATTGTGTTTGTGACGACCACAGCTTCAAGGCATGCATTGTTAATCCTTGATATAGCGGGGCCTGAGAATATGCCATGTGTTAGAATTGCATAAACTTTATTAGCACCAGCTTCGAGTAGCTTCTCGGCGGCATGACATATAGTGCCACAAGTATCCGCCATGTCGTCTACCAGGATCGCAGTGCGATCTTTTACGTCACCGACAAGTACCATGGAAGCTACTTCGTTGGCCTTCTTCCTCTCTTTATGGATCAACGCAAATTCCACATTCAAGCGATCTGCGATTGATGTTACTCTTTTTGCGCCGCCTGCATCCGGCGATACAACAATACTCGTCCGCCACTCCGAGATGTTCTCTCGAATCCATTTCAGTACTGCTGGTTCAGCGAATAAATTGTCTACGGGAATGTCGAAGAATCCTTGAATTTGTGAAGCATGCAAATCCATAGTAATTATGTGATCAGCTCCAGCCACGGACAACATATTAGCTACCAATTTTGCGGAAATTGGAGCACGACTCTTGTCTTTCTTATCTTGACGCGCATACGGAAAACATGGAATAACCGCTGTGACGCGAGATGCCGACGCGATCTTGCAAGCATTGATCATAATTAATAATTCCATTAAATTATCGTTAATCTCACCGCTTCCGCTTTGCACAATGTAAACGTCTTCTCCTCGAACGGATTCGCCGATTTCCACACATGTTTCCAAATTGCTAAACTTTTTGGTTACCACTTTGCCTAAGTCGATACCGAGGCGGTCGACAATTCTTTGAGCGAGATCCGGATGTGAAGTACCACTGAATACTTTAATATTCGGCATTCTGGTTTTTAAATGAGCCTTAGATAATTCTAAATCTGCTCCGAATAAAGATTCTTCCCGTATGGGATCTGATAACATGAGCTCTGGGCACGAGCCCGGCGTCAGCAACGTGGGTGCTTCTTTGACAATTAAAAAAACTTGGACGAGCGGCGTGTTTGACGTTCGAAGTTCGAAAAACAATAAATAATTGACCTTAAGTGAGTGTTGCCAGTACGAAACGAGAAATAATATGCACGAGCCCCTTATTGCAGTATCGACCAAATAAATATCAATGTTTATGGTAGCCAACGTTCATAAAAATTATTAGCTTTTAGATATTTCATCATAAATTGGCAATTGAAAATTATTAATAGTTTTAAAATAAAAGTAATGAATGAAATATGCTAAATTTTACTTTAAGTAACATTATATTTTAAAAATTGTTTTTCACATAATTTGTAAGAATATTATTCAAACCATATTTCATAAGTATTTCAAAATACTTCTATTTGTACTTTAATTATTTTTATACTGACTTAAAAGAAAAAAAAATATCTTTGGTCTAATTTCCTTTTTATATTATTTAAAGCATAGATTAATGATACTCTATGTTCTAATGAAACGAAGTGGAAAGGTTTTTCGCTACCTGATTATTTCGTTAATATTTTCATGGTATTTGGTCTATTTTGTTGCAATAAGTTATCTATTATTTGTGTTATTAATATTTTAAGTCTATTTTCTATTTAGTTTTTGTACTTACTTATATTCAATTTATTGTTATAATCAGTATTCTGTTCGGTAAGTTTCTTCTTTCGTTTATTTTGAGGGTTGTTCATATGTCTCTGGCGATGTTGGACCATTTATTCTCCACGTCGCAAACGCAAAGAAAAGAACGCCATCCCAATTTCGGATTCTCACTTCATGCCATTAAATTTGGTTCCGTTTTAAAATACTTTAATTTACCATGCCAATAACATTATTCGAGATTGAGTGAAACGAATCGGTAAAAAAAGGAATTCGGTGAATTTTCATCTGCAGACGTCGCCAACCGCTTTGTAAATCACTCTGCTTTCAAGGGACAAAATAAATTGTTCCTCTCCTTCTTTAACGTCAGTCATATAGGCATTGTTCGCAATGTTCCAGTCTGACGAGGAGGTATTACAAAACATCGAAGTCCCAAAAGGGTTATTAAAGTCCGCCGCTTAAACTTTAAAAAAAATGATAGATGGCCAACGTAAATATATTCCATCGGAGACGATGGTCATCACTGTTGATGCCCAAGTCCGTCCCCAACGAATGTTTATGGCATATTCCTCGCTTTCAATTTCGAAATATGAATTCCTTACGATTCAATACTTCAAATGTTTTAGGTTTGGACATGTCGCTGAGAATATTTTATTCTGGGAGATTTTAATGCTCATCACCCGTCTTGGGGTTCCACCCGAAGCAACCCCCTAGGGATCTTCTTGGTGGAACTCCAGGGCGCCTTTGGCGTATATTTACTGAATGATGGTTCTCCATCACGAGTTCCAGTCCTATTTCAGAACTCGACCTCAGTAGATATCTCCCTTTGTTCCTCATCCATGACATCCTTAGCTTCCTGGAATATTCCTGGAGTCTTTTGGAAGCGACCATTTCCCATTCTGATTTTTTTCCTCGTTTAAATTTAAATATTGAAAAAATTTCCCCTCTTCAAAAATACAATCTGCATAGGGCAGATTGGGTGGGATTTCACACTTTCATCAATGTCGAGTCGATTCCCTCTCTCCAGTGGCTCTGGATAACATTGACTCTTGCTATGACCAATTTGTAAGGGCTATAGATCTATCCGCTCGGTACTTTATCCCACTTAAGAGATTTAACCTCCACTTCCTCTGGTGGGATAGAGACTGTTCTGCGGCGGCTAAAGCCCACAAAGAGGCTGAAGCAATATATAAATCTAATATGTCGGAAGCAAACTTCCTCTCGTTTCGGAAGACTCAAGTACAGACTAAACGAATTCTTCTTAAAAAAAACGAGGGAAGGCTGGAATAATTCTGTCAGTCCCTCTCTCCTACTCCCTATCGTATCGTCTGGTCTAATATAAGACGCTTTCGGTCTATTTTTCAGCCTGATCTTCCTAAACGTACATGGGAATTGGGCAGACAATTTTTAAATAAGCTTGCTCCTCCGTTAGTCCCAAATTTAGATGAATTACCTTTCAGATATAATTTTACTAGCGCCAACCATTGTTTAGAAGAATATTTCTCCATTAATGAATTGGATTTCACCTTAAATAATCTTAAAGACTCTTCCCCTGGTATTGATGGAATGTCATATTGAATGTTGAAAAATACTTTACCATCTACTCTGTGGTATCTCCTATCCCTGATCAACTGTATCTTCAAATCAGGCTATATTCCAAAGTCATGGAAACTCAAATAATAATTTCCTTTCTCGAACCTCATAAAGATCAAAATGTAGGTTCATCCTACAGATCCATTGCTCTTTCTCCGGTTTTAGTGAATATTACGGAACACCTAATTAATAATCTATTGGAATGTTTTACAGAACACCATTGCATTTTTCCAAGCAACCAATTTGGCTTCAGAAGAGCTAAAAGTACGATGGACAATCTCAGCGTCCTGACCACTGATATCAGACTTGCTTCTCTCGATAAGTGTTCCTCCTTCTCTCCTCATCTTTCTTCAGCCTACGATAATGTAAACCTTCCAATTCTCAAGAAAATTCTTCATAATTTTGGAATCCTGATCAAGATTACAAATTTCCTCCTCAAGCTTCTTCTAGAAAGACTATCACTCTTTGATCCCCCGGATCCCCTCTCTCAACAAGAACTATATGGAGCGGTCTTCCCCAAGGCTCTGTTTTAAGTCCGTTAATTTTCAGTATTTACTCTTATATGATTTACTCAAAATCCCTTCTGTCGTGTTTTGGAATACTCTGACGATCTGCTTTAATATTCTTCCGATAAGACAATAATGGTTGCCGAAAATGCCTTGTTAACCTAAACAAATGGGTTAACTTTCATGGTATGGACTTATCCCCATCCAAAAGAGCTGTGGTGGTCTTTCGAGAAAGAGAATTACTCTATCTTCATCTATTTCTTATAATTCTTCCTCAATCCCTACTCTTTCCAATATCAAATTCTTACATATGTTCCGAAACTCAAAATTATCCCGGAACTTTCACATTGAGCATGTAATCTCCCGATGCCAGTCTAATAAGAATATTGTCCGCGCACTTTCTGGAGTGTGGTGGTGCTCACACCCTATCACATTAAAGTTTATATATAATGCTCTAGTCCGTAGTTATCTAAACTATGGTTCATTTCTCTTTGATCCTATTTCCAAATCTAATGCTACTAAACTGACCCGCATTCAGTCTCAAACACGGAGGATTATAGCGGGTGCAATGAAATCCAGTCCCATAAATGTCCCACAAGTAGAATGTGTTGATCCTCCATTAAACCTCCAGCGACAATACTTCGCTGATCGTTATCTACTGAAGGCAGCTAGGTTTTCTACTAATCCCATTTTTCCAAATCTTACCATCCTCTCTAGGCTTATTGTAGTTGCTCCTTTTTGGCGTTCTAAGTATCGACCTCTTCTTATCGTTAGCTTCCAAAGATTCAAATACCTCTCTAATCCCGTTTATGAAAATTCCTCTCTCCCTTTATATAGTTTTCGATTTGACACGGTATTTCACAGGTCAAAATGCCAATTCGCTGTTCAAATCTATCTTGAATTCCTTTTGGATGGATTGGACTCAAATATATACAGATACATCAAGAATCCTGAGAGATGGCTATGTCGAAGGGTCATTTTACTGTCCATCCATGGTTCATTCGCTTACTTCCGCCTTCCTAAGGAATGTTCGGTGTTCTCCGGGGAATGCCGTGCTTCTTCTCTGATTCCTTATGTTGTTTACAGTCCCTTCTCGCTAATCAATTTTCTTCGAATTGTGGTTTCCTGATTCTCCGGATCAAGCAAACTACGATTTGGAGAGATCGGAATTCGATGTCATTCTTGATGTCATCCAGAAACGAGTCACAGGATGGAGATCTTCAATGAAATGAATAGTGAAACATGGATCCCCGTTCACGGTGACGAACCGAGCTTTTGCGTCGACTATTTCATTTCCTACTATGCCACAGTGACTAGGGCTAGGTGACTAGGGATCCATGCAAAAATGACATCGGATCTCGATCTCTCCAAATCAAACGTAAGTTGCTTGATCTGGAGTCACAGTTCGAAGAAAATGGATTAGCGAGAAGGGACTTGAAACAACTTTAGGAGTCAGAGCATAATTCAAGGCCTCCACAATAGTACGGTATTCCCCGGAGAATACCGAATACTCCTTAGGAAGGCGAAAGTATCCTGAATGAGCGGTGGATAGAGAGTGAAATGACGCTCCGACATAGCCATCATCTATATATATTCACGTCCAATCCATCCAAAAAGAATTCAAGATAGAATCGAACAGCGAATTAGCATTTTTGGACTCTTTATCAACTCCAAAACACAAATTTATATTTGGTCTTTGAAATACCGAGTCAAATGGGAAACTATAGAGAAGAATTTCGATAAACGGGGTCTGTAACGGATTTGAGTCTTTGGAAGCTAACGATAAGAAGAGATCGAGACTTAGAACGCGAAAAGGAGCATGCTCAATAAGCCTAGAGAGTAGGGTGAGTTTTGGGATGGGGTGAGCAGAAAACCTAGCTACCTTCAGTAAATAACGATCAGCTAGGTATTGTCGCCGGAGGTTTATAGGAGGATCAACACATTTTCCTTGTAGGGGAGAAGCCAAAGATCATAGCGGGTGCTATGAAATCCAGTCCCTTAAATTTATGGGACTGGATTTCATAGCACCCGCTATGATCTTTGGCTTGGAAATAGGATCAAGTAGAAATGAACCATATTCTAGATGACTACGGACTAGAGCGTTATATATTAACTTTAATGTGGTAGGGTGTGAGCTCCACCACACTCCAGAAAGTGCGCGGAGAATATTCATATTAGCCTGGTACTGGGAGATGACATATTCAATGTCAATATTCCAGGATAATTTTGAGTCTAGGAACATACCTAACATTTGGTATTGGAAAGAACTGGGATTGAGGAGGAATTATAAGAAATAGATAGCGGTGGAGTAATTCTCCATATCCATAAGTGTGGTCATTTCCTTGTTTAGGTCGGGAATAGGGAAGTCCATTAATGAACTTATTTCATTCCACGATTCTCAGCTCAGCGTTTTGTTGTGGTGATGTGGAGATTTGCTATTCTCAAATCTCTCAAATCTTTAGCACCATACAAATGGATTAGAAGGTGATACTTTTCATTATCCCTGTCGATTGGTTGAAATAATAAAATTTAATTTTAAAAAATCGAGCCGTCACGGGATACCTTGCTGATGTGAAGTATCTAAATTGTTTCTGGCCGAAAAGCAAAACGTGACGTGCCATCAGAACTTTTTAACTCCCATCCAAACGTGCCACAAGTTGTTATACATCAAAACCGTTGCTTTGCCGCACGAGCGAATTCAAACAACGACACGACCGTTCCAATTGTGCGAGAGCAATTGATTGATGCGCATTTGCCGCTTGCCTAGAATCCAACAGAGATTGATTCGTTTCGCGGCGTATTGAAGCGCGACAATATTCGAGTTGCCTTATACGGCAACTCGCGAGGTGCGGTTGCCGCGCATAATCCATACGCAGCCTTATACTATTTGTAGCTCACTACTTGCACGTCTGCCGCGCGCCATATCCATCCCGGTGTCTTACAGAATTTTGTAAAATGCAAGCAGCTTTAATTACTTGTAGCCTTAACCAAATCTTAATTAACATTTAATTGCCTATGAAAAATTCTGCATTTATTGGTGTATATACTAAGCGTGCATATTACATAGCGCTTAGCTCTGCAACGTTTATAATTTGACATTAATTTTGATTCATTTGAATTACTTCTTGCATAAGGACGCTTTAAATTTGTAGATAAATCAAACGCTATTCTGTATTGTAACATCCGGGTAGGCTCTGGTAAGTCTAGATAACTATTTTGTGTTTCTTATGAAGTGTGGAATTCTAGAATATAGATGACTCTCCGAATTTTCCAAATGCATCAACATCGATTGCAATAATTTAAAGTTGCTACCGCAAATAGCTAACGATACTGGTGAAAAATAGCCTTTATAGTTATAATATACAGGAATTTTTCTCAATCAGAGACCAAGATTGAGAAGAATATTTTAGATTTCAAATTTAAAGAAACCAAAAGCATCCGTTTGATTTCTAAAAAACATGGAACGACTTTGACGTGGAACATTCCGAGAAACAGTTAATACTCGTGCGATCCGTCCGTTCATGATTAAATTCTCGAATGTAAACGTTCTATCCGCGAGGTATGTTTCGGGAGATTTCGGTATTTAAAAAGAATTCAATTTAATTTAAATACAATAAAAATACTTGTTAACTCTCTAATGCCAGAACAGTAATGAATTTATTATTATATGAATACATAAAAATAAAGTAATACAGAGTTTTATATTTCTTCGTGTTCGCGTAGTTATTGCTGAGGTGTCCATGGTTTCCAGGCATTATGTGGTTTGGTGCTGGTTCATCGTTTCCGTTTGGGTGTCGTCTAGCTGCGGCGGTGTATTGTTCCGATATCCAGTGAATACAGATATCGTAACTCCTTTCCTCTTAGATGGAAAATATCGGTCTTCCGGGATTTTCCTGAACCTGTAATGGATCTTCATTTTTGGTTTTATTAGGAGTTTTCTTACTTCTTTATTTAATACAGATGTAGTTTCCGATAATCATCGGTGTAGGTATACAATATTAAGCTCCAAATGCTTGAGGTTAATTTCAGGGATCCGTTATCATTTTCTATCATTTGTTTCCTTAGTTCGTCGATTTGTGTCTTTGTAGAGTCTATAGCGTTTAAATTAAAATTTTTAAGATTAATGTGTGAACTCTTAAGTATTTTAATACTTTTGATGTCAGGTAAACTAACGCTAGATAACGATGTATGTCTGTTGTCTGCGATTTGTATTTGGTTATGTGGTTTCAGGATGACATCTTTCATTTGCATTTCGAAATTTTCGGGTATAGTAAAAATATAAGTTCCCTTAATAGTTTTTGTGGTTCCTTCGTCCTCGCATCTTTCAGATATTGTAGTTTCGTTTGGTAGAAAACAGAACAATTCACAATCGGATATATACTGCATCTTGGGTTCTTCCATGTGAATTTCATGAGCTACACATACGTGGTATTTCCAAGTGTGTTCAATCAATTGTGCTGCGCAATTATCAATATATTTAATATATTGCTTTTCTTCATAATGGATAGGTACTTTTTCCCGGTTAGCTCCAGACATTCTCTTTCATGCGTAATGTACTTTAACCGGTTAACAAGGATATATTTGGATTCAGGCACAATTGTATGAAAAAGGTTGTCGTATATAGATATGGGTAAGGAGTATAAATGGTAATATTCATAATATTCTAGCTCTACCATAAGTAGTACATCTGGGATAAAAATAATGCAATCTTGCTTAATATAAATCTTAATTATAATAGCTTCTTCTAAGTTTACTATATTTCCTATGCTTAATTTGTATGGCAATTTTAAATATTTGGATAGTATTATCTATTGCAACGCGTTGGCAAGATCTATTGGATTAAAAATTGAGGGGTGCATCTGGCCCAGCTTGGAAAAAGTTATGGCATTCTCAAGCTTAGCACGTATTTGATATATGTCCATAAACTGTTTTTGATTAGATTTATGTTAGTCAATTATTTTATCATAATATTCTGCATTTGATGCATCTAGATTGCCCGTCACCGACTTAATTACTGATTCAATTGCATTTATTAAGCCTCTTTTCATTCTTTTAGTAGATGCTATTTGGTTAAATTTATCTTCTATCTTAATTATTAGGTAGTCTATCTGGTGGTAGTAATTATAAATATCATCGTAGTACTACAATTTTTTATTTTTTTTTGTTTGATTTTTGAAGTTATACTTCTTTAGGCGCGTTATGAAAAAATGATGAGAGTGAAATTTTAAGATTCGACACACAAAAGTTACAGTATGAAGTTGCAGCGGTTGCAGTCTCGAAACAAAAGCTACCAACAAAATAGAAATAGAACCTCTATTAGTCGCGCAAGTTGGCACCATCGTCGCCTCTGTTCACTGTTTTTATATCCATAGTATTTATTTTCCACATGTTTCTAGTGTCTACATTCACACACGTATTTTAGTTTCATATAAGTGCGATTTATATATGTGCTGATAAATTATATTCAGTAGTGATTTAAATTCAATATTTTGATTAATATATTTACTATTCGTAAATATTAGTGAAAAAATTGTGTTTATAGATTTTTTCAAGTGCTCCAATATAATTGAGGTTATCTATCCGTATGTATTATTTATTGATATAAATTAAAATATTATTATTTAACATAATTAATACTAAATATTATTAAATTATTAATGTTAAATATTTATTATTGGTTATTCAATATTTTAAAAGTAAATAAATAAATTTAATAATAAATTCAATTTGAATTCATTGAATTTAAGTTTATTCATTTTTTAAATATTGTTATCATTTTCTTACTTTAATATTCACTTTTCATTTTTATCAAAAAGTTTTCATTAAATTTGTTCATTTATTTTTATAAATATTTATTATTTTCATTTATTCAATTTAATAATAAATATTGAAAATTACTATTTTAATTTGATGTTTAATTTTAATTTTTATCACAAATTTTTTATTAAATGTTTTATAAAATTTATTTCTTTATTTTGAAAATATTAAATATATTTATATATAGAAAATGAATTAACTTAAATTCAATTTTTGAAATTATTAAATTTATTCATTTACTTTTAAAATATTAAATATTCAATAATAAACATTTAAAATTAAGAATCTTTTAATAATTTAGTACAAATTATGTCCTATATATTTATTATTCTCTAAATTTTATTTTTAATAATTGTATATATATATATATGTATATATATATATATATATATATATATATATATATATATATATATATATAATTAAATTATTAATTTACAATTTTTTAAATTTATTATGAATTATTAAATATTAAATTTAGAAAATTATAATTATTTCTATAATAAATAAATGAAACCTGGTTAGCCAATGATGAGTCGATTAGTATACTAAATTTCAATTGTATAATACAATATAAACGATCAAACGTTCGAGCTGGAGGAGTTGCCATTTATCAGAATATACACGACACTATCAATATCATTACTCCAAACATTGATATGAGTGTAAGACAGGCGGAATTGGCAAGTTCAACAGTGACATCAGTTGGTGAGTTTTGTGCAGCTGAATGTAAAATGGAAGATGGCATCAAAATTGTTTTGATGGTAATTTACATTACTCCAAATAAAAAAATGGACGACATCATTCATTTCTTGAAAATATTATTATGGCCATACACTGGAGGAAAATATCTTGGTAGAGGAGAAGACAAGTTACCGATAATTTTAAGTGGGGACTTCAACGTCAATTTTTCCCGTGAAGATGCTCGTCCACTTATTGATTTCCTCCAAAATGACTTGAATCTAGCCATGAATAATAATTTTCTGGACAACACGACATGGCACTACCATAGATGCTGTATTTATACGATATCTCAACGCTGTTAATACAAGACTTTTTGTATCATATTTTAGTTATCATAAGCCACGGATAACTGATAACTGAAGTTCCGATTCAGTCATTACCGGAAGATGCTATGGAAGTGGACATAATTTAAAAATAACATTCGGATAATAAGAGAATTTATGTTACCCTTAATGTAAGAAAATAAATATTTATTTATTTAATTTTTCAAATTTAAACTGAATTTTATTGACTGTGTTGACTATCCTTTTCCATTCCTTTTATTATTTTATTGTAATTTGTTACTTGCATACAATTAAAAACTATTTTTTAATGATGCCAAAGAAGTATAACTTCTCACGCGCGTACATAAGTACACGCACCCTTTTTTTTTAGAATATCTAACAATTTCAGATAAATATCTATATTATCTCTAAATTCCAATTTAATGTCGACTAAATTAAAACTTTGAATTAACGTCCCCTGGTCCACTTGGTTCATTGCTCTGCCTAAGTTGTGTGGGTATATCCCTGGGATATCGTTGATCTTGATTACACCAACGGAGGTTCCAACGATCACTCTATAAGATTATTTAAGGGTCGTCTTATATTTTTGCAGTGAACTCGCTTTCGTCTATTGTTCTTATTTATAACCAGAGTATTATCGTCATTTACTTGTAAAATTTCAAAAGGTCCTTCAATTATTAGTAGTTTTATTTCTACTTGTAGATGTGGGTACCTCTACAAGTCTTTTGGTATATTAATTGTCCTATTTTGAAATGAGTAGGTTTAGAGTTTTCATTTCGACTATTAATTGTACTTTCTTTACGTATTCTCATACTCATTTTGTACAAAAATTTCATGCGGTTCATATGTTCTTCAATGTAATCTTGGTAGAATAATTTTTCATAGTAAAGGTTAAAGGGATTCCTAGATTGGGTATGTAATAATAAAAGTTCTAAAGGTGTTTTATCAATTGAGCTATGTATAGTAATGTTATATGAAATTATTGCATAGCACATTAATGTTCCAATATTATCTTTGTGGTCTTGTATATGTATATTGTAAAAGGTCTTTAATTATTTCATTGTCAAACTCTGGGCCCCATAGGTTGTTATGTGAATAAGTCATTATAAATTACACTAAAATATAAAAAATAAGTCGTCATTTTCAAAGTGACAGTAGTATTTAACTTCACTTTTAGTATTTTCTTTGAAGAATGTTAGAATGTGTTCGCTTCTTTCCATTACGGGTGTATATACTATTTTTATACTTCGTTTATTGTTTGATTAATTTTAAATTTTTAAGTTAGTATCTTTGTATAGAAATGTCTTTGTATCTATCGCTTCCTCTAATATGGGTGTGCCTCGAATGCTTACTTTGTTGGAGTAATGGGCAGTACCCGTTTCCTCAACTTCGTGTTGTATTTTCGTAATTTGGTCATATGGATTATTAACGCTAGAACTTTCAACTAATTCATTAAATTCAGTTTCATCCATTTGTACTAAATCCTAAAAATATAAAGTCAAATCTAGATTAACTGCTAAAGATAGATCATCTGTATCTAATGCATTTATTTGTATCTGCGATAATGCGTCCGCATTCGTATTTTGGGATCCTTTCGTGTACACTATATCGTAATTGTACTCTTCTAATTTTAACCTCTATTTCGTTAGTTTTCAATTTAATTTTTTAATTGAGTACAACCAAGTTAGGAGTCTGTGATCCGTATAAATCATAAATTTACATCCGTACAAATATGGCCTGAAATATTTTGTTGCCCTCAATATTGCTAACAGTTCTTTCTATATTGCGGAGTATTTTTTCTCTGCATTACTAAGAGTTCTACTGGCATATGCTGTTGGTTTATCCATACCAATTGTACCTTGTGATAGAACTGCTACTAAGGCGACATTCGATGCGTCTGTTTTTCGAAACCCGGATAATATAATATTGGACGATTTGTTAATAGCTGTCTACCCGTATTAACTGCGTTTATGAATTCATCGGTATGTTTCAAAAAACGACTCTTTTTAGGCAATTTGTTAATGGTTTTGTGAGTTTCGCGAAATCTTTTATAACCCGTCTAAAATAAACTGGAAGTTCGAAACCTTTAATCTCTTTAACGGTTTTAGCTATTGAGTATCGCTTTAATTTTATTTTGATCTGAGATTTTGTGCCGCAAATACGCTACTCCTTTATTTAGCTGTATTTTAAATCTTTTTAAAATACAGCTGAATAAAGACGTAGCGTATTTAGGGCACAAAATTTACTCGCTCTTATTCAGCTGTATTTTAAAATTTGATTGTCTTAACCTGTGAAATACTTCTTTTAATTTACTCACGTTTTCATATAATGAGGAGGAATATATGATAATATTGTTAAGGTAAACTAAGCATTTTTCTGCCTCTAGACCACATATGATATTATCCATAAGCCTTTGAAATGTGACCAGCATGTTATTCAATTCAAACGGCATTCGTATAAAATCGTATTGGCCGCGTTCTGTTGAAAAAGCAGTTTTTTTCCGAGTCTCCAGGGTCCACTTCTACTTAAAGGTACCCTGAATCCAAGTCTAAGGTTGTGAAGTAAGCTAAGCTAAAGGATACTTGTCTTCCATAGTCTTATCGTTTAATATTCTATAGTCTATTACCATTCTGTATGTTTGGTTTTCCGACGCGTCCATTTTTTTTGGGTCAATATGAACGGGAAAACTCCAGGGATGGACGATGGCTTTATTATATCATGTTTTAACAGGTCTTCTACTTGTTTCCTAATTTCGTAATTTTTAAATCGTGTCTGTGCGTTTTATACAGACAGGGTCATTATTATTTAATCTGAGTTTATGCTTAATCTGATTAGTAAATCTTCACGGTGAAAAATGTCTCCATATTCAAGGCACATATTTTTTAATTTAGGTTTTGTTTACGTATCTCATCTACGTCGTAATTAATATTAATTTTTTCTTTTAGTTTGTAATTATTTATTTGGCAACTAAGAAAAACTTTTTATTTCTAAGTATTCATGCAACGTAATCTTCATATATTTTTCCGTGCTATTAATTATAATAGTAGAAGCTCTATAATTTTCAACTGACGAGGTAGGCATTGTTAATCCTTGTGGGAACGTGGTGGAATTAATAATAGCTTCTCCTTTTTCATAATTCACAGGAACTTGTGGTAATATTTTTAAATTATAAGAAAATATTGGTTGTTCGTGCTGTATAGGTATTTCTGTGTGTGTTGTCTTTAATGATTTATTTTTTATGCAAATTAATGCGTCCGTTTAAGTAAATCTATCCCAATGAGGCCTTCACATTTTTCGTTAAAATCAAACACATGAAATTTATGAGAATATTCATCCACTTTCTTGGGGCTTATAAAAGATTTCGTAGATCCCGTGTCGATCATAAATTTGGCTTTTATTTCAGGTAAAATGATACAGGGTGATTTTAAACAAACTTCGTTATTAAACTGAATTATTTCTTTATGTTTTGTCTGGTACTTTCGTGAAAATCCTTGTGGTATTGGCTCTTGTTATTGCACTCTTTGTAATTGTATTATAATTAGCGTTATCGTGGTAACTACAGCCAGGGGTTTCATCCTGATAAAATGACTTTTCTGTAGTAAGTGTGGTCTATTTTTTGTGACTGTGCGCATCATTTGGTCCGATTTTGTTGTGTTAACGGAGGGCGAGGGCCCATGCCAAGGGCCAGACCTAGGTTGCCAATATTAGAATATAGAATAATCCAAAAGGCACACATCTCTTGGCGGCCTTTGAATCCAAAAGTCGTCTCCCTTCCACCGTGTTCCTTCTACTAGCGCCCCACCCTACGCACATAGTGTTACCAGCTGAATAAATTTACCCACCAACTCTGGGAAATCGATGTGTATAAATATATCTGCTTGCGGCAGTACGATACGGCCTTACAATAATGAGCACTCCAGAAGACGAAAACACGCGCAATAGTGTGCCCAAGAAACTACTCATAAAAAGCATAGTATCAAACCACGACTGTCAGTGCAATTTAAGACACAGCTCTGAAAGGTTACGTCACAATATAGCTTAAAATGCACAGCTTGTGCTATTTCCACCTACAAAAATATCACTGGACTGCAAAAGAAACAAATAGGGATTACTTTTCATACGTAAAAACTATAACTTAATTTCATTTTCAATTAACTATGCAATTTTAAAATATCGAAGTAGATTATTATTAACAGAAGCGGGCCATTTTTATTGGTTCTGTCACCTCTTAAAAAATTGTTTATCCAAATTAAAACATCTTAATTGCTCGATACTGAAAAATGTAAAATTTTATTTGTGAAAAAATAAGGATTTGGAAAATGTCGTTGGATAATTTGGTGTAACGTTTGAATTTCCGTTATCATATTTTAGAATATTTTACGTATTGCGTATATAATCACTATATGTACGATTACGGCAAGAAACCCATGTTACATTCATTCATTTCCGCCGTCTTCTTTAATTTCTTGAAAAATGAGAACCGATATTGTTTAAAATATGAAGAAACTTTATCACGACATTGAATGCTAATTAATATAAATAATTGTTTCGTCCTATTTTGAATTTCTTTAGTATGAGTCGAATATTTTCAAACTTTTATTATGGGCTTTTCCACATCTCTTTTTACTTTAAGACACTAAGATAATTGTTTTCGTTTTGTATTAAAAGTGTTGAGTGATGAATAAAATGGTAAAATGTGACAAAGTTTTTAAATAATTTTAATCTAAATGCATTGGTCATTGGTTGTGGTCAGAATAAACATTTTAGAAATTTAACATGGCGGCCTTAATAATACTTCATATAAGCCAAGCCATGACCATATAAATTGATGCAAATGTGAATCGTACTGCCGCAAGTAAATATATTTATATGCGTCGATTTCCTGAAGTTGGTGAGTAAATTTATTCTGCTGGTAACACTGTGTACGTTGGGGGAAGGCGCTAGTAGGCGGAGTGCGGTGCACCCTCCACCGATTTTTGGCTTCACCGCGACCACGAAGAGATTTGTGCGTATGCGCCTTCTGGATTACTCTATATTCTAAGGATACGACATTTGCCTCGATTTATGTGATGTATTGTTTGGTTTATATTAAGTATTATTACGGCCTCCATGTTAAATTTCCAAAATTTTCGACTACAACCCATAGCCGAAGAATTTAGGTTGAAATTATTAAATATTTTGTCACATTTTATTTATTGAAATGAGTATTAAAATACATTGTCATTAAATATGTGGAAGCGTGCATGCGCGTGGCATGTGTGTGTGTGTGTGCGTGCGTGCGTACTAATGTGTACAAAATTACGTTGATTTTTCGCCAATAATTTTTTGTTTTTTTTTTATTAACGTGAAAGAAAACAATTAGCATATTGTAGTAAGAAAAGAGTTTAAAAAACCCACTATAAAAATTTTAAAATAATCGGACTAAAGAAATTGTTTTATATTAATTAGCATTCAATATCGTTATTTTAAACAATATCCGTTCGCATTTTCAGGAAATTAAAGACGGCAAAAACGAATGAATGCAGCAATTGTTTCTTTCACGCGTCTCCTTAATCCTAAATATAATGATTATATATGCAATAGGTAAGATATTCCAAAATTGAATATGATAACAGAAATTTCAAATATTATACCAAATTCCCCAATTACATGTCCCTAAACTTTATTTTTTAACAAATTAAATTTTACATTTTTCAGTATCAAGCAATTAAGATATTTTAATTTGGGTAAACAGTTTTTTATGACATGACAACATCAACGAAAGTGGCGCGCTTCTGTTAATAATAATCTACTTCGATACTTTAAAATTACATAGTTAATTGAAAATGAATATTATTATTTATATTTATCTATGAAAAGTAATCCTTATTTGTTTCTTTTGCAGTCTAATGATATTTTTGCAGTTGGGAATAGCATAAACCGGCATTTTAAGCCATGTTGTCACGTATAAGCCACACGTCTGTTCAGAGCTGTGTATTAAATTGCACTGACAGTCAGCGTTGCCAATACCCATTGTCCAAATTCCCCAAAAATCGGACTGAAATTCCCCAAATTTGGGGAGAAGAAAGTCCCGATTCCCCACAAATCCCCACATCGATTATTTACAGAAAGGAAGCCAGTTTTAATAAAAATTCAACAATATTTATGTAAGTATATATTTTCATCACATACAGATACTGTTTTTTGCCATACAGTGGTTAAAAGCATATTTTTAGACGGATTGAATTTTAAAACACCGCCTTGTTTTTTTACTCTCTCTCTCTCTTGTGGCCATTAGCAATACTACGGTATCCGTGTTCAAGCGATTTCTGTTTTCCGTTTTCAAATTTTTAAGAACACTGAATTTTCTCTCAACCGGTGCGTTCGAAAAGGGCAGCACAAGTAACAGTGATGCGCCATCACGCTTTTTAAATTGGTAAATAAATGTTCGCCTGCACCGCTTTTTAAGCGAAACGCTTTATCCCAGTAACTTTCTGCATCGTGATATTCATTAAGGCCGTATTCAGGAAAATTCAGTAAGGCGTGAGCTCGCCACTCATCATCTAAATCTTGTGCTTTTACGCATTTCTTTAGAGTTGGGAATCGGTTCAGTACAGCTGACAGTGATTTAATTTTGAACTATTGTGATTCTGATGGATTTACTACAGATATAATAGAATATAAGGGATCTCCAAAATCAAATCGCTTAGTTATGTCCGTCGTCAGTTCAATATAGAAGTCCTGGCATGTTTTATAAAAATCTGTAATAGCGGGACGGGGAACATTTTCATCTCTTGTCAAAATTTTCATACTTTCTGTCGCCTTGGTTCCAATATTAATTTCATTTAAGCTGTAGAAATGTGCAGTGTTTTGGAATTCAGCTTTTAAAATATCATCACAGGACTTGACATAGTTAATTTTCAAGTAATTTCAAGTTTCAATTTCAGAAGTATTTCTACTTCTGGCTTCAATCTGTAAAGAAGTGATGTTTCTGACTGGAACATAGTATTGAAATTGTTAATCATTGAAAGTACGTAGGACGTGTATTCTAAATAGACCATAGTGAATCGGTTGTTCATTGTCGCCAGCATTTCTTCTGTAGTCTTGGACGGATCAGAAAAGACAGATTCTGTCAAGTACGCTTTTATTGGAGCATATTGCTCCAATACACGATCCACGCACGCATGCAACGAAAGCCATCGAGTTTGAGCTGGTGCCAGAATTTTGTGTCAGATACACAAAATTCTTGAAACTCTTTAAATCTAAGTTGCCTATGTGAACTTCCACTGAAGTGAGCTCCAATTGATTTCAAAAAATCTTCGACATTTCGTGGTAGTTTGAGGCAAGCTTTACACGCACAGAGATGTATCATATGACAGGAACATTTTATCACTGCAATGTGAGGCAAATATTTCTTTAGAAAAGCAAAAACGGAGCAATGTTCGCCTACCATCACGTTTGTAGTGTCTGAACTAAATCCAACCATGTTTTCAATGGGTATGTTCTTTTTTCGTAGCATATCTTTCAAACAGTCATATAGTCCACATGCCGTTCCTGATGACACTTCAACCATATCTAAAAACAAAGTTTCCACCTTATTATTTTGGTCGTCATGTACGACAGCAGTAAAGCAGCATTGTTTTGTAGTACTTTGATCCGTCGTTTCATCCATAATTAGTGAAAAGAAGTTTCCTTCTGTTCGTAATTTTTCGTTAATATTGTCCATGAATGTATTTCCTAAAACATTCTTTATTATGGCTGTAAATTAGTTCTATGTTTATTCGTATTTTTAGCTATAGTTGAATCTGGAAAAATGTCTTTACAGAGCGGACCTAATGCATCCATGAATGAAAGCGGTATATTGTGTTCAGCCAAAGCTCCTGCTAATTTTAGTTCAGCTCTACGCACATTCTTTTCCAATTCAGTCCCTGGCAAATAAGATAGAATTTTCGGAATATCCTTTATTTCTAATGCTTTTTTCTTATGACGGTCTGAATTTAGGTGGCGAATCAAATCACTTTTATGCGCTATGATCGATACCGAACAGAGTGTACAGGTTGCTAATTCGTTTCCATCTTACGTGTTGAGATCTTTCCGTAACCAGCTCATGAATTTCGGGTCTTTCAGCCACAAATCATTGAGTTTACATAGGCGTTTACTTTTTTTGTTTGCGTGTCATTTAACTCCTGTCTTGCTGCCGAACCGGCTAAAGAAGAATCGGTGGCTTCTGTTACTGCGCTGGAAGTTGAAGGCTCCGATATTTCCTGCTCGGGTTTTCGTTTCGTTTTTTTCGTTTGTGACTGTGAGTTTCGTCATTGGGGTTAGCATCTACTTCTCTACTTGAGGTTGAAGCTGCCGATTTATCCTGCTCAGGTTTTCGTTTTCATTCAAACTAAAAAGTGAAAACTTTATTCACGTACGAGAAAATAAAATAAACGTTATTATATTATTTAACAACAAAGCGACATAACTAATATAATAATATACAACTGTTAGAAACAAACTACTGGCTCGAGTAAACAATTTATGCAACTAACCTTAGTATTATCTTGTGTTTTCTTGTCTGGAGCTTTCTTCAATAACCATTTGTCCATTTTTGATCAATATTTTATATTTTATTCGTATCAAAGCAATTAATTACGTGGTCACTTGAACGTAGAGGTTGTCTTTGATTATAGACCGGTCAACGAGACGTTTGACCCCAACAGTAATTCTTCCGTCGCTGAAACTTTGCGGAGTGACAAAACAAAGTATATAGATTACTGTTGGCACAGCCAATTTCCATCAAAATGGATTGTTGGCAAATTCGTTAGTACTCAACGATAAGTATCAGAGACAAATTCTCCTCGTTGATTGGATTATAACTAGTAGTTCGTACGAAGAAATGACAATCGGGGCTCCCCAAATTGAATTTCGCGGTCAGAATGACTATTGAATGAAGTTTTAAAGTGTGGCCATACGCAATACAAACTACGCAGATGAAAAAAAATATAGAGTATAGTACTACAACCCATCAAATAAATAGTGCTAATGATCGTTCAACATGACGTTATATAAAAGGCCACTGAAATTAGGAAATAAATTCAAACTGTAAATTCACTGTGTGTGTGTGAGTAAATTGTGAGAATCCCCGCATTTTCCCCACATAATAATAATCCCCACACAATCCCCAATTGCCTTGAAAATCTCCACATTTCGGGGAATTCTCCACAAATTGGCAACACTGCTGACAGTAGAGATGAGGCGTATTTATTGTCACCGGTAAAAATACTCGATATCTCAGGTCAAAATACGTATTTGGTATGCAAAGTATAAAATACTTGTATCGTAAATACTTGTATGTTATGGCCGATCGGAGTTCGCATTTTATGGTCGAGCTGCGGCATAACCCTACCCCTCTTTGTCTAGTTAGCTATAGCTGTTTCATTAACGCATATCGTACTCAGGTTTTATCGCTCTTTCGTGTTTAAAGCATATATGAAATAAGGGACAAACTGAATATTTAAATAGTCGTAAGTCGTAATACTTTTAAAGTATGTAATACGAGTATGTTACACATCGTCGTTTTACTCATTATTTTAACTATTGTTTCATACTTCGCAGTTCGCGGACAAATATTTACTTAATACAAGTACAAGAATTTTAGAATAAGAATTTTAAGTACTGTTCCTTTTTCGTGTAATGATTCCCCGTTTTTCTGTTGGGACAGTTGAGTGTTATTACTTTGTAATGTAAATATTGCAAATAAATAGTGTATATTAAAAAAACTAATTGTAATTAGGTTAAATTCTAACTTCACCATTATGTCCACAAGAAAATCCAGTGTTATATGAAAGTATTTTACAGACTTGGATGATTATTTGCTTCTTGCAATATTTACAAAGCTAAATTGTAATTTAAAACAGCTTCATTTAATTTAAAAAAACATCTAACTGTAACAATGATTAATACAGAACAAGTTGTTTGTTCCTAACATCTTACTACATTATTTAAAAAACAATTAGGCTAAAATAAAGATAGTAAAAATAAAAAAACAGATGTGAAACATCGTGTTCGTACAAGTAATATGCATAAAAGACAATATTATTACAGGAACTAAATATAGCATAATGAAAAAATAAAGTATTACGAATTTCTTACAGAAAATGGTGACTTTATTTAATAAACATTTATTTACAATTAATACAAAAATAATAAAGCACAGGTTATGTGTACCGTAGTAAACAACAGCGTCGAACTGAGTGAGGTGGGGGTCGCGTAGTCGGTTGCGCATGGCGACACGTCGCCATACCGTACACTCTACTACATATAGACTATATATATACCTTAGTATAGCGTGGCGACCCGTCTCCACGACAAGCGTCGCCACGCCAACGATCCGGTTTATACCTGCGTCTATAGATATCTACGTCAGTTACGACGGCTCACTGTTTTTTTTAAATAAAGTCACCATTTTCTGTAAGAAATTCGTAATACTTTATTTTTTCATTATGCTATATGTAGTTCATGTAATAATCTTTTATGCATATTACTTGTACGAACACGATGTTTCACATCTATTTTTTTATTTTTACTATCTTTATTTTAGCTTAATTGTTTTTTAAATAATGTAGTAAGATGTTGGGAACAAACAACTTGTTCTGTATTAATCATTGTTACAGTTAGAGGTTACATCTGCCAGGCGTCCCGTGACGGCTCACTGTTTTTTTAATATAATGTGATTTTTGTAAATAACGTGATTCATTTCTTTTTAAATACGCTATCTAAATGATTATGCCAAATGAATCATTTAATTACCAGTCCTAAGCTTAGAGCCAGAAATATTTATGGTAGTATGAAGGAAAAATGAAACGTATTTTGTGAAAAACGAAATGTATTTTGTTAAAAATGTCTCATTTATAAATGCTACGAATTCCCGACAACTTTAGCTGTAAAAAATAAAGGATATGAGTATTGAACTCTTCATAATAAGTAGCAATTAAGATTTATTGCACATCTCCTGCGATCGTAAGTATACAGCGGTTTGTAATATAGTCCTCTCACCACGGAATTACGCTGCCCATACTCGTCGAGTATTTTGTCACCGACATTTAATAATACTCGTACTCGTCTTACTCAGTATCTCAAAATACTCGTATCGCCCAAGTCGTAACTGACAGCCCCTGTTTTGATACTACGCATTTTATGCGTAGCATAGATAATATACTAAAATGCGTAGTTTATTTGGACACCTATCGCGCGTATTCTCGCCTTCTGGAGTAGTCTATATTCTAAATTGCCAATTATTGTTACTTTGCGACGTTTTAAAACGACCTTAATTATCACCACTGAAAGACTTAGTATTTGTGAATTATTGAAATTGAACTATTAAATGGCTGACTAAACGATTCATTATAAAAATGTGGAAATCTGTTAAAAGTAGTATTACAATTAATAAAGTATTTCGGATTAAATTTATTTCGAGGCTTATTAAATGAATGGGAGCTTGGTTGTAAGGTCTTGTTTAGTAGAGTGAAATTCTCCTCTTCATTTACCATTAAAAGTGCTTCTTCGAGCGTTTTTGTAGCCTCGCTGCTAGCCCTGTAACCCCTTCTAGACAGTTTATAAAGGTTTTTAATGCTAACCCGACATAAATATTTATTTTAATATTTTCCTGTTGCTCATTTACCAAACTTATGCCAATTTTTTCAATTAATAAACTTCTAATGTTTTGACTCTTTCTGCAAATTGTGTTAACGTCTCGAATTTGCCTAATTTTAAATACATTCATTCTTGTACTAGACAATCTTCATTGCGGTTGTCACCAAAATGATCAATTAACATTTGTTTTACTTCCGACCATGTTGGGTTACTATTACGAGTACTAATAAGTGTCAGTGCTCTTCCCTCAAGTTTACTAATTATAAGCCTAATTAGAAATCTATTAAACGGATTCGACAGCTTCACTAAATCGGCATATAACTGAATCACGTATTCACAGGCATCTATAAATACGGATAGCTTATCGGATTCACCGTTAAAACTCGGGGTAATATTTATAACGTTTTGAGGAATATCCATAGAATAAAGTGTACTCCAGAAGGCGAGAACACGCGCAAAAGTGTGTCCAAAAAACTACGCATAAAATGCGTAGTTTGAAAACAGGGCTGTCAGTACAATTTAAGACACAGCTATGAAAGGTTATGGTGCTTTCTATGTGACAATATAGCTTAAAATGCCGGCTTGTGCTATTCCCACCAGCAAAAATATCACTGGACTGAAAAAGAAACAAAGGGATTAATTTAATATGTAAAAACTATTACTTAATTTCATTTTCAATTAACTATGCAATTTTAAAATATCGAAGTGGATTGTTATCAACAGAAGCGCGCCATTTTTATTGGTGTTGTCACCTCTTAAAAAATTGTTTACCCAAATTAAAACATCTTAATTGCTCGATATTGAAAAATGTAAAATTTTATTTGTAAAAAAATTTGGATATGGGATATGTCGTTGGAGAATTTAGTGTAACGATTGAATTCCCGTTATCGTATTAAATTTTACAATATTTTACGTCATCACTGTAGGATTACGACAAGAAACACATGTTACTTTCATTCATTTCCGCCGTCTTCTTTAATTTATTCAAAATGCGAACCGATATTATTTAAAATATGAAGAAATTTTATCACGACATTGAATGCTAATTTATATAAATAATTGTTTCGTCCTATTTTGAATTTCTTTAGTATGAGATCGAATATTTTCAAACTTTTATTATGGGCTTTTTCACATTTCTTTTTAGTTTAAAAGACACTAAGATAATTGTTTTCTTTTTGTATTAAAAGTGTTAAGTGATGAATAAAATGGTAAAATGTGACAAAATTTTTAAATAATTTTAATCTAAATACTTTGGCCATTGGTTGTGGTCAGAATAAACATTTTAGAAATTTAACATGGCGGCCTTAATAATATTTCATATAAGCCAAGCCATGACCATATAAATTGATGCAAATCTGGATCGTACTGCTGCAAGCAAATATATTTATATGCGCGGATTTCCTCAAGTCAGTGGGTAAATTTATTCTGTTGGTAACACCATGCGCGTTGGGGGAGGGCGCTAGTAGGCGGAGCGCGGTGCCCCCTCCACCGATTTTTGGCTTCACCGCGACAGCGAAGTGATTTGTGCGTATGCGCCTTCTGGATTACTCTTCTATATTCTAAGAGGATATCCTTAATCTCCATTCCAATACCAAACATCTGCAATAATTTTAATAAAATAGTTTTTGAGACTAGTGACCCCGAATCAGAAAATAAAAATTATACTAATAAAACTATTAAGAAGGCTCCAGAAAATACTCCAGGAAAGAAAATAATGAAAACCAAACAAAATCCAAAAAAAAAAACAAGGAAAAAAAATAATGTTGCAGGAAAAACTGAAGGAAAGAAAATATTGACGACTAAATAAGATTCAAAACAAAAAGCCCAGAGAAAGAGAACTGGAAAAGACAAAAAACATAAAAATATGATTGATAGCGAAACCGAGTGTATTTCATACGCTGATAGTTCCAGTGATAAAGATTTTGCAGAAAATCCTGATATCAATCATCGTTGGTGCTGTTTTGTCTGTCAATGAGAAGAAATTTGTGGCCATGTTTCTATGTCGTTTATACCGTAGACTTAGAATAATTACTCTATATTCTAAGACCGTAGTTATGTTCATGAGTTATGTGTAGGACTTACAGAAAATATTGACGATTTAATTCGTCATCTGATCACTTTCGTGACCAGGATTAGTTTTACAGGTTACCTGTAAAACTAATCCTGGCAAAAAATGCCTGAAAGTAATTATGAGACTGATAACACCAAATTATTAGAAGAAGTAAATAATTTAAATAAAAAATTAAGAAAGACCAATAATTTTGTTTGTTAAAATATTTAATTTTATTAACAAAATGTTGAAAATTATGTTGACTGAGGAACATTTAATATGTTAAAATTTTGCTTTTCCTTTTTAAGAAATACAATAACTTTGTGTCCTTATAACAGTAACTTCATTTTGTGATGTTTAAGTTATTAAATTTGTGATTTAAGCTTCACAATGTTTTTATTTCCCTCTATAAAAAACAATGGTCAACTCTCCCCAGAACCCAGTTCGAGTGTCCCTAATGGTGGAGAGAATTGACTCATATCACTTTTTATGGTAAAACCTGTATTCCATTTTACAGTATTATAATACAATATATAAGTAATGATGCAAAAGTAGGCCTAAATAAATAAGCTAATGCTTAAAATTATAATCGAATCACTACATCCTATTTACAAGAAAATATATTTTAAATAAAGTGGTTCAAGTCTCCTGGACCCCATCTAATAAATTTTTTTTAAATACAGTGTAAACTCTTTATAACGATAAACTCCCTATAAAGTAGAAGTGAGCACAACTTGGTTGGTTTGCGTTAAAACCCACATATTGATACACTCTTTAAAGAGATACAGCCATTCTCTATTACGAAGAATTGTGTTCATATTTTTAGACAGTAAGTATTTATTATCGGTATTGTTTATGTTATGTTATCAGGTAACAAAAGACTTTGAAGCTCCGAAACATCCGAGGTCGGTCTAGCTTTTGTTATTCTTAATTGCCTTGAACACATGCAGCATGACGCTTTGTTTTCTCGGAAGTGATAGTCTTCAACCAAGCATACTGAGTACCTATCGTATTATCAGTCGTAAACCTACTTTGAAACTGTTAACATGGCCAGTAAAAGAAAAGCGATTAGTGTTGACGAAAAAGTTTGTGTGATACGTGCGATTGAAAAGGGAGAAGAGAAAAGTGATGTTGGAAGACGTTTTGAACTAAGCCACTGTTGCTACCATTTGGAAAAACAAAGAAACAATTTTGCAGGCGGCGCTGGAAGGAAACTCTTCTAAAAAATTAAGAAAGCCTAAACTCGAAGAATTAGATCAGGCAATGTTGTCGTGGTTTCACAATCAGCGCCAGAATAATGTACCCATCTCTGGGCCAATTGTAAAAGCCAAGGCTGAAAAGTTTGCCGACCAACTTGGCATAATTGACTTTAAAGCATCTGAAGGTTGGCTCGGAAAATTTAAGCACCGTCACCAAATTACGTACGGTAAAATGAACGGAGAGGCGCGGGATGTCGATATGAATATGACTAACAATTGGATTAGTACAGTGTGGTCTAAATTAAAGAAGGAGTACTCCCCAAAAGACATTTTTAATGCAGATGAAACTGCAGCAGCCACTATCTAACATTCTTTTCGACATGCTGGATTATGTAGTAGCTAGACGTAGAATCGAACCAATTTGATAGTGAAGACAATCTACCACTGAGTGAATGGATAAGCCAGTTCAACATAACAAACAATTTTAACGAAGATCTACAATCGTACGAAAATATAGATGAGGATGTAGCCACAACCGGTACACTTACAGATGAACAAATTGTCGATTTAGTGTCAAAAAGTAAGGAAACACCCGATAATCAAGATGAAGAAGATGATCAAGTGGACGAAGCCGAATCACCACCAACAATTCAACAAGCCCTAGATACCGCTAAGTTGGTAGAAAAATTTTTGTTGTTTAATCAAGACGATTCCACCACATATCTAGATATGAATAGAATACATAAAATAATACAAAACAAGTACTGGCATAGCAAAAAACGTTAAACAAAATTATCAGACTATATGTGTAAACAATAATTTATAAGCATATTTTATCGAAGACTTATTAAAAATTATTGTTAATTTGGTTGTTTTTTTTGTTCACTCCATATAACGATAACTCTTTATAACGATAAAAAATGCTCAGTCCATTGAGTTTCGTTAAGTTTACACTGTATTTCTATTTTTATCTACCCTTTCATTATGTTCCCCATTTGCAATAGCTAATTGCCCTTCGATACAATTATCTATATGCGAAGGGCCAAAATTTTGTAATTTTATTATGCACGATAAATATTTTTCAGAATTCATCATCAAAACCACCTTTATTCTATTTAATATATTCTGTTCCAAATAATAAGCAAGGTTAGCAAAACATTTTATTTAAAATACAAGTCCCTGTTAGTCTCAAATATTTATTGTTACTATGAAAAAATAAAATGCCATACCTAGAGTGTATTTATTAGAAACGTTTAGTTTCAAATTTGGCTTCAATTTACCATTTTCATTATACTATTTTTTATAAAACAAGAGAAATCGGACAATCCTACCTTAATCACGTAGTCAAAATTGCAACAATCAGCCATTTTTGTTTACTTTCACAAAAATAAACTATAAATATTAATTTTAATGGACAAAGGAAATGGGTAATACAGTAAGTAATTCACTGATAAAACATTATACGTAGAATGTAAAATTGAAAAACTATTATATATATTGAATGTCGAATGACACGTATTATTATTTTCCAACGTGTAATTATTAAACTTACTGCAGAGATTGTTATAATGACTTCTTTGTATGCGATTAAACATTAAGTACGCGCCTGTTTCAGTCTGAATATACCGAGATATTCTCGTAAATTCTGAAGTGATGTAGTTTATTTTAATTTCGTATGGTCCAATTCCAGTCAAGGACTTTTTATAAATTAATAGGAATGAAGTTTATACATTTTATCTAAAATTGCACTGCCTTAGAGCAGAGGTCTCTCTTATGTTTTGGGTAGGCATAACTTCAATATATCGTATGGAGTTAGTTTTTGTTTAAAATGTTTCTCCAAATGCACAACGATTTATCAGAGATATCTTAATTCTTCATGCACAAGTAGCACTAGCCGTTACAAGAGTAACTACTGTTTTCATGGATGATAACACACGAGCACACAAACAGCGGGCAAAGTAGACGCTTACAAAGTAGATGACCACTTTCTTAAAGTAGAACTGAGGTCGGGATTCTCTATTTAGATTAGCTAGCATGAAGTCCCGATTTCAGTCCTATTGAGTGTCCTCTTAGTAGATAATATTTAAATCATTTTGTTGCTTAAAATCTAATTTCCTTACGCTTTTACTTGAAGTATCAAAAATATTATAAGTGCATGTTTTTTTTTACAAAGGAGTATTTATTTATATATATATATATATATATATATATATATATATATAAATATATATAAGAACATACATGTGTATAAGTATTCTTTATACACACATACAATAATGAATAAAACTTAGTGACTTGTCTTAGTTCCTTGGAAGCAAAATTAAATTTTCTTTTTTGTAACAAAGTGCATTCGAGAAAGTTGCTAGATCTGTAATTTGGAGGAAACCATGATGGTTTGCACATTGGTGCTAGTATTCTTAAAGGGGAAACAAGAATAATCCTCAAGTCAGTTAAGGAGGGGACCGGGTTTTAGACAATACAGAAAATTTATTTCTTAGAAGCACCTAATCATTAATAATGTTATGTGAAAATACCTGCTTAAAATTTTAGACAAAAATTCAGAGTACAGTCCGAGAAGTATCAAGTGTAGAGCAGGTAGCACAAGCTTGTGGTGCACTGGAATACCTGATCGGTTTTCTTTTGCTAAAAGGACAATAAACTTTAGCCATTTTTCACAGTGAGTACAAAACTGAGTGTGCAACTGGTAATGTGTGTTCATTTCTCTATGAACACCCATTACCAGTTGCACACTCAGTTTTGTACTCATTTCTATTTGCTCAGGACCAACAGTTGGGTTGTAATTTTTAAAAAGTGAAGATGGCTTCATATTCGTAAAGTAAGCACAGATCATCAAAATATAAGTTATTTCCATATCAATACATTTTATAATAAAAATGTAGAATGTGTCCCTTGCTGAATGTGTCGGAAAAAAATTAAAAACTGCGAGCAGTTAAGATATTTTGTTTAACCTGGTGCATTTTTACAAAATTTTTGAGTTTGCTAGTATATTAGATATTCTTCTTTACAAAGCCTGTAAAAACACTGTACACTACTTTTAGTCTAGAGTACAAAGTTTTCGTTTTAAAAACACCTTTTATTTGATTCACAATGCCATGTTAGTTCTTCTACAATATGTAATATGGAATATGAACTACTTAGGAGAATTGTTTTAGTTCGATTGTAATTCGCCTTCTTAACGAGTAGTTAAATGCAGGTGCAAAAGTATTGTCATGTATCATAGTCTGCATATCTAATGAGAGATTTAGCAATTTTCTTCAAATCACTATAAACGAGTGCCATAAACAGATTGTAGGATTACTTTACGTGCCAAGAATTGCAGGTTAGTTGTAAATTTTTAAATAAAATTACAATTTCTGAAATTTATTTTCAATTTACGTACAACAGAGAAATGTCTAATTAACCAATTTGATTTTCTTGTCACTTATTTTGGAGGCAATTCAATGCTCTTCTATTTCAAACAAACTTTGAAGAAAATTTATTTTAAAAATGCAAACTTTTTTTCAGTTATATACTTATATATTTGACTAAGAAAGCTGAAAAAGAAGTCTTATTTTTTACACATACATTTTTTATTATTTTGGAGGTAAAATAGACTAAAAATTACAAATCCATATTGCATACAAATGAGGAATTTTGACAACAGAGCACAGTGTAAGTATTATTCATTGATGACACAATAATTTTCCGATAAAAAAATGTTTATTCGTTTAATATACATGAAAACAAGTTAAAAATATGTATGCATACAACAAACTTTTTTACTTTTCTAGATTATGAAAAAAGGGCTTTTCTTGGTTTTCTAAACCAAAGAAAATGAGAAAAATTAAAGTAAGGACCCCACTGAAATTTAATAGTGATTTGTAAAATGAATATATATATAAAAGTGAAAACTAAAGTTGACAGACTAAAAGTTTTATTTCCTTATATTCCATAATACTATAACTAATGAGATTAGCCCAACTCGTAACAATCTGGGCTCAGCAACTGAGATTTTATCATATTTCCCTTAGCATCTACGTCTGCTAGAACTATTTGCAGCTTTTGGATTAAAGCAACGTGTGAAGGACTGCTATTAATATTTGCTAAATCTTGCTCCTGTTCAGAAATTTCTACACTTTCTTCTGAAGGTACGTCTATTTTTGTAGGGGCTGGTTCATCGGAATTTTCAATTATTGGTTGGATTACAAACGATGTGGGTACAGTATCATCGTTGGTCACTTTTTGATGTACTTCATACTGATATGCTGCAGGAGCTAATGGCGTATAAGAGCCGTTTCCGCCTTTCATTATTTGACGTGAAACTTCAAGACTTTCATATCTAGTTGTCGTTAGCTGATACCAGCCGTTTTCACCTTTTTGATACCTGGAAAAATATGTTAAGTGTGGTTTATGATTATACAAGTTTCCTACAAGTATTCCTAAAATATCTCATATTGTATTCAGCTCAGAACTATATATTTTTGTCATTATGCCATGGTCTACATAATTAAGATGTAGAAAATTGTTCCCTTATAGCACAAATAATTCAAAACACTTCCATTGTAGTATATATTTAAACAATGCCAGTTGTTTATCTTAACGTTGGTTTAAGGTGTTTCATTTTAATGGAATACAAAACAAATTAAATACTATTAAAGGTACCATATATTCGCAATTCTTGCAATGTGCAATTGTAACACAACCATAAATTTCATTTATATAAAATCAATTTAGCGGGATGTTGTAAATTACCTAATGACAATTGTATCAATTAAGGCTGATGCACATTGTTAAAATGAAGAATGTTTGAAGCTAACATCTTAAAGATATGTATGAATATAATGACATGATTTAAGTGGCTGTACGTATTTCATGCATGTACAACAATTGTTTCAGTTACAAAAATGAAGGTTACAAACGAAGGTGCCTCTGTTGACAGTTATATTACATATTATAGTTAACCGAAGTGAAAATTGTACAACAGAATATACTTTGAAAGGCAATACCACAAAGCAATAAATAAAATGATGGAATCATAAAAAATAAAAAAATTAAAACAAATTATAAAACAATAATTGAAAAAATTTAAAACAATGTAGTTGCGAGAATAATATGAATTTTGTACATTGAGAAAAGTTGAGAACATATAATATCTTGAGGCTTTCGACCACTGACGGTATGTTGGTATACTCATTTGTGTTGCTCTTGTCAGTTTATATCTATATATTTTTACATGTTTTAAGTGCTACATACAAAGTTTGAATTTAAAAAATAAGAAGACAAGTCTGGGTAAGAAATTGTATGACGATAGTCATAAAAATTTTGAAATATCCAATGTATTAAAAACATTTTTTCAACCCTTAATAGTGAATGCTCACTCGGTTCCAGTAAAATTGGGTATGTTCACTTTTGCTACATACAATATTTTGCAAAGTATTTCTTCTTATAGGCTGAGTTACACATTTCATCAAAATGAGTAAGTAGTTAGGATGAAATATAATGACATATGCCAGTAAGTAGTGTACTAATGATAGACGTGCAAGTGACATGGCATGCAATGTGGTGTGTGTTGTCTTATGGTCGCCTGTTGGATGCGTTCAAACGTGCTTTTTGGCATGCCGTGTACACTTCCTGTCACCCCCCCTCATCATTGCATGCCAAAAAATCTAATTGTCTACAATCTACTTGCATGCCAGGTTACAGGCATGCATATTTATACATACACATGCTAATAACTGGGTATGTGCAAGCTACGGGCATGAGTTGATGCAAGCTATTGGCATATGTATGGCGGCCTTGTAATACAATGAGTGTCATTTCTAGAGACAACATTAATATAAGTTAATACAAATTATTTTACTAAACTCTGCTTTGATATAGTGTAAAATCATTAAGTAACATAAATTGTTTAATTGCAGAAAAAACATCATGCACAGATAGGAAACTCAACAACATGCAAACAAGTTTGAAATTTATTGAGCATGTGTCCGCTTAAGCATGCACACGTACTAGACAACAAACACAATTCGGGTTAACAAGCAAGTAACCTTCGGGTGCCTCATAGACAACTTTTTTCAACAGTGTACATAAACCTTTATTCAGAATCGACACAATACTCAAGGTTCATCAAATCTACAAGAAATATAGTATAGCTATTTTCTATTTTATTTTTATAATAACTGATAAAGTGATAATGATAGAGTATACATATAACAGTCTGGCATTATTTTTTATTATCTGTTATGGATTGCTAATAAAAAATAATAAAATCTATGAGTTATAATAACCTTATATTAAAATGTATAAATTAATCAATAAAAATTATGGTAAAAGAAGGGAATCACAGGGAATAAAGGGTAATCAAAATTGTTATTGATATTAATATAAGATTAAATCCTCTAGCTGATAATTATTTACGGAACCTGCTATTACGTTACAAATAAAAATGACTTGATTATATTACCTAAACCTCGAATGCCCGAATGGCCATTGTATACCATGCTCCTTAACTAAATGTCTGGTGAGGCTGTAGCCCCGCGCAAAGAACCTCGGTTTAGTCCCTGTACACACATGACACACATACTGGCGAACTTCTTTTTTTTTCGTTTTGGCTGTTGATTTTGATTTATTGTGCGTTGCAACATGCTTATCGAGGTCCCATTTCGTCACAGATCTGCATGTAAAATATAACTATGTAAAAAAAATTACACTTCAAGATAATAAAGAGAGATAATTGGAAGAAAGTCTGTATCAAAAAAATGTCTAGAAATTAGACTAAATTTGATGACAGTTTTTCATTTATCCTTTCTTAAGGGTTTGAAAGTCAAATATTGTCAACGGAAATTTCAACTTGCGTGACAAAAGTGGAAAAACGAATAACATATATAAACGAGTAAGATATAACACTGTTAAATTGTTATCGCAAGCCCCTTCTATGTATTCTGCATAACAAAATAAGATTTTTTTTGATTTTAGTTTAAAATATGAATTTCGGCTGAAGTTTTGGTTTTGGCCAAAAATTAGCTGAAACTGCAGACAAAGTAGATATTAATAAGAAAGCGATACAATGACAAATTGGATATCAGTTTTTATATATATATGTATATATATATATATATATATATATATATAGTTCATATATATATATATATATATATATATATATTTTCATTTATACCACAATTGCTTTTATATTTAATCGCATTGGAATTTCGGGTCATACTTATTTTTTAGGAAGGCAGTAAAGAAATACTGTTCCACCCAGCAGCATATCCAGCGGACAGTTAGTTAATGCTGCCGGTCAAATTGTTTATGATTACAAATGTTGGTCAAAAAAGTTTTCTTTGCAATGTTTAACCTAAGACATTAGGTTATTCAATTATAATTTTTAGTAAAAATTCATCACTTCATTAAAAAATAGAAGAGTTAATACAAAATTAATTACATTTATATAGCATATGCAGTGTGTACAATCAAATTAATTTCATAGTTACAAATTGATTACATAAGTAACCACCACCAAAGTAAATACATAAAACACGGATTTTGTCTTTTAAATGTGTGTTCTGTAATAAATAAGTTTCGATTTTTATTTATTAAGATAAAGATTTTCATTTTGTGATTTTTACATAGAAAGAAACATGAAGTTACTATGATACTAAAATAGCGTATTATTTTTTGATGGCTAAAAAACAATTAATACTGTACTTATATTAATTTTGTAGTAGTTCTACTTTGATAAAATTCTATGATTTTTTATCTGGCGTTTTTTAATATTATTGACATTTTATGTAATGATTACAAATTATCGTAAACAAGTCTCAGTTTCGCCTGTAAAATTTATTTAGCTTTTTCTCAAGGTAACCTATTTGAATGCTGCTGCAATGCAATTACATTGGATGCCAAGCGGCATCATCACAGTGATTAAGCGATACGAATATTATTTTGTAGAAAGAAAAAATTACTATACTAGAAATCTGTGTTTTTCCCTGTTTATTATAATGAGATATTGTAATTATAATCCAAAAAATGTGGAACGTACACTCGGTGTGTGAAAATAGATGTTGGACAAAGAAAGACGCTATTCAAAGGAATAAATCGTTGTTGAAATAAAACTTAAAACACACCCTTTTTCTAATTGAGTGCAACTCGTTTTAACACACCCAATACTTGCCCGGAATGCAGTGTTTACCCACAGTGGCGATATCTTCACAGCTGTTTGCTGGTTATTCCCCGAGCGGTGCTGAACAATGTGCGCAAGTATCGTGTGTATGAAAAAGGTGATAAATAATTATAAATATTATTTTATAAATACTATTTTTCAGTCAAGGAATAACGTCTTTCTTTGTCCGACACTTATTCCCGGACACCGTGTAGAATATTTTGTTATCGAAAAGTAGATATTTTCTCAGTAATAATAACCTTAGTTATGAGGGAATATTATGGTCTACAGTTATGACCCTTTTTTGCCTTTCTCATATTCAGGTAATAAACAGAACGGTAGTTTTATTTTACGTCAGCATCGTTTATCAACTATTTTTAAAAACTAAATTATTAGTAAAAACTTGTATATTGTGTACAAAGCATAGTATTAGATTACGCTAACTAGTAAAACAATTTATACTCTGAATTGTATGAATTAAGACAGTCATATAATATAGTAAGATGAGGTAGAGTATACCTAGTCAGCACATATATTTTTATTCTTTTTCGATACATATATATTTTTTTATTGTGGCCTAGTAATTTTTAGAGAAACGAATAAAAAATTTCTATGTTGTTTATGCCATATGGGGTAATATGACGATCAGTGAGTGCCATATTTTATTTTTATGTAGCCTTATGAAGCTCTTACACTAAGATGAATACAATATACCTCATTTGCCAAAATCACTCAGGTACTTTTGTCCCTAGGTAAATCTATACCACATACATAATTATACATGCATACTTGTACATATGTACACATATATACTTGTACGTACTACCTACTTACTACACGTACATGTAGTCAGGTAAAATCAAAGGGTATAGAGAGACATATTCTCAACAAATAACGTGATTAATCCAACACACCACGGTGTCGACTATAGTCATTCTAAATTTTACACAGATAACTTCACCATTTGGAAGAAAAGCGAAAGTAAGACAATTGGCATTAAAACTTTTATATGTGGAACAATTTAGGTCTATCTATCATCATGTAATAACTTTTTGATTATTGGCCGTAGATTTATAACATTTAGCAGACATGAACTTTATTAATCGTCAGGTTGTGTATAAAATTAAAATTGGGAAGTGACAAAAAAATGTTTGTATCCAAAGTGGAATTTTTTTGTTTACAGATACGTCAATTCCAAAGGCAGTACAAATCATAATATGTGACTTTCATACTTTATTTTCAAGATGATAAAATAAAAAAAATACAAAAGTTTTCTGGGATATAAAGATATTTCACCAAACTCAGAGGTAAGAAATGAGAATAAAAATACAAATTTATTTTTTTAAAAAATAAAAAAATGTTTTATCATTGTCCGAAAAGTAAGCTGTGTCCTTTACTTCTTCATAGCTTGAAAATTTCTTCCCGCCAAATTCTTTCTTTAACTTTAGAAAAAGATAATAATTACTGGGAGCCAGGTCACAACTATAGGGTGGGAGATCCAAAATCTGCCACACGACCCGCGACTCACGGCTCACCGGAACCCGATCGATCGCAAGCGATCGACTTGACAACCCGTAACCCGCGACCCAATCTCTGTCCTATCGATCAGTTAACCCGTGGCCCGCGATCTATATTCACGCTTGAATTTTGAATAGTGTCGATTTCACACATCGTTTACTAAATTTGACAATATTTTTCGTAGATTAATAATACGTGGTTAGTTTTTATTAAGTTAGTAAATTAATTTATGTAAACCTTTTGAACTGAATTTTATTACTTATTGATGACCGTATCTTTTTGTGGTTTAGATTTATTTTTATACGTTGTTAGTTAATATTATTATTTTATCACGTTCGTAAGTAGTTTTTGTGACAGTAATAATTATATAAAATTAGTTAATTTTTGTAAACTCTTGGAACTGAGTTTTATTGCCCTTTGAGGACCGTGTCCTTTTGTGATTTAGATTCATTTTTATATGTTGTTAGTTAATTTTGTTTTTTGAATTTTATTAAATACATAAGTACTTTTGGTGACGGTGTTTTTTTAGTTTTTCTTGAGTGGTTTTAGTGACTTTTTTTAAATTTAATTTTATTACTTATTGAGGATTGTGTATTTTTGTTATTTAGACTTAGGGTATAAAAAACAAAATAACTGCGATAATAACTGATAATGCAGCCAATGTTGTAGTTGGAGTACGATTGACAAATTGGGGACATTTTCCTTGTTTCGCTCATACCATCAATCTGGTAGTACAAAATAGCTTAAATAATATTAAATCTTCGATAGATCAAGTGAAGGCAATAGTAGAATACTTCAAACACAGCTCTTCTGCATTAACCAAACTTCAGTCTATACTAGCGCAAATGGAGTTGCCTTGTTTAAAACTCAAACAGTGTGTTGTTACTAGGTGGAATTCCACGTACGACATGCTAGAACGTATCCTAAAAATAAAAGATGCAGTGATCAGTACCTTGGGCTATAGAATAACCTAGATTAAATACCTTAATGTCTGCCGATTGGATTCTGATTGAAAAAGCTGTGGAAGTCTTGGAAATATTTCATGAAGTTACCGTGGAAATAAGTTCTGAAGAGGCAGTTTCAATTTCAAAACTTATTATATTTGTAAGGATGTTAAAGACGAGCGTGGTAAAATATTTGACTGAAGATGGTCCTGACAATTTTATAAATTTAGTACAGTCGCTATGGAACCAATTAAATGAATGATTCCATGACATAGAAGGAAATATACTAGCGGCAGAGGCATCATTTTTGGATCCACGGTTTTTTAAACGGCGTGCATTTGGAAATCATGAAAAATATGAGCAATGTTTAAAAAAAAATTAAGGTTAAACTTCAAAATTTGTCCACATTAGAAACAGGCGAAATATTACAGAGTGAACCTTCAGTCATGAGTATCAGAGAGCATCCAACTTCCGGTTTATGGGCTGTATTTGATCGAGAAGAGGAAGACGAGGTTATGAGGAATCCATTGGCAGCTAGTATTATTGAACTAGATAAATATGTGAGCGAGCCACTGATAAGATGATCAGAAGACCCATTGAAATGGTGGAATGAGCGTCGTCTTATTTACCCTCGTTTATATAAATTAATGAAGCGCAGATTGTGCATCACTGCCACTTCAGTGCCATGCGAACGAATTTTTTCAAAAGCTGGTATGACAATCAGAGATAGACGAAGCTCATTGAAATCTGAGAAAGTCTCACAAATTTTATTTTTAAATCATAATCTATAATGTATACTCATTATACATATTATAACATGATGATAGTCCACCGCGTTGCACCGATAACCTATACAAATTAAAAGATTTTAAACTGTTATCTGATTAGACTAGAAGTGTGCGATATAGTGTTAAGACAATGACTTGAAAATCACAGCGACAAATTCGCCGGCTGTTATTTACGAGTATGTATATATTTGTTAAGTTTTTAATAACATTTGTACCTGTAATTTAAAAATGTAATTGTTTCTATTTTCTAGCATTTTAATACTGTTTCACGTACATTCATTATACATCTTGCATTTGAGAAAATTCTTTTATCAGCACTGATCTTGCTAAAGTACAAAATTTTATTTTTTCTATTTCACTGATGCTAAGCTTAAGTATATAATTAAGTCTTTCCACGAATAAACTCAAACTTAATAAATTGTTTTGCTTATTAAAAGTTAAGTTTTTTGTCACCCTTGTAACACGTTTTAAAAACAATAAAAAAAGGTCAGATACGACCACATGTCCATAAGACTAATATTTACACAATTTTAATTTTGTCAAGGATATAGACTCATTTGAAACAATAAAAAAGGGGGCGAAGTCATTGAAATTCAATACATTCTACTCTTGCTCACGTCCACTTATGCTTGGTTTTTTTGAAATACGGGGAACTTCGTAGGTATAAAAATACCTTTAAGTGGATCATAATCGCAACGCATTTGGTGTCGCAAGACCTTTATATTCTAATGGTAATGTATCAAAGTACCGCATAGCTTATATGTTATTAAATATAAAATGACCGACCAATCAAAACAAAGCTTCAATATTCAAAACAAGTTGTCTCCATACCGCCGCAACGGGTCGCGTGATCGATCGATCGCGATCGACCCACGAGATATTCGATCGATCGCGATCGACCCACGAGACTGCGGGTGTTTTGACCTAGTGATCGATCGAATCTTCGCGATCCGATCGTTGAGCCAGTGGGTCGCGATCGACCCGGGTCGTTTAAAATGATTGATCGACACAGCTCTAACCCCAAGTCAACAATTTTTATTAAAAAATTTATATGTTACACAAAATATAATTTAAGTATGCACCATTATTATCTACTAATTGTCTCCATCCAGTTGGCAGTGACAATATGCCTTTCTTGTAAAAATCCAGTAACTTTGATTCAAAAACCTGTGCGAGGTCATTTTGGAGATCTACTTTAACATCAAATTTTTTTTCACGTAAATGGTTACTTACAGCCCAAAATAAATAATCAGGGGGCGCAATATCTAACGAATATGATGGTAGAACCCAGCCAAGCTCCTCTAATTTATCACGAGTACGTTTTGCAACACGTGGTCTAGCATTATCATGTAGAAAATAAACTCGATCTTGTTGACTACTCTATTTGTTAGCTAATCGATCCAATTATCCACAGTAAATAACTGCGTTAATTGTAGATCCCTCTGGAAGCAACTTCCAATGAATAATGCCCTTGACATTCCACCAAGAACTGAGCATCACCTTTTTGGCACTTATTTCAGGTTTAGATACTGACACTCCTGTTTCTCCGACACCCAGCGATAGACGTTTGCGTGTATGGTTAACGTATGTAACCCACTACTCGTCACCAGTTAATAACTGATTCAGCGAGTCGAAGTTATGTTTCAATGTCAATAAATGTTGATAAGTATCAACTCTACACTGAAGGTGATATGATGACAACTCGTGGGGAATCCAAATACCGTATTTTGAAACTTTTTCCAATTCGTGCAAATGTGTTTCGATGGTGCCATAACGGCAGTGTAGCTCATCTATCAATTGACGAGTCGTCAGTTGACGATCCTCCTTAATTATGCATCGTAATCGTTGAATGTCCAATTCAACAGGACGTCCGGTACGGGGTTCATCTTCAAGATCGTAGTCCTCATTCCTGAACCAAACTTTTGCCATTGCGTAAGACATTGTGGACTTGCCCATCGCATGACATATTATTTGTGGGAGTTTTTGCATCGTGACCCAAACGAAATTCGTAAAGTAATGAATCCGTATTTGATGTCGATTTAAATCCATCATATTTTATGTAATTCACTTACAAGTTTCAGCGCAGACTGATGTCAACTGACTGCTCTTTGGCCTATTTATTTCATACAGTAAAACCTTTTAGAAGTTTCGAGAATCTTTCTAGAAAAGTCTTGAAGTTGTGACTAAAAACTTACTAGTCAACCTAATATAAATAACAAGAAATTAACCTTATAAAAATAAACAATTTATATATCTTACATTTATTTAGCTTATAATAAAAATATAGAATACATATCGTCATTGAAACTTACGTATGTGAACACAGCTTGCATGCAAATGGCCTAAAACTAGGGTCGCTGCTCAGATGTCGGTATCGTATATGCGCAGCGAGGGCAGTAAGTGAAGGTGCAGTCATATCACAGTGGGCACACGCATGTGTCGATATGTGGTGGCGTGCATGGTCACGCAGAAGTCGTGCAGTTGGCCAACTACGTCCGCATGCTCCACATTCGTACGTCACGCCATTGCTGTCATTCTGTATTAAATTATATAAAGGATAATATGTATTTATATATATAAATTTTTCATGTGTGCAATAATGACTAATCTTCTACGTTTATTATATCTTCTACGTTTTATTAAGAATGCTAAGGGACAGATGAAAAATATTCCATAAGTAAATATATGTTAAGTTCTGCCATTTATGTAATTATGAGACAATGAAAATATCTTAAACACAATATATTCATTCTGGAGAATTAAAACAACCACTGTAATTTTTCAACATAATCCCTGTTTATTTCTTTATATAAAAATATATAGATTGTTTAATTAAATTTTACCTCTTTAAAAATATGAAAAAAATCTCACACACAATATAATTGTGCAAGTAAAATTATGTTGATTGTTTTTAAACATGGATTTCATAAAATTTCACGAAAAATGTGTCTGTTAGATCGAAAGTTTTTTTCAGTAAACTAAATACTGCTCTAGTTTTCAACTTCATTTTTATATAGTTACAGGTGTCAGAAAGATACGGAAATAGCAATATTTTTGAAAAATATTGTTAATTAATAAAATTGATTAATTTAATTTGGTAACATATTAGATGACAATGTTCTTTATGATGTCAATCCCTAATATTTTTATAAGACCAATTCTCATTACCTAACGAGAAGAAACCTGTTTCGAATCTAACCAAATCAAATATTTTGAATTTTAGAGATGTTCCTTTTGATAATTGTTGATTAATCTAAACTATATTTTAAAATTTGATACCGTTTGTATGAAAATGGTATCAAATCATAAAATAAAGTGTGTTACCAAGTTTTTTTATGTAAAAAAATGTCATAAAATGAAATGTGAAAAATTTTTCGTTTAATTTACACTATCTCCAATGTCCGAGACTTTAAAATTTTTTAAAACTTTTAGGGATAAAAAAAATTTACAGAAGTTTTCCAGAAATGTTAAAAAAGATTTACAGGAAAAAACATTACATATTTTTGAATTTGTGTTTTAACAAACTCTTATTTATTACTTCACATTTTATCCGCTCAATTTTTATAGCGAAGCCGAATTGCATTGTGGTTGCAGATTTTTATCCTGAGACATCGCACTGCAGTATTGTGGCCTTTGACACCAAGAATGTAAGAGTTTTGTTCCTCCATGTGGCAACAAAAAGTTGTGTATGTAGAAGCTGAGATGTCAACTCGGAATAGACATTCGATGCAAATAAATACTTTCCTACTTTAACCTACGAAGTTGTAAGTATTTATTGGAGTCAATATCATCAATCTTCATTTGGACGTCGAGCTAACAACCAATACACAACAAATGGTGACCCTGACGTGATTTCCATGTGCGGACTTCTGATTTCGGTTCATCTTGTATCAGCCATTCCTTCATTGAAACAAATCATCATTTTCACGTAGTGAATATTATAGAAAGTAGTGGATTATCTTCAATCAAAGGGATATTATGGATATAATGATTGTTTTTTCAAGATGACAAGTGTGTAAAACAAGTATACTTGTGAAAGAAAATATAAGTGTGATTTACGAAGCACTATCATTTTCGAATACTTACATTTTGGTAACCCTTGCACCATGTCTGAAGTAAGTGCTGTGCAAATCCCTGTTTACAATAAATCTGACCCCACATTATGGTTTATAATGTGTGAAAGCATTTTCGCTCTCGTTATGCCGAAACCAATAACTGAATCTGTGACTAAATACAATTATATCGTTTCACATACCCCACCAGATGTTGCATCGTTAGTTTGAGATATACTTATGAAACCAGATGATAAAGATCCCGATGACAAATTAAAAAAGGAACTAGTGAATCGTTGGGCTGTCAGGGGAAGAATTAGGTTTCAAAACTTTTGAGAAATATCAAACGTTGCACCAAAACTCTGAACGTTCCAGAAAAATTAATGTTGGAAATATTCTTGCAGCGATTGCCATGTAGGGTACAATCAAATCTAACCGCTGTTTCGGATCTCTCTTTAGACAAGGACGCTGAAATTTCAAAACGAATTTCGTCGGCATCGGCAACGGGAAATGCGATAGAGGATACCTATCCTCAGCCAAATTGAAAAATGAAACAAGCGAATTGATGATCTTACATTTTCTTGTAGCCGTTCCCGTAGATATAATTTAAATTTTCGTAGTAATGGTAGATCCAAATCTAGAGATCGAGATCCTTCTGTATGCTGGTATCACCAGTGTTTTTGTAAAAAGTGTAAAGAAGATAAATATGTTAAACCTTGTACATGGAAAGGAAACGATGACAGCAAAGAGTAGAGGCGACTAATTCTTTGTCTCCAGAGTCACGTCGCCTGTTCATTCGAGACAGAAAATCAAGTGTTTCATTTTTGGTCCACACCGGGTCAGATGTGTATTTGATCCCAGCAAATTAATTTTAAAAGAGAAATATTCCTCAACTTACTGTCTTTGCTGCTAATTCTAGCACTATTAATGTATATGGGCAAAAAACACTTTCTTTAGACCTTAATGTCAGGTGACAATTCAATTGGACATTTTTAGTTGCAAATGTTAAAACACTTATTCTTGGAGCAGATTTCCTGCATTATTTTGAATTAGTGCCAGATCTTCGTCGCAAATGTTTAAGAGATTTGAAAACCAATTTTCAAGCAATAAGACATTCAAAACAAGCTGCCCTCTATTTGATAAAAACCAATCTGTAAGCTGTCCGACCTCAAAGTCCTGTTAAGCACAACACTCTGTATTTTGTTGAAACCAATGGTCCTCCAGTAAACCATGACAATTAACACCGGCTCAAAACCACAAAGGCAGAGTTTCAGAACAATTAAACTTGGGCCATACTCAGCCATTCAAGAGCCACTATGCATCACCACTCTATATGGTCCCGAAGAAGGGATCAGTGGACTGAAGACCGGTCGGAGACTTCCGTGCGTTAAATGCACAAACAGTTAAGGACAAATATCCAATCCCATGCATCACAGACTTGACAGCAAAGTTTCATAGCACTAAATTATTCACCAAAGTCGACCCCATAAAGGCTTGCCGAATATGGGTTAAGCATCAATGTCGACAAATGCACATTTGCTTCCACTACTTAGATTTTCTTGGTGTCCAGCTTTCAGAACATAGCATCAAACTCCTGAAGGACAAGGTACAATGTATCATCCCAAGGCCTGAGAGGCTGATCCAGTTAAGAAGGTTCTTATAAAAAGCTTCGATAAAAATTGAACGTACCCAACGTTCAATTTTTATCGAAGATTCGTACCTAAGGCAGCAGATATACTTGTTTCTCTCATGAAATTCCTTGAAGGAAACAAAAAGAAGCCTCGCATGGTACCTAAAGAAAATTTTGAAAAATTTTCTTTAGGTTCAATACACAATAGCCTCTCCTTTTGATCAAACTTTAAAGAAATTTGCCCTTATAGAAACAAACAAATGTGTTGACAAAGGCGTTAGAAGTTATTTTGACAAACATTATATTATTATTTCTGTAGACTATTGAATAATATTTGTTCCTAAGAATCTTTGTTTGTATCTTATACATATATTCATGATTATGAATAATCTCTATTATATTTCTATGATGAGTATGTTTGTACGTGTTCTTAAGGAAATACCGTCCCATACCATTACTGATCCTCGACCATAAGGCCCTCTTCCAATAATGTTACGCTGAGCGTATCTTTTTTTAGGTCATCTCCATATTTTAACCCTTCCATCACCTAAATTAAGGCAGAATCTGGACTCATCAGTAAAGAGTACCTTTGCCCAAGTGTCATCATCCAAGTTCCAGAACGAACGAGCAAAATTGAACTGAGATACTTGACGACCTGCGGTGAGTCAAAATCCTGTGGCGGGCAGATAAGCACCTATTCCAGCCGCCTTAAATCTTGTTCTAATAGTTTTGGTGCTATCTGTCACTTGTCAAACTTTCTGAAGCTTGGTTCTTACCACAGAAGAAATCAAAGTGCGGTTTCTTAAAACACGCCTATAATAAATCTGTCATCCGTCTCTGTTGTTACTCTTTTGCGACCTTACCCTCTGTATCTTATATACACTCCAGTCTGCCGGTATAGTTTAACATTGTGAAAAATGGCAGGCTTGGAAATTTATAATGTTTGAGCCACTTTATTGTGAGTGTAACCATTATCAATTAAAGTTACAGCTTTCGACACTTGAGCGATGTTGAGATCCAATATTGTCACTTAAATTTATTAAATAATGTTCCCTTAATGCAATGATAATAAATTTGTGAAAAAAACAATAAAAATAAGGCGTTTGTTATAAAATTTCTTACTCAATATTGAATATTGTATGCAATAAAGAAAATAACAGATAATAAAAAAAAAGAAACGAAGGTCATAAATAAAATTTAGTTGAAATTCTTCTTTTTCCAAATATATTATTATACACTATTACGGTATAGATGGCCAATGTGAAATGAGAAACAAAATTTATCTAACTTATTTTTTTTTATCGTATTTTTTAAATTTCTTTTGCATTCGCTAAATATGTCTGAGTGTATTTCACCTTATTTTAGACATTACTATGGTAATATATGATGAAATAAATATTTTCATGTTTTCTCTAGATTAATTTATCATTTTATTTTTACGAAAATTACTTCACTTTTTTTTTAATTTTATACTAAATTCAACAAAGTTGTAAAATTAAAATGTAATTAATTTTACTATAACAATTTTTTTCCGTCCGTGGCCAACAACATATCGATATGACAGATAGCTTTTTCAAAATGTTTATCAATTTTGTCAAGTAACAGAATGTAGTTTAGTAAATTATAACTTTTCTTTTGGAAATTGATTTGAGATAAGTTAAATGAAAAATTAGTTTTTTTATATCTGCCATAGTTCACGAAATATTATCAAATAATTGAAAATCGGGCGAGAATAAAGTCTATTAAAAATTTGATAACATTTTTTAAAATCTTTTTATTTATTTGTAAATAAAAAATTTACTTCAACATTTAGAAAGTTTCATAATTTTTTCTAAAATGTATGGTTGTAGATAGTGTTCATTAAAATAATTTCTGCAATAAGTTGATAACTAAAATTCTGTGGTGCAGCTGCCGCGAATTCCAATTTTGGTCTTTTGCATAAATTCACTAATTAACACCAGGGTGTTTGTAGGGTTAAATGGTATTTACGAACCTGATGGAATTCGCAAGGCACTGGGAAAGATAAAATCCAAACCACTTACTTGTCTGTCGACATGGTCCCTCAGTTTTGTATTATTAGCAAAGTGTTTGCCGCAGTGTGCACATGCAATATACCGCTCCTGTGTATGAGCACGCGTGTGCTCTAAAAGGCGTGCAGTTCGAGTAAATGCCGCTCCGCAGCCCAGCCACAAGCAACCGGCATTACGTTCAGCCCCATTAACATGGCTTGTTACGTGGTCGATGAAAACCTGCAGTTTTAAGTAATAGCTTTTTGGAAATGTTTAACAAGACCCGAACTAGAGTATTTAAGTAATTTTAATAAAGATTGTCTGATTTGAGTAATAACCTATTAAAAATATACATGTCAACGTATTAAGTGCATGAAAAGAATGATGATGATTAAAATAAGAAATGTTCTTTTCTTCAGAACTAGAATTTAAAAACTACTAAATCCAAACATAGAATACAGACATTTAGGATATATTTTACGAAATGCAAATAAGATAAATATTAGAACTGATTCTGATAATAATGTTATAATTCGATCAACATTGAGAACAGTTCTAGATATTCACGATCATGATCACGAACAATCTTCATAAGTTTATAAGTACATAAATAAAGTGGTACATAATATCTAAATAGTTATTTAAATTCTATTTATAACAATTTAGTTTTTTTTAAATACTCTAAATCTGTTATGTAAATAGCTAAAAATTTGTAATTTTTTATATAAATAAATTCACAATTAAATGAAACTACGTGATGTAGTATTATTTCTTTTCTTTTTAAGTTCTTTACCGTGACCTAGGTTTCATTGTATTTTGAATTTGAATTGAATAATGAATTTCTACAAAATGAACGCCAAATATATTCAATATAAATAAATTTACAAAAAATTAATTTCCTAAAACCTTGAAAATTCAGCAGTTTGAAGAAAGTTATGATAAAGTTTACATGGATTTTTTACATTTCCCTTCACTTTTACAGCATATCAATAAAGAACCTTGTCCCGTTTGGTCATGTTGTGAACAATGAGTTATATGTGTGTGTGTTTTATAAATGTTTTTTAAAAAAATAAGAATTACGTCTGTTTGCTATATGTACTAAGATAAAGAGAGTTTTGAAATATTTGTTTATGTGTTGTTTTTCATTAGAGCTGTCAAATCTTATAAATATCTTTTCAATTTAATCGGGTAGTGGCTTATTTGTCTCTTTGAGAAGCTTAGCGTATCTCAAATAACACATATAAGTTATCATAAGGGTCCAACATCTGGCAGTCCTATATACAGTGCTAAGTTATATCGCGCATTGAAATGTTTTGTTTATGTGTTGGAAGATTCTCTGTCGGAGTGCTTTGTGTGCAGTAATGTGCCTTTATGGTATCTTTTCCATTATGATTTCTTGCACCAACATATAAACGTAATATTTACTTTTATTAGTGTGCTCGGATTGTATTCTTGCCTTTAATAACAATATGTCCAATACTACTATTATGCGAAAAGCCAGATTTAAGAGAGTGACACACAATACAGAATCTTCTATTCAACACAGGCAGATGTACCCCTCTGGTACATTTGCCGCTGGTATTTCTTGCTCTCTAGGATGAGATGCATTAAGTTGTATCGAAACAGGTAATCTTCTTGCTATGATGGCATAGAAATGATCCAAGGGTTTAGCAGAATAAAATCGATATTTAAATTGTTACAATTGTCTCCACGGGGATGTGGACACAAGAAGATTAAAATAGTCTTAACAACGATTTTACATCGTGAACCCCACACATTTTCTATAAATTAAGCCAATTAATATGGAATTTCACAAAGCAGAAGTTGGTCAAATGTGATACCAAAAAAATTTATAAATGAATTGCATACAAAATTAGCAAATAAAACCTTAGCATATTTAAAGAACAAGCACTATCCTTTCAGACAATATAGATTTTATTGTAACCTGTTTTAGGTACAGAATTTATAGTAGTTTGGACAAGTTTCTTTTGCTTCTTCTATGTGAAATATTACCATGATGGTTCAGAGTAAACATATCCAATATTCTAATTCAATGCTAAAAAATAAACAAATTAAGTTTAAATTTTAAGAACTGTAATAGCAATTTAGTTTGTGTATGCAATTTGGTGTATGCAATTTATTTTATTTTGCATTTATCATTTTAAGTTGGATTACTGCAATTTATAAATTTGGAATCTTGATATTACTAAAATATATTTAACCTTCATTTTAGATATTTCGATGATTATTTTTCATAATATGCATATTTCTATAGTTTCTTTTTATTTCTTTTCTAAACTATAATATAAACTAACCTGTATGGCAATAAATTCCATTTTGCATCCCGACCATAAACAAACAAAGTTGGATAGTAAAGGTGGCAAAAAGTTTCTTTTGGATGAATCGAGAGAGCAACGTTTAAGACCCAATGTACGCCTTGCATTTAGACCAGCAGCCAGCAGTCGGGCGTGATAAGCATGATAATTCACATGTCTACGAATCTCGTCTGGATTTGTACATTCGTGCCCACATATATCCCACAGACAGAGATATTTTGCTTGTAACAAGAAAAAGCTTTATAAGTATACAACTTGTAGTTTAAGTTTACATTTTTTGCACATCAGTATTTAATTGTGAAATAATATTTCTTTAAGTTCATAATAATATACCGGCAGCTTGTTATGTTTTTTGTTGTATGTTACCAGATTGAAATGATTTTAATTTGGAAAAGTTCAAGACAAATCACTTAACTGATAGGACTAGAAAATTAAAGAAACTACTACATAGGAAAATTAGTGAGCACAATTGAGTTTTTAGCAGTTAATTTTTAGCATTCATTAAATTACTGAGAAAGGGGAGAAACATTTTTTCTTTTTACTATTCAAGATGTATTAAGTGTGACAACAATATTTACATTTCAATAAGTAAGAGTGAATAAGGGACTTTATTTGCATTAACCATGCCAAAATTATGAGAGGTAGAGATTTAATCGCTACTTATTTCAATTCAGCTGTAGTTACAAAGATGTAGTCCTCAAATTTGGACAGATTGGTTTAACACCTATAATCCAATAATGATAATGGAAATAAATATTATTTTCATGAGTTTTTTCATTTCTAAAATGGGTAATAGTTACAAAAGTTGACAAACTTTTTATGGCTCTGAAAGCTATTAAATTCAATGTAATAGACAATTTAAAATACTTTAAAACACTGTCTTGTTTACTGCAATAGCAACTTCTTTAATAATACATACGTATCATTCATTGCTGCAATTTTCATCGGAATGTAAATGAAGAAAAATCAATGAATTCTAACAATGAGACTTAGATAAAGAATTGTAGCTATTTTTTCTTTTGTTTTAGGTGAGTGGCGAGTACTCAAACCTTTTTTCATGTTGCTATGGGGATACTCTCTTAGAAAATACTAACAAATGGTTAAAATCCATTATTATCTGCGATAAGCATCCCATAGTGTTGAATACTCCTTTGTTTTTGAATTATTGCAGTAATGTACTGCTTGTATGTAAACTTTTTATTATCAGTTACATAGTAAAATTCCACTTGAATATTTCAAAAACTAGACATCATTAGCTCAAATCTTTATAACATTTTTGTATGGGGATACTCTCTTAGAATACTAATAAATAGTTTAAATCCATTATTATCTCCAACGAGTATCTCCATAGTGTTCAATGCTCTTTTGTTTTTAATTATTCCAATAGAGTGTTGGTTGAAAGTTAACTTTTTATTATCAGTTACACGGTAAACTTTCTGCTTGAATATTTAAAAAATTAAACATCATTGACTCAAATCTTTTTAACATGTTTCTATGGAGATACTCTTTTAGAATATACTAATAAATGGTCAAAATCATTATTATTGCCGATGAGTATCCCCATAGTATTCAATGCTCTTTTGTTTTTTTATTTATTCCAGTAGAGTACTGCTTGAATGTTAACTTTTTATTATCAGTTACACTGTAAACTTTCCGCCTGAATATTTCAAAAGTTAAACATCATTGGCTCAAATCTTTTTAACCTGTTCCTATGAGTATACTCTCTTAGAATATACTAAGAAATGGTCAAAATCCATTATTATCTGAAAGTCTCCTTGTCAGTTCGGATTACAATAGTTTGTTACAATTCCTAATAACAAAATAAACAGAATCTCTCTTAGTAAACTAGAAGATGAAATGAACATCGCAAAGAAAAAAAAATAGATGAATAATATACAACAAGTAAAATCTAGTAACTAGGTAATTATATATTTGATATTCATAACATGGGCATCAAAATTAAGATGCAACAAATATTTCCGAGTTTTATAATCTAGTTTAAATGTATCTTTGCCAAGTTTACATATAATACCATATTGCTTTTAAATATTTCTGGAAATAATTTCTTACATTTTGCCTTTTTCATATGTAATATGCACAGTATGAAAACAAAGTTCTGTGGTAAAAAATATCAAGTAGAAAAATAATCGTGCATTGATAATTTACGGGAGAGCATGGTTTAGTAATAAATATTTTCTCCATGCATCGTAATCACTGAGCACAGCAAGAGTGCTAAAACACTTAACGGAAAACTACCTGAATTGGTAAATTTGATGAAAAGGTAATGTAGCAAAATAGGTATGGCATCAAATATTATCACAAGTTAAACACATAATACTTACATTCTTTGTCAGGATGATTTATAATGTACAATTCAGACATATGGCACTTAACATGCTTTTGAAATTCTTCATAGTTGGATGTAACATACTGGCAAGCTTGCCACTCGCATTCCAGGTTCAATCCTTCTGTCCGCAGTTTTTTTACAGACTTAAAAGAATAATAAGGATAGTGTAGAAAATTAGAATGAAGAATCCTAATGAAAAAATAAAAATAAACAAAAAACTCCTCTAAAAAATTTAGAATTTTCTAAGACAGGAAACATTTCAATACTCGAAACGTCCTTTAATATTTGGCGATTTAATATTCTTTTGCACAATCTAATATAAAAATAAAGTTAAATAAAACAGGAGAAATTTACAGGTAAATAAATTCTAACTATACACATTTAAGAGGGGCAGTCCAAAATGTACATATATAGGCGTAGATATCTCAAAAATTTGACTTATATATGTAGAGCTTTGTATTGTAGTAAAAATATGAAAATTCATTTAAATGTATATTTCTGAAAAAATGTGGTCGTCAAACAAATTTTTTGGCTTTAAAAGAGAGGAATTTAAAAAAATTAGTTTTGAAGATATAATTTCAAATATATATGTTGTTAGCATTAAGTTTTTTGCCTTCAAAATGTTGAAAAATTGAGCATATTCAACAACTTTACCTAAGCCTATAATATTAAGTACAATGGAATAAAAATGGATATCTAATGCAAACTAAGATTATTTCATGACAATCGCCAGGGAGCGGTTTTGGAAATAACATTTTGAACATGGAAGAATTTAATAAGCACTACCACTACTGATTCTTAATAGCTGTTTGATGCTTTTTTTCTACAGAAAAAATATCTTGGCCTATTAATTGATCAACATCTCATTGAATCCTCAGGTAAATTATATTTTAGTCACAAAATTTTCTTTAAAATACACTCTCAAGGGTTTTCAAAATTTTTTTTCATTTCAATACAAACATACTTGTCAAACTTTACTTCTTTATTTCCTGGATTTTGCAGATATAAATCATTTGAATATTATCGGACTGCTAATAAATATATTAAAGCAACATTAAATAGTGTATATTCAACTTATATTTGGCCTCAAAAAACTGTAATGTACGTCACAAAGTTATGGAAACAACTAAATATAAATATTAAAAATTTGTCCCCCTCCCCAGAGTCTGTACTCAAAACTCGTTTGAAATTGCTTATCTCTATTTATCTGAAATCTGATATATCTCTGGTGCATCTTGCTGGTTCTCTTTTATTTAACTTAAATTTAGAAAAAAATTCTATGTATAACAAAGTTTATTTTTGGTTTATCATTGTTAGTTAGCCTATATCAATAATTAACCACCATATTAATATCAATTATGGTTGGCTGTAATTGTTCCTTTAGCAATAAATTGTGCAATAGTAATTGTGTCAATTAATGTTAACAATATTGAGAAATTTACTTTACATATAACACATTAATAACCAAAGCTATTTGTGTGGTTTATCAAGTTATTTTAATTTAAAAACAACTGAAAATAATAAAGTACATATTAATTTAGCTTAAGTAATCTAAGTGGCTTAATTTCTAAAATAAAAGGTACCTGCGGCAAATAAAGCAGTGTGTAATAAGGGTTAGGAGACAAGAATCATATGAGACTATATAATCCTTACGGTAAAGACTTAGATTCTCAATATTCTTAAAAGTTTTTTTTTATTTCATTAAAATTTGTTGATCTACAAAAATAATGGTTTTAAGGAAATGTCTATATGTGACATAATTATGCTACTTAAATGGACAGAGAAAAAATTATTGCATTATTTTATTTTCTGATTGAATTTAAATTATGTTTTAAACTAATCTCAATTTAGTTTCTATGTAAGATTAAAGTGTGGTATTTTTTTTTAATAACAATGTTTAATTTAGTTGACTGGCCTTAGACTACCATAATTTAATAATACCCATACAAAAGTTTTTTTATTTAAATATACTTTTATTTTGGAATTATTTACGAAAAGAAATATTTTTATATTTAAAAAGTTAAAATTTCTAAACTCAAACTTAATTGGGATAATTATGCAAAATGTTTATTAATTTAACAGTTAGATGGGCCTGGTTTGCAGCAGGTATCTTAATATTATAGAACAGTCTTGATATTTTCAACAGATGTAGTCTCCAGATCGCTGGCTAACATGCATGGTCATTAATAACTGTCAGTGAAAAGATGATCAGTTTTTTACATAGATTTGGTAACAAATTTTCAAATGGCAATTCATTCCTACAATTTTGGCCTAGATTTCAAATTCCTGGAAAAGGAATTTTGACAGTCTAGTAAACCTGTAATGCCCATTTTCATGGTGTGCATGAAAGTTTATGGCGTGTGTGAAACCCATGGATTAACATGTTCTTCTTGTAATTATCTTTAGAAATGCGAAAAAACTTCATGCATTCAAATCTACCACAGCTCTTATAACCCCGATAATATATATTCTTAGATATGGAGTTATACCTCATATTAGTCAAACCTTACTCTGCCTTTCTTGAATAATTGAGATGTTTGTTATCTGATTTTAACAACTATTTGAATTGTATATGTTATTCAATAACAAAACCCATCCCGATGAAGTATTTTCAGCCTTAAAAAAACATGACGATATATCTGAGTATCAGTCATGATTTATTTTTAGAATGTTTCAAACCTGAATTTAATCTTTCAGTCTGTAAACACCTGTGTTCTTGGAATTTGCTTGAGATACCAATATTGTTAATAAACAATAGTCCAGGCCTAAAATAGCAATATTTTTGCCATATATTTATTTCCAAATATATCTGTCTTAATGCAGTTTATGGTCAAAATTTAATCCGAAGTATCATGAAAATTATCAAACACTTCTCGCTAAATCTCATGATACCGATAATCTCAGGAAATCTTAAGAATTAATTTCCAAATTCATGTGAACAAAAAGTCATAATTCAAAATAAGTATCTATATAATTTGAAGTGGAAGTTAGATGAAGATTTTAGTATGTTACTACAGTGAAGGGAACATCAACTTATCAAAGTAAGGTAAGTAGAAGGTTGCTGGTTTTGAGATGACTGTGCATTTATGGTGTGTTAGACTGGAGATGCATTAAATGAATAGAATATTGATAAGCTTTATACGGCTGTAAATTAATAAAATATTGCACTGGCTGCGAATGTATAAATTCTTGATGAACTTGTAATGACAATAAATAAGAATATATTGATGGATTGAAAGAGAATATGACGGTGAACAAGTAGAATGTTGCGGGACTGAACATTCCTATGAATTAAAAGAACTTGATTGAATGTAGAGTGAGAAAAAGACTTAGTTAACTGAAGAAGATTATGAGTAAGAAGAATCTTAATAGATTGGAATTAATAATATAATCTTCACAGAAAGCGAGTGAGAGAAATTTTAGAGTAAAGAAAGTTACAAAAGGAGAGAAAATCATAAGTGGAGGTTTTGGTATTTAAAGAACAGTTGATAATATATACTGTGTACGTGGACTTCCACAATATGGAAATTTGCTTGGCTATGAACTTATTATACTGATGTCCATTAGACAGACAAATTTATATCAAACAGTTTCTCATGGTGAGTTTGCTCAGTGCAATCTGACAGTGCCCATGGTGATACAGATTGGCTTAAGAGGTAGAACCGGAAGGACATGTCTAAGATTGCTACTTTTATTGCTGATCTAAAAATACTGTTCAACATATACTAATTTTTTTCGTATTTTGAATTACTCATATCTTAAGAAACAGGACGTTACATTGCTTACAAAGTATCATAAGAGAGGAAATGGAAGTGAGAATGTTGTCGCTTAAGACTGTTCAGCTTTAAATATATAAATTTGAATGGGAGAAAATCTATATATTAATATTTATACAAGTTTTTGATAGATTTTTCGCTGAAAATTTATAGTTATATCAGAAGCAATTCTAATGAAGATTCATCAAAATTATTTGTTTTTCACCTTCGAGTACATTTGAAAACGTATTATGAAAAGTAGGGGTTTCCAATTTTTAAAATATAATACGCAATTAATTTTATATTCCATATAAGAACAATAACCGTTCCGTGCACTGTATAATTGTTTATATAATACATCGGTAACTTACAATAATAGTAAGACTTTCAAAATCATCCAAGTGAGATACGTCATTATCGTTCAGCTTCCTTTTCTTGCTTTCTAAAGGTTCCTGTTTAGAATCATTATCGTCGCTATTCGATTCCGTTTCAGAAACATCAATGCCGTACGGATCTTCCAAGTATTCGTTACTTTCCAGCACTGCATTTTGAATTTCTAACCATTTTGCGCAGCGCATTAATTTCTCTTTATGTAGCTTATTCACAGCCCTCGATGCTTTTTTGATTTCATTTTCTTCTCTGATCACATCATCGGTCATTAAAATGACGTCCGCTTTTAGAGGAACAATGTCTTCATTTTTAACAATAGTGATTTCTTCGTTCGTCGTGTTACATCCCAATTTAAGGTTTTTGCAGTCCAGCATCGATACGTCCATGTCACTTTCTGTTGAATTGTTGTTTTATTTTAATGTAATTAACATTAAAAAATAATTACACAATATCGAAAAGAGATACATATAATTTTGATTTACACAAAGACGTTACGAAAAACAGTCAAATAATATGTCAAATAAACGTCAAACCATTGTTGAAACCTATGATCTTCAATTCTTTGAAAATCATAGATTTGTACGTACTATCATCTACCTAATTTTGTTTTATTATCCCTCTTTTGTTTCATAATTCTATCTTATTTGTAAATATTTTTTAAATATATAAAAAAATTATTCCCTCCATATTCACCACAAAAATGTATGCTTTTCTTTTAGAATTCGTTAAATAAAAGAATTATAACATTTTTATTCAATTAGGTAAATCAAGTAGTATGTATATATGCCAAAAATATTCATACTATGTATAAAACAAAGTTTATATGCATGAATGCGATCACAGATCATATAATGCGATCTCCTTAGTAACAAAATGGATCTTATTTCATTAGTGAATAGATTGATCCATGATAAAGGTTCAAATATAACGATGAATAACAATGAAGTCAAATAAAAGAATTCGTCAGAGGTGTAATACGGGTTTCGCTGTTTAAATCTTTGCAAATACACGAAAACAGTATATGGCAACATTATTCTCAAAACTTCTACAATTAATTCTACGACAGAATATGTTTATAGCATATATATGTTGTATAAAATCTATAATAAACATTTTACTGTTTAGAAAACGTAATTTTTCAACTCAATTGCCTAGAGCTTATTATGCAAAACTGTCTTCACTCTTATGAAATTAAATGGTATGGTGATTTTTCACAACCTACATATATTTATAAAATTTCCTTTATAGATCATAGTTTTATAAGGAATATTTTAAGTTATGACGGGGTTTTCAAGTAAGTAAAATTAGGTGCACTTCATTAGGCCACATTCATACGAAGCAGGGCTCAATATATTATTTAATGTTCTGTGTAAAGTAATGGTTTACAAAAAAAAACTATCCATATGAAGCCAGGGGTGGGTGGTGGTGAGAGTGGGGGACTTTCATTCTTTAATATAATATGAGGCGAAGTTATAGGGGGCACATATTTAATACATTAGAAACATATTGCACATAGTGAACTCCGTTCCCTTTTATTTAAAAAAACAATATTTTATAAATAGTATTTAATTTTACTTTGCAAGTTTTATCAAGTGCGATATGTCCATAAGGTATGATATCCATAAGGTATGTTCCCACCCAACCCAAACGTCTTTGAAATGCTGACTTGAGTTTAGAGTTAGAAACAAAATTAACATTGGAATAGAACTTAATATCCTTATCAATTTCAATCCTTTTATCAGCGAAGCGTAATATTATAGTGTAGAATTTAGTTGTTTTTAATACTAATATTTTGTGGCGGGGCCTCAAACTGTTTTGTAAATTTTCAAACTTAAGATTTTTTAAATAATGACTTTTTTCAGTAATATACTTCTGTCTTTGTCCTACTCCTACTGTTTCATTATTTTTACTTCCTAGAATTTCTGAAATATTGGAATTTTGCAAGTATAATGGGATATTAATAAATATACAGAAATGATTACTAATCAACAATTACTAATAATCATTGATTATTTATTTGTACGTGTTTATAGTATATCATAAAAATAATTAATTCAATAGCAAATTTGTAATATTTTAGTGCTACCAAGGTTAATTATAATTTAAGATATAAATGCATAATTTTGATTTCACTTGATCACATAATTTTTCGCCACGATGCGCAATTGTTGATATATGTTTTTACATGTAGTATAAGTGTAGTTTAACATAAAAGACATGGACCAATATAGTCTGATATATTCTGTGCGTGCTGTGGCCCTTTATATTAACTCGTGACATACGTTTTTCTCAGCATGTCTACGAGGTTTTTGCAATGTTTATTAAACATTATGTTTTTCTTTTCATTAAGGTAATTCATTGAAGCTCCTGATTGATCCTTTAATAGGATGTATTTTTTTGAGTTATGGGATTCAGTAAACGGGGCATCCTAAAGAAAAACACGAACGTATTTTATTAATGGTGTGAAAACTGATAATGTCATCAATACTCCATACTAGCGAGCAGATTTAATTGCTTACACTATTGCATACGTACCCGCCTATCCGCATCCGTTTGTGTGTACTGCAGGGTGCAGGTAAATAATATTTACTAATATTACCTATTGGCCTCGATCGTTGCGGGCAAACGCGATGATCAAGCGAGTTAACGCTATACGCCAGCAACATAGCTGTTTCTCTTTCTAACCCGTAGCGTCGATCGAATGATTGTCTCGATAGCACGCTGGCACAGTAACTTTGTACTGGAACGCACGTCTTTATTATTACCTAATTGTAAAAATGTAATTATATAATTATATTTTTTAATAAATAAATACACTATACAATTAATTGCGTGAAAGTAATAAAAAACAGTGAGCCGTCACGGGACCCCTGGCAGATGTGTAACATCGTGTTCTTACAACTAATATGCATAAAAGACAAGATTATTACAGGAACTAAATATAGCATAATGAAAAAATAAAGTATTACGAATTTCTTACAGAAAATGGTGACTTTATTTAATAAACATTTATTTACTATTAATACAAAAATAATAAAGCACAGGTTATGTGTACCGTAGTAAACAACAGCGTCGAACTGAGTGGGGAGGGGGTCGCGTAGTCGGTTGCGCATGGCGACACGTCGCCATACCGTACACTCTACTACATATAGACTATATATATATACCTTAGTATAGCGTGGCGACCCGTCGCAACGGCAAGCACCGCCACGCCAACGATCCGGTTTATATCTGCGCCTATAGATGTTTCACATCAAAAAGGAAGACAAAACAATCTCCTACCCTTAATGATTTTATTCCTTTCTAAGCACTCGTACACACCGTAACAACGTATCGTTATATTGAATTATTGTAAATAATTGTCAATTAAGACTGAATTACACAAATTAAACTCAACCAAACGTCGCAAAATTGAACAAATCACACGCGCACGCAGCAAGCGGCAACCTAAAGGGGGGCATTCACTAGACGGACATGCCCGCGGGAAGTTCGTCCGGGCATATCTGTCGCCGCAATATATTGCACGGACTCATCAATTTGAGTTAGAGCTGAGTCGAAAAACGATTAACAGTTAACGCTCAGCGTTAACGTGCGTCAATGATCAACGTTGTTGACGAAAAAATGTGTTAACAGTTGATCAACACTTGCAGTTAATAAATGGTTGACGTCGACGGCTGTTTATACAAACGCACATTGGAGCGTTATTTCGTTAGCGCGTTCGCGTTGATCAACATTAAGTGCTAACTGCTAATTTAGTATATTATCTGTGACTGCTAACTGCTAAACGTTGACACTCGTCAATTGAATATATCGAATCGACGGTTTATGTATTACCAGGATAGCGGCCAGTCTTTCGTCGATGCTTATTGTGTAATGAAGGTTAATGAGTGAAGGTTTAGAGATTTGTCCGGTAGATTATTAATTTCGACTTATTCCATATAATTTTAATATTAATAAAAAATAATTGTGGTCTTAAGCGCAATTATTTTACATTATATTACATTATTTTTACAGATTTAATATTCAGAAGACGTTTTTATTTCAAAAGATATTTTAAAATTTTTTACGAAAGTTTGAATAAACTTTTTAGTGTTAATAATAAACATTTATGTAGTGAATATTTTTATGGTTAATATTTTACATATCCTTTAATATTAATAAGATATTAATTATGTGTGGCCTTTTAGTGCATGTATTTTAATTTTATTACTAGTTATTTTTCATAGATTTAAATACGAGAATTTTTATATCAAATCACACTTTTAATTTTTTTAAATGTTTAGAAAGACACTAATTTTTAGTTTTATAATCAACATTAATTTACTGGATATTTTTTTATGTTGATCAAGATTATTTATTGTAACGTCTTCGATGATATTTACGTTCGAACGAGACACTTGCTCAGATAATATAATTAATATAATTTTTATGGTTGGCGTTCTCCTGGATATAACGTAAAAATATTTGGTGACTACGACTGCATAGAAGTTGGTAAGTAGTTCTGGGTACGAATATGACGTTATTTTTCGGGGTTGAACAGATATGCTTGAATTGACATTTAAAGGCCCATTCTACCATTATGTATAATTTCTGAGATCATTATTTAGCAATGATGCATTGTAACTCGGCCATCTGTTCGAGGTCATGAGGGACGCTGTCTCCAAATGCTTGTTCTTGACACCGCTGCCACCGTTAGTTGCTGGCGATGTCTAATAATCTAGCTTTTTTGTGATAGGTTAATAGTAGTTTTTTTTAAATTTTTTACGGTAGACGCACATCGGGGTGATGGCACATCCGACGAAGTGCTTGAACTGGGAGGCTCAGTTATCTGAAAATAAAATTGAATTATATTGATTCTGTTGTATTGGCTTGTTGTGCTCTACACAATTTTTTGAGACGACAAACTATATGACAATTCGATGCATAGACTACGAAAACCATAACTACTCAGTTATTCCAGGAGAACGGCGACAAGAGCAATCACATAAGTTAGATGTGTTGTTGAACAGAGGACGCAATTGTGACGGGAGAGCTAAAATTATTAGAAAATTTTTTACAGCGTATTATAATTCCGAAGGTCAAGTAGCATTTCAAAATCACTTCTTATAGTTACATACATTGTCAAATAAATGTAACCAGGTACCTATTACCTATAAAGTTAATTAATTATAATATCGTGTTTTATTAAAAACCTATACATATAGTACCTACCAAAGGTCTCATCTACCCACAAGTTATAAAATGTAAATGTTTATGTATACTTACCAATGATTCATCTGTCAAATAATTGGCGGTGAGCTTATGGAAGACGTTCCAACACGAGCTTCCTCTTGATCTGAAGTGAATTGGAGTAGATTGAAATACCACAAAGTAGGCACGTACACATCATCTGTTGATGAACCCGTTCTAGATGACTGGCTACTATAGGTCTGTGCAATATTTGTTAGTGTAGGAGCATTGCAGTCGGTCTGGCAGACCTGCCTGTTGCACTTTACGTAGCTCACGTCTGTAGAAGTTCCGTAGGGACTCAGTTTTTTTAACATAAGCTAAATCAGCTTGGGGATATATTTCCTTACATTTCGTAACTAAATTTTGCTGCCTGCATTGCGTAATTGAGTGTTCATAAACTCCTTGCTCTTTATCTTCCATAAACATGAATATGTTTTATGTTCAGCTAAAAATTCTTCCCAGAATATTTTATTTTCATTAAAACTCATTTTATTTTCATTAAGTCTCCACAGTTCGTAAAATAATAAGAATAGGACGTCCGCACTGGTTAGTGGCACTTTTGACAGACGTGCAACAGGCAGATCTGCCAGACCGACTGCGACGCTCCTACACTAACAAATATTGCACAGACCTATAGTAGCGAAGTCCGGCGGGCATGTCTGTAAACTTGCCCGCGGGCATGTCCGTCTAGTGAATGCCCCGCTTAAGAAGGCTTACCCTTGATCGTACCCGTTATCTTAGGGACGATCGATATTAGCAAAACATCGATGTTGACATCGATGATAACATCGAATCAAAAGCATCGATGTACGATAAACATCGAATGAAAAACATCGATATGTCCAAAAACATCTATGTTTTCGGTAGGAAATAAAACTAAATGTATTTTTTACAAACATGTGTTGATTGTTATTAAAAAAATACAATGAAAAAATTAACATTCCCAATATTTTTTGGGTACACTTTGTAAAAAAATTAACTTTGTCAGCAATTTTCCCTTCAGTCTGTTACGTTGCTTGTACAGGAGTTGGCCAGCTTTAGAAAAAAGCCTCTCTGAAGCTGTGGAAGTCGCTGTGCAACACAAATATTTTACAGCAATTTTCTTTAAGGTGGGGTAGGTAGATTCTAGCCCTTTCCATAAAAGTAATGGGTCTTGTTTTAAATCAGCTACCGGGCTTTTTAAATAAAATTGTAATTCCGTAGCCATATTCGTGTCACGTTGCCCAGCCAATGTATTATTCTTTTCGTTAACAAGTTTATAATGATCATTCCATATATCTATAGTTTGTTGAGCTTAGTCTTCTTCCGTTTGTGTTGTAGAATTCTCCGCCAATAGATCATTTTCAGTTCGTTCATTCATCTCAATATTTTTAATCAATTCCTTGATATTATTAATGGCTCTGGAGCAGGCAAAAGCATCTTGGAAATGTATATTTTTGAAACGAGGATCCATGAGAGTGGCGAGTGCAAGGATATTAACATTTTCCGTTTGTAGCAATCGGTTCTTTATTTCTCCAATTACATAATTTTTAAAATTTTCTGCAATTGTCTGTTTTGGTTGGCAGCCAGTCAATTTTATAGTAAGTAATCTGGTAAGTGGGATTACTTTACTACAGGTTACATACTTTTCACCGCAGACTTCACGAGTAGTAATTTCCATTGGTCGTAAAATCTCAAACTTCAGTTATATCAATAATTTGTTTTGCATTCAACATTTCTGGTGCACTGGTGTGCCAATTAATAATGTTATTGATTGCAGGGCACAGTTTTAAAGATCTCTCAATCATATAAAACGTTGAGTTCCAACGTGTGGATACATCTTGGATCAGTTTAAAATCTGATTCTCGCCTCAATTCATCACTAGCGGTAACACATTGCTTAAACCACGTTACAATTCTTTTGACTGTAGCTATTAGGGCAGGCAAATTAGGCGTTTTTTCGATTGATTCTTGTGCCACCAATTTCAACATGTGAGCGTAGCAGTGTATATGACGACTTCTACCAAACGCAATTTCTACTGCTTTAACAATATTGGCGCCAGCATCATTGACAACTGCCACAATTTTACTGATTTCAATATTCCACTCCTTACAAGTCTTCAATACTGTATCCGCTATGTATTTTGCAGTATGAGATCGCTTTAAATCATTAACTCCTAACGATACAGATTCTAATTCTTCCTCCTCATTACAAAATAGGACAGTCACTCCCAAAAAAATTCCAGTTTGCATCGTGTCTGTCCCAATGTCTGTTCAAATGTCAAAGTGAATCGTGAAGGCACCTTGTACAATGGACAAGCTACTTTCATTAAATTCAGAAAACCTTCGTTTTCCACAATTTGAAGAGGTTGAGAGTCTTTACAAATCATATATAAAATGCTATTCGTCAGCTGAATTCCCCTTGAGCCCATTTCAGCATATTGAGATATTTTACTAAAGTTAGAGCTTAGAGTTGGTTGAGAGAATGAGTTTCTGACATTAACCGAGAATGAGTTTCTGACATTAACTTTTTTCGGAATCGCAATCGCTCCCTTATTCAGACATTTCCAATATAACATTAGCGGTACTAGTTGAAGACATAACACTGGGTTCTTTAAAGGTTGTTACAGTTGAAGATGGTGTTGGTGTAGTAATCTTAAGTTCATGCTTGGGCATTAAATTTGGATGTTTCTTATCTAAATGACATTTCAAATTGGAAGTGTTGCCCGAGGTTTTTAATTTTTTTCCACAGGACCGACATTTGGCGTTAGAATCATTTAATTTGTTGAAATATTTCCAGTATTGGCTCTTTGGAGGCATTTTGAAAATCCTAAAAATTAAAAAAAATATTGTTACACTATTGTATGCTTCTTCGTTATACTTATCACCTAAAATACTTCGGATGCAGCGTAAGGAAACACTACTGACAAAGGAAGTGAAACATTTTTGATTTCTTTAAATTAACATTAACATAATGTATAAGTACACTCTTTAATCAATTGTTTAGGTAGGTACATAAGTAATATTGCATATAATTGTATTTATCACCTATCTATTTAATATTTACACTTTTTTCTATGCGACTATCATTAAAATAAATATTTTTTTCTTTAGTATCTATATTTCGCCAGTTTCTATTAATATCGCTCTTTCAAACGTGTATTGGACATGGATACGTCAACATCTGCATCTCCAATTCAGTTTAAATTTTTAACATTAATTTGGATTGTCATATTAGGTAGGATGAGATTTCCCACGTTTACAATTTGCCTACGTTATTTCCTGGCTCGCCGACTATCTATGTGCAGAAAGTCCCGTTGATCTTTTGCCCCATTATGACTTGAAAGAAGTACAAATAAACACACTTTTGCATTCATGATATTAGTTAGGATTATAATATTAGTTGGAATGATAATTCTCGGGATGAAATATAGTATGTGCTAACACGAATTGATACAAAAAATCAAACCAAAATATCCAAAAATTGAATAAACAATAGAAATAAGCATCCATAATTAAAACAAATTCAAGACATTCAAAATTTAGCAACCAAAAAGGATTACATAAAAAACTATAAATGCAAACAGAAATTGATAATTTAAAAAAAAAAATAAACCCAAAGGTCCAAAATTTAGCAAGCAAAAAGGTTTACGTAAAAAATATAAATTCAAAAACGAATTGATATTAAAAAAATAAAATATCCAAAAATTGAGTAAGCAAAAAATGTCCTGTAAAAAAGTTTATAAATAAAAACATAAATAGTTAATTTAAAAAAATGCACCCAAAACTTTCAAAACTGAGTAGGTAAAAAAGATTATGAAAAAAAAATTATAAATACAGACACGAATTGATATAAAAAACTAACTCAAAACGTCCAAAAATTTAAAAAGCAAAAAATATTATGTGAATAAAATTAATAAATACAAACACGAATTATTATAAAAAAAGACAAACCAAAAGTATTCAAAAGTGAATGAGCAAAAACTATTGAAAAAAGGTGAATTACGTGAAAGAAAAAAGGTTAAAACATATTCCCGCGCAAACAAATGTATGAAAATTTTCAAATTGGTTTTTTATAATAAATAATTGCGGACTACAATATATATTCTAAAATGCACGACGTATTTGAAAATATATATTGCATTCAATATATAATGCATATGCTTCCATGTCCTATAAAGCAAAATGTCACTGATGCTAAACTAAACTTATTCGTACGATATTAAAACACAGATCCAAACATCAGATTAAAATTAATTTAATTATATAGCTTTTTATTTTTACTGCTTTTTGAGTGGGTGGGAAAACAAGCGACATACAACCAACTAGCACCGCGCCTCAGCGCACACTGTCAGTTTGCACACGAGTAAAAGAGAAGCAATAGACATCGCCAAAACGCGTCTTTGTATTCAGGAGAAATAATGTGTTTTATTTCTTTTTGCAAATAAGACGTGAACAGTTAGTTTATTTAATTATATTCATAAAGTGTTATTAATAACGGAGTTAAATTGGTTTAAAATTTATGTTACGAGATGTTTTTGGATTTTTTTTCAGATATAAAAGATATTTCAGTCGCGTTTTGGAAACAAGCAGGATTTGATAAATATTGTCAAGAATAACATATATTTTTCATGGTTATAAATTTAGTAGATTTTGCTAAAAAATGTTTTAAATAAGCTCAACCTGGTGTTGTCAGCGCCTTAATAGCAAGACTTCTAGTAAAGTTTAATCATCGTATGAGTGTTTTAAAAGCTAAGAAAAGGCTATCCTCGCAATATGATATTGGGGAATCGAAAGCCAAAATCAAGTTGCAAAATTTGTTCTATTACACAGCTTTGCGGATTTTAGAGGCAGAGAAAATTATTTTAAATAGTATTTCAGTAGAGTCAGTTAATTTAACTTCAATTGGGAAGCCAAGTTTCAGTGGTTGTACATGACGAGTAGAGTTGTACATACAGTCTTTAGCGGATTCTAATTTAGTTGATGACGGTAGTTTATTTTTAACTTCTTACATTCATTTGCAGTTAGTAACAAATTCAGATAGTGAAACCAACATTTTGTGGAAAAATCCCCTCTCCTCTTCTATAAGATGCTATAGATCTATTCGTTTCCAATTTGTGAAGGAAAGTTCTACTGTATCTAAGAATGAGGAATATTATTTTAAAGAAACGATAACTTCCTTGAGTCCGACAATATTCACATTCTTTGCAACTTACCGTGGTCGATGGTAAAATTTGTAGTGCGTTAAGTGAAACATTATCTGTTATATTTGTGCAATACCCAAAGAAATAAATAAAATAGATGAAACATCATCTGCTAGGTGTTTTATTTGTGCAAAACACAAAGAAATTAATGACATAAATAGTTGCTTGCAAAAGGAAAGTGGTGAAAATCTTTCCAAATCGGTTTATCACCTCTACATTCATGGATTCGTTTCTTTGAGTATTTCCTTCAGCTTTCTTATAGAATAGATTTTAAAAAGTGACAGGTTAGGTCAGATGACGATAAAAAAATATTTTCTCACAATAAATTGTACGTTCAAAATCAGTTTAAGTCTCTTAATTGTAGAGGGATATCGAAAGACGGAAATACTGCGAGAAAATTATTTTGAATTCAGCCGAAATTACAGGTTTAAACAAAGATTTAATTGATCGTTGTTCTACAATTTTGCAAGATTTATCTTTGGGATACAATATCAGTGTATGGTCATTTAATGAAATCAATTTGGACGTGACGACGTGACGACGTCACCACGTGACTTTTGGTACCAGAATATCCGTGGTACAAGTTCCCAGCTCCCGCCCACAAAGGGCAAATACATGGTTCAGAAATTATAACGCGCGCATTAGTGTCTGTCGGAAAATTATATGAAGAGGCTGCTGAAGCTAATAATAACAATTTGAAGGCATTGAGACTATATTCGAAAAATGACTCGAGTACTCACTGATACCGATTTAATGAATAGATTCGTGTTGTAACACGAGTCTATTCATTAGGCCTCTATTCGTCAGGCCTCTTCGTTACCAGCCTACGGAAGCTTCCTCGAAAGAACAAGTGATTTTTGAATAGCCAGGTATTACGTTTGTTAGTAATTTATAAAATCTTGTAATTATTTTTGTAAGAATATTAGAGTGTAGTTATATTATTTTGCTTAAAAAATGAGATCTTTTCCCTCCATTTCAATGTCTTTTTTTATTAATTATGTTTTTTTTAAATTAACATTCTTTAAGGATAATATAATCGCTGTCATTTTATTTACGGCCAAATTTTGCACTTAATAGTTATCAGGGCATAAGCAAAAACACACAAGTATTAATAAGTTATTTCCTCGTTTATTACTTAAATACAGATTGATAATTCGTTTGCGAATAGCGACACCGGTCTTACGGCTAACTTTTTTTTTCTTTTTAAATAATGCATGTGTTTGCGTTGACACTAGCTCACGGCCCTTCGTACGTCTTAACACCTACCTTTGAAGTCGTGTGCGAATCTAATTTATTTATCTATTATTCCAAGATTACGTAAGCATTCATGGTGTTTTGCTGCACTCAAACCTTTCGTGAAAACATCTGCTGGCATTCTCTCTGTAGACAAATATTTCAGACTAATAACACCCTTTTCGCACATATCTCGGTTAAAGTGGTGCCTTATGTCAACATGTTTTGTTCTCGAGTGATAATTTCTTGTCTGAGCAAGCTTTAAGGCACCTTGGTTATCATTGAATAATGTTACAACCTTGCATTCTATCCCCACATTTCTCAATACGTCCTGTAAATACATAGCTTCCTTAGTGGCCTCAGAAATAGCCATATATTCAGCTTCGGTGCTAGAGAGAGCGACGGTTCTCTGTTTAAGTGCCTCTCAACTTACCGGAGCACCAGCCAAAATAAATGCATATCCAGAGTATGACCTACGATCTATAGTATTTGTCCCCCAGTCAGCATCAACCACACCAAACAATGGTAAACCAGTCCTCTCATACATTAACCCATAATCAGAGGTACCTTTTAAATGTCTTAACACACGTTTCGCCGCCTTCCAATGCTGAACATCATAATTAGTATTAAATTGAATCAGGTTGTTGACAACATAAGTAATATCAGGCCTTGTGGTCAACGGATAAATACATTAACGCACCGATCAATTTTTGATATGGTAACTGTCTCATAACATCTTTCTTTATTTATTTAGGCTTCTCTAGCTTGACAAGACCATCCATCGGAGTCATCACAGGCTTACACTCACTCATACTATATCGATCTAAATTTTTTTCTATATACGATCGTTGATTAAATATACTCTGTTTTCTTTATCTTTTTTAAACTAAATACCCAAGCAAGTACTAATTTTTCCCAGGCATTCATCAATACTTTTTTCACATCATTCATCCATGTATTATCATTCGTTGCTAATATTATATCATCTACATATATAGCAATTAACGTCATTTTGTGACACAAATACACATGGATGTTGAGGCATTGACTCAAAATCTATCGATTTTAACGTACTAATTAGCTTTTTATGCCATTGTAAACCTGACTGGCTCAAACTATATAATGACCTCTTTAACAGACATACTACATCATCACATTCGTTCATCTCTATTTTCCACAATTTAGCTGTTTCGATAATCTTCTTATCTTGAACAATTTTTCCACGTGATCCAATCTTCCTTTTAGTAACGATTTTATCTAGTACGTTACTTATTTGATCAGGTATCTCAATATATACTTCTTCGTCTAATGTATCATTCAAATAAGCAGTCACTAGTTCATTTGATGGATCTCTAGTCCCATTTCTGCTGATAGTACTGCTATGAATCTGATAGAAGATCTTACAACTGGGGATAATATCTTGTAAAAATCCTCCCCTGGTCGGTTAAGAACAATCTTTAACAACCAAACGATTGCTATAGGTTGTTCATTTCAAATTGTGTTTCTTTCCTGTAGTTTTACTTGTGAATAACAATCTGTTGCCAATCACTCTTCGATCAGGTGGTCGTGGCATTATATTCCACGTTTCATTTTTTATTTGGGCTAGATGTTCATCTTCTAGCGCGTTTCTCCAATCTGCTGAATCATTCGTTCTTTCAGCTTCTTGCCAAGACATTGGATCAGTTGTTGCCATGCCAACTGACATTTTAATTTGCGATTCTTTATCTTCTGGATCACCTTCTTTCATTGTTCTATCATCCTGCTGGTACTGACATTTCTCTTAAGGTCTCCTTACCAGACCTGTACGTATAAGTCTCGGTCCCCCTCTTCCTCCTTTTCCAGGTTCTATTATTCTTTCCCATGATACTGTTGAATTTCTTTTTCTTGTTAATCTATCATTTGTTTCAGTTTCCAAATCTTCATGTACATTCTCAGGTGATTTTCTCACTCGAGATTCACTTCTTATAGCTTTTATGTTTGATCAGTGCTCCGTTGCTTTCTCTTCATTAGGATGTTGTTCATTCAGATCTATACCTATTCTCTTATCTTCTTCATCTTCACTGTAAAGGATCTCCTCATATTGATTATCAAATGCACTTTCTTTCATGAAATTAACGTCTCGTGTTATAACAATTTTCTTAGTTTTAGGATCGTAAATTCTGTAAGCTTTAGATTGTTTGTTATATCCCATGAAGATTCCAACTTTTGAATTAGAATCAAATTTACCTTTCTGTGTCCCCTTTTCTTTGTGGTAAAGTTTTGCTCCAAATGAATTTATAGAAATTACTGTAGGCTTCTTCACTTTCCATATAATGTAAGGTATTTCAACTTTCAATGTAATAGTAGGATATCGGATTCTTATAAAATTAGCAGTATTTACAGCTTTGGCACAAAACATGGAGGGCTTCCTGCTTGACGCATCATGCATCGCGCCATCTCAATCAGCGTTCTATTTTTTCTTTCGGAAACATAATTCTGCTGAGGTGTGTACGGTACAGTTAATCTTCGTATAATTCTTTCTTTCTTCAAGAAATCATCAAATTCTTTATTTACATACTCTCTTCCGTTATCTGATTGCAAATTCCTTATCTTCTTTCCTGTGTAGTTCTCCACACATACTTTGTATTCTTTAAATACTTTAAAAACGTCACTATTAGCGACGAAATAAACATCACACCAGCGAGATTTATCGTCGATAAAAGTGACAAAATATTTTTTCTTGCCAAATAACTGGTGTCTCATGGGGCCACACACAGATGTGTGTGGCCCCATGAGACACCAGTTCACTATCTCTAATAAATCATTCGTGCGATCTTCACTTCCTTCAGGAAATGGTTTACATGTCAATTTTTGACTTATATATATCTCTAATTTTTAACTGTAATTGAACTTCAGACCGTGTACTAGGTTATACTTAGCCATAGCTTTGAGATCACGTTCATTAATGTGTCCCTGCGCTAAAAGGCTTGTTCGTAAGTCGGGGACGTAGAACACCTTTTGAATGTCTATTTGGCGTTTTTCACAACCTGTATCAACCGAAATACTAACTTTGCCTAACCCGGTTATTTGCGTACTCTCGTTGTTTGCCAAATTTAATTCATTTTCCAGGCGCATAAATCCTTGTATCATGTGCTTATCATTGCATATATGTCCCGTGCATCCATTGTCGATACACCAAATAGAATTACTCTGTTCACCGGTACGATTCTTTTCGGTCGTGCTAAACATTGTCGTATATCTTTGCCGCTCAGAACTAGATCGTTCTACTTGCTTTGCGCTTTGCTTAGTTTTGTTTAGAAATTTAGTTTTTCATTCTCTTGCAATATGTCCTCGACGACCACAATGAAAGCATTCTACTTGGCTCTTATTGTTGTATAAAGCGTGATCGTGCGTAATGTTCTTCTGATGCGCTTTGTTTGTGCGTCTGACGAACATAGCTCCCTGGTCAGTCCTTTCTCCCTTCATAATCTTCAACAATCTTTACCTTCAGTATCTCTGTAGACGGTAGATCATTACGCGATTCCATTGCAGTACGAAACATAGCAATTGAATCTGGTAGGCTATACAATAGTAAAATTGCCATAATTCGTCAATTCGTCAATAATTCGTCATTCTTAACTGCATCAAAAAAATCTGCAATATGCTTTCGGAGATCATCTTCTTCCTTCATGCCCGTCAGTAAGAGTTTCTTCAATAACGAGGCTTTACGCGCGGGTTCACTTTATTTATACATTGATTTCAACTTAACCCATGTCTGTCTCGAGGTATCCAAACCGTCTAATGCTGCAAGCTCACTAGGACTGACAGCGAACAATATATTCGATTCTGCCTTCCCGTCCATTTTCACCCAATCTGAATACTTATTATCGGTACGAGCTGGTTTCGGCATGGTACCCGATACGAAATCCCACAAATCATTTTTGTTCAAAATAGCGTTCATGTGAATCTTCCACGTATCATAGTTATCCGCAGTTGATGGGTCAATTTTAATAGAAGCAGCCATAGTAATGTTTTTTCAACACTAACTGTCTATTATCGACGAAATTAAAAACGACGTGGAACTTAAACAACTTGGGCGAGTCCACTTTTTAACACGCACAAAAATTGGAACGCGTGGAGCGGGCGAGTCCATTATTTTGCTTACTCAATTCAAAACAGTTTTCACTGTATTTATTGTTCAAAAGAAATCACGGCATCAATTGTATATATTTGTCAGGGCCCAAAACCTATCAGGGCATAAGCAAAGACACAAGTATGAATAAGTTATTTCCTCGTTTATTATTAAAATATAGATTGACAATTCGTTTGCGACTAGCGACACCGGTCATTGCTTACGACTAACTCCTTTTTTCTTTTTAAATAATGCATGTATTCGCGTTGACACTAGCTCACGGCCCTTCGTACATCTTAACAATAGTGCTTAATTCCCAAAGCCAAGCATTGAAATGGACCATTTTTAATATTTTTGTTATTATCGTCGTTTTTTTATAAATTTAAAGCTTGTGATACGGACCCGTATCACAATTTCTGTCTCAAGCTAAAACGAAATTGACCGCACGTTCTGCGTTTAATACTTAAATAAATCGACTCCGTCGCCTGTTTGCGTTGTGAAATTGGCAGGCAAGTCCTATATATCTTGGCTAGAGTCATGAACGGCGCGTGTTGCGACCTGAGCACAACCCGCCTAATCTGCTCCTGATGCACGCCGAAGCTCAGGCCGACGGCACATACATTACAATACCAAGGTCGTATACAAAACTTTATGAGTCGAGATGTTCAGCCCCCAGCCAATCTCGGCAAGTCCAAGCCATAGAATGGAAGGTAACCTTGGCCTTCTCCTAATATAAAACGCTTTCGGTCTCTTTCACAAGCAAATTCTGATTAACTACCATCATCCCCGACTTCATCTCCTTTCTCCTACACACCGAACTTTTTTAAGGGCCGCTCATATGCCCCTGGCGATGTTGCACCATTCATTGTCCATGTTCAAAGAAAAGAACCCAACCTTCCAGCAATCTTCTTCTTGTTTCGAAAGACCCAAGCACAGACTAAACGAATTCTCTTTGAAAAAACAAGGAAGACATTCCCTCTGTCATTCTACTCCCCCTCGTGTCGTCTGGTCTAATATAAAACGCTTTCGGTCTATTTTCAAAATCTGATTTGAGCTGAGCCTGATCTTCTCAAATCCGTAGACCAATTTTTAAATAAGTTTGCTCTCCCGTCCATCCCAAATTTAGATGAATTACCTTTCAGATATAATTTTACTAGCGCCACCATTTTTTAGAAGAAGATTTCTCCATTATTGAAATGGATTTCACCTTGCATCATCTTAAGGACTCTTCCCCTGGTATTGATGGAATGAGATATTATTTGACGAAAATACTTTACCATCTACCCGATGGTATTTTCTATCTTTCATCAACTGTATGCTCAAATCATATTATATTACAATGTCATGGAAAACTTAAATAATAATTCCCATTCTCAAACCTCATAAAGATCCCAATTTAGATTCATTCTACAGATTCATAGCTCTTTCTTCGGTTTTAGTGACGATTACGGAACATCTAATTAATAATCGATTGGAATGGTTTACAGGACACCATTCCATTTTCGCAAGCAACCAATTTGTCTTCAGAAGAGCTAAAAGTACGATGGACAATCGCAGCTTCCTAACCACTGACATCAGACTTGCCTTCTCTCGGCAAGAGTTCCTCATTGCTGCTTTTTTAGATCTTTCTTCAGCCTACGATAACGTAAACCTTCTAAACTTCAAGAAAATCTTCATAATTTTGGGATCCCGATTAAGATTACAAATTTCCTCCTCAATTTTCTTTAAAAAGATCTATCATTCTTAAATGCCCTGGATCCACTCCCTTAACTATGTGGATGGGGTCTTCCCCAAGACTCTGTTTTAAGCCCCTTACTTTTTTCAATATTTACTCCTAAATGATCCACTCAACAGTAAATCCCTTCTGTCGTGTTTTACAATACGCTGATGATATGCTTTTGTATTCTTCTGATATGTCAATAATGGTTGTCGAAAATGCTTTGAACTCCGCCCTTATTAACCTAAACAAATAGGTTAACTCTCATGGTATGGATTTATCCCTTTCCAAAAGCGCTGTGGTGGTCTTCTCGAGAAGGAGAATTACTCCACATTTATCTATTTCTTATACTTCTTCTTAGATCCCTATTCTTTCCAATATCAAATTCTTAGGTATGTTCCTAGACTCAAAATTATCCTGGAGCATTCACATTGAACATGTAATCTCCCGATGCCAGTCTAAAAAGAATATTCTCCGCGCACTTTCTGGAGTGGGGTGGGGCTCACACTCTACCACAATAAAGTTAACATGTAACGCTCTAGTCCGTAGTCATCTAAACTATGGTTAATTTCTCCTTGATCAAATTTTCAAATCCAATGCTATTAAACTGACCCACATTTAGTCTCAAGCTCTAAGGATTTTAGCGGGTGCAATGAAACCCAATCCCAAAAATGCCCTACAAGTAGAATGTGTTGATCCTCTTCGAAACTTCCGGCGATAATACCTACTTGATCATTATCTACTGAAGGCAGTTAGGTTTTTTTTATCCTTTTTGGCGTTCTAAGACCCGACATCTTCTTATCGTTAGCTTCCAAAGATTCGAATCCCTCTCTAACCCCGTTCATCAAAATTCTTCTCTTTCTCTCTCCCTATAGTTTGCCATTTGATTCGATATTTCACACGCCAAATAGAAATTTGTGTTTTGGAGTTGATAAGGGATTCAAAAATGCTAAATCGCAGTTCAATTCCATCTTGAATTCTTTTTAGATGGATTGGATGCGAATATAGACAGATGTCAAAGCGTCATTTTACTGTCCAAACACAGCTCATGCAGCATACTTCCGTCTTCCTAAAGTATGTTCGGTGTTCTCCAGGAAATGCTGTGTTATTGTGAGGTGAGGCCTTGAATTATGCTCGACTCAAAACGATTCGCAGGCTCCTTATCTTCTCTGATTCCTTAATTTGTTTATAGTCCCTTCGCGCTAATCCATTTTCTTCGAACTGTTACTTCCTGATTCTCCAAATCAAGCAACTGACGATTCCTGATTCTCCAGATTAAACAACTTAATTTGCAGAGATTGGGTTCTGATATCGTTCTTGCATGGATCCCTAGTCACTGCGGCATAGTAGGTAATGAGATAGTCGACGCAAAGGCTTGGTTCGCCGCCATGAACGGGGATCCATGTTTCACTATTAATTTGATTAAAAATCTCCTTCCCATGACTCATTCCTGGATGCCATCTGACCGGCAGAGGGCATGGGAAAAATCAGCCCAGATTACGGGTGCGCGATATTTCCAGATACAATCTTTTATACCCTCAAAATCATGATTCTTAAAATTCACTTTTTCTCGAAAGCAAAACCTCTGTGATATCTCGCATGCGTTTGGTCCTTGTTCTATTTCTATCCATTTGGCTAGGCTGCGTATCAAAGAATCTTCAGTTTGCGATTATGGGTTTGGAGAGGGTGATCTAAATCATCTCATTTTTGCATGTCCATCGAATAGTTTTGATTTAATAGTTTTCAGCGTTTATTTACAAATTATTAAAATATAAAATTGAATTGCCCATTAACACAAGATCACTTTTTTCTATTGCCATCAAACCCATTCTAGGATTAATCATTCAGTACATAAGAAAAAACGACATAAAAATTGACATCTTTCATATTTATATTCCTGTATATTTTTGTTTGCGTATTTGTACATGCTTATTTTATACTCCTATGTACATTGTATTGTATTTTTTTTTCTTCATTTTATTTAACTGTAGTGAACCTTCTACATAATTTTTGTTTTACGTATTATAGTTTATTTTTTTTGTTAACAAGCTACAATGACAGATATCTGAAATTTGATTTAATCAGTGTTGCATAGCCTTTTTTCACACTTGACATTGGAAAAGATTCTCAGTGGAGAGACCGAAGGCCATTTAATGAAAGATAAAGATATCTGTGTATGTAAAGATGACAGCTATTCGAATAGCGCATAGTGCAAATAGAAAAATAATTTACTTATGGTTTTTATGTTATTCCAAAATTAATAGTAACCTGTTCTTCTTTCGTTACATTACATTCTTTACATTACATAATCAGTTTTTTCAACCCTTTACTTGTGGTTGACTGGATAGATGGTTCCTGGAGTGACATATTGTATGTATAATATAGTATCATTTAAAGTAAAAACAAAACACTCAGAGTATTAAATACATAATCAACTAATTTAATATATCATATAGTTGAATTTTTCCATTGAGTTGTTATTTTTTAAAGCTATAAAAATATATTTTTTGTGAACTACTTTATTTCTGTGAACTTTTTTTTTATTTTTGTGAACTTGCCTTATCAACTCATTCATGTGATTTTATCTTTCAATCTTCTTGTTATAGTCGCTTCGATCAATACGCCCATAATTAAATGCAAGATATATTGAATATATTTGGCGTTAATTTTGTAGAAATTTATTATTCACAATTAAATGAAACTACGTGATGTATTATTATTTCTACTTTCTTTAAGTTCTTTACCACGACCTTTCGTTGTATTATAACATCTTTAGGTGCCCACCCTATTAGCAAAGATGTATTCTTACTGCAGATTTTTATGCCAATTGCTAGACATTAAAAAGGAAATTGAAAATATAAACATTTTAATTGCATGATCTTATTTGGCTGAATAATCTTACGGTTAACCGTTCGTCGCTGTATATTTTACAAAAAAAATCACGACTTACATAGAGTAAGGCTTACGTAAAGGTAGAAATTTATTATCACTGTATATAAATATGCTACATAATATATAAAAAAACACTTACCCAATGTTTTTCTTGTAATTTAAATTTTTTTCATGAAAATAATTTATAAGACCGTATGCAGTCCATGTAGATTTATAAATTCTATTTGAGCTGATTTTTTAATGTTTTCAACCGGTAATTAGACATCTTTATCTTTGATTATATAGCGTTCGTTCTCTTTAATTAGACATTAGTGAATCTTTTGTTAGTTTTCGCACTGAAATGCTAACATTGTTTTATGTGTTGAGTGCCAGAATGTTGGTTCCGTTTGATATATTTTTTAAAAGTTCAGGTACCCCACGCCGCTCTAATATGAACTTGTTTTTGAAATATGTAAGTAACTATATCCATATTCACGCAGCGAAGGCTCGTGATTGGGCGCGAACTTGAATATGAACGGTTTACGCTTCCGGTTGCGTCTATTCCCCGATCGATTTTTATCCCGCGACAAAGACACAACGCGAACGCGAAAGCGTGGATGTTTTCATAGCGCTCGCTATATTCACCACATATCATATACTAAAATATTCACTAGTGCTGCAGACGGATGTCTTTAAATTTTTTTAGAAGGTCAAATTTTTGGATAACTGACCTGGAGCTGTATTCCTGGAAAATTATTAAGCATGAACCAATAATATGTTATCTAAAGCATTCTTAATGTAAATACAAAAATAAAAAATGCGATGCGTGCTTGCGTATTAGGTTTAATGTATATTGAAATATCTGAAGTGAAAAGAAATCATCGTATGTGCTTATGAACACACGATAGGAGTGAAAACTAAAATAAATAAAAATAATATACTCGTATTACATTAAACTACTCGCAAACAATATTAAACACTAACTATATATTTACACATGAAATAATTAAGGTACCTAATTCTTGAAACGATGCACTCCGTATTAGATACTAAACTCGTTGGGCCAATGCCGAAGAGGGCCGACTTTATACAATTCAGCATCACCGACCTGAGTGTTACGACTCAGTTTCGCTCAGAAAAAATTGCTCATGAACAAGTTTTCACTTTAAAAACATATTCATCACTACCAAACGTCCAGGAAAAAAGTTTGAGACTCTCGTCACTTAAGAGTTGGAACATATGAATAACTACCTCATCAACTTCATCCATATTCGTTATATTCAGGTAAAAAGTGTAGTAATTTTAATATAAAAGAAAATAATTATTGAAATAAGATAATATCTAGTACAATTATATATTTCTTTTATTAAAAAATAATCTTTCTGTAATTATGGTAATATGGAAAAAATTAATGTGATATTTCAATATTAAGGAATTCATGCACCAAACTCAAAATCTATTAATTTTTTTTCATCATCAATAAGTGCATTTTTTGTTACAAACGTTTTAAATAATTAAATAAGGATTGTGCTTAAAAATATGAGATGAAAATTTCAAAGAGAAATTTTGTGTCAAACAAAAGTTATAATCATCTCTGTATCATTTTGGTCATTATTTACGTTTCCAATCGATACTGTTTGTTTCTTTCTATAAGATGCTCCGCATATGAATACATCTTGCACTACTATAAATTTTTTGGTCAATGTCATGTTTAAATATTACCTGTCGAATATATACTTCATAGAAATGGAATATCAACTTTATTTTCAATTAACTTCATTAATAAATGTAGGGCCGAGTTATTAACTAAATGTATTACACATGTCGGTCAACAGCTTTCAGCAACATGAACCGTTGGTGTGAAGACATTGTGTTATAATCATTTTTAAGTGATATAAAGCAAGTGGTTTGCTAGAAAATTAGTTATAGTCTTGGGCATTTAATTCTAAACATGTTTTGTGATCACATCACTGACATATTTTTATACTTTAGATTTCGTTCTGCTTCTTGTCCGTTTTTGTTATATTGTCGTTAACTATATACCTTATTGGCAGTAAGATGGAGTAACCTATATATTTAAAAGCTCGCCTTCCTCAACATATAAGTACAAATGCACTTATTTGTGAATAAGCACCCCAAAATGTTGCAAGGTGTTGTTTCAATTTCCTTCTTTCTAAATTTGAAACATTTATAAATCCTCTACCTTTATAGGGTACACGACGTATTTGTCTTTAGAAAATGACAAAACACTTGTCCATCTTTAATATATATTATCTAATATTTGAGTATATAATTCTAAACATAAATGCTGACCTATTTAGTTATGTCAGCAATATCATAGATAAAGAAAGTACAGAAAGCAATGTGATATAATCAATATAATTTTTACTTAGTCTTGAGTTGTATCTTTGTTTTTTATTTATTATATAATTTGATTCTGTCCCTCGACGAGGCAAGATGGCAGCAATGATGAAGAAGGACACCAAATTATATGATATAGTATAAAGTATATGTCCTGTTTCTACTTCGACTCATTTAAATGTCTTTTTTGTTTTGTTTTGTAACATAATATTTCGTTTTTTGATTAATTACAATTTTTTTAATTCACTCTAAAGAATATGCATTTTTATTGCAATAAAGTTGTTGAACCAAGTAGAAAACATTCGTATAAACATATTTATAGATTTATTAATAGAACTTCAAATAACAAACAAAAAAATATTATACATTGTAAAACTGAAAAATATAAAAAACGAAATATGAATAGATATTAATTGCACAATTTGATAATTCTATCAGCCTCCCTAAAACCAGTTTCAATAGCACCATGTACAGATCCGAAATGATGATGTGAGCTTGCTTCTCCGGCAAAACAAATAATTGGTTTTCCGTTAGCCAAGCAGACTGGTTCGCTTAGATCTATAGAACTGCCACCCTTCAACTCTGTGTTCAAACTGCGGTATGAGTATGAACCACGCGTATACATATTTGATGCCCATTGTGACCTGATAAAATGTGAGAATGATAAATTTTGTTAATAGAAGTAAAAAAAATTGCATTTATGAAAAATCATTCACCGTCTACAGAACTAGACTTCGCAATTATACTAATTAGAAGTAAGTCTTCAACAGCTTTTGTATTCAAAAATTATATTTAGTCACTTAAGTAATCTTTCTACTATGGGAAGGCTCTTTCCTTCTTTAGTTTCTTTTACCGTTTCCTATTTCTAATGTACTTCTTTTTTTAAGCTCATTCTATTTTTTGTCTGTTATTTACTTATTTTTTGTGGTTTTTTTTGTATTTTTAGAGTTTCTAGCAACACTTCTTTTATGGATCATGTTACGACTGGCCTTAAGAGGTTGCTTCCATTGAAATAAATTTACATATTTGTTTTGTAAATTACTATTTCTGCTTATTGGGTTGTTCGGAAAATAACTTTATTTTCCCCAACAGAGTACTTTATTCTATTTTTTCTCAGCCAACTTCACACTGGTCATTATATATTTTACTAGCTGACATAACATGGGTTGCTGGTGAAAAAGTTCGATTGTTTCTACGCAGTAGTTTTTGGTTGGTGCCCTATCAAATATGAAAAGTGAAAACCAGCATTTTCGGCATATTTTACTTTTTTACTATCGAAAAGTTAAAAGCTGTTCAAGCAAAAAAAAATTATCCGATGTGTATGGAGAAGATGTATTGACAGAAATTCAGTGCCAAAACTGGTTTGCAAAATATAGATCCGGCAATTTGAATGTTGAAGATGCACTACGTTCTGAAAGGCCAGTTGAAACTGATGAAGACACAATAAAGGCATTAATTGAAGCAAACCAGTGATTAACAACTCGTGAGATCGCTGTGAGATTAAATTTATGGAATTCAACCGTTCGTGGTCATTTGAAACACTTCAGTTTAATCTCAAAACTCGATATATGGGTTCCTCATTTTTTTACAGAAAAAAATGTTTGCCTTTGCTTTGACTTCTGTGATATGCTTCTCAAACGTCAAAAAAATGATGCATTTTTAAAGAGCACCATCTTGGACTGGGGATGAGAAATGGTACAACAATATTAAATGCAAGAGATCATGGTGTAAAAAAATGAACCGGCTCAAAGCACTTTGAAAGCCGATATGCATCAAAAAAAGGTGAAGCTGTTTGTTTGGTGGTATTTTAAGGGAATCGTCTTTTTTTGGATCTATCCTTTGGGAATCGTCTCTTTTTGAAGTGTACTGTCATCAGCTGGACAAATTGAATGATTGATTTAAACAGAAAAGGCCAGAAATGATCAACAGAAAAGGTGTAGCGGAACACTACACCAAGATAATGCAAGACGTCATACAAGTTTGGTAACTTTCCAAAAGCTTTTACAGTTGGATGGGATGTACTGCCACACCCACCATATTCTCCAGATTTGGCACCTTCTGATTATTACTTGTTCTAGTCTACAAAAATTTTTAGAAGGTAAAACCTTCAAATGTGATGGTCAAAAATCACCTGGATCAGTTTTTTGCCATTAATGAACAAAAATTTGTTGAGCGTGGAATCATGCTACTGCCAGAAAAATGGCAGAATATATTGGACCAGAATGGACAATATGTAATTCAATAAAATATGTTTTTTCTGATTTTTTAAAATTTCAGACCAAAAAATATGCAAAATTTATGAAAAAAAGGTATAAAAATTGGGTTTTTAGAAGTCAACCCAAAGGAAAACTCTAGTAATTAGCCTAGATCTTATTATTTCAGAAATAAGAGATCTTATAATTTCAGAAATATGTCTCACACCTGTGAAAGACATATAGTAATAATTACATTTATGTTGTGGGAATTAATATTTGTGAACAAATATACTATGTACCCCCCTTAAATGTTTACAAGTGCCTCAATGGGTATTGAACCCTCGTAATGCGAGTTCTTCTCATACTTGACAGGTTTTAATGAAAAAAAATTTAAGAGATTTTAGTCAAAGTGTTATAAATAATACCCCACATATAGGAAAAATTATTTGTTATCTTTTGGGCAAATAATTTTTTAAGTGTTTGGGAGCCCCATCGAAATATATTTTAACTTATTTCGTTTTATATTTTTTATTAATTGATTTGTTTTTTCAATTTATTAATTTCTTTCCATTTTTTATAATTTGTATGTGTTTATTTCATTTTAAGTTTTTTGTTAAGTGTTAAAAACGAATTTTTAATTACATACCAACAATTTATTCATAAGTTATATAATATAATTTTTAATTTGGGTAATACATTTTATTACTCTATACTTAGCAAGTAAGTTAAAACTTGTTAAGTACAAGTAGAACCTGTGGATATTTAGGAATATTTGAGCATTGAAGAGCCATGTAGTACTTCTATTAAATTGTTTCCGAATACAAATATTAATATTATTTTTACCCATGTAAATATATTCCTGATTTATCTTCCACAGTAATAAAAATATTGTGAATTTCTCAAAAAGATATAGATCTCAATAAGATTTAGAATCATTGCTTTAGGCAGATTTCCAATCATTTTATTTTTTCTATCATTTTAATTGGAGCAGTTTTGGAAATTGGACGGAACAAATTTTGTTATAGTTTTTGTGTGAAAAACGGTACAGATGGTTCCAAAAATATCTCTATAACTATTTTATATACAAATTTGAGAAAATTGTATTGGAATCTTGAAATTAAAAAAATTCATTTAATTTATTTGCACGACACGTAATTTTTATATAAATATGTTTCAATTTTAACTATTGAAATAAATGTGGGTTAATATACTTTATGACATGCCAAATTTTAAGTTTCTACATCAAATTATTTCTCTGAAAAATGGCCATGACAAATAGATGGATGGACACAGGAAGGATCTTATAAGGATTCAGTTGTTTTTCTATTGTGGTACAAAACCTCAAAAATTTGATTAAAACTTAATAAAAGTATAATTCGTCATATCATTTTGCTTCATCAAGCATATATAAACTTATGCGCTAAAAAAACTATATGAAATTCACAAGCAAAAACAGTTATGGGCAAAAGTTAGTTAAGGTTATAGAATGATAACTTTATGTATAGTTAATCAATTAAAAAAAACATTAATGAAAATTAAAATACCTTTTGAAAGAAGTAAAATTGTTTCTTACGCTACTATCTATGTAATCTTGTAAGTATTCAAATTTAAAATGCTTACCTTAAAATATGAGAAATTTCAGAAACTTTAAACTCTTCATTGAAGTAAGTTTTAAATAATTCTATGATTCCTTTTTGTATTCTTTCTAAACTTAAGCTCTCCATATTTCTGGCTCCAACATCATAGAGCCAAACACAGAGGATGTTGGGCTGGCAATCCACAGTGCCCAAGCCGTAAATGTCAGTCACCCATCGATTATCAGGAGAAATTTTATTAACGTCTTCTTTTCGCCATAAAAGACCTATATAGACAGGGGTTGTCGGCCACCATGGTTTTGTAAATTGCAAGTAAATTTTATCCAAAACTGCCATTTCTAAATTATTTATGCTATTAACTTTGGAATCTGGTAGAGCTGGTGAGAAGAGATCTTCATGCCTTAAATGAAGCATTTCCATAAATTAAATAATGACCTGTACTAGTACAAACTGAGATAAGACTATTTACTTTTTGATGAAGAATACCTACTATTATTTAAGCCTTCAGTAGAAAAAATTGTTTGTAACATTGTTTTATAATTTTAAATAAAACACAGAATGTTTAAAATAACGTTTCATTATTGGGTGAATAATATTTCTGAAGTGTTCTATTTAATGTTTGTTTAATATTTGTTATTTAATATTAAGGTTTAGAGCATTTCTGTTTCAACAACATTTTTAAAATTCTTACGCAAAAGGAATATTCAGAGATCAAAAATTAATGTGACAAAATCATTATTCCCCAAAATGGAGTTTAACAAAAATACAAAGTAATATCAGGAAATACATTATCCGGTGTCATTAATATTATGACACTAGATGATGTACTATATCTTAGTTTAATTTATATTCTCTCAGGTTTTACGGCTTTAAAAATTATATAGATACAACTTAAAGGTTTTAAAATCTATTATGTAAATTTTAACTGTCAACAATTGGGTAGAAATAAATAATTTGATAAATACACTTATTTATATATGTTTTTAAAAGTTTGATTAAAATAAAAGAAAAAAACAATGCATAACAATGAAAATATTTTACATACCTTTCTTTTAGTACACCCACAGACAAGGTGACAATAATATATTTGCCTGTATATGTACTGCCATCTGCGCACTTGACTTTCACAAGAGTGTCATCAGAACCGGTTTGGGATTCCAAAGTAATTTTTTTGACCTCTTTATTTTGGAGGATTTCAACATTAATTTCTTCAGATGGGTTTGGATATTTCTTCTATAAAAATTTAGTTAGAGTATATTGAATAAAATTTTTCACTAGAATTATTCAAAATTATTACACATAATATCAGTGATTACTTACTAGTAAAATATCCAATATTGTTTTAGTACCATTATCTTTCCAAGTTAACATTTGACCAGGACATGCCCATATTTCAGACAACACGCGCAACGATTTTGCTTTGTAAGGATCAGCTGAATTTTCGCTTTCTAAAAATTTCTTGTACCACTCAAGAAAGGCTAGTGCCCATTCCTTTTCAGAGGCGGCGGTGTTTGGATCAAACCTGCATTGTATTATAAATATGTGATTCAGGTTTATATTCCAAAAAACTAAAAAATAGTGTATAGTAACATACCTTAATTTTGTTAATGAAATTTTTTAATTCTGTGTATTTTCTGAATATCATTATTGTGTACATTATTTTTTTTGTAGCAGTACAAATATAAAAAATGTTTGATTGTATCGAAATCCAGACAGAAATTATATACGATTATATTGAATGCTTATTATACCTTTGAACTTTGATGATGTCATTTCAAATTTTTCAATGCAATGAAAGAAAGTGGAGGCTCCCTTAGTTATAAATAAAATGTGCACTGAGTGTAGTATGGTGAGTTCGTGTAATGTAGGAAAAGTAACATATCGAAGGTTTTAGTGACATAAATATGGTATGGCAGAACTGGTAAAATATGTATAGTTTATTGTCTTGCAAGCCCAATTAACTTAGGACTTCACTCTAAAAATTGTACAATATCCTAATATTGTTACACCATTGAACCAGTGCCTTTTAACTAGTGAAAACCAAACCACAATTGATAGTTCTCATGTATTAAATAAACAAGATTATTTATCATTTTTATTGAATTGTTACTGAAATTTTTTGCTATTTATTGTCAATTTATTGGAAGTAATAGGTTGCAAAAATGAAAAGAAAACAAATGCACTGAAAAATAAGAGTACTTACCATTAAATCTAATAAACAATTTTAAAAATTATTTCTTTTGTAAACATAGTTATTGTAGTTACCCAATAACATTTTATTAATTATTTATATTATGTAGAACAACACATTTATTAATATTTCCCATTTTCGTAATCAAAAGGAACACAAATTACAAATAGGAATATAACAAGGAGATTTTTAAATTATTTTATAATTGTATATGATCAGTCTTAATCAATCTTGAATGTATATTTAAATTAAAATTATATTTAAGATTAAATTAATTAGTTTTTTAATCAATTAAGCTTTAAAAAATAACGAATGAGATTAAATTAAACTGAAAGCCCTAGTTTATTTTTATATACCTACTAGTTGATAAAATCTTTCGACTTCTTACAAAAAGTGAAATATTAGAGTATGAAATGAATGATTTGTTAACATTTAAATCCGTTCACCGATCTTCATAAATTGGACCATACTGAAAATTTGTTTGTTGGTAATACTAATGTATGGAGTAAAAAGAAATTTTTAACATATATTTTTTTTCGTCACACACTCATAAAGCTTTGTTTACTTACTTGCTGCTCAAGTACTCAGGTATAGATTGTTTCAGTTCTTTATCTGATGTGTCAAGTACATTCTTACAATGTTCCATTAATTTTTTACCAATTTCACTCGACATAAGTTTTCCATCTGATCGCAGAAATAGGTACGTGTCTGGATTAGGTCTTCCGAATACATTGTACTGTGATGCCAGCTCGTAAGTCACATTACCAACTTCACCTTCACACCTGTCAGAATTTAAAAATAATTTTTATATTATAAAATAAGCAAGTTGATCAAATTTTTATACCCACTGTATAATTCAGTTACTTAGTTGAAGAAAAATAAATAAATAAAAGTGGACAAATATGTGTCAAATGCACATTTAATTAATATTGCATCCAGTGGAAATTTATACATGTTATTTTATATAATCTTAAAATCTCATTGTTTTACTCAAAATAATAATCTAAAATTACTTTTTCATTATTTTCTATCAAAAAATATAATGGCACGTTAGAGAGTAAATTTGGAATGTTGATACATATCATACATAACATAGGATGTAAATACAATTTGCTTGAAAGTGTTTGCTAAAAGTTTTTGTATCAAATCTGTGAAAACAAGCCAAGCTTTGAGATAAATGCTGCAACACCTTAGCGTGTTAAAACTGAGAGTATTGTGTTATGTTTAGCACATTGTAAATTTTAAATTTATGGTGTAAAAATGATTTTCCACTGATGCCACCGTTTTTCTCTTATCAAAATGAACATATTTGTAGCCAGTATATGTAAGCGTGGCATGTATTGATTTATTAATTAGAGCAGCGTGTATAATTGTAAGAATAACTATATTAATTTAGAAGATTCTATCAAAGACTACAATGAAACTCTGGAGATTAGAAAACATTTTTACATTTCATAATTTAGCATCAATTTTCCTTAAAACTATCCATTGAAAGTTATGTCAAAATTTTCAAGTTTTTTGACCATTTGATTGGAAAATTAATTGTGAGGGAAACATTGTAAACAATTTTACTTATTTATTATTCATTTATTTCTCTACTTTAATATATCTAATTGATATATATGGCAGACTTATTGCTACAAGAGCAATCTCTTACAGCCAACCAGAACACTAGGCCAACCCCGCTCGACGAGCAGTCGGGAATCGAACCTGGATCCCTGCAGTGCACCTTGCAGTCCAAGGCCGTATGCCTTGTGATCAACCCGACCCACTACGGTGACGACTTTAGAGGCTTATGACGCTAAAGAATAATACAATTAGTTGAAAATGTTGTAAGACAACATTTACAGTATTTTTAAAGACCTATCCACTTGTAAAACCCATGTAAAACCACTATGTAAAAAAATGTTCTCCCTACCTTTAAACACATAGTAAAGTACATACACTAAACATTTTTTTTCATTATTTTATTTCTTATCTATTTTTTGATTCACTGAAGACACATACCTGCAAATTTTTATCATAAAAGATTAAAAAACGACTGTGATGAGATTAAAAATGATACAAAAATCTAAATTACTAATAAATACTGAATGACTGATGGGTTGTTTAAAACGCCATGGATCAGGTCAATAAAAAGCTCATATTTCTATTAACTTTTTCTAGAGATATTGACAAAAATGTTTGATAAATCTCTAATTTTACTTTAAGTCTGAATGGCAGGAAAGAATATAATCAGAGAAATGAACACATACATTTTTTCAAGGTTAACACTAAGGTTTAAGATATCCCACAAATTTTTTTTTGTATGAAAATGAATACGTCACCTGTCCTACAAATATATCCCATTAACAATAAAAATAAATTAGAAAACTGACTTGAGGTTCAGTTTTTTTTATTTTTGAACTTATTATATTATAATAACATATAATAAGATTGTTCGGAAATTCTTTCCAACCTTGAAAAGTGTTTGGTTTCGTCTTTTATTGTATATTTTTTGGTAGATAGCATAAAATTTCGAGAAAACTTTAATGAAACTGAGAATTATACAAAAAATGTAACACATGGTGATTAATAAAAATTCTAATAATCATCTCTAATCAATAAATATTCTAATAATCATCTATATTTGAACACGGGGAGACGGAGAAGGGATTGGAATTTATTTTTGTTGTGGTTGAAAATTTATGGACATATTTTTTTAATTTCAAAAAATAATATTCCTAGGAAACCATTCTTGGTAAATCTTATCATACGAATACTAAAAGAATCTCTTATAGGTAGGTTTTACTTTTTAATAGTAAATAATAATTTATATTTGTTTATTAATAGGTATACATTATATAAACTTCTTAAACTAAATAAATGAATATAAATAACAATAAAGAAAACATTTAGAATGGCTTACAACTTGAGAAAAAATAAGATTCAGGAAGCTTCGCTTGCTGAAGACCTTCAAATAGGGCAAGTATGGGTATTATTTTTAATTAGTTTTCAATAAAAGACATTTACGGGGCATATATATAGATTAATTTTCCCAATATTCACTATATCTTAAAACACATTTAGTTTACTTTTCAGAATAAATATAATTATTGAAAGATCTATAAAAAAAAATTAACTTCATTATTGTAGATTATAGAAAACCCTAAAACAATTTTTATGAATTTAAAAAATTACAAGTTTTATCACTTTTCTGCAAAAGTAATTTTCCGCTGCACATTCTAGAAAGGGAAATACATCATTACATCTGTCTTTTTGTAAAGGTCGGTCATTTGGCAACAGAAAAACGTACATATTGGTAAAAAAATTTAAAAATAAAAAAGAATAATTTTTATGATTTAATTAAACGATTGCTTTTTTTTTTTAATATTTTCTATATTGGAAAATAGATTTACTTCATTTCACTAAGTAAATGTACTTTTTGAAAGATTGAGTAAAACTGTGATTTTGCTGTGAATCTATATATTTTTATGAAAGGACATTAGGACAATTTTTCATTCTTTTGAAATTTTCTAAATTTCCTTGCAGAAAGTCACCTTCCATCCTTACGCTGACTTCGGAATTTTTTTAGTATGAAAAATGGTTCTTAAAAAGTGTGTTTTTTGCCATAAACCATTTATATTACTTGCAAAACTTTGAGAAGAGACTAGTTTTTGAGATATAGCTGTTTGAAAATTGTTTGAGCCCCCTGTACGTTTCTTGACTTCGGCTGGAGCTATAACTTTGCCAGGGTCAAATTATAGTTATATTCTATTCAATATTTTTAGGATTACAAGTAAAAAAAAGTGAACACTAATTTACACTTATTATATCTTTGCAACACAGCACTTTGTATTTCCATAAGTACGTTATAAATATATAAAGTAAAATATTGTCAAAAATAGAATTAAGACCAAAAATTTCATCATAAAAAATTATAATAAAATACTGTTACCATTGAGCTCCTAAATCAACTAGGTTATCTCCGAATGGTACAGTTTTTATTCGGCCTCCTATCTGTTCAGCAGCTTCCAAACCTAGGACTAATAATCCAGCATCATGTAATCTCCGTAGAGCGGCAACTCCTGCTGCTCCACATCCAACAACTACTACATCATAGACAACCCTACAATAGAAATTATGGATGACTATTTTTTAGGGTTATGTAGTATTAAAAATATAAATTGTTTGGAATGCAAAATACTGTTTCTTACGACTATGTGAAGGTGGAAAAGACATACTCAATTGCTGCATTACTCTCGCTAAACTAAATTGAAAGAATAACACACTACAAAGCATTATATATTCAAAGGATGATTTGAACAATTTGTAGCAAAATATTACTTTTTAAATAAGTTTATAAAATTTTATAATAACTACAAAAGTCTTTGAATACTTATTTGAATTCAGTATTAATAATATTAATAAACTTTTCTGTATTATTAGAGTAATTGAATAAGATTTTTTAACAAGGAGAGATAATTAATATTGTACCATATTAAATTATGGAATAAAGTAATAATTTCTTTAAGGTTTCACAATAGCTCCAAATCGAAATAAACTGTGAATTAATAACAAAAAAAAGGTTTACATGTAAAAGACTATTATCAAAAATATATTTGTGCATCAGAATTAAAATATTTTTGTTATGAACATATGTGTTAGAATATTTTTAAACTTTTGTATCACTTGTTTATTAAGATTGCCGTTTTCTATTGCTAATTATAGTAAAAAAATCCAAAATAGTAAAAAAATGTCCCATCTTTGTGAATTCTACAAAAGTTTTATCTCAAGCTCAGCAAGGGCCATCTATATTCCAAATTTTATTTGACTTTATAAAATAGTGTAAAAATATTTTTAATGACACTATTTTTATCAATTTATCTTCTTGTTATTTGAGACTTGTTTATTTATAATCGGAAATTGTTTAAATGAGGCGAGGATCCAATTAAGATTCTGAATAATTTCCGAGCAACAATAGCTCTCTTTATCCGTGTAAAAGCATATATTTGTCCTCTTATTCAAAGCTGTTTTGCTACCCTGTTTTTATTTTCTCTGCGAGGCATCAATAAGATAATGGAGAGATGACCCATTTTCCTGCGATAAATAGTAGATGAGTATTATACAAAAGAAACAGTTTTTTATCAGTATCTCAAAAGCTAATCAACCAACACTTTGTGCCTTTCGAATTGTAAGGGTGAATTAATGTTTTATAGTTATTTGCATTGAATGCATGCTTACACCTTTTAATTGTTGTATATTGTTTTTATCATAACTATGCTTGTGTTTTAAACTAATTTTGCATATGAAAGAATTTCTTAGCTATTGATTATCTTGATAGATTCATTCAAAACTAGATTACTGTTTCAATTATATTAATGGTTAATAATAATTAAAAATATATGCAATGCAATAAATAAATGGTCTGAGTAAGACTTAGAAAATATCTGTTTGCTTTTATCCTTATTTTTATCCCTGCAGCATAATTTTAAAAAATGTACTGTACTGACAAAGTATGTAGTATAATTTGTAAAATAAAACTAAGACAAATTATTACTATTATTTTAAAGTCAATATTACTATGGGTTATAATGTCAAAAGCTTTCAAAGACAGATTTTTTCAAACTTTATTTTAGTAAAACGGATCTATCAGAAATATCTTAAATAATTTTTTTCTTCTTCACAATGTAAATATCTCAAGGTACTCACATTTTATACTACCGTGTGATATGTGATTCAATTGGCAACTGACTCGAGCCACAGAATAAATCAAATTATAACCATCAAAAACCTGGTCCAAGGTTATCTCTCTTAACCTTGATATATTATCTTATCAAATGTAAAGAACCACAGTGGCATAAAACCTCATTGTTTTTGTTTACTGTCAACAATTTTTACTGAAAAACTAGATAGGACTACAATATATACAACTATAGTTAAAAACAATGAGACATTTAAATAGATTTTGCAATCTGTACCAATATTTTAAATCTGACAACGTTTTTTTATGTCTGTTTGTTACCTAATAACTCTACAACTAGCAACAAGTCTTTATAAAACTTGTCATGAATATAGATTGTTTATATTGTGGTGGTATAATAAATAGGCTGCTTGGGCGCGCATGAAGTACGAGTACCATGAAAAGTGTGGTTCGATATTTATTACTCTACCTAACCTAAATGGCTAATTTTTAACCTAAGAAGTTATATAATTCCTGTTGGATAAAACTCGATGTTTATTACGAGATAATAAAAATTTAGTAATATGATGTCAATAGATAGGGGGAAATGTGTCGGTATATTAAATCTACATATTTATCAGGGGTATATATATATATATATATATATATATATATATATATATATATATATATATATATATATATATTATATCTACATTTTTGAGAAGTACAATTTATTTTTTGTATCGAAACTCCGTTTAAATCGACTTAGGCAATTTGAAGAAAATGTTTTATAGAAGCAAAGCACTAAAGCACCGCAAATAATGATGAAGCATTACGCTCGAGTCTAGCGTTACGTGCGTATACTGGATATAAGGTAGTTTCATACTTAGGTCGAAAGCACGGAGTGATATTTGATATGTATAGTTTATTTAATTATAAAGTCAGGTATAATCCAAAAGCATATGAAAATCAAATAAGGACACAATGAACGAATCATCAATTTGTCATAAATCTGTTATTTTTATATTCGAAATGCGAAAAACTCGAAATATGCGACCTAAGTTTAGGTAATTCCTCGTTCAGCGACATTTGCTCCACCGGTACTCATGTTCTTCGCCTCGGTAAGCCGAGCGCGGTCGGAATTAGAGGTAAGCCGTATTTATTGTCACCGGTAAAAATACTCGATATCTCAGATCGAAATACGTACTCGGTATGCAAAATACAAAATACTTGGTACTGTAAATACTTCTATGGTATGGCCGACCGGACGTTTCTACAATGCTGCGGTATAACCCTAACCCTCTTTGTCTACCTAGCTCTAGCTATTTCACTCACGCATATCGTACTCAGGTTTTCTCGCCCCTTCATATTTAAAACGTATATGAAATAAGGGACAAACTGAATATTTAAATATTCGTAAGTCGTAATACTTTTTAAGTATGTAATATGAGTATGTTAAACAAACTCATACACTCGTTTTACTCATTAATTACGTTAAGTATTGCTTCATATTTCGCAGTTCGTGGACAAGTACATGTAGATACGACAAGTACGAGTATTTTAAAATAAGGATTTTAAGTATAATGTTCATTTCGTCTAACGATTCTCCGTTTTTCTATTGGCACAGTTAAGCGTTATTACTTTGTAGTGTAAATATTGTAAATAAATAGTGTATATAAAAACTAACTGTTAATTAGGTTATTATCAAACCACTTTCACTCAATTAAATGTATAGTATAAAATATTTATTTATGTAATTACATTTTTTACAATTAGGTAATAATAAAGACGTGCGCCAGTACAGTTACTGTGCCAGTGTGCTATCGAGACAGTCATTCGATCGACGCTACGGGTTAGGAAAATAAACAGCTATGTTGCTGACGTATAACTTCAACTCGCTCGATCATCGCGATTACCCGCAACGATCGAGACCGATATGTAGGGATAGTAAATATTCTTTACCTACACGCTGCAGCGCCCCTACATTAATTTACGCACACACACAAACGGATACGGATAGGCGAATGCGTATGTAAATGGTGTAGACAATTAAATCTGTTCGCTAGGATGGAGTTTCGGGGGTATAGCTATGGAGTGGAAAATAAAAAAGGAGGTTTGCCGAAAACAATTACATGGACAACAAATGAAGCCACTGCACATTTAAAACTAGGTATCGCTACGAGAACATTTTAGCAAATAGCAATTATTCCGTTTTCGTCTGTTAAGTTTAATATATTTCTCATATTGGCTTTCATTGATCAGCGGTTAGTTTTTGAGGTCGAGTTTTTTAAAAAGGTTCCCCTTAAAAGGTTTTTGATGTGAAACATCTATAGGCGCAGGTATAAACCGGATCGTTAGCGTGGCGACGTTTGCCGTGGCGACGGGTCGCCACGCTATACTAAGGTATATATATAGTCTATATGTAGTAGAGTGTACGGTATGGCGACATGTCGTCATGCGCAACCGACTACGCGACCCCCTCCTCACTCAGTTCGACGCTGTTGTTTACTACGGTACACATAACCTGTGCTTTATTATTTTTGTATTAATTGTAAATAAATGTTTATTAAATAAAGTCACCATTTTTTGTAAGAAATTCGTAATACTTTATTTTTTCACTATGCTATATTTAGTTCCTATAATAATCTTGTTTTTTATGCATATTACTTGTACGAACACGATGTTTCACATTTGCCAGGCGTCCCGTGACGGCTCACTGTTTTTTGTTTCTGGTAACAAAAATAATACGAAATTGAAAATAAAATCATAAAAGTCTATAGTCTAAATATCATCAATACGTGGCTTGCTTGAAAATTTGCTAGGAAATATAGACTTATTTCCTTAACACTAGAAACAATGAACAAACGAAGCAATTTATTAGTAGATTATAGACCAAGCTTCATGTTTTATAGACTAAATTTAGGAATTTAGGTCAAGTCGTAATTATTTTTTTTTAAATAAGGTTTATAAAAGATTAATTTTATTACGAGAACCATTTTAAAAATGTTACATTACATAAATAATACAATTACCAAGTTCGTGGAAGCTTAGTAAAAAGCATCGTATATAATATATAAGTTACGAAATTCTAAAGGTTCTCTTCACTATAAATATTATTCGGCCTATAAGCCAATATAGCTAGTCATACTTCATCCTAATCCATCGCGCTTTGAACAGGATGGCCCTTCATGATGGACTGGCAGCCGAACAACTGCCTTTGCACACATTTATAAAAAATGTTAATATCATATGTAAATATGATGATAATAAATGTATAAATATACTCATAACTAATATAATGCAATATAATGATAATAAATGTATAAATATACTCATAAATATATATATTAAACGTATTTTCTATTATTTTTACACATCCTCGGTACTGTCAAATAAAAGATATACGTACACAATTTAGTTACATTCCAATAGGTTTGACACAGCGTCATTTATTGCGCGCGAAAATAAGCGTTATTTGGGCGCCGCTAGACTTATATTGTACTCGGTCGCGGTCTCCTTGCATGCGAAGCGATAAAAAGTGTGAGAAAAACGGAGTATATTGCGCGATCACTCGCACTCACTGGTCTTACGGCAACGGCTAGTAATGCGTAACGCTCGTGTCGTAATATTATCGACAAGCTAGGTACAAAATTAAACTCAAACAATGTAATCGAAATATCTTTAATCTTCATGTACATCTAAAACAGTCACAAATAGGTAATAATAAACATTATAACACACATTTTAAAAAAAAAATTAGAAAAAATATTTTAATTAACATTAGACTAAGTAAAACACCAAGCCGAGTCAGAAGATATCAAAGTCTATTTGCTAGATAGGCCACAATTTCCACAAATAAGTAAACAACACGCCTGCGTGAGCCGACTAACTTAAATAACGTTATTTGTTAACAAAGTATTGTTATTATTACACCACTAATATAATTAGACATCTGGCAAACGTGACGTCACTGTGTTTAATTGCTTGTTGGACTAGTAAATAGTAAAAAGCACTGACCAAGTGTTCTTTTCATCGATTGCGCGTAGCTGACGTGCAAATCACTAAATGAAACGGGATATAGTTTGCACACAAGCATTGTTTCCTAGATATACGTTTACCGGGACTTCAAAGGAGAATAGCTAAGAGATTCTCCTCTACGTTAGTATTAATTCTTATTCTGTGCTCCAAGTTAAAGAAAGGAACGTGTGGATTCGGTTTTGCCCCATTATTATTTTTGTTATCTCATTTGATTTTACCCGCTTCGAAACGTAACGGTTTATTTGATCGAAATGTATATCTGCAAAAGATAATAATATTATTGTCGAGATAACTCTACACACCACGTTACTGATACTGTCAGTACAAAGTAAGGGTCGGTTGCGCGCCGTTAAACTAAATCAGAGTTTACACGGTGACACTTTGTACGACAGCAGGCTAGTTGACTAAATTTCGGGAAGTGGTTGATACTTTACCTTAATATCTATTAAATCCCAAAACCTTTTTTATTTTTCCAAAAAATCAAATATTTACATATGTATTTTATGTTTTGAAAAAACAATTTAAATTTACCTCGAAAACGTTCTAGACTGTCAGGGCACCTTGAATGACATCACTAGTCATGAAACAAATCAAAACAAAAGAAGCAACCGTCATACAAGCAAACGTCATAATAAACAAAAAAGCATTGTCATACATAAACAATGTTTATGTATGACAATGCTTTTTTGTTTATTTTTTTATTAAACATGAATTCGTCTTGTTTAAAGTACTACGTAGAGCTCTAGTGTAATAGCACAATTATCAAAACGCCAAATAAACTATTATATACATATTTTTATATATGTTCCTAATAATAAACAAATATGGAAAAGGGCCTAAAATTTACATTGAGCTCGTATTTTATTTATAGATCCAAAAATTTATTTTTGTAAAGGTCATTTTGATGTAAGTATTTTTTTTATTTGTAGTTTAAATACCTATTCGATAAATTGTGTTTTCACTACAAAATCATTGTGATAGTGGTCCTGTCTTAAAGAATGACTTGCGATTGTGTTTTCTATAGTAAAACATTAAAATGCCGAAGCCCTGACCGAATGCAGTTGATTATAAACGAACAAATTAATATGGTTCACACACAATCTACTTCTACATCTAAAGCAATACTGATGAAGTTTGCAATCACTATTTCTACAAGTTTATTGATGAAATAATAATGTATGAGTTGAAGTTAAGTCGTTTACACTTCGCAAATCTTACGTAAAAAACAGTTCAAATTATCTTAAAAATGTGTGAAAAAAACTTAGCGTCACTTTTAGGCAAACTACTACCGTTTGTTTTGTTAAAACCTGATTCCATGGAGAATTGTCTTGTCTTTTAAGGTCTAGTTGAAAACAATTGTATCAACTTGACAAACATTTTTAAGAACGAAATATTAATCAAATAACCTGGTCTGTATACAAAAATGTCAACAGCAATGGTGTTTTATGAGGTGTGGTGTAACGCTTTCCGATTGGTGTTCACTGTCACCTGACTGAATTCGTAATTTTGCGGAATTTCTAAAAATAAAAATAATCTTTATTTTTAATAATAAATAATTTTGTTTCTTGGTAAGATACAATATCATGATTAATCATTAGAAACTACAACCCATCCGATTTATTCTTAATAATTTATTCTGCCGTCATAGCAGCGTCACTGCCACCAAATGCCGCCGTATATACACGGACGAACATGCACATTATCATGTCGGAACACTGTCACGACAGCTGCCATGACGACACTGTCGCACCAGCTGTCATCGTATAAACCACTCTTTATAAAAGCTTCAAAGCGAACATCGTATAATTGGGGCATTTTTATCGGCACTTCAAAGAAAAGTACTTAAATGAGTCTTCTGCCCATTAGTACTAATCATTTTTCTGTGATGATACATTATTGGTAAACAAAATACAATATGATATATGACGCAAGTGTACCAACGCCATAATATGGCCCCCTCCCCTTCTTTACTTTGTTCTCCATCTCCTTGCGTCGATACATCGCAATGACCGTCATCAAAATTAGTGTTCCCACTTTTATTTACTTTCAAAAACCTTTTAATTTTTTTAAACTACACATCCAAATCACTTTATTTATATATTATTTATTTATTTATCACCTTTTATGCATAGTACATATGGCGGATTTATTGCTACATGAGCAATCTTTTCCAGTCAACCATAACAATTGGTTTTGAAATTTAGTCGGTAGACTGTAAGAGATTTTACAACGAAAATTCTTTACATTAGACAAAAAAAATTTAATAAATACAAAAGTATAAATACTAGAAACTATTGATATGATTTGGGATGGGAAAGACAGGAAAGGACAAGGGCACAAAGGAAAAGGTTTTGGGACAGGCAGGACTTTTTCATTCGATCTTTGAAAATATTTAGGGACGTGATTTTCCTGATGTCAGGATCTAGGTGATTCCAAATTTTGCTGCTTGGACAGTGAAGGATTTTTCGTAAGTGGTAGAGGTATGTTTAGGAATAAGCAGACAAATCTTTAAATTTGCCAGTACGATAATTTGAACTATGAGAATTTTTTTATATATTAAAAAGAAGTGTAAGTATGTGAAGTTGGCGTCGATCATGGATCTTCAGCCATTTGAGAAGTGACCTGTATTCCGAAACATGATCATAATTTCTGAGGCCGAAGATGTACCGGATGCATAAATTTTGAAGACGTTCCAACTTGCACAAATATTCTTTATTAAGATCAGGACAGCACACGTCTCCATAATCAATTAATGGTAATAATAGTGTTTGACAAATGTAGATTTTCGTTTCAATCGGTAGAAGATTTTGAAGACGTTTTAAATAGTGTATCCCGTTGAAAACACAAACACTAACATAATTTACTTGAGAGCACCAATTAAGATTTTGATTCATCAGTAGGCCCAGGTTTTTAACAGTTGATATATATGGTATTATTGTACTATTCAGTACTAATTTCGGGTCACACTTTAAAGGGTCAACATCTACTTTGAAAGGGGTACCAACATTTTTATTTATCGAAAACACTTGAAATCACCAAGATATTTGTTTTAATAAGGATTAATAAATTGACCTAAATGTTGCCACTGTTATCCTATATCCTCTTTTAATCTGAAAATAGTTACCGTGGCTTATCGATAAAATATGGATAAATGCTATCGCGGAGTTTTCTTTAGAACTTTTTAAAACCTACAAATCCTCCATAGATACTATTAGTGAATCTGTAATAGTTTGTAACTTTTATCCCTGTTAGGTTGACATTTTTAACGTTAGCTTAAAAATGATAGAACTTTTGTATACACAAAAGTTTTATGTCAATAGGAATAGAAGTTTTTTGCGTGAATCCCAAAAACAAACAAAACTTTACTCTTTTTTACGTTAGTGGGATTAGATTAATGACGTCACGGCCGTCGCCTTCGTAATACTTGTCCTTGAAAGAAAACACGCGGTGCTGTTCGCTAGCGACTTTTTTTTTAACATGGCGCTTAATATTTAGCTGCTCGTGCATGACAGTTTTTCTAAAACGTTTATCGCTAGCTATTATTGATATGACTGCACATTGTAAAATTGTAAATATATCTGACCTTGATTAGATGTATTGCCGTCTATATTCAAGGTAAAATGAATAAATATTTTGTAGTACCATCTCAAAAAAGTGGCAATGTAAGGTGATTACTGAAGAAAAAAATACAAGTACCTATACCATTGTAAATATTATAAATACGGAAGCACTACAATTTATATATAATGTTACGCATTTAGTTAGTACCTATAATATTTAAGATTGCTACAAAACGAAATATACTCGAGCGATCTTTAGTCCATTCGCACGGTTCTTATATGATTGAGTTGAAATTTGACATTTTTGATAAAGGTACACATATCGTAGAATAAATATAAAAAAATTCAAAAAGTGTGTGGTTGTCACCTGCGATAGACGTGAAACTTCTAGTTGTTTTTCTTTGCCATTTTGTTTTATTATCGGTCTGTTCACCTATCTGCCTCTCTTTATCCCATGTATCTCTCCTTCCCTCTATCCCTCTTTTCCAGTGTTTTAAATCTCTCCCTTAATTCCTCCATCTATCCAACTCTTTCTATCGTTCGCTACCCTCGCTCGTTTCCCTGTTTTTTTCTACAAGTAATTTCCATTTATGTGTACAGGATGAAAAGAATGAATATAACATCTCTAAAGTTCCAAAACAGGTAACGCTAGAGGGAACACATGAGTTCCATAAAGATTTAAGGAATTGTTAGCACATGGACTGTTCGAATGGTTAGCATATGAGCTTTTGGGTTGACTTCTCTTATTTTTCGCTGTTTTCCTCCATCTTCACCTGATATTGACACGACATTGTCATAACCTTGCTCTGCACAACGCAAATTCCAACCCATTTTTTTCGGGCTAATGTAGAATATCTTTTGACATACCCTCTGCAATCGTTTCCTACATAAAAAAAAAATAAGGATGAATCTCGAACTTCTACAATGTCATCTAATACATGTACATATCCAATTATTTGGCTGATTTGGTCAGTCCTGCTTTTATAAGGAGTGCTTTCAAAAATTATTCCGCAATATAGCCTTTTTTGTATTTGCTATAATTTTTTCCTTAACTTGTTCATCCAAACTAAAAATGAGTATCCTTTTAACAAGTAAGTAAGAATTCTCTTTGGCCTATCAGCGGAGACTTCAAGTTTTAAAAAAAATTCTTAGATTAGATTCTTATATTGATTAGATTTCGCAATCAGTTGCACCAATTCTAAGAAATTTCCTTTGTTTTCCGATGAAGCAACTTTACGATGACCGCGAAAATAAAGATTTTCCTGGGCAAAAATAGTATAAGGGCTATTTAAAATATTTCTCCACTTCGTGATCTTATCGTTAACAATCTTCTGATTTTGATTGTCAATGGTTTTATTAAATTTCTGGCCCATAGAGAGTGTTTTCCATTTTTCTAAATTTGATAGATGTTCAGACAATAACTCATGCTGTGATATCTTTCGATTCAATTTCCACCACTTACAGAAGCCAGAAATAAGTTTATTTCCGTTCGCATCGTCTTAGCATGCAAATAATCGGCAGCAATAACAGTACAATTTCTTTGTTTGTATGGAGTATAGTATCCATTTCCTTAAATATTTAGTCCCGTTTAAATTTGAGTAAAACCGCGACGAAATTAAATAACGATGAATTCAAAAGGTTGTTTTAATATAGGTACTTCACTAACCTTTTCGATTATCACAATTCGGATATCCTTTGGAACAAGTATTGGCCAATGTGCAGTATCATTGGACGAAGAGGAGTCGAAGTCAGAGGCTTCTGAAAGATGTTCATTCTCAGTAATTTTCCCGTCATTACTATCTTCATCATATTTTTTTTATGATGTCACTTACATCGAAGTCTTCATTAAAATTACTTTCACCTGTATTTGTAGTCTCAACATCATTTGTCTGTACGCTGGAACCAGACTGTTATTTTTACAAGACTAGTTTGTTTGGTGCACGATGAGAAATAAAATAATTTTGAAAGATAGTATCATATTTCTCCATGAAAATGCCCAAAAAAGACGAAATACCTCGCGTTTATACTATAGCAGTAACATATAACAGTAATGTTTATATTGCATTTATCTCCGTCTAGGTAGTGGAGGGTAGGTGGGTAACATAGCGATCATAAATTCATGGTTATTTTTTAAATGAATAATGTATATGGCGCTTAGATTACAGTTGACAATAAAGCCGATTTTTTCAGTGAATAAAAGCAATAATTTGAGTAACCATTATTTACTATTTTATAAACCATTATCTGTTTGTTAAAACTCGTGACTCTACAATTTGGAACACACTTGGATCTTGTAACAAAGTGTCACTTCTTGAAAAAAAGTATAAGGATCAAATATTTGCGAAAGATTAAGTGCTCATTATTCTAAGATTATAGAAAACTATAAGTGTTCCTACACTTTTGACCCTGATAGTACCTTTTAGAAAACTACGAGTTAATTATAACCTAATTAGTAATGTAGGTACCTACTTTTTGACCCTTTTTAGATACACGATTTCTATTTAAACTCAACTTTGAACTTACTCAACACGTCATAACAAAAATTAAAAAAAATTACATTATTTATTTAAAATTTCTAATTGAGCTTTATTGTATGTATTTTTTAACAAAGAAAGGAAGTTAAATAAAAAAGTTTTCTAGGGGACTGAGCGCGCGTGAACGAACTGTTCAGATTTTCCCCGTTAAAAGGGGGTTCCCCAAAACTTTCGAACTTTTGAGGAAGCCCCGCAGGGAATATTGTCTTCATTTGGACTTTCAACAAGTTATAACGTAATTTTACGTCAATAATGTTCGGATTGATTATCCTTGTTGCTATTTAGTAGATATACTATTCATTTCACGAAAAAATCTTTATATATTTTCTCTGTTATTCGGAGTTACTATTTAGGTTCCCTCCAAATCTACCATAAAGAGAGCGGAGCGTGCCGCGCGGCGCGCATCCTTTGTGGCGCTGGCTATAACTAGATGGAGATTAATGTTATATTGACAATTCGATTGCCACGGCTGATAATAGCTAAGTAGATATACGTACATTTATGTCTTGTATACGTATGGAGTCTCCAACTCCAAACTGTCTCTTACTTACCGAACATATTTTGGCCTTGTTTGGGTTTTGAATAAAAACGACTTCTTCATATTTGGCGGCAACCATATTCCTTCGCCTCCCCAGCCACTCTTATTCGAATAAGTTGCTTTTTTAGCACAAAAACGGTGTAGTTTTTAAAAAGTAAATAAAAATCGTGTTTCTATAATTTATTTACGATAATGTTATGACAGTATGGTACTCACTATTTACTTACTATTATACTCGTATAGTATAATAGTAAGTGAGTAGTGAAAAGCGTATATGACTACGCATTTTTTTTGGCCACTTTGTGTACACAGGTACTAAATAAATACGGTTGCCACCCGTACTTTATAATAAAGTATTGTACGTTATTTCGGGGAAACGTACTTTATACTTTATGAAAGCAAAAAAGTACATGAAATTACTTTATTTTACCTATTTCGACTGTTGAAGGTTTTATTTAATTGTTTACAAAAAAAAACAAGAAATGTAAGCGATTTTTTGTGTGTAACGGGATGAATCACATCGATATAGCATAAAGCGATAAAGTTAAATGCTAAGCAGCACTGTCGTTTTTTAACGTAACCTAAAACGTCCATGTCAATTATCATCTCAACTTGTCATTGTTTACTGTTTGTTGTTCAAATATTATTTTTTGTTCTTGGTATGTTGTCCAGTGTTGTGATAAATATTCGATTATGGATGCATATAATTGCAGCTCACGAAATACACCTGAAAAACGAATACAGGAATCGGATTCTAACATAGATTGGATTAACATAGAATGGCATCTGTAACGCTGAATACAGTACACTGAATAAATGAAAAATTTAATCTTAGGTGGATGTTTACCTGTGTGAGGTTGGACAAACAAGCATGCAGGGATAGAATCACAGTAATCTTTGGTTTTGTGACGTGGTTCAAAAGTCAGTAGAGCAATGCAAATTATCATTTGGGAATATATCTGGGCTAAGTGCTAACAACACAAATGCCAATTTTGGAATAAACCATTCATTATTTTTAAACATTAGAGATTTGGTACCGGACTTGATATAGGGAAATTGTTATGCACATATACATGTTAGGAACTTTTTATCCTATGACATTGAGAATGTTATCCTTAAAATCTATGCTCATTTTTACCCCTCGGCTGTCGGAGATAAGAATTAAAAAAATTCATAGAAATGGTGGATGAAGATTTTCGTGAACTTAAACGCCATGTAGGAACCAGATGGCCTACCTTATGTGGATACAATATTGTTAAATTGGAAAACCACATTTTATATGTGCTTAGTAAAACTGTACAATTTTTAGAAGGGAATAAGATAACAATTTTGATGTATACAATGTTATGCACAATCTTAGAAAAGAATTAATGAAAAAAAAAGAAGATCTCTTCTTTGGATATGAAAATGAAAAAAAGATTAAAGAAATTGAGTTGTCTTCGCCTGAAGTTAGTCAGAAAATTATAAAAAATTTCATGTTGTTCTTGGATAAAGCCTTAGAGTACCTGGAGTCACGTTATTAGTCACACAAATTGGCTCTTTTCATTGAGCGTCATATATTCAAAAAGTAGATAATGTTGAATATGAGCATTTTGTTCACATACTTATAATTTTGAAACTGCAAAAGCTTGATATTAACATGGATGACCTGTATGAAGAAATTAATTTATTGAAAGAGTTATATGCACAAGTTAATAATTCTGTAGATTTTTCAGAATTATCTACATCGCATGAGTGGCAAAAATTTTTCCATAGTAGTAATTATTTTGTAAATATATACAAAATCGTGTCATTTCTGCTATCCGTTCCCGCCACTTCAGCATTTACATAGAGTCTTTTCTCTGATGAATGCTAAGTGGCGGGACGAACGAAGTAGAGCGTCCCTAAACTTAATAAAAACCAAATTATTTATCTATCTTAACATGGGCATAGATTGTAAAGATGCGGTTTAGACGTTTTTTGATAACAAATATTTGTTAGATGTTGCTAGAAGTAACAAAAAATATGTATGGAAAAAATATCTAGATAAATAAATAATACTTCATTTTTAGACATTGTACTTTATTTTTTTTACCTTAGAAAGTAAATATACTCTTATTTGTTTTAAAAAAAGGTGGCAACCCTATACATAAAGCATAATAACTTGTAATACTATAAATAGTTTTAAACAGCCTACCATTCTGAACAAAATTAATGCACATAATCAAGTTCGCCATTAGTTGGGTACGCGTATAAACTTTTTCATTTTATTTTAATTGTTTCCTTTTCATTTTGATTTATTTGTCTCCTTGTATTTCACTTACTTCACACAACTCACCCTCAACTCAATTGTGGCTCTTGATTTGTTCACACTAAGTTCAGGCACAGATTGTAGGATGTTTTAGAAATTCAAAATAAACCATTATTTATAAGTTACGCCTTAATTACATTATTATAATAAAGAAAAATTTTTTGTTTTTGTGTTTTAATTGTTGAAAACTTCATTGAAAAATTATTTATCCAATTGAAATAAAATTTACCAAGATATTTTGCATAGTCTCTTGTGTAATATAATATTTATAATGGAACACACACTTTGTAAAAAAAATTAGCAATGAAGAGAAAGGTGAAATAAATAGGATAAATACGATCATTTCAGTTATTTTGAGGTCTGTAGCAACTTGGAATATTTATAATTTTATCAAGTCACAACTTTGACATTTCTTAATCTTTGTGATGAAATTTTACATATATGTATATATGCTTTTAGTTAACCCATAGATCGATATGAAGGGAAGAAACATTTTATATTGCTACCCCAAAATTGGAACTGACATGTTTATATGGAAATATGTTTTTTTTATTGTCTATGTGACATATTTTATAGTCTTCCTTGTAGTAATTAAAATTTACCAAAATCAACATTTTTGGTTTCTCATTCTAAGTAAAAGTATGAATAAAATAATACATTAATTGTAAGAATACAATGCAAATGAAAATCACAAAAAAATGTTTAGTTTCAAAAAAATTAATCAATCAGAATGTAAATATTTAATAACAATAAAAAACAATATGTCTAATAAAAGGAACCTCAATTAATCTATGAAATGATGAAAGTTTCAAAGAAATATATTCAAAATGTTCACAAAAAAATACATATCCCCATCTCTGAAACTAAAAGTTAAAATTATAAAAAAATAGTGTCACTAGAAGTTAATGTAAAGTTTAACACAAAACTATGGGACTTATTCAATATTTCACCCCTTTTGAGAAATTCATAATAGTTTTACAAGTCCACAAGGACTTATTCTAGATTTTATGGTTTTAGAGAAATTTATGATAATTTTATTAGACATTAGACTTGAATGGTACTCTCTTCAATAGGTGTCTGGAAAGAAATTTCGGTACCGTGATAGTGACCGAGGTCTTTAAGAGTATTTATCCAAAGCCGGTTTGACGTGTGAGCAATTTATCAGTGGGTCATAAAGTCATTACAAGGTATTAATAAACATATTTTTATTCGAATTTGGTACTTAGAAAAAATAATACTGAATAACATTGCTATCCGTATCTTACAAAAAAATTTGTATAAAAATTACTAACTAAGAGACACATCTTGGCTTTCTTAAACAAGGCTACAAAAACAGCAAGTATTAAAAGCATGTTTCAAATAGGAGTCCTAAATTTTTGATAGTTTTGAGCAGTTTTCAGATTTTTAAGAAAACTCTTTGTATTTATTCACTTATGTCAACCTTTTTTGAAAGGCATCTTGTCCTAATGAAAAAGTAGTAATTTACACTAGAATACAAAAATTACTAACATATAGGATACAACCTACAATTAATTTCTTATTAGTTTTGTAATAGTTATGAATCTACAGGTTATTTCCAATTAGTTGTAGTTAAAAATACAATCAAGCTCTTCACAAGCTTCCTAATTTCAATTTGGTTATCACGTTATATTTGTGATATAAATGATTCTTATCATCATCATCTATCATCTAGAGGACCTACAAACAATACATTTTTGTATATTTATATACTTAAAATATACAGAAATGTATAAATATCTGGAAACTGGTTGTGTTTAAAAATTACATATGTCCTTAGCAAATGGGAAAACATTTTTTAATGTACATATCATTACAGCATGGATCGCATTTATTAAATATGTAGAACCCTAAATAAGACTGAGGTAAATACTAAAAGCTATATAGATTTTACCATTTGCTGAATATTTAGTATACTTACAATATTTTATGAATAATCTAAGAGCTAGCAACGTTTATAGGACTGTCATTTAATTAAGGTAAATGGTGAGGGTATCCCTGTCCCTTCAAGCTTCTCATTATCAAAATGCAATATTATGCAGGTACTAATTTGGCTGACAGGGAATATTGTGTTTCTAGGCGTGCTAAATTTAAAATAAGTGAAGATACTAGAAAAACTATGTTATTTCATCACGCTTCATATTTCCTACCTAATTTTAATCTCACTGTTGACTTGCCAGACCATTTTAGTATTGTTACACTGCCAGATCGCAATACATTAATATAGATGGTTTGTAGAGTTTATAATTAATCTGACAGGCTGAAGTTTGGTTGTTTCAATGCTTGCCGAAAAAAGAACAGACACACAATGTTATATAAATACTAATAACTGTAAGTAGCTTAATTTGTTATATATATGTAATCCAAAGATTCATCTATCATATTAATAATATCTATTGTAGTTTGATAAAAAATTACACCATAAGATAATATTTTACAAAATGCTATAAAACTAATTGAGTGAAATAATTGTCAACAATTATTATTCTAATGTTATTTTGGACAGTATTACTGTAATTAGATAAATTAAAATTTCAAAAAGCTGTGGAATATCGATGAAACGAAATCATAAACAAAACGATAATAAATTAAATGTTGGGCAAACAATTTGAATCATACCAAAATTATTAATTGTACTTGATTGTAACATGAAAATTAATTTTATGCTAATATTATTAGCATAAAATAATACCTACCATGAATTCAACATTTTCATTATAAGCTCTCTAATGTGTTTTTATTACAAAGATCTAATCAGGCCATTTGTAAACAATGTTTGTTTACTCGTGCGTTAAAGTTATGAGATATACATTTATGAAATATATTTGATGGACAAATGATGTTAACAATGATTATGCATTTCACTAGTATCAGTTTTATATTTGACAGTCACTTACAAAATGGAATTGATAACTAGATAAGGATAAATATTTATAAGTTTAAATGCAATGTAATCACTATTTATCATAATACGGTTGTGTTGTATTATTTTTTATTTACTTCTTATTTAAATGTATTGTTTGTCAGTAAAAATGTATACATTTATTAGCATGGGGTATGTCTGGTAAGTAACACTCTAGGGCAATTTCATACCAGATGTCTTTGAAGTGTATTTTATAGATATTTAACTTCATATACTTTCCTTGCCTTTAGTTTTGAAGGCAAGGAAATCATTTAAAATTTACTTGACTTTGAAACAATAGCACAATACATGTATTAAACGTAACTAATAGTCAACTAAACAGTTTTAATGGGTTTTCAATTTTGTAAAGATGGAATTCAATGGGATAATTACCATCTTGATTCAACGTCAAAAAGTTGCGAAATATTATCTATTTCTCTGTTTTCTTATAATTGTGATACAATAAATCTTCTTAGTAAATTTAAATGAGGCTTTCATTCTGCCTTGGTGGAAATATTTCTCTGCAGGAGTGTTGGTTATTCAGAACTTTTAATAAGTCAAATTTCTAAAATTATTTCGGATTCTTCTAAAAAACTATTCAGTTATTGAAATATTTTGGAAGAATACCTTCTTTCCAAAATAAACCCTGAATAACTTTTCTAGAATAAACTCTTTTTTAGAGTTTAACAGAGATTTTCAGAGAAAATAAGAGTTTTGAAAGAATTATTCTGAGTGTGGGCAGAGAAATATTTCCACCAGGGAGATATTACTTAAAATCTAGGAAAGAAGTGAAGTTTATTTTATATAATTTAGATTAATTTGACACCAACAAGCTTTTGTGGAAGAGAGAAAAAATTATGAATTAACTTATTTCCACCACATGGTTATTCATTGATTTAAACAAAGAATTCACACAAGTTACACCGCTGCTCTAGTTTTGATGTGTATCAAAATGTAAAATTAACTTTTCTCTGAATATTTAAGTAATTAAATTGTTACAGTAATATAGTAATGGTAATAAATGTGCTTCTTACCTTTTATTGTTAAGAAAAATAATTATTTCTACAAGGTAAAAATTTTTCTGAATCAATAAATGATGTTACAGCTTAGAAAAAGGAAGTTAAAATATTTTTTATGTAAATCAGAGACTCTACATATTAGGAGACTGCTCACTACTGTTAACATTACACTTAGCTAAAAACATGCGTTACAAACATGTACAAGTTGTAATAAGGCAGAAAATTGAATAAAAATTCACATCAATTCCATTATTCAATTTCATATAGCTTGGAAAGTATTTCATTCATTCTTGTGTTAGCTTATTAAAGTGAATAATTATCATATAAATTTAAGTCTCAATCTTATATTGTTTGTTTTTATTTAACTGCATGGAATGCAGTATTTTGTTTGACATTATATAATAAATGAATGTAATTAAGATATTCTATCTCAGGTGTTTGTTTATACAATGAGTAAAATAAGAGAATCACAAATGAAACAATGCAGACGTGATATCAGTTTTTTTTTATTTATTGTGCATCGGAAGATAAACATTTTAATTAGTAATAAATAAAGTATTATTCAATAAAACTTTCGTTTAGGTAATATTTTGCATTCACTATAAAAAACTTGAGAATTTTCCTTTAATCATAAAATTTTTTTAAAAATCTTACATCGACATTGTCTGCAGGTTGTCATGTTTAATATTCACTTCATTATTCACAATTTAAAATATATGAATCGACATCAGGCAGGATGGACAAGTGCCTCACCACAAAATTTGCTTACAGAAACCAGAATTTTAAACCATTTGAATACCTGGGTGCACGAGAGTGCAACATCAAGTGCCAAGCCACTCTATTGGATACTCTTACATTTACCCAAAGTACTTTACAGCTATTTTGATATCCCCATAACTCAGCTTCAGTGAATGCTGAAAGTCTGACTTGCGAAGAAATTAATGCCTAGATAAGAAATTAATATATGTGACAAATTTAAAGTTTATATCTATATATTTCTGAGATATTTGACAATTAAACATTATTAGATTGCTTAGCTTATTCACTCATTCACTAACAGATCATCAAATAGGTTACTTCAAGATGAGCTAAGCCTTGAAGTTAGGTTCGTACCTAGCGTTAAGGATATCAATGAAGGAAGAAAATTAGGCTGGAAATTGTTGATTAGAAACAAAGGTAAAGTTTACGTTAGTGTACCAATCAAGTTTCATATATGGATAGTGTGTTTCACAGTATGTTACAACTTTATACACGTGGTCCTAGAATATGTTATATAAATAAATAATCGCATCTATTTAGAATCATAGTATTTTTATTTCAGTCTGTCAGTGGCTCCTTTATTAAATTTGTTTTATAATTTTATACATATAAGATATTTCTTACATATGTCGGTCTTCTTGTTACTTGTGATGTTTTACAACTGTGACAGAAATTTGATTTTAAACTCTCTAGCCTTAAAAATGGATTTTGTTTTACAAGTAATTATTTATTTATTCATACTTTAACGTACATATAATACATAGATTTGGCGGATTTATTGCTACAAGAACGATCTCCTCCAGCCAACCACAGATGATGATCTTTAAGGAGGGCGAGTTTCTGGTATCCAAATCTAGTCTATGCCAAAGTCTTATAGCTTGAACAGCGAAGGACTTTTCATAAAAGGTGGTTGTATGTTTGGGAAAGAGGAGACTGAGCTGGTTTTCAGAGAGGAGAAAGAGAGTGTAAGAATGTGAAGATTGTGTCGATTACGGACTTCTGTCCATTTAAGTTGCGCTCTGAATTGAGATACATGATCATATTTTTTTCAACCAAAAACAAAGCGGATGCAAAAATTTGTAGACTAAGGCGATACTCAACAAGGTCTGAATAGCATACATCTCCATAGTCAAGCAGTGGCAGTAAGAGTGTTTGACAGAGGTGAGCTTTGGTTTGAAGGTCTAGAAAATTTTGAAGATGTCTGAGGAAGTGCATTCTGCTAAAGATATAACGACTAACATCATTTACTTGAGGCTGCCAGTTAAGATTTTGATAAATCAGTAGAATTGGTATGCCATTTAATGTAAGATACAGCAGATCTGATAGCCTAATTTTAGAAAGCCATTTGATATGCTTATTTTTCAGGACTCAATGGGCATCAAATCTAAACTACCTTAGAGGGTATTGATAATGGTTACTATGGAGTTTACATTAGTGTGGCATATATTTGTAAATCATCAGCGTAAAGATGATAAGTATTATGTATATTCCCAACAACCCTATCAATGAATATTGAAACAAAAATCAAGAAAATATGTACAATAAAAAATATGTGTAATTGTATAGTGTATTTATGATATTATATGATTTTGTTTCAAATTCTTAAAAAACTAATTTCATTTCAATTTCTTCGGAAAGCAATTGGTTCATTTTTTATACGAGGGTAGCGCTGAAAGTTATTAGGACTGACCATTTGCAACAATGGTAATAAAAAATTAATTAAAACTTTTATAACTGAACTCCTTGGTAATCTATTAAGTTATTTTCCTTGAAATCAACATTTATTTTTACAAATTGGCAGCAATTTGAAAATTGTATTATGTCAAAAATGTTGAATTTAGCTTAAGGAAATTAAATTTTTACTTTTCAAAAAGCTATTATATCAAAAAGATATTATATTATATAACCAAAAAAATTATTTGTTCTAATGATGTCAATGCATCACCATTATACAAGAATCAAGAAGGTTGCCATAGACAAGAAAAAACCTAAGATATTAATCTTCTACAACAGAAGCTACATAAATGAATAGTGTGGCAATTAGTTATGGTGTTACACTCAATTTAAAAATATGACAAATGATTATATTTTATACAGTCCTTTTATGGTCGGAATCAATTAATGAACAATATTCAAGAGAACATTACAAATAATGGGTCGTGGTGAAACTTTTTCATAAATTGGACCAAAATTTTATATCTGACCACTTGAGTAAAAGATGTAACATTGTAACGATACCCTAAAAGGCTACGCAAATAAATTTCCAATTGAAATTTCATTCTGTTCCAGAAGATTCACAATTAAGATCATAATTGAAGTTACTTGAATAATGCCGGGTCTGACCGCTAACATATAAATAAAATACAGTAATATAAAAAATTTGTTTAATTATATTAACAGGAATATTGTTACATTTTGATAACATGTTGAAACACCTTAAACTTTAATTTTTTTCTTTAATTCAATAAGCCTATCAGCTTCTCTGAAGCCAGATTCTATAGCACCATGAACAGCACTAAAGTGATGATGAGAAGTCGCTTCTCCAGCAAAACAAATGATGGGTTTACCATCAATTGAACACAGTGGAACACTTAATTCTATGGAATTACCACCATTCAATTCCGTATTTAGACAGCGATGCGAGTATGTGCCTCGTATTAGAGGATTTGATGCCCATTGAGTCCTGAAAAATAAGCATATGAAATTTTAAAGAATGTTTTTCAACAAGAGTATGGCATAATAGCAGATGCATTATTTTCAAAGTGGATTTGGGCTCACCAACAATTTAAAGAAAAATTTGGGGTGTACTTTGGTCAATGATCTCATAATAGATATATATAACTTTCGAAAATATAATAAAAACTACACCACTCCCCCACAATAAACAATAGCTTCCGCTATTTTTTTTTGTAATATATAAATGCTGTTGGATGTTCCTAAGAGTTAATCTTTGCTAATAGCCCACTTGAAAATTTTGTAATCCAACGAAAACCTAGGTTGTGGGAAAGAACTTAAAGAAAGTAAAAGAATACTATAATCATGTACCACTATCATTATTGAAAGTTCTTTCTCTAAGTTGCAGCAGATCAAACCTAGCTGACTTTTACAGTGATGAAAAACAAATTAAATGGTTTCATATACTTGACGTAAAAAGTGAATGAGCCCTTACAAACAAGTAAACATGTAAAAATGTTTTTTAAAAATTTGTGGACGTTTCACTTTTAATTAATTTTTTTTTTATAAATTTTATTATTTCTCCTATAAATATATTTCTGGCTGTGTTCTTGGTTATATGTTTATAACTAAATGCTTCCCTTTTATAAAATAGACATAAATGCCAAATATCTTACTTAAAATTCATGCTGGTAATTTGTGAAATTTATTTGTAACTTAAATGAATGTTGGGAATATTTTAGAAAACTGGAAGTTTTCTACACAATCCTAAAATTACTTATATACAGCACAGATAGTAGTTATAAAGCCTGAGAAAACACTGCACATAGTTATATAAAATATGTTCATAAATTATATCCCTAAACCTTTCTCGTGAATTACTCTGCCCATTGGTGAAAACTGGAATAAAATGCGGTAAATAATATCAGAGATTAGCGTATCCAGACATACAAACAGATGCAGAGGGGGGGACTTAATTTTATATCATCTATTGATTTGTTAAATTATTATATCAGTTCATTGACAACCCCTCGGTTTTGAGTTCTGTGGCACTTCTGACTGTCACAAGAGAAGATGGAGCCATTGTTTTTATATCTGCCTCGAGTGCACGTGAATATCCTACAGCATTCACCTGCCTTTCATTTCACAATGATCAATGACTATTGCAAAATGCACCCGGTCTCAATATTTTTCTGCTATATTGAGCTGAAAAATACTGACAGAAATTATAGCTTCCGAAGTGGGGTCATGGAGTTACTTGGTAGTTCACAATTGATAACTAGCTAGATGTTCATTTGGATTGTATGTCTTACCTGTTATTGTTTACACTTTATTTTATAACCCTTTTTGTATCATTTTATAACTATTTAACTTGCACATGCTTTGTATAAATTAATATGTGTAAATAAATAAACAATATAATATAATATATGTGGATAAATATATGTAAATAAATAAACAGGAGGAAACCCTGCACAACCCTGTTATAGCAAATTACACATGAGTAAAATTATTTCCAGAAAAATGGGATCTAAAACTGTAAACACATTTTTCTCAGAAATGTATTTTTCCATTTGATTTCAAGTTTCATTCCATCAATCAAGTTAAAATTTTCATTTTAACCTCAGCACATATGTCATTATGATATGAGCTAAAATTATGCTCAAACCATTTATTGTTTCATTTTTATAATCTAAAAATTCTAAAAATAAATATTTTTAAAATCTACCATTTGTACAAATTGAATTTTTGATATTTGCAGCTACTCCTTATAATAGGCGACGAAGATATAGAAATTGTTAAGAACAAAAAATTGTTTTTGTTTCAGACTGCCAAAATCGGCATCATCACATAAACCGTTTTGGGTGTGCGCTTTGTTCAAAATAAAGCTGCTATTTTTAAATTTTTTATTGGAAACAATTTTTATTTAGCAGAAAAATAAAGAAATTAAAAGACATAGGAATATCTACAAATTAAAAAAAAAATTCCTGGAAATAAACTAACTGCCTCTTTAAATCAAGTCAGTTCTCTAAGTATAACTAAGTTCTTACCTTAATATTTGACAAATATCTGTCAGTTTAAATTCCTTATAAAATAGGGATTTCAACATTTCCTGTACTCCTTTCTGTACTTGGTCAACACTTAAACTTTCCATAACTTTGACACCTTCATCAAGTATCCAAGCACAGAGGACGTTAGGTTGATACTCTACAGTGCTCAATCCATATATCTCAGTTACCCATCTGTTGTCAGGAGATATCTTCGCCATATCTTCTGTTCGCCACAAGATTCCAATGTAAGTAGATTTCGCAGGCCACCAAGGTTTTGAGAATTGTAAATAAATCTTGTCAAGAAGCACCATTTCCAAATTGTTTATGGCATTTATCTTGTAGTCTGGTAGAGGTGGATTAAAAAGACTGATGTGCCTAAGAAAATATTATTATTCATATATACTTTATATTATATATGTGAATATGGCAAGTAGTGGAAGTTTCATAAAAATCTATCTGTTTATGCCTTCTTTCCAGTTTCAGTGAAATGAGCCAGAAATATGTGAAATAAAGGCCACATGAAAAAATGGATGACAAGAAGAAAAAGAAAATAGGTCCTCTAAATATAAAATATTCACTATTTATTTTTATTTAACTTCTGTAATTTTTATAATCTGCAGCATCTATATTAACTTAAAAACGCAAAACTTTGCCTAGACGTACGATCGCAAGCAAACAAGACTCAAAATAAACCATGTTTACGAATTTTTTTTAAAAATGCTGTAATTTTGAATGCTCACGTCACAATTTGTCATACAGCGCAATGGAGTAGCAATCACAGACTACCCAACCAAATAGATTATGCAATATATGAAACCATGAGTCATTTTGAGGGGTGCGTAGATTGATGAGTGACATACAGCGCTACCACCATCTAATAGCCAACCCTCATATTAAATATATTTGGCGTTATTAACCCTCATATTGAATATATTTTTAGCTAATAGCCCACCTGAAGATGTTGTAATACAACGAAACCTAGGTCGTGGTAAAGAACTTAAAGAGAGTAGAAATAATACTACATCACGTAGTTTCATTTAATTGTGGCAACCCTCGTATTACTTGTAACAATGACGTGTATCAAGCTGTGACTTATTCAGTGATCATGTATTTACTGATATTGGTAAATCCTTAATTTTTATGAAACAATTATAAACTTCACAGCGGTGGAACTGGTGCTAAATGATGGAAAGATATTTTAAAATCACTAAATTGTCGACAATTATTATTTGGTTAAGTAGTCTGTGGTAGCAAGAGTCATTTGCGTTTTATATAATTCCAATGTTCTACACTATATTATATGTAACAATCTACATGTTACATAAAGTTCAAATTATAATGTTATTAGTAATTACAATATAAATAGGATCCAGGAAAAGAAAATTTTTAACCCACAATGTCGGAATACGAAAATAATTCGAGTGAAAATTATTGTTTCTCAAGTTGTGAAGAAAGTGATAGTGGGAGTGACATTGTGGTGCGCTCACAATTTGGCGTAATGCAAATTTTGAGTGATAGTGATAATAGTGATGATAACAATTATTTTGCTGATACGGAGGATGTACCAGACTGCGAAAATGACAATGTGACTTTGATTTCACTTGTTGTTATAATTTTTGTTAACAATATATATTTTCATAATTTTCTTTGTATTTTATTATCCTTGTACAAGTTTTTATTAATAAAACACCAAAAAAATTATTAAAATTGGATAATTTTTGGAAGAGATACAGTTTTTTTTCGAGACAAGGGTAAATGACATCAAAAACAAAAGTTTTCTTTGGCATTTTTAAGTATATATGAGTAAAAAACCATGGCACCAAAACTGATTAACATGTAAAAAAATACCATTTTACTAAACTAAGAAGGACAAGGAACTGGCAAAATATGTAGTGATAAGATATAAAATGGGGACATAAGACCACAATGTATTGAAAGAGAATGTTTTTCTTAAAACTGAACTCTTTTTAATTAAAACTTAATCTTTTAAATTGTTTAATTGCTTAAAACCAATAATAGGATAATAAACAATTCTTGTGAAAATATGTATACAAGAAGTAATTAAGAAGAGAACATATGGAAAACCAATATGAAGAGTGGCTTGAAGAAATTGTAATGTTAAAAGAAAGTAGTTATATAATTCTCTTTCAACTGATGTAATTCTATTTGCGTAGGTGCAAAACGAATTATTAATATAATGATTCACATGTATGACTCTACTGTGAATTGAAATATATTAAAACTTATCTTTTCATGGTGATATTTTTTCAAGTGTAATCTACAGGTCATGTTCACAAAATGAATTAAAAATATCGCAAATATTATTGTGACCTCAAAATTTGATATTTAAAGGTCGGTGCGGTAGGTACATAATTCTGTAGTGTCATATTGAATAACAATACTACATACCGTTCCTTTAAAACATTAAGCGATACAGTGATAATCACATGTCTGCTAGCATAGAGACTGCCGTCTTTACACTTGACTTGCACAAATGTGTTTTGGCTGTCAAAACCCAAGTCAGACTTCCACATCACGTTTATTACTTCTTTTTCCAGAAGAATTGTGGCATTGATTTTTTCCTCTGGGTTCGGATATTCCTTCTGAAAAAAAAAGGAATTGTGCTATATCATGGTTTCTCTTATCATAATCTTTTTTTGCAAAACAGAAATATTTTTTATGCACATTTGTGAACACTGAATATATTCTTATATATATATATATATATATATATATATATATATATATATATATATATATATATGTATATATGTATATATATATATATATATATACATATATATATTGAAATAAAAGCCAAGGATTTTTAAATTATTATTGGCTCTGAGAGAAATTGTATTTATAAGGTATCATCAAAAGTAGAAACGCTTAATCTTAAAATATAACATTTTCTATCATATTTAATAGTCTAAAATCCTACAATGTGGTTTGATTGATGATATATGCTAACCAGATAAGATTTTTTTATTTTAATAAGGTACAGACGATGTAACATATTACCTGATATGCCTAAACGAACAGGACCAATTATTCACAATTTTAATAAAATTAATTGCGTTTCGTTAAAATTAATTTTTGTTGCTTTCATTTCTTAACTAGTTAAATTAAATCCTACTAGATAAAGGAAAGTTATAATACAATACAGAGGAATGTTTTCTTTGGTTTGATTTTTACAAATTCGCACAAAAATTGCTAATCCTATTGATATACAACTTCCACAATATGATAACCTATAGTTTCCAGATTGCATATTACCGTAATTTTTGTAATATTAAATTTTAGAAAAAAATACTGGTCTGGCACTTTCTTAACGAACGCTAGCAAAACCATTACAGTTATACTAAATGGTAGGTATAAGGGAATTTTAAGTCTAAAGAAAAGTCTCCCACAACATGTGTTTATCTTTTATAGATAAGTCATGGTAACTGTTATTAAGTTTAAAATGTGTGGGGGCCAAAGTTAATGTTTAGACCGATTTATTAATCCTCGGTAAAATAAATATCACAGAACTTTAAGAGTTGCCAGTAAATAAAAATTAACCATTCATAATTTATAATTTGGACTGTAGTTTAAGAAAAATAAATGGTTTTCGAAAGATATTGCAGTACATAATTATATTTTTTACAATTTAGTACTAATATACATGCATCGGCTTTTAATAGTGTTAGTTCTGTAACAGTTCAATAATATTATTAGCGAGTGGAATTTGAGAATCTACATTGGAGCATTTTATTACTAAACTTAAAATGTGAAGAACTTATTTCTGTTAGAATTTAAAGAAAATACTTCTAAAAAATGCTACTTTTATATTATGCTATCATAAATTTGCTGTTTTGGAGGAAATATACAAAAGAGATTATCGAAATTTATGCCGGAAAAAACTGTAAATAGGATCTTATTTTGAAATGTTCGGAACCAGTTATACTAAATAAATTTGTGAAATTGTCTTTTTTATTGAGTTTCTAAATGATATCCCTAATGATTTTTTTCTCTATGTCATTCCGTGTAAATGACATTGTACAGAGTAAAGTATATATTTTAGTGTTAATTTTACTTTTCGTTATAGAAAGTCATTTAAATTTCTACTAAAGTATTTGAAGGAACAGCCTAAATCCTTGAATAAAAGAAGAATAACTATGAATATGTTGGAGAGTTGGGGGGGGGGAAGGTAATGGTTAAATAAAGTATGTTTTCCAGCTCTAAAAGTAGTTTAGTTTCGTTTGCAAGACCACGTGGAAAGTTTTTTTTGAAGTTGTTTCGTGCATATTTTTACACTTTATTATTATTTGAGTGGATCGATTCTTTTTGAATTAAATTCGCTTAATAATTAACTTATTTAAAGAAGTTTGTAATTTGAGAGGGACGGAAGTGGGAATGCCATGAGTAGTATTAAGTTTTTTGAAAATAATAAAGTAGCCAAGAATAGTCAATTACAATGAAAAAGTAATTTTCCTCTTCCTCACCTAAGATTTAAAAATTTTCTTTATTAATAATATAATTTCACTTAGGTAATTTTGAACTATTTACAGAAACAACAAGGTGTATTTGTTATTGCCATAAACCCGAACACTTTCAGGGCCTCTAATACTGATGAACAACCTAGTGAATTGGCTTCATCGCTGAAAATGAACACGTCATACACCAACAAATCAAAAAATATAGAAAATCATGACAATGATTTAAAAAATGTATATAATTATTTGACGTTATACTGTATTGACGATAATATAAACTATTAACGTAGTTTACTTGATGGTTTGAGATAATAAGATGACAAATTAGTCAAAGCATGAATGACAGATGCGCTGCATTTCAATATAATGTTATGGGCCATTTTTTACGTGCCAATATTTGATCAAACATTGTATATTCGTTAACATGCTAAATTAAATTCTTCTAGAAATTAAATAAATTTATAGCAAAATTTTCATAAAAATGGTTATTATGTTTAACTGCAATTTTAATTATAATTTAATATTATTAATATTTACTTATCAACTTATATTCATTTTTTATTAATTAGCTAATCTATTTGAACTACAGTTTTTAATAATTTTTCTGATATGAATTAAATGAAATATTCATGACGTAGTTTAATTCGAGATTTACAATGAGAAAAAAATTGTCTGTTGCATGAACAAAGTTAAAGTAATTTTGTAAATAGGTTTCTATCACTCAACCGGTCTTTTGCTTTATAAGCAACTGGAATAATGAAATAAATGAAAATAAAATAACTGTTACGGAAACCATCACGAACTTCAACTCCAATATCGATGATTTTAGATTTGACAGTATTGAATAAAACATTGGCATGGGAATTTTAATCTTCATTAACAAATTTTCAACAAAATGTTATGCATTTTTGTCTGTGAAAAAGTTCCAATAATGGCCAAACTTGTCATTTCCGAGTCAAGACACCTGGGCAGGATCAAGAATATAGCGGAAATATTGGATTGGCATCACATCTCATGTCCTTTACATTTTTTTCTAATTTGCAGTTTTATACTTTGGACTTGGAATTTTATTTTGTCTATGGTTCGAACTTTGCGTGGGTGATATAAATGACGACTTGGTAACACCCTGGATTTTAGTTATTTACTTCTCTAAATGGTCTAAACACAGTACACCTATTTGGATATACATACTCAGATGTCAAAGCAATGCTTATGCTGCAGCTTCATTGTATGTCAAAAGCTACCCCAATGATTATCATACCGTGTTTTTGTCAGAGTTTACCTTTGTTCGAATTACCATCTACTCCCAATATACTAAATTATTTGCAATTCCTATGAAATTATCCTCAGATTCTGCTTGAAGAGAGGCAGTCCACATAGCTACAGGATGATGGGTGCCCCGTGCACAATGGGCTTAGGTGCGAGAGCACTAACATAAAACTTTCCTAGGTAGATATATTAGTTACTTAGACCCCATTCCGGTTTGCAAAGAAAGTCTGCAAATGCTCAATTACTAGTCCATATTGCAGCAGAAGAAATCAATGCCTCCAAATTCACAAGATTTGTTAAATGACCTTTTATTAAATGGCGCAGAGTTTGAATAAGGGCTGATAGATTTTAAATAGCAACATTTTATTTAAAATCTAACCACTAAATATTTTTTTAAATATTTGGCTATCTAGGTCTCGTTATTTTTTTTTCGTACTACAATAGCTCAAACTGAGGAAAAAATTGAGTGAAATACATAGGAGGAGACCAGCAAAAACCCATATAGTTATATAAACAACAAGAATAAAATACAAGAATAAAAATTACACTTTTAAATAGAGAAAATGATAAAAATAAACTCCATAAAAGTTTTATTCAATTCGTCAACCAAACAATCTTGTATTTTTTTATGAAATATCAGGTTATTTTCCATAATAGTTTGTGAATGATTTTTCCATGGAAATCTTTGAACCAGTAATAAATTTGTCCTATTGTATGCTCCATACACAGATGTAACATGCTGAGTTTTGAAGTTTATAGACCCGATTGGATCACAAAAAAAATGTAACATGTAAAACATGTAAAAGTTGAAAACGAAACAACGAACGAAAGTCGTTTTCAAGTTTTACGAGTTGAAAACATGTAAAAGTTGAAAACGACTTTCATTTTGATAAAATAGAAAGAGTGTATTGCCGTTAGTTTTGTAAGTTAACATTTTATGTTTAACAAAAGTAGGTAATAGCTATACATTAAGAAAAGCAATCGGTATTGATTATTTTTTGTAATAATTTCTAAAAAAAGATATTATTTACTTCATTAGGTTTTTATTATTATTTTAATCTTTTAATAACTATTTTTGGTTTTTTATTGTCTATAAAATATTGAAGACTTTTTAAAAAAAATTACTATAGTTACTCAAATTTTCAAACACTCTTAATAACATAGCTAAAAAAACAAAAATAGATTGGGAAAATTCCTTCATTTGTAACTATTGTATTTAAAAAAGTGGCAAATATTTAAAAAATGATGGGGTTTTTGCCAAACATAAAATTCCATTTTCTGTTCGAGTATGATCTCCTCTATCCTTGATTGAAAGGTTAACCATTATTAAAAGGACACCTGTATAATTTTTATATTCTAAAGTAAAAATGCACAATAGGATCTATTCCGGCTTACATTTTCCATGCGGCTTAAATGTGATCATTAATTACACATGCAATATAATGATAAAAATTACCAAGACTACCTACTAACAAGATATCCAATATAGTTTTGAAACCTTTGTCTTTCCAATTCAACAATTGTTCACCTGGACATGGCCAGCTTTCTGCTATATGACTCAAAGACTTCGATTTATTCGGCTCTGCTGACTTTTTACAGCGTATATATTTCTTATACCAATTTAAAATTGGCAAGGCCCACTCTTTCTCCTCGGTTATGGAGTGTCCGTTGAATCTGAAGTAAAAATAAGTTGACCAGAATATTAGATTAAAAATAGAATGCATGAAAAATGCCAAACGATAAATTTGAAGAATTGTTACAATGTATATAGATATTTCATCTTACAAACGAGATGTTAGTGCATATTTTGCATGTATTGATGTTATGTTTCTTTGCATCATATAAAATGTATCTATAGTATTCATCTTATTATACATGAGGGACACGAACACCACACTTAACGAATGCACAATATGTGCAAACATATTCGACTTCAAGAGATGACAAATCTGTATTGTTGTCAATAAATATAATATGTAAAAAAACTAGTTTTCATGAATTATCTGATGGTCAAAAAAGTTTGTACGGTTTTTGTTCAATTTTAATGCAAGGTTTTGGCAAATCATGTTACGAATTGTTGAGTGTTTATGCGTATTAACACTAGAAATACCGAAGCAGTCAGTGGAGTGCAATTTGAAATTAAAAGTTTAATTATTCTAGAACGTTTTGACTAAACTTATTGATAATTTGTGAGTATATATAATAAATAGGAGCTGAACTACTTCAACACGATAAATTTGCCCTGATATCTGATATTTGGAACAAATTCAATCAAAACTGTTTATGTTGTTATGAACCAGGAAAAAATATTACTGTGGATGAACAACTTTTTTCTATAAAAATGAGTTGCAGGTTTCTTTAGTACATTGCAAATAAGCCTTATAAGTTGGGGATACAATTTTGGCTTTGTGTTGATGTCGACTGAAATGTCAACGTCGTCTAACAAATATGTGTTAAATGGTTTTACATACTTAGGAAAAGATGATAACAGGCTACAAAATCAAAGTCTTGGTGAATCCGTTATGTGTCTCATGAAATTATTTCTAAATACAGACCAAACATCACCGCATATAATTTTTTTAGCTCTGTTAATTTGGCAAAATACTTAATTTTAGAAAGCACTAGAGTTGTTTGTATCATGAATAGGGCCCGACGAGACATTCCACCTTATACCAACTTGAATTTGTTCGAAATAAAAATAATGATATCTGATAGATAGATGCACACTTACAATATATCAAGAAAAATGGAATAAGAATGTTTTATTACTAAGCACATTACATGACAATATTGAAATTGATTCAAATCACCCTAAAAAGAAGTTGGAAACTGTAATTTTATACAATGTTACTATGTATGGAATGGATCTGGCCAATCAGATGGTGAAGAAGTACAATGTCAAAGCAGCATCCCAAAGACGGGCCGTACAAGTGTTTTTAAATATTTTGGATTTTATATAAAAACAGGTATAAACATAAAACGAGTAACATCCAGGAGAATCGAAAAATACAAGAATGTTTTATTAGCAAACGCAAAAACAAAACTAATAAGTTATACGATGGTTGTAAAAAGCCACTTTGTAGTTCTGGTAATGTAAATAAAACATTGAAATACATAAATTGTATTTAACATATTACAATGTGTTACATAACAATTATTTTCATTTCATTGTTTCATTAAATTCTTGTAACTTAATACATAATTTTATAAATATTGTAGATGTAATCTTTTAAACAGCCACCGTCTTTGTAGGTAGGTAAATTTTGCCGTCTTTCTCTAGTGTTAAATAGTATTGACATATGTTAGTTATATTTGGTTTAAAACATTATATTGAACAAAAGCCTGAAGGCCCGATATTGGGCCCAACACAAATTTACAAATTGCTTGAGGGCTCGAAATGTATGTGAAATCTAGACTGAGGAGTTCAGTGTCTAGGGGCTAATTTTGGTCTGGGTGTTTGAGGAGTGAAGAGTTATAAAAAGTGTTTGAGGAGTGAATAGAGATAGAGTTCATATGAAAATGAAAAATGTTAAATGAAATATCGGTTTCATTTTAAAAGGTCTACTCCCAATCCAATGGGTACAAGTATTAAAAATTTTTTTGTTTGTTTGCCAAAAATTAAGTGACATACTCATTACACATCCAGTAGTACCTGAATAATTGCACATATACACGGTGTCGGGCAAAGAAAGACGTTACTCCTTGACTGAAAAATAGTTGATTGTCGTTAACATAAAATTCAAGATGACTTTTTTTCAGAAAATTGAAAATAATATACATAATAATTTGTTATCAATTTTGTTCATATGATACTTGCACACATTGTTCAGCGCTGTTCTTGGGAATATCCTGCGAATAGCTGTGAAGACATCACCACTGCGGGTAAAAACCACACTCCAAGCAAGTATTTGGTGTGATAAGAAGAGTAATGTGTAATATTTTTTTGCACTCATTTAGAAAAAGGGCTTTTTTTATTTTTTATTTTAACGACAATTTATTCCTTTATAGCCACCGAATAGCGTCCTTCTTTGTCCGACGTCTATTCCCGGACACCGTGTATAAATTTAAAATCAAAGAAACTAAGATTGTAACAAATGGAAACAGATGGACGAACAAGATCAAGTTACAAGAAATGCTAGTTTCACTACAGATGTGTACAGCAAGTGCAATTCTTTAGTTTGTTTACATGTGTCAATTAAAATATGGAAAGGAGTATACTTTTGGAAAGAACTTTCATATAAAAAGGGCGTAAACAAATGTCATTTTTGTTATATTGATAAGGATTATAAGAACAATTTATTATCTATCTGCTATATATTAATATGATAACATAACATTGATTTGTGGTAGTTTTTCACTAATTACAATTTATTTTAATCCGAAGTAAAAATATTTTTAATTTTATGGAAATACTGATGTCTCTGTTGATATATTTTTACCACCATGCAACTTACTTGCTTTGTAGGTATCCGTGTATTGTTTGTTTTAATTTTTTGTTCGAAGTCTCCAATACTTTATCAAAATATTCTACGAATCTCTCGCCAACTTCAGGTGACATTTGGCTGCCATTTGATTTTAAAAATATTCGCTTCTCTGGTTCTGGTCTCTCCAAAAGACCATATTCATTTGCTAATTCATAGACGATATTAGAATCCTCTCCATGACACCTGTAACATTAAAACATTTCATTTTATAAAGTTGTTAACTGACTTAAAATAACCAAAGCGCGTGTCGTGACAGGCAAAACGTAGGGTTCCGTCTATACCTCCATAAATTGTTAATATAAATTAAGCTAAATAATTTCATTTGAAAGCTCTGTCAAATGCTAGTAGGTATCTAGAAATTTTTCATATTTTTCATACACTCAGTTGGAAAATTAGAAGATAGGTTTGGTTGCACGTCACTTTGAAGCTCAATGCATTGGACTTAATACAAATGGAGTTTAAAAGAAAATCTTTATTTTATTTTTAATTACACATCCAGTAATACCTCAGTAGATGCTCAAAAAATATATCCGCTTCCATCCCAATTTAGCTAAATGGGGAGGTTCATTAAAATAATTGTTTTTTTAGTATTTTCCTAGATATTAATTGAATTAGCATATATTTTACCAGATAGGTGCAAAATTTTACTAGATAGGTCTCAAACTGTAGAATATAAGGATGTAATAGAAAGGGCCGGAAACTGATAGTAAAAACAATTTTTAGGTTTTTATGGTCAGATCTTTCCTATTACTGAAATATCTGCTAATAATTATGCAATTAATTAGACTTTACAATTGGAAATTTTTTTTAAAATTTAATAAAATGTATGATTTTTCTAATTGTTAAATTCTAAAAATTACATTATCTAAATAGTTTTTATTTCAATGCCTTTTCTATGAACATCTGTATCAAAAATAATATGCAATCTTAAAAACTGCTTTAAATTAAAGTAGCTGCTAATATATATTATTATTTATAAGTACCATTGTGCTCCTAAATCAACCAGATTATCTCCAAATTGTACAGTATTTATTCGGCCACCAATCCGATCAGCACCTTCCAGACCAAGAACTGACAGTCCTGCATCGTGCAGACGCCGAATAGCTGCAACACCAGCTGCTCCACATCCTATGACTATTACGTCATATAGTTTCCTGTAATTTTTAATTCAATCCTTTATTTCTTAAATGGCTGACTTTAAATTATATAATTTCATCATTCACAATTTGTTTATTAGTATAGTAAAAAAGATTAGTCAAAATTTATATTTTTAAATACTTAAAATTCTATCGTGCTAATTCAAACCAGTGATAAAGAACCAAGACTTATTTGATTAATTAGAGTAGAGGTATATTCAGTTATTTTAGGTCTTGAAATTTTTGCCTGTTACCTTTAGCGATATACACCCTTCAAGCAAATTCAGCCATTCTTAATGTATCTGTCTATATTCTTAGATTATACAACTCAATATTGTTTTTTAAAAGTTGTTTAAAGAAAAATCATTTTAATGTTAATGCAATCACTGGTAGTATATTAATTACAGTATGCAAATATTCATTAACCATTCAGTATTTAGAATATTTAGATACATTTTGGCCGAATATCAAATACTGGCGCTCTATTAGACCAAATATCGTTTCCCTAAAATTAATTTAAAAATTTGGCTTATTTTGATCTGAAATTATATTAATTTTTGTAATATGTTTCGTATATAATTTGTTATTCTCATTATCATTCTTAAAGATTTTTTTAGTACCAAATCAAACTATAGAAGCTTTAGGCCGCATAAATCTAATTTTTCTGCATCACCAGGAAAACACAGAAAAATTGTTTTTTCTAATTTGTTTATTCTGGTTCCAGGTTATAAATATTTTACTGCCGGCTTCATTAGGCATTGAGAAAACTATAAAATTGTACTCTATATATTGCCCACTAAGCAAACTGATTATCGTTTTATTTTATGTGTGTGTGTGTGTGAAGTGTCAAGTTTTGTCGCAATGGTGTTCTTCACACTTCATTAGCTTGTGTAGTTGTTTGTATTCATTTCAACTATTATCACTTCACAGCAATGCCAGAAATATGTATGAGTATTTTGGTTTTATTGGTCATCTTCCATTTGATTCAAACAAGGGATGAGCTGTCATCGCTACTTGTTTTATAGTATGATAAGCAAAATACAACTACTTATTGATTTTTTTCTCTTTTCAAAAAGAGCTTATCTTCATCAAATCTTAAAGTGTTTTAACACTTGTATCTTAATATCACAGGCTTTAACTTGCATGTAAGATCTAATTTATTTATCTCATCACTGTACACTTTTATAGTGACGACATGTGCAGTACTTTTAAACATGCATATTGGTGTCACATGTGACTGATAAATTTATTTATAATTGAATTATGTCTGGACATTTTATTCGTTGCAGCTCTTATATTATGGGAAAAGATTGTTGCACAGTATCAATATATATATTTTTTTATTAGTCTTCTGGGTGAATCGTGTTACAGCATCAATTTTATATTTAACTATTCAGTAGCAATTGAAGAGAAACTTGGACCAATTATAGTGCCTTTGTCTTAAGTCTGTCACATTGTTGTGATCACCAAAAAAGAAATTTATTTTTAAGTCTGAAATTCTGTCAATAAGTTCTGTGAGGAAATAACCATATACGACAAAATTGAAAAAGTTTCTACATAACGCTAACAAAATAATACTGCAAAAAAAAGAGAATTCATAATGAAATAACTGGTACAATAAATAGTGTGAAATTAAGAATTTTCAGTATGATAGTATATCACACATCAGTCTATCATATTAACTAAAATAAGTTTAAATTAATATTTGACTGCGAACCGAATCCAGTAACTTTTTTTCATTCACTATCAGATTTTCATTCACTATCAGATTTTCTGTAATACATAGAAAAGAAATAAAACACCTAAAATACTTTTAAAACCCACAATTTATAAAAAAATTGTTCACTAAAATTAAGAAATTATTTCATACTTGCTAATTCCTTGTAACACAGAGTAAGAAAGAAATACACAAGTTTTTACAAGTGCATCACTCTTTTGTTTTTAGTGTGAACTGAAATATTTACTTCAACGTTTTGAACTCACTATTTACAAGAGTAAAGTTTTGAAGTGATATTTTTTCTGTATGAAATGTTTCGCTGAAATATCGGAATAGTATACTAGCTCCAATAAAAATTAACCAAGGGAGAAAGGTTATGACAATTTTGGTCGTTAAGTAATAAAAGACTGCATGAAGGATTTTATATAAGAAAAAGACAATTATTCCCATTTGCGTAAAACTTTTTACTGAGTATAAGGAAAAAACAGATCTGTTTTTCACACAATCTGTTTTTTCCTTATACTCAGTTGAACCCTCATATTTTGCAATGCTTACTAAATAAACAATAGTTGCAAGTAGCGAAAATATTAAAGCATGAAATACTTATAATGCATTGGAATACTTTATCACTTAAAATTATAAATATTGTAAATAAATATATAAATAAGTTGGATTAATAATTATTAATTTTTTTTAAATGTTCACAGTGTGATAATGCTATGGGAGTACGAACAAACACAAGTTCGCCAAACCACTTTAGTTCCCATTGTATCCATGGATGGATTTTTGTTAATAATGACTGTTTTATATTTAAAGCCAGAACACAAACTGAAAAATATCATGATTAAATGAATTGCTATAACTTTGAAACAAGAATAAATAAAGATTAATTCATTTACTACCATAGACAATGCTCATTTTAATGTATATAATTAAATAAAATTTCTTCTAAATCAAGCGCAAAGCACAAAATGGCAATCTGGTTGCGAAACATGGCATTACAGTTTACATAGCTGTGGAAAAATAAGAACCAGAGAATTAGCAATCACCAATTTCTTACATTTTTCAGGTTGCATACTACCATACTAAAAGATGATATCAATGAGCTTTCTATGTCATCGTGTTGCTATAAAAAGACTGATTGAGTTCTTTTGCTCGTAATCTAGTTTGGACGGTTTATTGTTATTTCGTATTAACTTATCAATATTTCTTTCTTTTACGCATAAAATTTGTCATCTTTTATCTCATTTTATTTTATACAAATCAATTAAAATCATAACATTAATTAATCTGTGTGACTATCATAAGACGATAATCTACACACCATCTGATGATTATATACCTACCATAATGATGACATGCCACACACTTAAAATAACAAACAATGATATATTTTTCTATTGCTTATATAGTAGTTATAAAACAAATATTTTTAGTTACAGATAGTAAGTATAAGATAATTAAAACCAACAAAAAAAAATTAAATAGCAAAATGACAATAATGAGTCATTTATGAATTTTAGTAAACGATTTTAACATTTATTGTCATCAATATTCATTTAAGAATCGTATTAACAGTGATTGTAATTATTTTGGTTTATGACAAGCTGTTAGGAAATAAATAAAACATCCTGAAGGTCATATCTAATGCTGTATATGATCTACAGGTAAAAGAAAAACAAATATCGACATTAATGTACATTTAGGTATTAATTAAAAATATTACGTGCGGTTTGAAATTTTCACCGAAATGCAATATTTACAATTTTCGCAATTAAAAATAAGACTTTCCAAACCTATATTTTCATTTAACAATTTGTTATACTCACGACATGTTTAATCCAACATACACATCCACGCGCGTTTGCTATTAAAAAACAACTAACAAATAGTATCCGAAACAACCAACTCGTGTTACTAAGAAATCGCTCTCGTGAGATAAGTTGTAACATATTTGCGATAGCTTATTATATTTTGCGAGATAAACTTTGCGCGTTTGCGTTGTATATTGTGCTATTATTTAAAATAATGTTATAAGAATATAGTTATTATTAAGATTTTAGCTAAGTCGTTACTTCCACAAAATAACTACTCATTAGCATTATTATGAAAAAAAATGATTAAAAAAAATTATTTACTAACAAGGAAATTTTGAAAATGAAAACAAAATTTGTATTGCTATAAATCAAAAACTTAATTGTCAAATAGCAATATATTAACAAATGGTCGAATTTTGTTTCGCCGGATCACGGATTTGGTCTTCTGTCGAACCGTAGACATCCGTTCGTCTAAGTATCTGGCGATTGTAATTATTATTATTTCAATCACATGGTCTGCATACCAAATTTAGTTAGGTTCAAACGAAATCGTAAACACGTGCGGGTTTACGATCGGACTGTCATTAATCACAATCACAATACTTTTGCGCGCGCAATGGCTTACGTTATGACAGAACGAAAACTTCTGATTGAAGGTTTTGAAGATGTACAAAAGTTTTCCATGTTTATATGATTCGTACAATGAGGTACACGTTAATAAAGACATCGCAATCAAACACTAGAAATACTTGAAAAGTGTTACTGGAAATTCGAAAGAAGCGCCATCGATTATGACAAAATAAAAAAAAATAAATCGCATCTAGGCGGGAGAGAAAAAAAGATAAGTAAATCGAAATAATTTAATCATACTTATTTTACTATAATTTATTATTAAATAAGACATAATTTATCAGCTAAAGGTAGGAAGGTGCTTAAATTTTGCGCGTTTGCGTTGCATATTGTGCTATTATTTAAAATAAAATATGGTGGATAGAAAAATTTAATTTATTTACTATTTATTGAAATTTAAATTTAATGGCTTTTATACATAGGTACATTTGCAATGCATATTTATAACTAGAATTAACTTTATTCAGAAGGAGAAGAGTAAATCCAGTGGTGTAGTATAGATGACGTTCATACCATCATTCATATCATTTATCGAACGAATACCACAATATTACCCTTATTTCATATTTTTAATTTAAAAATGATCTAGCGGCACAAGACATTTATAACTTTAAAGACACTATTCTTACTTTCCACCAGGTTGTCTCAGGACCCCTACTGGAATCCATAACTTTAAATACAGTGAGAGCGAGAGAAAAGTAAGTTTTAAAATATTGAGCGCAATAATAAATGTTTCTTAAAAATCAATGCGACTTTCGCCATTAAAATGTTAAGTAAATATTTGCTATTACGTATTCCATCCTCTGTGCGTTGCTTTTCAGTTCTATGTAAGTACGTAACTGTAGCAGTTGGAAAGTGTTTTAACACTGTTTTTTTGTTTTGCAACACTAGCCCGTAAATAAGTAGTAGAAAATAACGTGGTAAAATTATATTACTATAACAGAAATAAGTGCAGAAAACAATAGCCCGCTACGTTGTTTTGCGGCATCATGTCCTTTATTGATTTAAATGTTTTCGTTTAATTTCTAGGCACAGAGCACAATTATCTTATGTGCAAAATCTTTTGTGAAAGGAACAAACAGAAATACGATGAAGTTTTTTTTAAGTTATTTGAGTATTTTATATCAAAATTTGTCATTTTCTTTAGTTCCTTTCCTCTTTCTTTTAAAAAATATACATTTTGCAAAATTAAAATTATAATTTGGAGTTGTCTTTTTCCATCTTATGTCCGTCGTATATACGTCACACAGCCTATGACACTCATATGGTTAGAACGAACCGACAACCTCATTTACCACAATCGGTGCAGCAGTTTGAAGCTAGCAGCTGAGCAGTCAAGTACATAGATACATATGTAGATACAAAATAGATTACACGCCCTCTTGCTTCACCCTAGCTGAGTAATAAAAACGTGCTACATGCGTAACAAACACTCTAGAAATACTTCGAATAAGATTTTAATGTAAGAGATTAGGGTTACACAATATTTTAAACTGTTACAGTGGAATACATTAATTTCTATAACCCAGTTAATGTGTACAATTTATAATTGCGTTATCTTTATGAACCTATTTTTAGTCCTTAGTTCTACGTAAACATGTGGACTCGTCATTTTGATACCCAGAATTTACAATATTCGCTGTCTTTAAAACCAACAGAGTTAGATAATGGGGGTTATTTTTCTACAGAGGATTATAGAATACGAAACCCATTTTCAACAATTCGCCTAGCCCGAGAATGTCTATAATTGAAAATTGTCTTACAGTGTGTAAAATTACTTCGGGGATACGGTTTTAAAATATATTTACTCATTGCAAATACACTGTTTCCCACAAAGCCATATGAATCGATGGTATTTGTTCTCGAGAAATTTTATGGTGGTGGTACGAACAGTTAATTGGATGTCGGCTTGTCATAAAATCTTGAATGTTTAAATTCTCCACCGTCGGTAACACTGTCATTTGTGTCTACATTTATGTACACAAACTCATAATTGGCACTGACTACTCCAAGCACTATGTTGAAAGTTTCCTTGTAATTATAATATCAAAATGCAGTATATGGTTATTTCAGTCGTAATATCCTTATCATCAATAGCATACAAGCAATGATAAAGTTGTCTTTTTCTTTCAAATAATCATCTTGTGTTGTAGGAACCTGAAAGGAAAATGACAAAAGACTCAATCAAATATCAACAAATCAGCTCCTTCAAAAGCAAGACTTAACCGTTGCTGCAAAGGGTTTGCTTCACGATTATGGTGAGGAAAATTTGGCGGGTACTTATGAACGCTCTGTCGGCCTCTCAACTTAAAGAGCTTGCAAAATTGCAATATTGCAGGCTTTCATTTCCTGATGTAATATATTTGAAAACCGCAATACTGTTCTTCGCAGTTAGAGCTACAGCACTGGATCGATGTTTCATTCACTAAACAGTTTTCTTATATCGATGTCGTGCCCGTGATTTCTCATCGACTTGACTGTTTTGTCGATGGGGCAGTTGTTTTTCTGTCTTGGACAAAAATATAAGTATGTACAATAAAAAAATACCAGTCCACTTAGCCATAGTAAAGAAAAAGATATGGCAGAGGAAACTATTCGAAGGCAGTTTTAAGTTTATCCCATTTATGGTGACAGACTTATTTCGGGACAGTTTCATACTCGGCATCATAAACTAACCATGTTTCCGGATTAGTTTTTTTTATTGTTGTCGATTCAATTTTTTCCCAAACAAAAATTTAAAAATGATTATGCATTTTTCTCTCATTTGTGGATTAATATCATCCCAATAGGAAAATAGTTCTAAACAAATTTCTCCTCGTATATTTTTCTCGAAATTTGAATAGGGTCGCAATGCTATGACGGGATGTAATGCAACCTAATCTTTGACAATTTTTTACCAATTCAGCAAGCAACGGTCGACTAAACAGTCGATCGTGTGTGCACTATTATACACATTAATGCAGTATTTTCTCCCGTCGTACGATAGTTGGTTGACAATTTTGTCGATGAAAAATTTTGTTAATAAGATTCCTGTGTTAATAAGAGACCGATTAGTCGGTTCTAAGTGCACTCGTATTGAATCCAATACTTTTTCAACATCTACAAAACTGTTGAACAACTAATAGCTGATTGTGTGCTGAAACCCTGACAGCGTTTTATCATCAGAATACCAGTTTTAGTGATAAGAAGTTTAACTAAATTTAATAAATCCTAAGTTGTATGTATATTTGAAAATCTTTGTCATCAAGAGATTTGATCCTCTTCATATGATGTGAGGATGTTGATGAGGATCAAGAGATTTGATCCTCATCACCGCCCTCTTTTAAAAATAATTTTGATAATTTCTTTCTTTTCTTTCTTACTTTTGTGGTGGCATTAACGTTGCCTAACCTGGTGGCATAACTATTGCTATTTTTTCTTTGATAGAAACGTTGTACTGCACTACTGTACTGTACAACTCAGCACAGCAAACGGTTGTTCGTTGCTGCATGGTTGTGACAAACGAATTTGGTCCACGGATTTAATCCGCCGAACCAAATTAGATCATCTCAATAAACCCAAATTTTTGTAATTGCTTTGGTCTAAGTTTTTGTTGTGAACTTTTATATTTAAATACCATCTTTTTCGGGTGAAGGTGTATTTGTCGAAAGTAGTCGTGATTTTTTTATTTTGGATTTCCATTTCTTTAAATTATTTAATTCATTTGTTTTTTATTTGGTCACTCTATTCTAGAAATATCTTCTTTATAATTGTAGGAGATTTTGGTAAATCATAGCCTGACTCTTTAAACAGTTATCGTTGGTCTTTAGAAGCACAAAATTTGTTAAACAGAATTCCATCTAGTGGTGCTATTCTGTTCACACGAGCCTCTGTAGACACTTGAATAGTAATCTGTGAGTTAATTGTTCTTTGTTGGAGGTTCATTCCTAGTGTTTCCAACTTGATCCTGAGCATTTTTAGCAATAGTGGAATACTGGCACTTTCGAAGTATCGCTCTGACATTTCAAAAATATGTTTAGGCACCAATATACTACCAGAACTTTTAATGCTTTTTTGCAATGTTTGCATTGAATACTTTGTCCATTATCTTCTCTCAAGAATTGTTCCCAAAATTTTGCGCGTTTTTTTAAAAACTCCTCGACTACTGTTTTCTTTGTTGATGATACGAAAAAATAATTAAATAAGAGTTAGGTTCATTGGAAGCTTAAAAAGATTACATTGATTATATTGAAATAACACATATGTTAATTATTAAATTACATTTAATTTAATGCTTTTATTAATAAAGCAATACTTTGTTTTATCAAAACCGATCTTATAATATTGCAACATTTACAACATTCTCAAAAATTACTTAATTCAAAGGTATAACAATTTATATTCTCTTTATTTTATCACTACACTCAAACCAATGTACTTTCTATAGGTATAAATTGAATGATTCGTTTGGTTGGTAGTTACAAATTTGCCGCACATAGTAAACAAGTTAGTAGGTAAACAAAAAAAGTTTAAATACTTAAATGGCTGTATTATGTAAGTATAATTTATGAAATAAACTAAGAATCGAACGTGTAGTCCATCGATTTATAATTTCGCGATAATGGCCAATTTTCTTTTAATTTTGAAAGCAGTACTCACGAACTTTCAACACTGCATCGCAAATTTCGGGGTTTGCATTAAGTTAGGTCATATTATCACCACGGGGGTTGCATTAAGTTAGGTCATATTATGGCTATACTTAACACTGTCGTTTATTTGAAAGCATTAATTCTGGTGAAAATTTGCCTTATCGTGTGTGAACTATATAAGTATATATAAATCACGGGGAATATATAAGTATATATAAGCACTGTATGTACTAACAGTTGCATTGCTGTAATCCCCCGCGATTTATATCGGGGAATTACAGCAATGCAACTTTTGCATTGCTGTAATTCCCCGATATAAATCACGGAGATTGAAAATAGCTGATTTTCAAAGATGTTACATTACATTACAACCATTGATATGATATTCTACGCGTTTAAGCATATCATTTAATGTAAATCGGTAATCGATTCATATATATTTTTTTAAGTTAAGATACATACTTTTCTAATTACGAAATTTTAGTTTTGAGAAACGGATTTACAAAAAGTTGAAAATCAGTCCATAAATACGTAGTTGTGAAATTACGTAATTACGGAATGAGAGCCCTAGTATGTATAGATCTCTCTTCTCTATCTTAGGGTATCCTTCTTGTTGGCACACAACTTTGCCTTTCCGATCTCGAGCTTCTTATGGATTATTTTAAATTTTAATAGAATGTAACTTTTGAAGCCATCTTATTATGTAACATTTTATAAAATCAATTTTAATAACGATTATTAATTGTTGGTAATCTGTTTTCGAGCGTCATTTTAAAAACTTTCATAATAAATTTTTTAAGTAAATTTTATTTCAATATCCCGTAAAAAACTCTTTTTTTACTTGCTCAAAAGTCTATGAATCAAATTTTTTTCAGTTATTAAATTCGGAATCATCTAGTCGCCTGATGTCCCATCAACTAACGTATCTTCCTCATTTTCAGATTCAGACTTTCTATACGATACATCACTTTCCTTTGAAATCTTTGAGTCTGAAATCGTTGAGTAGATAAGACAGGTAACTAACTCTTCGTATTTTGAGGTTGAGTTAGTTGAGTAGTCGATGTCTTTTTTTGGGCTTTACAGTTGGGTTTTACTGTTTTAGTTTCCGTTTTACTGACTGTATCTTCTAGTTGAGTATATTTATTTTTCCTCTTGTCTTGGCCCACACTTTTCTTCTATTGCATTTTTTAAAGTGTATTTGATAATATTTTAGTAGACGTTTTCTTTCGTCCTCTCTTTGACGTTTTTTAATAACCTTTGATTTGTTGAGAAGCACTGAATGTGGACGAAAAAGAAACATTTGTCTATATAATTTCTTTGTATAGTAATCATAAGGTTAATAAACAATTTACGCTATGATCGCATATTTTTGGTTTGTTAATAGCAAATTGATAGAAGCACTTAAAAATAACTGCCGTAAACGTTGCTTTAAAACTTTTGCCGTATCGCGAATTAATTTCCTTTCTAGATTTTTGTGAAAGGCTGACATCGGCCTTCCTTCATCAATACAATTCCGTCAGCACCTTGCTCAGTTTTATAATATCTATTTAGGATTGGTCGTGTAAAAAAATAAATATGGGACACATAACCCTGGGTTAAGGTTGACTGAGCCAGGATCAAATCTTCCTTATGAAAATGGATTAGATATCCCCGACCAGAGCAAGATTAGTATTCACAACTCAGGAAGGAATGTTTTGAATTTACTGTGTTATGAGTAGTCAAAGATTATTTTTAATAGGTATGCTTTACATTGAATGTATCGAGTTCTCATATTACATTTAAAAAATTGTAATAAATCCAATCCATCATCTCTTAGACAAAATTTCTTTCGATACTGAAAAAAAGGCCAACCATTTCAAAGGTACTCAAGTTTGATTAACGTCGCCATGATGCACAGCGGGTCGGAAGGGTTCTATTAAGATTTCAATATTAAGGGTAATTAATATTATAGGGATTCAAAATATTAAAGAAATATTTGTTTAGGAAGTGATTTTTAAGTAGTTTAGTAAAATAACATTAGTTAAAGTTAAAGATAATAAATGCTCCTTTATTGAAAAGTGATTTCTTATAAAATTACTGTCGTTATTAATATCTGAGTAACAAGGTAATTAAAGTTCCAACAATTGCGCTGGTAAATAAATATTGATTCATTTTATACTCTATTAATGAAACCTTAATGACAGTGATCAGTTACTACGTGTGATCAGTACTTAGTAACAGTGATACTTAGTGATAGTGATAGTGTACTCACTGATGATCAGTACAGATGTCAGTGATGGTCAGTACTTAGTGATAGTGATAGTGTACTTAGTGATATTAAATACGAATGAATGTAATAATAGGTTTTCCTCAATAAAAATAATAATTTTTTTTTCCAATTACAGTTTCTTTTAATTTTTGAATCCATATAGCAGGCAAGGCTCCGTGTAAGGAATAGGGCGTTCAAATCAAATAGATGAGGAACAATAATTAGAATATTAAGATTGGTCAAAACGTCTTATAAATTTGATTTTTCATGTTCTATTCCGTAAATAAAAAAAACTTTGAAAACCGCAAAGTTTAGCGAAATATATCACCGAACATTTTTTACTTACACAACTATAATACATTGATTAGCTTAGTTGGCCATACAGTTTTATGAAACAAATATGTCCCCAATGTAGAAGTAAAGTTAGCGCGTATCGTAGGCCATCCATATTAAAAGTAAAAAAATGACAATAACTTTGTAAATTCACTGTTTCGTCGTATTCACTGTAAGACTCCAATAAGGATCAAGTGCCAGCTCTCTGATTGTAAGTTAATCAGCACATACTTTTTCTAAATAATGATAAAGTCATGTATATCTTAACTGTAATATTAATATTATAAATACAAATGTGTATTTACTTTATTACGAATTATAGACAAATGTTAAGAATTGTGTTGAAAATTTACATATTGTTTTTATTTTTTAAGTTCATTTCCACTACAATTGGTGGTCACCCTAATCAAGGATCCTTTGAGCGGAAGTACAGTGCGTACAAAATAGGCGGGTGGCACAGTCAGAGGAGCAGCAAATAATATAGACATCGACCATCATAAAATAGAAGAAAACTTGTCCTTTTTTGAACAAAAATTTATATTTGTGCTCTATTTAAAACGAAACCTTTTATGTGGCTTGTAGTCTACTAATCAATTATATTACAATCAGATTGTTCACAAAATCAGAAAACAAGTGTGTAATGTATCAGGAAGGGTTACTAACGTAATAAAATTTATATCACGTCACTGCCTAAACCTTTTGTGGAAATTACAATTCCATATTTGAAAATAATAAAGTTATATTTTTTTAAACCATTATTTTCTCTAAAAGGCAACAGTGTTGCCAGTATTGGTATAAGATTTTCAGCTTTCTTACATGATGAATTCAGTTTCCTCTTTATCGGTTCATGCCATTTCTGTTTGTTTTCTGTAGGTGTCTTTTTGATAAGCCATTCAAAATGCTCTTTAAATATTAAAATAGCATAACATACATAAGCTACATGCTTACATACTGCCTTTAGCCCTTTACAAGCAGTAAACTCGCACATGGACTGAACAATTCTTCCATTTGATTCTATGGAAATACTCGTGAAATATGATAAAGCTTTTGTGTTTTCAGAATGCACTTTTCTCTATAAAAAATAAAATTATTTTGGGTACTTGTCACTAAAGCCACTAAATATTCATTAATCACCATGTTATAGCCTTTTCTATAAATTGCAGCACGCTCAGTAATTCCAACATTGTCTTTGTAAAACTCTCAAAAGTAGGTGTAAATATTCACTATATGCAAGTCAAGCGATACACTTTTCGACGTAACACTACTGTATAGGAGTACTGATAGTAGCTTTCTGGAGGCTATTCAGCTGTATACATGAAATCATCTTGTGGTATTTCATCATGTATGTTTCCAACAAAATTATTATTTCTATCATAACCTTGAAACCTGCGTACAGAAAAACATGGCTCAAAACTCGATAAAGAATGCATACTTTTGATAAATAAAAACGTTGTAGTAAACCCAGAGGCACTAACTTCTGAATTAGCTGTTCTTTATGCACCTTTTTTTCTTAACTCTTCCTTTAGAGCACTAACATTCATTGACTCGTACTGCACGTCTCTTATAATTACTCAGAATTGGAATAGTTTTCATAAAAATCTATCGGTTATTAAAAATCCGCCCTAAAAAGCAAACAAACAGTGAATATTCATTGACATTTAGACCTTACTCTACACTAGCGCCTCTAGCGCCGAATTCAAGTGCGATAATAAGGGGTTATTGAAGGAAATTTTGCAGCATGGTTTGTCAAATGATCTAATCCCGGCATTTCCTTATACGGCAATAGGATTAAAATAATTATTTATATACATAACCGGCATCAGATGCATTGGGAAAAGCTTAATTCCTTAGAACAAAAAAATTGCTTAAAACTAACTGTGCTGGAAAACAGGCAGTAGTTAAAGCCCATACTGGAACTGTTACTGGATTGAAGGATTCGAAGTTCACCAGATCTGTTGCTGTTCACTATGAAGTCTGGAGAAAACAAGGTGGGTCGATTACCAATGAATATTCTTCATCTGTTATAAGACAATTCTTTATTATTTAAAATACTGTTTACAAAGCTGAATATCACTGTTGAAGTATCGATTGCTAAAACTGTGTACTCAAATGAGCTGTCTTAACTGCGAACTGAACTGGAAGTCAAATGAATTGCTGAACTGGAACTGAACTGCTGTTTGCAATGTCGTGACGTCTTTTATGTGCCATCTTTTATGTACCTATTCTAGTGATTGGACGTGAAACTTTAAATAACTTAAACACAAGTAAATTAATTACCGGTTTCGCTGGTCAAAAGTAATGAAAATGTCTAGATGCACGCACGCATACACACATACACACACACACACACTCACACACACACAGGGCCTCGGGTGCATCTCCACAAACGGTGATCCTTTTTTTCAGTTCGTTTTGGTATATCGAACAGTAGAATCAATTTTAAAACGGAATAAAGCAGTAACATATCTTAAATTTTATAAGTATAATCTAAGAAAATGCAAGTACTTTGATGGAATATTTAATTGTAGTAAGAAACAAATGAATATCCTAATACGTTTACTGGCGTCTTACCCTGCTAGCAGTGGATCCATGTATATTAATTCGTTTTGATATATCGATGAGCGGAATCACTTTAAAAACGGAATAAAGCAGTAACAAATCTTATTTTATAAAAGGAATCTAAGAGAATGCAATTACTTTGATGGAATATTTAGTTGAAATAAGAAACGATTGGATAACCCTATAAGTTTACTGGCGCCATAACCGGCTAGCGGTGGATCCCTGCATATTTAGTACGTTTTAATATATTGAAGAGTAAATCAGTTTTAAAACGGTATAAAGCAATAACATATTTTTAACGTTACAAACATAAATGATTAGAATGCAAGTACTTTGATGGAATATTTAGTTGAAATAAGAAACGATTGGATAACCCTATAAGTTTATTGGCGCCATAACCGGCTAGCGGTGGATCCCTGCATATTTAGTACGTTTTAATATATTGAAGAGTAAATCAGTTTTAACACGGTATAAAGCAATAACATATTTTTAATGTTACAAACATAAATGATTAGAATGCAAGTACTTTGATGGAATATTTAGTTGGAATGTGAAGCGATCGGATAACCTTATACGTTTACTGGCGCCAAAGGTCAACCGTAATACAAATAACGAAAGATAACATTTAGTATTTTGCCCGATCTATATCTCGTTTTATACAATTGTCACTTATTTATTTTTAACTTGACGTGGTCATGTTAAAATGCGAATCACAAATATGAATGTTATATAACGAAAAGAATGTAATCCGTAAATCAGATTGGCCTTAAAGTTGTCTCACAGAATTAAACGTTTTGAAACGTCTTAAACATCTTAGTAGAAAATATATTTTGTCTATATGGATTTTAAACAAATACAAAATATATTCAAATAAATTATATTATATTTTATTTAAACCAATATAATCTTCATTAGTTGATTCACTCAAGCTTCGCCCACCGTTCTGTATGAACAATGTGCTCTAAAAAATTATATATACTAAGAAGCAGATACGTAAAATATACCGTTAGCCTTTGTAAATGTTCCCTATTAACCCACATAGTCGTGTTGAATTGATATTTAATCATTTCTAAATTATAATATTGCGGATGTTAAACTTTCAAGATTTCGTTCCGACTCATTAGTCATACAAATTGCAGTAAAATAAAACATATAGCAAAGCGCATAATATACTGCTGTGTTCATTTAACACAGTTTGGTTGATTTACAGCATAGCTGTTCAGTGCTTCTCGATGACCTTGATGAACTTAATAATTTATTCGTTTTAAGCTTGCTGTGTTTATATTTTAACGGACTTTTAAGACATAAGTCTGAGGTGGCTTGTTCAATAATATTTTTTGCGAAAGTCAGCATAGATTTGTTTTCATATTTTTAAAACATAGCTTTGTGTTTATGGCTAGTAGTCTTAACAGTGTTTCTTTATTTAAAATATGTTTGTTTTTGTTTGATTGTATTTGCATATAACTGTGTTTTTAGAGGTATACAACTTTAAAATGAAACAAAACAGATAAAACTCATGATAATGGACATGGTGTTGACTTTATTGAAAAGGTAATTATATGCCATTTGTGTTTAAATATGATTCCAGATAAATGGCTGGTTCGAATGAATCGCAGTCTGGAACTTCAATTCTCAACCACTTTTTCGAACAATAACTTGTTTAACAATGAGGCTCATTTTTGGAACGACTACGTCAATAAGCAAAATTGCCAGATCTGAAGGGAAAGAAATTTATATGCCATTATTGAGACGCAGTTACACTCACAAAAAGTCACTGTTTGATGTGTTTTATCGACTGGGGGAATTATTGACCCATATTTCTTCAAAGATGATGCAGGCGAAAACATTACAGTCAATGGATTATTACTGACTTTTTCGTTCTCCGGTTAAATTTTGAAGAGCTGGAAGAGCTGGATTTAAAGATTTAGCTTCAATACAACGGTGCAACGTGCCATACAGCAGGCGACATAATCAATTTATTGCAGTAGACATTTGATGAGCGCATAATTTTGCGTAGTGCTCTTGTGAATTGGCCTCCACGATCGTGTGATATCACACTATGGATAATTTTTTGTGGGGTATGTCTTTATCATTATAAACCACCGACATTGGACCACTTGGATGACAATATTTATAGCGTTACTGCCAAAATACACTGCGTTATTGTTAAACTACTCAAAATGTGGTGTTAAACTACTCAAAAATGTGGTTGAAAATCAGACTTCCAGATTGCGCTTCATTCGAGCCAGCCGCGGCAACCATACGTATCCATCATATTTAAACACAAACGGCATAAAATTACCTTTTCAATAAAGCCAATACCGTGGCCATTAACATAAGTTTTATCTGTTTTGCTTCATTTTAAAGTTGTATACCTCTAAAAACACCGTTATATGCAAATACAATCAAAGAAAAACATATTTGAAATAAAGAAACACTTTTAAAATTACTAGTCATAAACATAAAACTGTGTTTTAAAAACACCGCGAAATATGAAAACCAATCTATGCTGATTTTTATGTTTTTTTTTCCATTTTAAAGTTGCACACCTCTAAAAAACACCCATTACATCGGATTTCGTATTGCGCTCTCGGATTACTGCAAAAATATTTACTTTGGAAATATATATATTTGCCTAAAAAAATTGTGGACCATTTGCTATTATGTATCTTACGCAAGCGCGATGCCTTATTTTATGCAGCAAATGAGAACAACAAATTATTATATAAAAAAAACAGATTGCATAAAAAACTGAATAAAAACAAGTTTTACCAACACTATCAACATTTCTTCAAGCAACGATTTGCGGGCCGTAAAGAAAATGTCGATTTATGTGAATGTATAATCGTAAAATCGAATTTCTCAAAAAAAAATTAAAAATTGTTTGCCCTTGTTTTACCTGTAAAATATCTCGTATCTCCTACGTTATTTTTTTACCATTTTTCTATATTGTGATTGAGATTTCATATCGCATAAGTCTAAACCTATAAAAATGTGCGGTTGTGACTTATGTTATAAGAAAATAATTATTCTATTGCGTTTTTGGATTCTCTGTTTTACTATTGGGAGTGTTTCTGCTGGTATTGCGGTATTATAATCCACTAGCCAAGTATCAGCGTCGCCTGATTTTAAAGAGACAATGGAGGAGGGACCAGTACCTATCCCTTAATATGTTATTAGGAGGTAAAAAGAAAGTGGGGAAAATTTGAGGAAAATTATAAGAGGTTAACATTCGTACATGATAATAATGAAAATCTTCAACTCGCTGTATTGACATATAGTATATAAGCGTATTATACCAGTTACACAGATTCATATAGATGAACATAAAAGAAAATTGTTAATTTATCCTAAAATTAACTTCTGTAACAGATGTCCTGTTATATATTAATTTTGTATAGTGGTAACACCTTTACTAACTGTCAAACAGCTAGTTGATTATATTCATAAATAATATACTAATTTAATTCTTATTGATAATAGTAGTCGTACTTGATCAATTTATTTGCGGAGCAGTTTCCAATTAACTTATAGCGGTCTGGCTGTTTTTTTTTGTAATACGCTATATTATAAAGTTGTGGCGTAGAAATTCTTATTAATATGAAATCAACAAGTGGGAATTGAACTAGATACGTAACTAAATTATGTTTAAAGTAAAAAAAAATTGTTTGATGCTCGACTTCCATGACAGTAGAATAATCGCTCTGAGTGCTTGTGTTCCATCGTTGAATACAGCAAGACTACTGTTCTGATGAATGAATATTGCTATAAATTATAGGAAATATTTAAAAGTATGTCAATGGGTTAGCAAATCGATGCCAAGAATTTATGTAACGTCGTTCGTATAAAACAAATACGATAAAGGTTTAACATTTTTTTATCTCATGCTCCACAGTAGTCGGTAAATCTTATATATAAGTCTACTACGCCATTCGGATGGGGGATTTCGTGAAGTTACAGATAAAGTAGAAAGTATTTAAATCGTAGATGTATCTTTAGTCTATCTTATAAGAAATATGATTTATATTTCTTTATATATATTTTGATCATAATATATTATTTTATATATATTTCGATCATATTATATTATTTTATATATATTTTGATCATATTTTGAAGTCGTACTTTAATGCTAGATTAGGATCATTATGCGTTAGCAGTACCATCGACGTGACGCTTCCGAGACGCTTGTACTTGCGGGTTTATTCTCGTTCGATATGTTGTACTCTTTTTTGTTGTTATGCAGGCCGTGTACTTGTTTTTACATAGAGTATGTTGATTGTGTACAAACAACACACTGGAATGCGTAAGCGTATTATAATTCTATTTGAACCTTACATTCATAATTCAATAGGGGAACCAAAAGGTATTTGATCAATGCATGTTTTGTTTTTTTTTTCTTTTTTTATACCTCTTTTTGCTCGGCATCTCTAATGTTTTACAATTTTAAAATAAATAGTTTAACTGTAAATGTGAATATAAAACAACACTCGGTGAAAACATCACGGTGGCTTTAGAAAAATAAACATATTATTTACCAACAAGCTTAAACGTTTCCAAAAAATAATTAAAAAGTCGTTGTCCTCAGTTGTTCTTGGAGCTTTTTGGTAAAAATATATTTGTATAGTAATTTTATAGACAAACCATGCTTAAGTTAATGCACTTTGTATATTTTATGTATTATAAAAGTTACACGTTATTACTGTATTATAAAAGTTACACGTTATTACGATGCGGAAGATAAATTCGTAGTATTGTTGGAGTTTCTTGGAGAAACTAAAGGGAATGCTTTTAGTATTTTTAAAGTTATAACGTCTTAAATGCAAAAGGATTATTTATCCATTTATCCATATTGATTTTATACACTTTTCATATATTTGGATGTCTTATAAGCACGTTGTTTGGGAAACTATTATGTTATGTTTTCATTTTCATTTACTGCTGTGCACGTTTAAAGCCCTATGTTCAAACTTAATGAATATACTGCCAAACGCAGAGGTTTTGCTGGAAATATGTTTGTAGTTTCCTTAAAAATATATACCTACAGACACATAGGATTTTATAATATAATATGGATATATGGTTTGAAATTATTGTATGCAAAACATATAATTATGTATTCAAAAGGTATCTGGAAAAATTTTGGGCTGCTCCGCTAGTGTAAATTTTTCATTTGTTTGGCGAAGTTTTCCTCTAGTAATAATATTTGCATCTTAGGATTACCTTAAAAGGGGTAAAGTTAATGTATACCTTAGTTTTAGCTTTAAATTGAATCAATAAAGGAGTATCGATAAATTCTGTTCGTTAGTTTTAAATCTTAACACTAGGTTCTTGGTCAGTAATTGATTTTCAAATGTTTAGAAAATATTCGGTCGATCGATATAAGATGGCCAAAAACCTAAACCTCAAACCTTAAGAAATCATGTAGTTATTGCATATTACTCTGAAAAGCGGCCATACAAGTAGAAAACAGAAAAAAATGTCTTTTTTATAGATTTCTACTGACAAGAGATGTTTCCAAACCTGTATAGAGAAAAGCAAATTTTTGCCTGAACCTGTAATATATGTGTACAATAGATTAGAAATAATTTATTTTAGAAAGAACATAGTCGACAGAGGAATAATAAATTTTAATAAGCAATAGAACCACAGACAATATGCGAAATAAACATAGACAATAATCAGACAGAAATGTCTTTTAAATCACTATAGGAACTAGAATAATATCCGGAGCCGTTTTTATTCTTTTGAATAATGAGAAAAATGCCGTCGACGGCAGGGTTGCCAGAGATGCATTAAATAGTATTTTCTACATGACAAGTAAAGAATGTGGTTAACATTATTTACTTAACTTTTATTTTATTTATAATGTTGTTTTGTTGGATAATAATTATTTTAGCATACATAATTTGACACCATGATATCCAGCTACTTTAGCAGACGAAATAGTGATTCGAATATTTATTTCTTCTAGATTATTGATTATAAGTGTTTCGTTGAAAGTTTACTATTAAATTTTTTTCGACGAAAACGATACGCTTTTAGATAAAAAAACTGTCTTACCTATAAATATCCTTATCCTCCTAAGACCCAGATTTTTAACAGCAAGATAGCGACTTAAGCCCAATGCTCAAAATTTTGCATAAAATAAATATTTGCTCTCAGACCCAATTATGTCTAGCTTTATATTTTGAAAATAACTACTAATTTTGTCTAAGGGACAATTTGGGCTAGATATAGTTGGGCTATGTTTTGTCTCAAAAAATGCATGTTGGATTTGTGTGCTTATTAAGTCTATGTTTAGGAAAATATAAAAAACAATGAATAATCAGAAAATTTGTTCAATGAAACTAAAGAAAATCTTCTTAAAGACAAGTTAATATTATTCAGTTTTAAACTGTTACTATATTACCCTATAAAATCACCATATTTTGCTTTTAACTTTTTTACTTCAAAAGTTGGTACTTTTGATTATGAAATTAAAGAAAATCTTCTCAAAAACCAGTTAATATTGATTAAAATAATATGGTAAAATAGAAACTGGTTTTGACTATTTAAAATGATTCTACCTTCAAAAGTTCAGATTCATTAAATTTTTTATTTGGATCAACTTTGGTTAAATCTAGATTCTTTTTAGATTATGAATAACAGAAGTACCTACTAACTTATAACAATAAAAATCTTAATATTATTGAGACACTTTAGGAATCATTACATTAACACAAATTAGGTTACTCATGAAATTGTGTAAAACAATTGCGGTTAAAATTAGATAGATGTGGATTCTGAACTCGGAGAATTAACAGGCACGTACTCATCATCCATCTCATTATCTTCAAAACCTTCCACTTCATACTCAGATTCATTTAAGTACTGAATAATATCTCTATCTCTAAGATCTGTAAACTTAACCACAAAAAAAACATTTTTTATACATCTCATACTGATACCCAATGGCTAAAAAACGTACAAAATATTTTTTGTATGTTAAATACTGAGACCCAATAGATAAAAAAATATACAAAACATTTTTTTGTATATGTGATACTGAGACCCAATGGATAAAAAAATATACAAAAATTTTTTTTGCGTTTGTGATACTGAGCCCCAATGGATAAAAAAATGTACAAAACGTTTTTTTTTATAAATGTGATACTGATACCCAATGACTAAAAAAATGTACAAAATTATTACTCGTTGTACAAATCGGCTATATTTGAAGCAAGGGCTCAAATTATTACTAGTATCAAATATTTCCACCTCTATCTAAATAATAACATCAATAATCACATGACAACAGCAATGATTGAGTAGATATATTCAGAATAAATTTACTATGTGCCCGAGGTCGTGTCATGTTTCGTCGATCATCATATCTAATTTTGTCAGTTCACAGTTTAGTGGGTTGGCAGCATTGAAAACATAGAGAATATGGACTAAAAAGAAATACTGTCAAAAAATAAGTACAAAAAATTGTATTGTGGGAAGGTTATTACTACGAAGTGCACGAGGTAAAATAACAGCAAATACCCCAAAAAGTATACAATTTCGAGAAGGTTTTTGGATTAAGATTAGCCGAAAAGACTTCCCCTAATTTAAAAGTAACAATCCAATGGTAGATGCCCCAAAAAGTACAAAACTACAGGAAGGCTTATTAGCGGAGAAACCTTACCTTGTCTTAAGAGAAACAATGGAGTGAGTGCGTTCTGATCAATTCTTCGATAAAAAAGATTGTTTCTATCATTTCTAGTAAAGAAATGTTATCAACTTGTACAATATTATCGACTTATTTTATTATAATTTTTAAAATTAAAAATTATTTCCGAATACAATTGTTCAATTAATTTAGTTCCTATTTATAACACCAGTACACAACACCATTCTTCCAAAGACCAACTTTGACTGTTTTCTTATAATTTTTTTAGTATGTCATAAAAACAAAATAAAGTGATTAAAACACATATTTCTTATTTTTCTATCTTGTCGGATTAGTTTTCTAGAACAGTTAACCAATGTGTTGTTATGCCAGCACCATTTGTTTGAAAATGACATCATTTTCTGTTATCGTTAAGATGTTTTCCTGGAGGATACAGATATTTGAATTATTAGATATATTTGCTATTACATATTTTTACAGATATTTGAATTATTAGACATAATATCATCAAGTAACATAATAGCATTTATATAAGTAACATTTGACTCTTTTTGTCCAATTTGCTAACTATGTTGTAAAAAGACATATTAACAGAATATTATACCCCTGAAAAGGAGCGAATAATAAAAGGGGTCCCAGCGCGGAATTAAAACTTTAAATGATAATAAAAAACAATTATTGTATTTATAATATTTTAATTAAAATAAACTAAAGTACATTTGTGCGTATTTTATATACGAAACGACACCAACAAGATGTCTCCCATCATGGTGAATGCACTCCTCAAATCATAAACGCGAAATTGCAATGACGCACCGCAGAAAGTCCACTGAGATGGCTCTCACTTCTTTCGTTATTTTAGTATTCAGCTGCCCCAAATTCATAAGAGGGATATGAAAAACTCTTGCTTTGAGATAATTCCATAGAAAACAGTTAGCTGGGGTTAAGTCGGGCCATCTGGGTGGTCAAATTATGTCTTCAAAGCGGCTTATGAGTTTTCCCGGAAATAGCACTCCAATTGTGTCCATGGAGACTCTGGCTGTGTGGGCAGTGGCCCCACATTGCTGAAACTACACATCTGACTCGTCAACATCGTTCTCTCGTTCTCTTCTTCCTTCTCTGATATTTGAGTTTAAAGTTTGAATTCGGCTCTGAGACACCTGTTATATTAATATTTATTCATCAACGTCTATAAGAAAATGAAAGTGATATCACGAAGTTTACATCTTGCTGTCAGTTGATTAAAATCAGAACTAATTAAACTGCCTGAGTCTTGGTAGATAATGCGGTCAAATGCTAGTTCGAAACTGCGCAATCGAATTCATGTGATAAATGATCTCTAACATTATTGAAATTAGGGCATACGTAGCTGCTGCTGAAAATTTTCCCTGAATTAAAACCCCTTCAGATTTCCCTTGCTATTGTTTTAAACGGCGATTTTTACTGTTTTCTTGAAATATTTTTCAAAAAAATCTTACGCCAAATGCACATTTTAATTTGAAATTTCCCATTTAATATTTATGACTAATTTAGCTCATGTAAAGTTACTCATAAAGTTGGAAATTTATTCACGTCTGTGTTTGGGTTATTACAAAGGACAAGTATCTCAAAATTCGGCTCTCATGAACCACGGTCTCTGAGACAAAAGGCTGTATGTAATAAATGAACAAAAATATGGACTGACAGATACCATGTCGGTTTTTTTCACATTTCCTTTTTTAGTTATTTGGTAAGGAACATCTTCCTAAAAAAAATATATACATAAGTTATTTCTCTGTATCCACTTTACCTACTCCATTAGAAAAGCTAATGTAATTTCTTCAAAGTCAAATTGTTTCCTATATCATTTTAAAGCAATAAAATAAAGTTATTCTCAGACGCAAAACATTATCAGGCAGTGTTGCCCACCTTTTAAAACAATTTCCCTTCAAAATTAACTCGAAAACCACCTAAATTCAAAGTAAAATCCTGAAACTTAATGACATTTTGATATTTTTATATAATTGTTAATTTAGGTATTTTTGTTTCCTAATATGCATTCTATAAATACCAAGTTACGTAGATGTAAATAGATAAATCACATAAAAAATTAATTATTTGACAATCTTTTTATTTTATATTACAGAGCTTTTTAAAAAAAAACAAGTTTCATTAAAGCTGTTTATATAGAAGTTACTGTTATACATATAGCATAACCTTAATAGACTAAGATTTGTTAGTAAAACCACCATTATTTAACCCCTAAAAAAGCTATAAATATTTTTGCCCTCAAATTCACCCCCGAAATTAGGTGAAAACCCCTGAGTTGGATACACTGTTATCAAGTCACTTTACGAACGACCGCATTTAAGAGATACAATCATTAATCGCATGTATAAAAACCATAAAAAAGCATTGCTCCAAGTTATATTATTTTATCTCCGGCAATGTTAAAGTTTGCTTCGATAAATTATTTGTTTGTTGAACGATGTATATTAATATATTTTATAACATCAACATAATTATGTAATAACTATCGGAGTGATGTATCATCCGAAAAAATCGTACTGAAATTTTGTCCATGCCATACGAGGTGTATCGCATTGTTTTTTTACATCTAATGCCTGCGTAACACCGTTTTGAATTTTAAGCCAACCTTTTTATGCTTTCTTATGAATATATTTAATAAGTTTTAAGCAAATTTACTAAAATCTAAAAATACACTACCTGATGTCGCAAGTCAAATTATTTTACTGTCTATCAAGATGACTACTATTTTTATATCCCTATGAAATTTGCTACACTTTAGAATTGCACTATATTGATGAATTCTAAATATAATACTTAAAACTGAGAAGTATTCATGAATATATTGAATAATGTAAGGAAATTTACTAAAATCCTAAAATACGCCACCTAGTGTCGTAGGGCAAATTATTTTACTGTCTATCCAGACGGCGAAATAATTTTGAAATATAAGTTTGCATTTAGCGAGAGAATATATGCATGTCTACTACTACTATTTATTTACGCCCAAATGAAATTTGCTACATTTGAGAATTGCACTTTATCGCTGTATTCTAAATATAATACTTAAAAGTGACAAGTGATCATGAATATATTTAATAATTTAAGGAAACTTACTAAAGTCCAAAAATACGCCACCTAGTGTCGTAGGGCAAATTATTTTACTGTCTATCGAGACGGCGAAATAATTTTGAAATAAAAGTTTGCATTTAGCGAGAGAATATATGCATGTCTACTACTACTATTTATTTACGCCCAAATGAAATTTGCTACACTTGAGAATTGCACTTTATCGCTGTATTCTAAATATAATACTTAAAAGTGACAAGTGATCATGAATATATTTAATAATTTAAGGAAACTTACTAAAATCCAAAAATACGCCACCTAGTGTCGTAGGGCAAATTATTTTACTGTCTATCGAGACGGCGAAATAATTTTGAAATAAAAGTTTGCATTTAGCGAGAGAATATATGCATGTCTACTACTACTATTTATTTACGCCCAAATGAAATTTGCTACACTTGAGAATTGCACTTTATCGCTGTATTCTAAATATAATACTTAAAAGTGACAAGTGATCATGAATACATTTAATAATTTAAGGAAACTTACTAAAATCCAAAAATACGCCACCTGATGTGGCAGGGCAATTATTTTACTGTCTATCGAGACGGCGAAATAATTTTGAAATAAAAGTTTGCATTTAGCGAGAGAATATATGTATGTCTACTATTTATTTATGGCCACATGAAATTTGCTACACTTGAGAACTGCACTCTATAGCTGTATTCTAAATATAATACTTAAAAGTGAAGTATTCATGAAACGAAATAAAAAATCATATTTTCGGAAAAGCTTGTTTATGTAACAAAAATTGAAACATTAGTTAATTCTAGTATTTTTAGGTTAAATTTCCACTTTATAAAAGAATATAAATCATTACATTATATTGAGGAAAATATTCGAGTAGTTTTCGTTAGGGACATAAATGGGCATAAGCTAGTAATGTAAACAAAATTTGAAAATTGTAAATAACTGTTAAGATGAAAATGAAATCTTCTAAAACAATTTTTGCCAACCCTATCGCAGGATCTGCAAGTAAATTTGTTCCCCGCGTATTGAAGACGTTCTCATTTCCATAATTTTATTTTTACGTTCGCTTCTCACAGCGCGTAATGTAAGTCAAGCAACGTTTACTCGGATGCAGTGTTCAAAGACAGGTTTTTATAAGCCGCATAGTCGGCTATAAATAAGCAGTGCACATTATTAAACCCTATTTAATGAGAAGTTTGTAATCGTATTTTTATAGTTAATTTATTGAGAAACCGGTAACGTGACATTACGAGATCCGCACATGTAGGGTTGTCAACTTGCTGAATGTTTGTTATAAAAAATAGTGAAATCGTAACTTTATCTGGTGGTGCATTTGGACTTGAATTTTTTTGCTTCAAAGGAACTGAGTTATAATAAATAAGTTTTTGTGTTATCTACTGTTACTTTTCTATTTAGTAGGTCATAATGTAACGGGAATTCTACCAAACACATTTGAAGAGTTACGAGTATGTTCATTATTGAATTAATTTTGAGAGTTTATATTATATCATTCTGAACACTTCATAATCAACTTCAAGGCAACAGAGACAATGGGAACGAACTTGATTAGCGCTTATGCAGATTAAAATTACATAAACCAGTCAAATACGAGGTATATATAAGCTACTACATTTCGATATACATACTATTTCTGTTAAACTATTTACAAATATTAATATTATTTTTTAATTGTTTAAATTGTACAGATATTTTCACTTTATGTGTTTTGGAAGACAGTCTTAATTTTCACATATATTCTAGCTGCAGTTATAATTTGAAGACATTTTCCAACGACGTATCGCGTGCATGCATTCAACCAACTTTGCGTGTACTAACTTGGGTTCGATTCTATGCGGTACGGAACCATAAAATGCAACGAGGTGATGCAAATATGTTAAAGGTACTGCTCCCAAAGTTTTACTGATTTTTATATGACCTTCCTAATAGGTTCTTTAGATTAGAAATCGTCCACAAGTACATGAAAATTCTCCACAAGTACGAATTTTGTAATTTTATTTCTGTATTTGTTTGTTTTTTTTGTATTTTCAATCAATTCAAATCCAGTTTACTTAATTAAAAATATGTAGAACTAAATGCTAATGTTGCTTCCGAAATATTTGAAGTATGTTGTTTATAATCGCCATTATTTAGTAACGTAAAACAATATTTTTTTTCGTTCATAAGTTTAGTCATACGAGCTATTTTTTATTTTCAATATTTTTTTTCTATTCAAAAGCTAAAAAAAGGCAAAATTATACCTTTATTTAAAAATAAATCAATTATTAATTATTATACATTTAATTTCAAAATTTAAATGTTTTTCACTCAAGGCACTTAAGATGGTGACTTCTTTTTATTTTTATTTTACGGCAGGCTAGGTGCTGAATAATTTTAAAATGTCACCCGACTACAAGAACCTAAAAAAGACACTGTCTTCTTAAGTAAATATTTAGTTAAAATTATAAACGAATGTCTTGAAAATTCAAATAAAACTGGCAACCCTACTGCTGCAGGCCCTAGCGCCGTTCACATGCGTGCGGGGCGTTCAGTCGCTTCTAAATTCCAACAAGGTAATGATTAAAAGTTTATTTGTCTCGAAGAATTAATGAATACAATTTGTATTAAGTAATTTCCATGAAATTTGCTTCTTAAAATAATAGAGGTACTAAAATAGTAATATAATTGTTAGTATAAGTGATGACAACGCGGGTGTTACTATGACACTGTCACACTTGTTTTTTTTAAATAACGATAATATTACAATAGAACATTACATATACGCATATTGTTTTCTCAAGTAGGATTTTTTACGTTAATTTTGAAATATCGAAGCTATTCTGTTCGTTATTTACAAACAAAAAGTTACAATATAAGTCGGGCTCATATTTGATACTTTTTTGGAACGCTTTCTTTAAAATTAAAAAAAATTGCAAGTCAACAAAAAAAAATTAATAAAACGAAACATATCGTGTCGTATGTTAAGCCTTTTCGTCGTTGAAATATGCTTCCTAGTAAATATAAAAGCATATAATTTGGAGTGAAAAAACTGTCGTTCAAACATGTTCCTATATTTTAAAATATTTATGACGTGCTTGACTACATGGTTCAAAACATTCTTCATATGTATATCGCTGCCTTTTTTTCATGCTTTTTTGCCATAAAATGACCATAATTTAATATTTGCCGAAATGTCATAATTTAACTAACTGAAAATTTAAATTATTGGCATAATTTAAATTTTCAGTAAAATCAGAAAAAACGTTTAAAATTTACTGTTTTGTATTGGTGCAAAGGATAGAAGTCAAGTTGGATAAATTTGTTTGATAAAAAAATAATTAATCATTAACGATAATAAAAAAAATAAAAATTAAGTTAAAATATAGTTCTATGAAATACAGTCACAATGTAAAGTAACACAACACACCTTCGGTTATGAGGGCACTGTAAATTTTTTTTTTGTTATTTCTTATAAAATATTGTAAATAACTTTTTCGATATTCGTAAAGGTTAATCCCTAAATAATTTGTTAAAAAAATAGGTCCAACAATTTATCTTACCTCCGATAAAATCTCGCAACGGAAATCAAATTTCAAACGACCTTTATGCATTTTTTGAACTTATGTTTCTTCCCGTGTTATTGTTTTTTTTATATTTAATATTGTGCAACTTATGTTTGTATATATTTGTGTATTAAATGTCCACTGATAAAATGAAAAGCGGTTTCAGACAAAAAACTGTCGTCAAAAACTATAAACGGAATTATTTTGGTTATCCGAACTTTTTATAAAATAAATTGAGAACGACCACGTTGTAACTATCCGCAACAATATTTAAAATAGGAGCACTTGTTTGAAAAGTTAAACAAATATTTCTGTCATATTTTTCTTTAAAAAAAGTATTAAATAAATAACGAAAAATAGCAAACAATTCACTTTTAATAAAGTGCAATTGTTCCGTATAATTCCTGAATGGTTTTAGACATAAAACTATAACGTCATTCGTCGCAAAACTATAAACGGAACTATTTTGTTTGGTCGGTTTTTTAAGAAAAAATAAATTGAGAACGACCACGTTGTAACTATCCACAACAATGTTTAAAATAGGAGCACTTGTTTGAAAAGTTAAACAAATATTTCTGTCATATTTTCCTTTAAAAAAAGTATTAAATAAATAACGAAAATAGCGAACAATTCACTTTTAATAAAGTGCAATTGTTCCGTATAATTCCTAAATGGTTTTAGACATAACACTATAACGTCATTTGTCGCAAAACTATAAATGGAACTATTTTGTTTAGTCGATTTCTTTTATAAAATAAATTCAGAACGACCACCGTTTTAATTATCCAAAACAAGGTTTAAAATAGGAGGACTTGTTTAAAAAGTATTTTCCTTTATAAAAACTATTAAATAAAAAACAAAAAATAGGGAACAATTCACTTTTAATAAAGTGCATTTGTTCCGTATAATTACTAAACGGTTTCAGGCGTGTAATTTATACGGAGAAATATTTCAAAGAAATTTCTACGTCGATTATGAATTGTCATTGATGGTTTTATTTAGTCGATTGATAACCTGAACATTTATGTGTTCATAAAAATTTTATTTACAATTTACATAATACAATTTTTCTTAATTAACTTTGCTTCATATCGTCTTAATTTTTTATAATTATACGTCTATATTCCTATTTTAATACAGTTGCTACATGAAAACTATTGGATAAATATACAATACTAATGACATTATATTATAACAAATAATCTTATTTTTATTTAAATGTCTTCGAAATTTCACGAAAATAGGGAACAGCATTAAACACAATTAAGATATTCTGGTGTAACTGTAGTCCCTGCTATATACGTGTTCCAATACGCACTTGAGGGGTTTTGTTTTTTTTTATACATCCCTTACTTTCAACAACAATATTTAAGAGTACATATAAAGAAATTACTTTAGATCAGGGTTTCCAAACCTTTTTTTTGTTGAGGCTCCCCGGACTATAAATTATATTTTCATCCCCCCCTTTACTTTTCATGCCCCCCTTTGATTTAGTAAATTAAATAAAAATGGTAACTGAAGTTTGTAAATACACAAACTTACCCTTTAACAGTGAGACACAATAAGTTTACACATCAAACTGATTTCTTAACAAAAAATGTACACCAAAACGTCAAATTTTTCGCAAGTTTGTGGTAATAATAGTGAATATGATATTTAACTTCATTAATTTTATTCATGTAAATTAAATATTACATTGTAATGTTGTTTGTTAATGTTGTTTGTATATTTTTTTGTTTTTTCTTTCTAAAATGCAAACGCTTTCCGCCCCCCTTGACATCTCTCTATGCCCCCCTTGGGAGGCGCGCCCCACTGGTTGGGAACTCCTGCTTTAGAGTAAAGTAAAAGGGATAAGGTTCTTTTACGATATTCCTCACATAACTAGAATTGGGAAACTCCTTGGCCGAGATTGTTTACTGGTGAATTATTTACCACCATTTTTACCTAAAGTAATAGTTAAGTGTCTTAGACGTAATTGTGTCGAAATTATAAGTTAACATTTAGGTTTCACGTCCTATCCGTTCGCAATCCAAAAAAGTGTGTTTTGCCAAAATTAAAGAATAGGGAAAAGTAACCCTGCTAGATCTTAAAATTTTGTAGCTATTTTAACATTAATATTGATATTGAATATATTTGGCGTTAATTTTGTAGAAATTCATTATTCGCAATGAAATGAAACTAGGTACGTGATGTAGTATTATTTCTACTTTATTTAAGTTCTTTACCACGACCTAGCTTTCGTTGTATTACATCTTCAGATGGGCTATTAGCAAAGAATTCGGGTGATTAGCAAAGAATTAGCAAATATTCTTTGCTAATAGCCCACCTGAAGATGTTGTAATACAACTAGACCTAGGTCGTGGTAAAGAACTTAAACAAAGTAGAAATAATACTACATCACGTAGTTTCATTTGATTGTGATTAATATTTATGAAATAAAAACACTTTATTTTTTAAACGCTACTTCACCATCTCTGATCTAGTCACAAATCCAAAACTGATTTTTAAAATTATATTTTCCTTTTTAAACACATTCCTCGACGTAATTTTTTTTTTGGGAATCGGCATTTACCTATTTTAAATATTTCAAGTAAAAATTCTACATTTTACTCGAAGTTAATAACAAAATAGGAAAAAAGTCAGAGCACGGTCAGGGACTGATTCTGTAAGGGTTCCGTTTTTATCTTTCAGAGTAAAGAATCTTATAAACCAGAATTTTATTTTGTCAAAAAAGCGTAATGTAGCATCTCAGCTTGTTATCGAAATGGTGTGCATTTTGCTCCATTAAAAAGAAGCAACGTCGATAAAAAGCCAGAATGCTAACTACTCATGCCGCATACTGGCAGTCATAATCGTCGCTTGTCTGGTCGTGCGGCTATTTCAGGGAGTAACGGCCGATGTCGCAACCAGTTTCCGCCGTCACCGGCCTGGCGGCGATGCGTCTTGCTTCTTGTCATCGTGTAATTACTCCCAGTCGGCGCCGACCATTGTCTATGGGTGGAGGTGTGGGAAACGCCTACGCATGTGACGCTTATGTGGGCAAACAGTTCGAAAGTAGTAAGAGAAAAAAGAAAATTTTCTCATGCATAAGTAGTCATGTCCACTTCCGCTAAAACGTTAGCTTTAAATTTTCTGTTTTTTTTCTTGAAATTCTATCACACTTCAATAGAGTCAAAGTCGAATGTTAATATTTTTGTCTACAATTTTGAGCTTTTTTTAAGTTCCATCGTACTTAAATATATTCGAAGTTGAATGTCAATTTTTTTTCTACAATTTTTAGCTTTTTTTGTAGTTCTATCACACATCAATATATTCAATGGCGATGGCTTAGAATTTAGCTTAGAATTTCGAGTTTTTTGAAATTCTATCACACTTCAATATATTTGAAGTCAAATGTCAATATTTTTTGCCTATAATTTCTAGCTTTTTTTGAAGTTCTATCACACTTCAATATATTTGAAGTCGAATTTCAATATTTTTGTCTACAATTATGAGTTTTTATATTTTTGAGTTTTTTTGAAGTTCTGTCACACTTCAATATATTTGAAGTCAAATGTCAATATTTTTTGTCTACAATTTTTAGCTTTTTTTGAAGTTCTATCATGACACTTCAATTTATTTGAAGTCGAATATTAATATTTTTGTCTACAATTTTGAGTTTTTTTGAAGTTTCATCACACTTAAATATATTCGAAGTCGAATGTCAATATTTTTAGCCTACAATTTTGGTTTTTTTCTTGAAGTTCTATCACACTTCAATATATTCGAAGTCGAATGTCAATATTTTTTGCCTAAAATTTTGGGTTTATTTTGAAGTTCTATCACACTTCAATACATTCGAAGTCGAATGTCAATATTTTTTGCCTACGATTTTGGAAGTGACACTTTTTTGTATTGATGAATGAAACAATGAAGAGTAGTTCCACAACGTTTCGTTGATATATGACGCTACCATAATACTCCCTATAGGATAATTTATATAAATATTTCTGTAATGCCATCCGGGATGTTCATTAAAATGAATGTTGAAATATGAACTCTATACCACACAGATTATTATTTTTATAACATAACAAAAAAAATTTGAACTAATATTCTGAAACTATATAAATTTATATACACCCGTTTTATTATAAATAACCTTCATATTTAGTTGCAAAACCACGCGGTATTTACGTGGCATAATATTATCTAATTACATTATTGAGTTAAGTTTACGCGGCATAATACTATGTAATTATATTATTGAGTTAAATTTATGTCGCTTAATATTACCTAACAGTAGTCATTATTTTAAACAGAGTTTCAACGAATATATCGTACCTTCAGAACGAAAGGGATTTAATTAAAAAATTATAACTTGTCGGTGTTTAACGTTTTTAAGTTTAGCATGTTCCGTAAATTATTAGTGTGGAAAACAGAGGAAGAAATTAAGATATACACTTATTTGTCTATTCTATAACCTACAGGCTGTGGAGAGTGGTTTCTTGCTTTTGAATTCCTTTAAACCACTTTACTATTTTTAGATATGGAATAAGAACATGAATCTTTATTTTGCTTTTAAAAAATGTTAAATACAAAACATTTTTATCGTTATACTTTTTTAAATCGAGTTTCGAGGAAAAAGATTTTTACGTATTTATAAATAGTATTTTTTAGAGTGGCAACAATGCGCGACCCGCCGCCATGACATATGAACAACATATTCAAAATCAACTTCCTTTTATTCAACAACTGTCATCTGAAAAGTAAAGAAACTGAGTCCGGTCATTAAAATGACAAATGTTTTTATCTATATTCTTACAAATTCTTTTATTCCATTTATTATAGTGACACTATGACTGCTTTGAAGTAGGCCTTTTGCCTATTTCAATATTTATTGTATTTACGCGTATAAAGGTATGAAAATACTCAATCAAATTCAATATTATATTCCAGTGATTGTATATAAGAGCACAAACAAGTTTATTATTAAACTTCGTCATAAAAGCAAGTTTGCAAGTTTGATTTTATGATATTTATGGTTATACATTTTACTATGTTTAATTCAACTTTGACAAAGGAAGGCACTCTTATATAAGTAAGTAATAAAATCACATACCATTTAATAAAAACTTTTTTTTAATTTAACTGATTCTTAACTCGTTTAATCTCTACAGATTTGCAGAGATATTAATATTTTGCTGCGTTATTAATATATTGGCAATTAACAGAAGAGTGGTCTGGCGGAAAGCCCATAACACAAAACTTTGATCAAAATTAAATTTTTCAATACAATAATCACAGAGGTTAAAGAAAAGTAAAAAATGTAAGGTTTAACATAAGAAGAATTACAAATAAAAAAAGCACGTCTTCATTACAAATATGTTTGGTGACATAAATTATATGTTCTTCATTTTGTTAAATAAAAATTAATTTATTGAAACAACAAAGTTTAAAGAAAATAACCAAATACAGAATAAAAATATAAAATAGTCACATAACCTAAATTTACATAGGAATCTGAACTTTCAAACAACGAAACCATAGCAATGACAACAATACGACAGCCATCTTCAGCACGACTATCATCCTTCAGCACGGTTACGGTTTTTACATCTTTTGGCTACAGGTCTGCCAGCGGCGTTTAAGTATAAAACAAATTCCGTTTTTTGACCTGATCTCCGAAACTTCTTTTCTGATTTTAACCAAGAATAATAAATACCAAAACAAAGAGACTAAAATTTATCCAATAAGTTTTTATCAAGTGGTTGTAAAACATAGGTCTCAACTTTAAGCTTATATCTGAAACCAAAAGTAGTACGATTTTCTGAATCTGGTATGCAAATCTGAAATGTACTATGAAACGAAATAATTCCAAAAGTAATCAGACAAAGACTTCAATTCTTACAAGCCTTTGAAAACGTGCAAATAATAGATGTACCTACTACATACATACAAAAATATAAACTCAAAGACTCCCTTGTGGTTCATGTGGTTCATTTTATCGTAAAACAGCGTCCTTCCCTAATTTTCATGGATGCCCTACTAGATGATAACATATTTACTATAGGTCCCTTCGGAAGCAACTCCAGTAAATAACACCTTTGATATTCCATAAGCAGCTCAGCATTATATTCTTGGTTATCAGTTCAGGTTTGCGTAATGAAACCTTGTACAATCCAACCCAATAATTTCAATATTTATACACTGTCAGAAGCAAGATGAAGTATGTTTCATCTCGACAAAATAGTTTTGTTTTTTGACCTGAGTAGAAGACATATTTGTAGGTATGTTTACTTAACGGATTTTAATAACTTTTCATTAAATAATGTCATAGAAAAAAAATTCATAGAATAATGTCCTAGAAATAAAATAAAGAAATCAATGGGTACAATAATAATTTCTACGCAAATGTAGTCACTAGCAAAAGCTAACCAGTCAACAAAACATGTTTATCTGTATAAATTAAAGTTTCACACCAGTATGTTATGTAAATGCTCGACATAATTTCGACGCGACAGACTAGGATTCTGTAGTCGAACTCTGAGTTCTTACAGCTTCTTCATGGTCAATCGTTCTACTGTCCGTTCGTCTGACACATCTTAATGGTCTTTTTCTAACAATTGTTGACCTATTCGCGTGTGAAAAAAAAGTTGTTGGGATAGATTCAAAATGCGAGAAGTTCTATATAATAAGTTTGCGGAGGAATAATGTTTACGTATTTAATTATTATAGATAATTTGGTATTTAAAGGTTTATTTAGAAGTGTTTGATGTAAAACGTACGTGTGTTAGGGAAAATCTTTCTGCAACTTTACCTTTTATTGTACAATATTAAAAAGTTTTCCAAAATATTTCCAAGGGTGAATTATTGCTGCTAAATAGCTTTTATTATAAATATTTAAATTAATGCTTTATTTAAAATTTGATTAATGGAAATTATTGAAGCGAGATTTCGAAGTCAGAAACCGTCCCTTCCGTATGAAGCTCCATACCCCCAAAAATGTTCCTTAAGAAGATTCCGAGTGCATCTTCTTTGCTGTATTCGTTTGTCACTTCTTTCATTTTAATCTATGATATTTTGATCGTCTCCATATCTTACGAGCCATAATGGCCACGCAGATCGAGCTTAGGTCTCTACTAAGATGTTTTAAAACTTTGCACTTTGAAACATTATCTTAGTTAAAAATTGCAACAACTCCTTTTTTAAGACTCATTTTGGTTTTATCGTAATAATAAAAAATGGCAACATTTAAAAAATTCAAAATTTACGATAAAAACCCAATTCAAATATAGAAACATCAAGCGATCAACCGCAAACAATGTCAGTAAAAAAACAGCTTATTTGATAACTATTTTATTGACCTCCAAAAGTCATTACAAGTGTCAAGACGTAGTTATAAGTTTTGTTAAAGTGGAATAAACAAGAAAATAACAGTTGATTTATGTCAAAAATATATTTTTTCCACGAAATCGCTCTTTTACTATATTCGACCCGTTTTTACTGAACCCGATCGACTCATTTAGATATGTTTTTTCTTGTTATGAATTACTAAACGTGTTCTCGAAATTGACCATTTATTATCTTTATAAAATAAATATAGAAGCAGCTGTCCTCCAGGCACTTAAAAATATTAAGATAAGCTGGTTTTAGAACATATTTAAAAAAAAAAACAGATATAAAAATCGGATTTTTTCTACTGTTTGCTACCTCTCCTTAATGGCTGAAAATTTGTTTTAAAAATTCAGATTTAGGAAAACGGTATGTGATATAAATAGAACTTATAGTCAGTTATATGTCACGATCCCTTTAAAGGATTGTAGGAGAAGTTATTAGCAATCAAATGACCCCTAAGTACATTATGCCAAAAGTGGACTGTTATCGATATATGTATTTGTTTTTTTTAACTTTTAAGAAAATCTGGGTTGATACCTTTAAAACTTAATAAAAAACAAAACAACGGAAGGATCGTTTATTTATGGCTAACGGAATGATGGCTCAATTTTGAAATTTCTTTTGTGTAAATGCAAGTAATTGTTCAACAAAACTCCGAAAAGTTCTCAGAAATCTCTGACGTAGTTTCTTTGTAATAAGGTTATCTCTTGAAGTTGTGACTGTGATGACGATTGTTATACCATATTGGACAGCTAATGACACGTACAAGTGATTTTTTGCAGAAATAAATCATCTTTGTTCAAGTATTTGATAAAAATTATAACTTGTTGAATTACGGAGCTCTTTTTAAAAAATTTGACAGATTTTCCAGACAAACCAGAAATATTCGTAAGTACCATGAAATACCGTCGTTTTTTTTTTAATTTTTGAAATCTAATTTTTTTTAAAAGAAATTTTTGATCTCAAAAATTAAAAGAAATTTTTGATCTCAAAAGTTTATAAAAAAAACAAATATCTCGATAACGGTCCACTTTAGCATATCGTACTTAGGGATCATTTGATTGCTCAAGACCTCTCCTACAACTCCTTAAAGGGATCGTGATATATAACCAGTAACCCTGTACACATATAAAAAACAAAAACAAACTATATATATATTTAATTAATCACGACTTCTAGGGACTTCATTATCAATGAAAACCTTCACATGAGCCAATTATGAAGAAAATTGTTGCTTATAGAAAAATATTTTTTTTTACTGTAAAATTTTATTCGAAGTTTTTTTTAATTAAATCCAAAAAAAAAAATCAAAATGAAATGTAAATAAATACAAAATTTAAATTTATTTAAATATAAATCTGAACTTATTTCAAATAATAAGTAACTTCACCAAGTTCAGGGCGTTCTCTCGATTGATAAAAAAATAAATAAAAAAACCACGAGCGAGACAACAATTAAGCAACAGGCCACGTGATGGACGCCACAGAACCGGTTTCTGACGTGCGTTGCTACAATTATTATTGTGCCCGTCCGTCCTTATTAGCCGTACATTTCCTTTCTTAATGACGTGGGAAAGTATTTTATCTTTTTTACTTTTCGTTTCTAATAAAAATGTCGGTACCATATATATGTACATATATGTGTATATATATATATATATATATATATATATATATGTGTATATATATATATATATCATCATCATCATCATCATATATATTAATACGCTAAGGTTAAGATGGTACACTCCCTTTTTAGAAAAAACCTCACAACTAATCCACATAAATTATATATCATTTTATAGATAATTGCTTGCTCTACCGGCATCCACAACTAAAAAATTTATTATTGCTATTGTTTTTGCAAATTAATTAATTATTAAAATTATATACACAAAACAGCAATGCTGCCATCTAACGGCTCAACGTCAATATGATTGACGGTCGGTAAAATTTTTGTTTAATTTCAAATCCACTCACGTATAAATAAAGTGGCGCTTTAGCTCAATGCTTTTGATACTTGCGCCTCTATATGTCAATTTTAGTAAAATATTTGTTTGATCTGTCATCTGAGCTTCATAATGGAATAAATAATGCGAAGACTTCGCACGGGTCACGTTAGTATATGTATATTTATATACACTTTTTTTTTTATTTTTTTAAATTTTTATTTACTTTAATGTATCAAATTGATACATATAGCGGACTTATTGCTACGAGAGTAATTTCTTACAGCCAACCATAACACCAGTCCAGCCCCGCTCGACGAACCACCGGGAATCGTACCCGGTTCCTCACGGTGCACTGCGTCGTCAAAAACCGTATGCCTTGTGATCAACTCAACACACCACAACGGCGTCGATTTTTGTATATAGATATATTTAAGAGTTTACACTCGTACATTATGTTCTTTGACTTAGTAGATATAATTGTAGGTACGTAATAACTGGCTCTAATATAATATTCTGTAGAGATTCTGTTGTTTATTTGATATAAAGTAATGACGTCTCTGCCTTTCATAAGTAATGGTTTTGCATTAATTGTTTCATAGTAATAAAATGAAATTAAAGAAAATTTAAATTTTTTTATTACCTTTCAACCAATAATTACATTACTTAACGCATTTCAAGCTCAGGAAATACAATTATTTAACAAATATGTATTTCATGATTTTGTCATATACTTTCTCAAATTTACGAGTGTTTCTTAACCGAATGTTTAATTTGACATTTTCAATCAACACTTTTTAGGAGAATTTCTAGTAAACGCTGAAGTCGTTCTTGAATATTTAAAATTAACTCTCTTGGATCGTAGTTTGATGTCGTGCGCATGCTTCAGAAATTGCAAACATTCTGGTTTTTATGACGATCTCATTTTAATATTTAACATCGTTTGCGAATTTGTTTACTGCATAAACACGTTTAATTTAATACTGGCTTCCGTTAGGTGTTATTGTAAAAAAACACCATTAGCTGTTGTTGAAATATTTAACATCAGAAACTTGGTTTCAGAGGACTTATTTTTTTGAATTTGTATCTTATTCAGACAAAGCAGGATTTCAGAAATAATATATTCGATAATGATATATCTCAACAAATATTTCATCGGTCAAGATGAAGGAATTTACTCAAAATTACCAAGTCCTGCAGAATAGTCAGCTTATCATAATACAGTACCCAAAAACCATACCAAAATTACAGATCTAGTAAAATCAAACAATATGCACTAGCTGAATTCAAAGATTTTTACTAAAATAATATTTAACTGACTAACAACAACAAGAACAGCAGTTTTCAGAAGAGGATTTTTGAGCTTTCTCACTTTTTAGTACTCCGTGGCAAAATTGCCAAAACGGAATGTTATCACTTTGGTGTCCTTCCATCCGTCTGTCTCAAGCAATTTTCTAGGAAACTGTTTGACGTTACATTTTTGAATTAGCACAGAGGTAGAGTATGATAACATAATTATAGACGTAATGTAGAAAAATATCTATTTTGAATGTGGAATTTAATTTCCGGGGTAAATTGGAAAACAAAAAAAATTCAAGAGTATTCTGTGGGGTATAAAATGAAAACTTATTGAAGCAGGAATTCAACATTTTCTGGAAAAATGGTTAAAAATAACTGAAAAAGATCTGAAGAAAATCGTGAACATTGAGAATTAGCTGAAGTAAAATTATCAAGATTGAAAAGTCCTGTTGCGATGAATCGTTATAAACAACTTTATGTTATATTCTCCTTATAACTGAAGAACCATTGGTTTTACAGAAAAAGTGTTTCGTAAGGAACAATATAATAAAATTTTGTAATAAAATTGAGTGGGGGGGGGGGGGGGCTGACATGATGGAACACTGATTGGTCAAATATAGCTTCCACTTGACTGATGTTTTGACGTACGTATTTTTTTAAGGTTCCACAGTGAAACAACAAAAAAGGAATCTTTACAATTTCGTCACATTCATCTCTCCATATGTCCACCAGGGTTTCACAGCATATTAATTCTTTCAGTTTAAGACCGAATGTGATAAAATTAAATTGCATGATTAACTAGAAATAAAAAACATATCTTTATCAGAGTTTCTGTTCGTTCCTTGTTTAAAATGTTGTTTGAAATTATTCAAAATGAATTACTACCACGGAAACGAAACAATAATAGTGAAGTATAGAAAAAAGTGAGAAAGACAATAACAATGTAGGTTAAATCTAAGATTTTAAAACTCAAAGATCGCGGTTCGCGCGGAAAAGTGCGTAAATTTGATTTTCATGATTTTAATTTTTAAAATGTTACACACTTGGATTTAAGACCAAACTCAACGACGGTTTCTTCTTAGTCTCGCTATTATTAAAAACAAGACACTCAGTATTATCGATACACTCCGAAACAATCGTAGCGAAAATAGCAATGTAGATACAAAAAAATTCTGCCAACTGCGGCTGGTTCATGCGCTGTAAGACGAGATATTCACTGTATAATATTCGAATGCAAGGAGAGACCGCTACTGCCGATCATGTGGCTACTCAGAGTTTTCCCGGGATATTAAAAGAAATCATCGAAAGCGAGGACTTTCCACTGAAAAAAATTCCAACATACATGAAACTGGCTTAATCAAGCTTTACTGCTACAAGATTTATTTCTCATATCAACCATGCAACAAGTGAGAAATATTAGTACAGCCGTAGGCTGTAATGTTTGGTAAAAGCAATAAGAATAAATAAACAATTATTAACGATAAACAAAAAAAGTAAGGTTGTAAATCAGAGAAGACCCGAACATTTTATAAAACATTACAAGCGACACGTCAGCGATAACGTGATAATCAAAGGTAAGGTATTAAATCGATAGATTATTTTATGTTACGCTATTTCAAGAATTTTGAAAGCAGATACTAAAAGTACACTTTGGTTATTTTATTTTTAATTTATTCCATAACTTGTTTTTTTTTCTTATATTACTCAATACTGACTTAGCTACGGTAACAATTTAGGTCATTATGATAAATAACTTATAAATAACCTCTGTTATCACCACTATTTACTGCCTTCTATTTATCATTGATTTGAAACCTTTCTGGTCATTTAAACCAATTTAATTGTGAGTTGTTTCTAAGTAATATCGACTCATTTCAAGTCTGGGCAATAAGCTACCTTTTAAAGTGGACAAACGTGCAAATATGACGTGTACTATTGCCCCTTACGTGTACTGTTGATTCACAGCTGTGAGTTAAATGGAATGGCCCCCCGAAAGAGCATAATCCGTACGGGATCTCGTTATGATTATGGATGACAAATTAACATTTCAATATGATATCATCGAAACGTGTTAAAAAGTCTACAGTCTTCTAGGATTTGTCATGCCCAATATAACCAACACCCTAAATTTTTCAAATATAAGAAAAAATATTGGTATCTAGTAAATAATTGAATTCACAATTATTTCAGCCAGTTCATACTAATAATTTAATGACATGTATGCAATCAAGTTACTTGTCTTACGCCTGTGCATTACTAGTACTAGGCAATATATTTTTATGGCCAAAAATAACTTAATAATATCGAATAATGATGTATTATGTGCACTGAAATGTTTAAAATGTTGTACGTGCCTAAGGGAATACGATGGTTCCAGAGAGGTCTCATTTAAATATGGTCAGGACCCGGAAATGGACTACGGAGATATACTAATGAACTCTTCAACGGAAGAGAGTACTGGTCTTTTTGCAAATATTATTAACCAGCTTGAACTTATTTGATATATTATCATAAGACCTTTAGTGCCAAATGGCGGTAAGGGGTTTGTGATAGAGATGGAAGGAAGTGTAAATCAAAGAAGAAGTAAGAATCATCGCATTTGTTCTCATTTAACTTGTCTTTACTAGTCCATTGACCACAAATATTACAAGGGTCTAACGATGGAGGTGGAAGGTGAAGGTCATGTGTGCATTCGCTTGCTTTTCTTAATGAGTCTTTTTGTCACAAGTAGCGGCCAGGGTCTAATAATGGAACCGAAAATTGATAATATTACTCTTCAATAGTGAGAAGTTGTTTCATTAAGTTTAGACTAGTTTGACTTATCCGAAAAGTATCGACATCAGATCTTGACAGAAAGTCCTCAATGGCGACAGATTCATTATACTTACTCGTTTGATTTTCTTTCTTTTCTTTAGGTCATAAATGGAGACTACAGTTGCACGACGGAGCCGAAATGTGATGACAGTACTATATAACTCGATAAATAATAATTTCATCGAGTTTGGGCTCGTTTGAATTAATTTATTAGTTCTTCGGTCGAAACGAAATCCAATGTCTAATGATAGAGCAGGAAAATAAGGATAAGAACACTTCAATGCAGAAGAGTATATTAAATGTGCATGGGCTCGTTTAAGTTATCTGACGAGTCCTTTAATGACAAGTGACAGCCAGGATCAGATGATGTTACCAAAATATGGCGACAGAAAGTCAAGGAGTTCGAGCTTGTTTGAATTATCGTGACATAGGCAAGAATTTATCGAACTAAATAGGCAGCGATGTATGTGCAAGTATATACAACGACATGAAGTAACCAAGATTATAGTAGGTAGATAGATAGTAATGTATAAACGGGTAAATACAAAGGCATGACATAATTAGGATATTAAGTAGGTAAATAATTAAGGAACAAAGTTACTGATAGATAAGTATATACAGATAAATGAAAAGAATGACTTAATTAGATTAAATGAGAAAGAAAGTGATGTAATTTCCTCAAATTATCTTAGTCTTTTCGTCCACCAAAGCTTTGTTATCATGTGAGTTGGATGACGACTCGTTTGATGCTAAATCTGGTAAAGCAAAACCAGATAATTGCCATTTATTGCTGATTAGAAATACTTAGTCTGACAATAGCGACGTTTTTCAATCTTTTTCATGTTTCGGAATGACATTTTATGGCAAAAGTTCCAACTTAAAATTCCAATAGCATTACTTTACAAATTTATTCATGTTCGGAAACGATATTTGACTGCGTAAGTTCCGATGTATACTGGTATTTTCATTATTTTATACTTTTTCGTGTGTTTCTTATTCCGTGGTTATTAGGAGTGGTTTCATTTTTTTTGTTAAAAAGTTTTATAACGTTTTATGTTTAATTATAAAAAAACCTTTTACATGCATTCAGTCATCTGGTGTAATTTGGCTTTAAGGAGACTCAAAACGAGACGTATACGCTTTTGCATCTACTTTGCACTGACAAAGTGAAAATAATTCAAAGCAGATTATTAAATGCAGGTATCTAATATAAGAACCGTAATCAATCCCATCTAACGTTGCTATGTCGACGTAACAATGTAAATGTTTTTATTTTAATAATAGCGCTATAACTTCGTACCTAGCATCGCAATTAAAAGAATATATTGATGAATAATAGAATCAGGTCTGCAGAGCTACAACGCAGGCCAATGCTAGTAGCCGCCACAAATCAGTTCAGGTGTCAACAGCAGGTTATGGCGCGCCGAAGCACCCGGCTGCCGAGAATGCTCTGGACGTAAAATTAATAACCAAAATATTTTATGGCCGAGTTCGTTGAGTCAGGCGATCGGTCCACTTGTCGACTACTGTTATGATTTAATCAATATTAAATCTTGACGGTGGAAGTTTCTTTTTATCTGTTTTGACTGGCATTAAAGACTAAAGGCCGTAATTAAAACCAATGTAAGTCCAATTATGCAAATACAAATTGTGTAGCAGATTAGTCAGGTTTAGACTTAGTTTTAATTATTACAGTGTAGTATTTGAAAGTTCTCACGAATCACGTACAGTTTGCGACACGGACTTAGTTTACTATTCCTTTTTATTTACGAATGATATTCAAGAAAAATTTAACAGTATTTATACCAGTAACCCTGTCATTTGCTTCTAAAAGATCTCTATTTATTCTAGATTTTTCCATATTGATATAATTTAGCAGGTGTTCGGAGCTCTGCATTTTTTCATCAGATAAAAATTAATGTCTAGTTTGGAAATATTTGCCAATATTCTATACACATCTTGCACTTGGAAAGTCGGTCAATGCGTAAAAAAGGAAAAATTGTGAAGCTTAATTTCGTTTTATTTTATATGTTTTTTTATTAAATTACAGTTATCTCACTGATAAATATTTCACATGGCATTCTCAGGCAAATGACGTTAGTTGCAAGATTTTCTTCAGATTAAAATTTCTTAAATGTCTTAAAATTTCTTCTACTGCAAACCAATGCATCTATTTGTAAAACTCTGCTTCTGTGTGTCCTGGATCAAGGATATGTATTTTATTTTAATTTAACCGAGTTACTTTCCAATAAATTAGTACGACTTAGACTTAACTTCGCCGTCAGAAACAAGTTCAAAAATCCGAGCATTGCTCACAACTAAAATGTATTGAACTTTTAAGTAATCCTTAATGACTGTCTCAGCTATTTATATTTCAATACGTACGAGCGGGTATTTTTATATTCGAGACTTACTTTACACGATCGGGAGTTTTATCGTATGAGATCGCATTGTTTATCATTCGCTGACGTGAAACATTTTACAGTCGTCAAGGATGCAGCAGATGGCGAACAGTTGCAGCGTGATATCAGCGCCGTCATTAAGTGAAGAGCAATAAGCGGCTTACGGCTTAACGCAATCAAATGTTCAATAGTGAGGTACAGCCGAGCACACGCTCCTATTAAATACGAATATATGGTCAGTGGGATCCCACTGCATCGTCTTAATGAGGTCGTTGTTTTGAGAATCAGATTCGATTCACGATTCGATCACGTGAGCATATGATAAAAATGAAAATTTTCAAAAGGTTCCCATGCAGATGTTTTCCTTCAAATGTTTCCAATTTATAAACCATTATTTTTAAAAGTTTTTAAAATAGTTTTCATGTCATTTTTATTACACTTTTTTTACACAGTGGGCCTTGGGAAGTTGAACATATTTTTTAAAATTCCATTTCCCAAAAAAAATTTTAAAGTTTGAAATGTTTTCTTAGTTTTTGGTATAAAATAAGAGATTATTTTGTGGCCCCCAATAATAAGCTACATTTTAACCTAAATTCAACGCCAATTCTTCACTTAGTCTTCATGCGGGATCTATACGTAAGTTAAGTTGTGAAAAATCTAGATATTTTGAAGATAAGGAATAATTTCTAAATTGTGCATATTTGTGCAACCTTATTTGCTTTGTTATTTGCTTATTTTTATTGATACTTAAGATGCGCTATACCCACGAATTTTGATTGAACCACTGACGGAGGGACAACCTGTATATATAATTTTACAGGATAATTATGAAACACAGGCGTTCGCACAGAAACTAAAAATATAACACTTCACGTATTAAACGAATCAAACTATTGTCTTCCACCTTCTTACACAATAGATCTTCTGGCCCATATTATTTGCTGCAGGTACATTATGTACATTTTAACGATTAAAATATCAGAAAAATTCTAACTGTAGAGATAAGTGACCAAGCAGGCTTAAATTTCATGTACATTACGCATTTCTATGTGGATGCAAAAATATTTTTTGCAGTGACTTTATGCAGACAAATAGGAATTCAATTATTTATCTGAAAATTGAAAATACCAAACGAAAATGCAAAAAGACGAAGCCTGTGAAATATCTATTTCCTTTTTTACAGATGTCTTTCAGCACTTTTTACTGTTTGATTATACCTTTGGTGAGTTTGTATACTTTATACTTTATACACAGTTTATATTTTCAAATACGCAGGTTTGAATATACAGAATATACAGTTAATAGGAATAAAAGACATTGAAGCCATTATTATATTTATGGTTGACTTTCCATCGGATAAAAGGAAGTGAATAATCAGAAAAATATTAACAAATACCTAGTTAAATAAGTCAGCACCATGGTAATGGAAAATACTTAGAGTGAAGAATTCAGAAGAAAAAATAAATTTAAAAATTTAAGCAGCTCCCCTATATGACATTGGAGATCATTGAAAACATTAAATTATATTATTTATTTTTAATGTTCTATGAGATGAAATAAACTGAATTGCCAGAAAAGTATAATTAGAATTAGTGTATGTCAACGCAACGATAATGAAAACTACTTCGTGTGAAGAATCAGAAAAAAAAGAAATTGAAAATGAAGCGGTTTTGCCATATCACATTGGAGATCATTGAAAACATTAAATTATTTTATTTATTTCTAATGTTCTATTAGATAAAATGAACTAAATTGTCAGAAAAGTATCATTAGAATTAGTGTATGTCAACGCAACGATAAAGAAAACTACTTCGTGTGAAGAATCAGAAAAAAATGAAATTGAAAATGAAGCGGGTCCGCCATATCACATTGGAGATCATTGAAAACATTAATTTATTTTAGTTATTTTTAATATTCTATTAGATGAAATGAACCGAATTGTCAGAAAAGTATCATTAGAATTAGTGCATGTCAACGCAACGATAATGAAACTACTTTGTGTGAAGAATCAGAAAAAAATAAAATTGAAAATGAAGCGGGTCCGCCATATCATATTGGAGATTGTGAAAACATTAAATTATTTTAGTTATTTTTAATGTTCAATTACATGAAGTGAACTGAATTGTCAGAAAAGTATCATTAAAATTAGTATATGAAGAATGTAGAATGTAGAAAAAAATGAAATTGAAAATGAAGTGGCTCTTTTGACTTCAAATTAAAAACTGAACCAATTAAATAAACACTTTGTCTCTATACCAATAGCGAAATTGTCTAATCAAACATACCGGCCTTTACTAATTGTTTTCATTTGAGAACAGTACACATTTTTCTATCTACTCACCCCATGTGTTCTGGGAGTCTGAATACATCACACCGATTTTAACGACATTATATGCGAACGAAATACAGTAATACCATATGGTATTACTGTATTTCCAATGATCCATTTACAAAAATTGATTTAACTTAACTGCATAGAAGTAAAAGGAGAGGAAGAACAAGAAAGCCAAGACTGGTGGATTAATTCTGTGGCAGAAGACTTTGGACGTGTCATCATGGAAAAGAATTGGCAGACAAACGCCAAAAATATGCTATCCTAGAAGATATTTCAAAATATCTTACAAGATATGGCAGTTACAATGGAAAATAGAATTAAATTCAAAATTTTAAAATTATAATAAAAAAAATTTTTTTTCAGATAATACTGTAGCGTTGTTAAGAAATTGATAAACAGGTAAAGAGAATCATATTACGCACAAAAAACATTTAAAATTTAATCATAATTATATTTGTATTAAAAAAACAAACATTTGCATCATAGACGTTTCTAGAAATGAAGCTTCGTAGCCGGTGTTTACATCAATAAATTCGAAGTTAATGTTTACGCTTTTGGTCGCGTGGCTACGCAGCCGTCGCTGCGAGGCAGGTGGGTCTGAGAAGCCGGCTTGCGTGGCTCCAGGTATACGTAATAACGACATGTGCATTCGATATTGTCAGCAAACATCTGTCGCCATAAAATCAGCAGGCGCCTATCGTGCGATGTAGCGACGGGGTGGGGTTTCGCTTTTCAAAATGCCCGATAAAAGACTTAGCTTTCAGCTTTAAGCTAATTGAAATAAGCTGGTTATACATCGTTCAAATAATGTTATCGACAAGTTAGACTGTTCAATCAATCTGCGAGTTAAAGGTTTTTCGCGACGAAGAGGAAATTGGAAAAAATACTCCAAACAAATTATTGAAAAGGATACGCACAAATATTGAAAGAATGTGTCATGTGGATAAGAAAAGATCTTCGGTGTCAAAAAATACCACAATGATACAGCTGATATTTGTAAGAGTTAACGGCAACTCAAATTGCCCATTTGGGTTTTCGGCAATTTAAAGTGTTGTCTTAATTAAATTGTGGTCTAAATATGACTGATGTGACGTTAATCTCAAAAAATATCCAAACTGCATAGAAATGGTTTCAGAGGTAGGATTAGTCCAAGTAGTACAACCCACAGTCTGTGGATGAATATCATTTTATTTACATATAAAAAATTTTGGAAATCCTTTTTGGTATATCAAATTAAAAAAAAATAACCAATTTTCAAAATTTAGTATGAAATTCATCATGAGTTTTTTTTATTACCTAAAAATTAAAATAAATTATAAGAAAATAATTAGTTTTTTTTAATGAACTTAAAATAAAAAAAAACTGCTTTACCGTGCGTTGATTTCGTGACCTTGCCTAGCGCTTTTGTTTAATTATACGTATCAAAAACAATAGGAAAAAGGGCACGGTAAAGGTATGTGGATTTTACTTGAAAAAACAACGTAGTACATTGAATTTTCTATTTTCTTCAACACATTTCTTTAGCGCAATACCAAAGGTAAACAGTCAACAGGCCTTTTGCGCCCTTTTTAATTAACTCAGTACAAATAAATAAACATTGAATGTTCCATTCAATTCAATAAATAAACAATGTTCCATTCATAAAGCTAAACCCGCTTGGTTGATCAATGTGAGCTTTTATTAAACAAAATACAATTTTGATTAATTTATGAAACTTCATTTATATGTATTTTTTTGATTATTTTGTAGTAGTGTTTGCTTTTAATTTTCTTCCAACAATCCACAATACGTATTAAACTTATCTTCTGATAAATAAAATTATATTCTCCTAATACACTTTATAATATTTTGAAAATGAATGGATTACAATTTTCGAAAAAGGAGATATAATTTTTTTGGGTTTCATATCTCAAAAGGAAAAACGGAAAAGATCATTCACGTGACTGTCCATCCGACTGTTACAGCAGCTATTCTCAGGAATCGATTGACATAGAAATTTGAAATTTGACATAGAATAAAGCATATTAACCTGCGCATATCTCAATAGTTAACACTCAAAAATATGTATATGAAATTTAAAGGGGTGGATGGGGCGGAGGCAATCAAATGCTTGAATTTTTTTTTGATATAATATATACAGTGTGAAATATTGTTTGCAAAATGTTAATAATAAAGGGCTCAAAAATGTATTCTTATTTTTTTAAGCACTGTATATTCAAAGATATATGGAAAAAAATATGCTGCCCCCCTTATTTCAAAAACAGTTACACCTAAAATTATAACATAAATAGGGCCTTAAATTTTAAAAGCCTACATAAAGGTTGTAGGAAAACTACAGCGACTGAAATATGCACCATGTTTTAACGCCTGTGAAAGATGCAGTAGGCAATATATTTACCTTATGGAAAATTAATTTTGTAAACAATTTAATAGTTATACTATGTATCCTTCAATGCTTATAAGTGCTTAATGTGTACGAAATCCTCATTGTGTAGGGTAGTATAATAAGTGCTTAATGTGTACGAAATCCTCATTGTGTGAGTTCTAAACGTGCTTGGCAGGTTTTTTTTTAAATATGAAGAAATTTTTTTAGATAAACAAATAATTTTTTAGGTTGGCGTCAATGTGTACTAAATTTATAAATAGACCACGAAATACGTTAAATGGAATATAATAAGAGTACTAATTTGCTACTCAAACATTCAAATGTGGCGCTGCAGAATTAAATTATATACCTATTATTAAATTCAATGAGAATTTAAAAGGTCCACTTCGCTCTTTACAAATTTACCAAACGTAAACATCTTCATAATTTATATTTAAACATTTCTTAACGTAAGCGTCTTCGATAATAAAGCAAAAATTGAATGAGCGCCAGTTAGTTTATTATGGACAGGTAGTTTACTGTTAGCGCGGCCCCGACGTCTGGTTTGTCCACTGCAGCGGCGCACTCCAAGCGGCGAGCAACGTCAACGGAGCCGTAAAATACTCGATATATTCCTTTTTTCGTAACCTCAGCGACGGCAGTCCGTTAAGATATTTACATTTTATACAGTTTTAATTCGGTAATAATGACCACATACCACGGGTCACACCAAAAACTTCAACGGAAGCTTGCATAGCTATCACAATTCACAATGCAGATGCAAAAAGATTACAAGCTGTCAAGCCGCCATATTGATTTAATTGGTGATCGATAAACAACCACAATATTATGGATAAAATATGTAGTATTGTATAATATAATAAGAATGTATTTCTAGTATAAATAACTGTTTCGATGGTAAAGTATCAATATAATATATTCAACTAGAAAGTTTTAAACGTTGTATGAATTTTTGGTAAGACGAAGTATGATAAAATATATCTTGGGTACTCATTTAATGAATTTGATTATTAAATAGACAGGTAACCGCTACAGAACCCATTAGCTAATATATTTCCGTTTAAAATTCAGCAATTTGTTGAATTATTTCAATTTTGTTAATTGTAAGTTTGATTAAAAGTTAAGTCAACTGTTGGAAAGTATAATACAAAACTTTAGTGTACATGATTTAATAAGTGTAGAATTGTGAACGATAAATTTGCCGTGTGACTTGCTGTCGGTTACCTGTGGTTGTTTATGCCGGTTATGATGCGTAATTGATTGACATAATTAGAGAGGTATGCGCGCACGCCGCATCTCGCTCGGCGGCGGGAGGCAGGCGCGCCAGTCGCGCTCCGACCGTCGCGCGAGTCGCATTGTGCGCGTGTGTATAGTGGTATGTGGACGGCCGTCGCCTGCGGCCTCGTGCGCCCCCGACAGTTCCGAACGAGACGGCAGCGCCCGCGGGAGAGATGCTCGACGGTGAACGGTAGTGCCAGTGCGGTGAGAGTGTGTGGATGGCGGCGGGCGGGTAGGGGCGCTCGCGCGCCATGCTGAAGCACATCCAGAGCGGCGCGGGCGGGCGCGGGGTAGTGGCGGCGGGCGGCGCCCAGAGGCCCGAGCCCGACCCGCGCTACCAGAACATGCCGCGGCGGCACCTCCAGCTTAACGTTTCGACTCTGGACTCGTCGAAGCACTCAGCGGGTGGAACGTCGGCGAGCGTGAGCCCGGGCGCCCAGCCACCTGCAGTGCCCGCGGTGCAACGAGCCCCGCCGGCGCCCACCGGGCCTACGCCCAGTTCCCGCCGCAGCGCACCCCAGGAAGCGCTCACATCGCTTGCGCTCCTCTGCCTAGTGAGCCTCCTACTCGCTCTCCTGTCGCTCATTTTTCTACTGCGGATGTCGGGTTCCGGCACGGGTGCCGGATCCGGCGTCGGCGAAGAGTTCGCAGTCGTCTACGAGGTGACGCTAGCACTGTGCGCGCTCACGTTATCCCTCAACCTCTGCTGCCTGCTGGTCTGCGCCATCCAATTTCTCTTTGCAGTTAAGCTGGTTCATTCGCCCAGCACGCCTATGGCCAGGTAATTTGGGATTATGTATGTTTTTACGTTGTAACCTTAATAATAGGTTTCTAAAACCCCTGAAACTCCTGGATTTAAAAACGAAAAATGGAGAAAGGAAGATGAAACAATAAAAGTGAGGGAACATAAGTTTTAGTCATAAAATGTTTTTACACTTAAATTTTCATCAAAACGCTCGAGTGGTTTATGGTAGAGTTTAAGCAGTTAGGCCATAATCATCACTCAGTAGCTTTTCAAAAGTATCAAATGGAAAACAAAGTCATCTTTAATTCTGTATGCACAGTTGTCAGCGTCTGTAACGACATAATTTGATACTTATGGTAACGTAAGATTAAATATTCAAAATTATATCTTAGAATCATTAAATGAAATGTTAACCTCAAAAAGGACCGTAAAGTTGAATATGCATGTAATAGATTGATAAAGAAATTGTGTCTTATATCGCATGTTTATATTACAGAAACTTAAAAGCTTTTTTGACGTTAGTTTTGGGTTTAGGGTAGTATAAACTTATATTAATAGCTCCTAAGCTTACGTTATATTTAATAGATATGATATATCTTTAGCGCACTCAAAGTGGCTCTCAAATTTGTCTCATCTTCAATATGATTATTTCTTTTATATACGTACTATTTTGGACCTTGTCTCTTTCATAATAGTTCCGCGCGTCCATACGCGGGGCTATATTTTTGATACATTTGATACAAGTATAATGTGTCTGTTGGGTGTAACGTGTTATTGGCTAGAGGTTGAAAAAAAAATTCTCTCGGTGGTGCCAAATTATAAGAAAAATGCTCGTGAAGCGAAACGGGCTCGAAAAAGAATACGGAAAACTGCCTGGAAAACAGAAATTGACACTAGAAAATGCTTAAAAAACCATGGGTGAAAAGCTAGACAATTGAGTTCGCGCTCTCTGTATGGCAAATGTGTAGAAAGGAACGTTTAACATGTCTATGTTCTTTTATTTAATCTTATTACCTATGCATAACAGCAATGAAGTTTTCATGGAACATTTGAATCGCGGAGTTTTTAATATATTTTGTTTTTTCTTTCCTTTTTTGTTGTTTTAAATATAACAAAAATTGCCAATAATATTCTGAAAACGTCCAATGACGTTTTGGATATATACATATTACCTTAAAAGCTGAGCTATATTACAAGGGATTCCAGCCAATTTTGCAAAATGAACAAAACATCTGTATAATTCGATAATAATAAATAAAACCTAAATTACGGATGACCATCTTTAATTAGAAGCAAAACCTGCATTAAAAGTTTACTATATCTAAATTTGTCGATGTGCTACGAACGTTTCTACATTTATTTTCACGGTACTTAACTATTTTTGGCACGTTCTTCAATCTAACCTTTTAACGAGTTTAAAGATCATCCATACTTTCCTTTTTCCAAAAATGTATTCTATATAATTCAGTAAATCTGTCATTCCTCGTACGTTCGTCCTATTCGCTCAGTCATGTAACGTTTTTGCCTTTTTTGAAAGTGAAGTTAGCCAGCTCTACTCGTCGATACTATCTATTGAAAGCCTAAAAGCTCATCTCTTCTGTGAAAGACAATTTGCGTACGGCCATATGCAGCATCCATTAGGAGACCGCCTACACTCGTCTTCTCCATAAATGCGCGGAACGCCACATACTATTGTTTATCGATAGATAAATATAAACGTATGTAGGAGCAGCCAGTCGTGGGCAGTGAATGGTAGTCGGTCGACATGACTTATATATCGCTTGCTGCCTTTCCGCATGCCTTCGCCCGGTGCCGTTGCGTTAGTACTCGTATTTTTAGCCTAATCACAACATAGTAACTCTAGTTCAACTGTCAATAGCTTAATGTTTTTTATAACTATAGTTTTACGGTCAACAGCTAAAAGTTTTTTACAACTTTAGTTCAACTGTGAACAGTTTAATGTTTTTTCAAGTTTTATTTGTTTACATGCAAGTCTTTACGATTAATTATGCGATACATTTAACAAGTATTAACCCAACGATCGCTAAGGTGTGATGTTTTCTATAACAATCAACTGGTCGATGCATTATTTTCTTTTCAGAATCTAAAAAAACACTGCTTATGACGTCAATTGTCGGCTGTTTGCCGTGGCAAGAGTGATTGACGTTGAACAATTCTTGTTTTGCGTAAATTTCAAACTAAATTTTATATTTAATTATGCGCATTTAGCGATAATAAAATTAATTTTAATTATTACAATCGAGTTTTCATAATTTGCATTAAAAAATAAATAGGGCGTAAAGTCGAAGATAGAGCAGTGTTAATTTAATTTTTTTATTTCTAAAATAAAAAACGGAGAGTTAATTATGTTAGAATACAGTGTGATATAATGATACTAGTTTCATTATTTGTTCCACGAAATACTTTCCAAGAAAGTCAACAATTGTTTTTTAAATTTTCATGTCCATACGTTATCAGTGTTGATATTTGTACAATCGCAACGAAATGATTTTTAAGATTACTAGATTAATTATTAAAATTTCAATTTAAGATAGTCTTTTTGGATTTTCTTAAACGAAAAGTCGCGAACCGAATTTTGAAACGTCTGAGTAAGACATTACTTTGTCTGGGTTCTTCTTAAAAACCTGGTTTTCTCCATTAAGAAATCGTTTTTGATATCCGATTTGCTAAAAACGTTTAAAATTCTTGTTACTCGATGTTAATTTTTAGAGAATGGCACAAAATTATTTTTAAGTTTAGTTGTATCTATCTTAATTTTTACAATGGCAACAAAATTATTTTTATGGCTACTAGGTTGTTTACATATTTACAAATCTGTTTGAATTATATGTTCTTTCTTTCAAAATTTGCTTCCTGGCAATTCGCGAACTGAATTTTGAAACTGTGAATAAGACATTTCTTTTTCCGTTTTGTTTTTTAAAAAAGTTTTCTCTAAAAATTATGTTAAATGTAAAATTTGCTATGAATATTTGAAATTGAGTTCAGTTGAATTTAATTTTTCTGTGTTTTGTCTCAGGTTCTTTTTTTAATTTAAACGTTAGATATAAATGTCCTTTATAATTTACTTTTCTGTTCGTGACAAACAAGCTGAAAAATTTGGACATCCATAAGATACTTATATACATGCGTAATTTAAGCTGTAAAAGATTAGACATCAACATTTGTTTGACACGATTTTTTTCCATATTTTCTAATCAAAATTAATGGTTGTGGTGTAAATTTGTTTCTATTCAAAATATACAACAAAAACAAGTAAATAAATAAAATAATTTTCAGGACTTGACTTTTCAAAGACGCGTTGTTCAAAGATTTAGAAGATTTTGTAAAACTAGGATAGCTATAAAATTCACGTTTTGGACCTAATCTAATCTTCTGTGTATTGATTGTTTATTTATTAAATAAAACTAACGTGTGTTTTGATGGAAATGACGTCTGCAGTATTATTCAACTACAGGATTGCTCTGTGATTTGAGAAATTTCGTATAACTTCATGGACTACATAAGTTCGATCTTCTATTTACAAGATAAAATAATTGTTTACTTCATAATATTTATAAGGAAACCTCTTAAGTATTATCTTATCTAGCATCCTGTTTCCGGGATACATAAGCTTACGATTGATCACTTCGTATGCTACTTAACGGTTGAATTATTAGAAATAAAGGTAGGGTTCGGAAAAAAATAAAACGAATATTTGGAGTATATGGATTATATCACAATATGGGTTTATATTTTAAAAATAATTTCGTCATAAATCAGTTGGATCAACCTGAAGTCCGATAAGCAGCAATAAAATTCGGTGGATTTAATTAACTAATGGCCGGTTTCTGAATACTTTTTGTGGAATAGATATGTATTCCATAACTCTTTTGTTTGAAATTGGTCATACAAAAAAGTTGTGAAATATATAACTTAAAAGGTACTCAGAAACCGGCTATAAGTAATATTTGACAATATCCTTATGGGCTACATATTAGTAATTTGCCCAGTTGGCGCAGCCTGAGAAATTGTGCCAATTCTAACGTTTATAAATATCTCGTGAACAGTTGATTCTACGAAAAAAATTATAAAGACGTTTTAGTTTAGTATCATATTAAATTTTGTAATTTTTTTTAACGTGGGTCATTTCCATATAACTAGTGAGTTTCAACGCGTTGTTTGCGAACTAATTCACTCAAAAACCGGCTATAAGTGGATTTTTGACAATATCCTTAAGGGCTACATATTAGTAATTTGCCCAGTTGGCGCAACCTGAGAAATTGTGCCAATTCTAACGTTTTTAATTATCTCGTGAACCGTTGATTTTACAAAAAAAATTATAAAGACCTTTTAATTTAGTAGAATATTAAATTTTATAAAAAATTTTAACGCGTCTCATTTTCGTATAACTTGCGAGTTACAGTTGTTTGCGAGAATTAGTTTTTCGAATAATTTTTATTGATTATATTCTAATTTATTGTTTACATTTAATTTGCTCTATAAAGAAAGTAAGTCCTTATCATTTTTGTTGTAGCATTACGGTTCAGAAGATATTTAAATTCTAATTTTCACAAAGTTGACGAATTCAGCTTAACTTCTTGAACCGTACCAAATTGGTATATTACTCTGGAGGTGACCCTTAATAATTTTGTTAAAAAAATTGTTGAGTCAGTCTAACTATGCATTGCGGGTCACCATTTTCAGGAAACAGAATCTTGTAGGTTAGTCTTCGCTAACCAACAAGAGTATATTAAGCATGACAAATTTCAAGTTTCATAATTGGCTTGGTAAATTAAAATTCATAAAAAAAATTCTTAAAACCCTCATTACAAAGGTAAGTATCTAACCTTTGTTATAATGGTTTACATCGTTATTTTATGTTTTAGTTCTTTAATGTTGAACGTCAAAGGGAAAAGAAACACATGAGGCGAATCACTTCAATTAGGATACAAAATACATTTCATATAACTTACGAGTGTTCATAAGTTACTAAGTGTTAATTCTTGGACAATGGTAACAAAATAATTTTGAAGTTTAGTTTAGTAGTTATCTATCTTAATTTTCACAATGGCGACAAAACCACCTTTAAGGTTACTAGATTACTTCCATATTTGTAAACCGGTTTATGTTATGTGGTATTCTATGTTTCCCGGCAATTTCCGACTTCCGTCTCAGGTTCTCTTTTTTAATTTAAGCCTTAGATATAAATATCCTTTAAATATGTCTATTTGTAACAAACAAGTAGAAAAATTTGGATATCCACAAGATACCTAAGTATGTATAACTTTTTACGCAATTTAAAAGCTGTTAAAATTTAGATATATAAACTTATTTGGCACAACTTTTTGCATATTATAATATATATCCCACCGCCGCTACACACCACGACCCCTCCCCCCCACTTTCTAAATCCGAGACTGCTGATCCTAATATTATGATAATTACAATGTTTTTCCCAAAGTTTAAAAGTCTACCCAAAGGAAAATTATGGCAACGATTCTAAATATCATAATTTGTTAAGTATAAAATATAAAGTAGGCAATATATTACGTTGTGAAAAATTTAAAAATTAATATTTGTAAATAGTATTATTTCTACTTCATTTAAATTATTTGCTAACAGCCCACCTGAAGATGTTGTAATACAACGAAACTTAGGGCGTGGTAAAGAACTAAAAGAAAGTAGAAATAATACTACATCACGTAGTTTCATTTAATCGTGAATGATGAATTTCTACAAATTTAAAACACAAAATATATTCAATATTTGTAAATAGTTTAATAGAAAAACTATGTACACTTAAATATTTATAAGTAGTTAAACGTGTACGACAGCCTCGTATTGCGACTTCTATTAGTATTTTACAGATTTTGTTTCGCCTTAAACCGCTACTAGCCTATCGCCTGCTGAGAGACACGTATTTTCAGCATACGATAAGGATCACATCCAGAATACGATGCAAAACATCTTCGGAACGAATAATCATAATTCAGTATAAAATATGTTATTAAATAGATTGTAAATTCCAGCAAAAATAATCACTTCATCACTTCTTAATACTTTAATGCTATAATTTTACGACCGATAATACTAATTGATAATCTAACAATGTATGCAATGATGTATGCGTTACTTATTAATAAACAAAGTATAAACATGTATTTAATTTTATTTTAAAAAATATATACTTTTGCGGCACAGTTGCTATTGTGCTCTCTTCGATTTTTTTCACTTTATTGGGATTTTATATTTAATTTTTAGCAATTTAACCCGCATTTTTGTGTTAAGTGTTTTGCAACGAAAAAGAAACAAAATTAAATCGAAGAAATATAGCAATTAATCAACAAATGAATTTCTGCCAATGTCTTATTTTTACATAAATCCTGAGTGTCCTTAGTAACTATCTAAAAAAAATTTTTTATAACGAAGATTTTTCAACTGGAAAAATATGAAACTGAAAAATTAATTATTTCTGAAGTGAAATTGAAATGAGCCATCAATAGATATTGCAGATACCTCATATAAAGTTTCAAAACCGAACGTAACTGTAATACCTAACGTTTAATTTACATAGGTATTAACATTTAAAATAAAGAAATATTACATTACAACTGTGGCCATGGACCTAATCGCTAACACGTTTGTATTTATATACAAGAGGGAAGTGAAAATCTCATATATCTAAAATAGGCGCGAACTGTATTCCATATTTGAAATAGCGTAACAAATCAAAACCTCATATAAAGTTTCAAAACTGAACATAATACCTACAATTTAATCTACATATTTAATAACATTTAGAATAAAGGACTATTTAAAACAGTGGCCATGGATCTAATTACTAACACTCTTGTTTTTTTTATTTACAACAGGGAAACGATATTCTCATATATCTAAAATAGGCGTGGGCTGTATTCCATATTTAAAATAATTTAACAAATCAAAACGTCAAATTGAACCTCGTATAAAGTTTCAAAACCGAACATAATACCTAACATTTAATCTACGTATGTAAAACATTTAGAATAAAGAACTAAGAACTAACACTTGTTTTTTATATACACAAGTAAATGACATTCTTATATATCTAAGATAGACGTGAGGTGCATTCCATATTTAAAATGATGTAATAAATCCGAACGTCAAAATGGTAATTTTTTAATTCATAACAATGGCAAATTTGGAAACATTTAATTAAAAACCAGGTGTACTTTTTCTTAAGCTTTTTCTGACAAGCGTCGAAGATGTGTCGATGGAATGTAATTCACCTAGCATTTAAAACGAAGTTGGTGCTTTAAATTTATTTAGCTCCACTTTTGAAACTTTGTTTTATTGATCCTTCAATTTTATTAAATTTTTTTTTATTTAATATATATAATTACTAGCGGCTAGTGTCCGGTGTTGCCAGTGTTAATTTTAGGTTCGGTATTAGTATTCAAAGTAGGTACTAAATAATAAATAAATTAACTTATATAAAGTTGGCCTTCTCATATAAAACACTGTATTATAGCCTAAAACTAATTTAGTGTTTGTAGTACCTCCCGTTTGCGCATTTCTTAAATCCTTGTAATCATTAATTTCTTGGTTATAATTTCAGTTTTCTGTCTACAAGTTACAAAGAGATATTTGCTGTAGGTCTCAAGCAAACGATATAAATTTAAGAAGTTGATACCTAAACGATAATGCGAAAAGGGTAACAGAGTTGATTTTACGTAACACTGATCATCCAAATTTTGTAGCAAAATTAAAAAGTAGAAGAAATTATGTTGAAACTGTTACAGGCGACTTGTAATACATCTTCTTTTGACCTCGCCTTACCCAATTGGCCAGGTCAAAAATTTGCTTACTTGCAACGCAAGCTTTGCTTCTACGAATTATGTAAAGAATGAAATATCAAACATGAAAAAAAGAAAGAATTCTTATTTCTTACGAGTAAAGACAGAATCGTGAAAGACCCAATAAATGTACGTAAATACACTCGTATGATATTATAACAAAATTTGTTTCTGACTCTGTAATTGAACTACTTATTATTTGTGACAGATATGTATAACGTGCAGATTAGAAATAATCCGATATTACATTGTTGATGCCGATTTCAGCAAAAAGAAAAAAAATGGTGATATGTTTATATTTTCCTTAACGTAGATATTCTTGTCAAAGGTTCCTACTAAAGAATATTAAACTGGCCAAAAACAAAAGAAACAATCGCTTGAAGAAGATTTTGAAATTTAGTTATATCTCTTGGTCGATTTTACAATTAAATCCTCAGTCAGTAAGTTGCTACATTAAAAATTTAATCAGCGGAAGCAAGAAACGCCAATTTCTATTTCGATTTTTCTGACAGTACTTAGCTCCCTTTTAGATAAGGCTTGATGACGTATAGTATGCGCAAGTTGTATAGACTTATGATAGTTTCATAAACATTTGTCTAGTAATTTCAAAGACGGTGTCGAAAATGTTTCCTCTGTGTATGAGTAGATATAAAATGTATTTCTTCATAAACACCTCACGGTACACTATATATTTCTTTTAATATCAACGTTATACTTCGCTTTTTGTATACCGACGTGTGATTCGTATCTTTTGCCAGTTTTATCGGAGCGGTTAATCTAGCAGCATTAAACCTTTAAAAGTTAAATGTCACCGCATAATGTGGAGTACAAGCGGGGGCTTGTTGAACGCCGTTCCTTGCATTGCTCCATCGCCGCGATATGCTTCTGCATTGTCGGCATACTGGAAGCGAGAAACTGTCTGTCGGTTCCTTTTTATGCGGCGCGAAAAAGCAGTCTCGGTTAATTTATCGTACATGTGAACTGAAGGTTATCCTTATTCGTCCTCATCATTGAAGGTGTTGTGCCGTGCCAGCTCTTACACCACGACTCTGCTTAAAGGTTTGTCAGAAAAAACTCCGAGATTTTTAATTAACTTGCTAACATTCGGTACTAAATTGTTTTCGACTAAATTCTAGCGAAAAGTTGAATTAATCTCCTCGCAAGGATTGCATGGTTTGTGTCTACGTATATCCGGTTGCGTCTGACAATTTTTGTTATATTTAATACGAGCAATTTTTCTGGAGGCTTTTCGAAATTGGGAATTTCCTCTAAGGATTGTTAGTTATCACTGATGTTTGGAGGCTATCCTGCATGCATTTTTTGGCTTGAAATAATGCATATTATCCTAATGAGATCGTAAATAAATAACTGAGTTTTGCATTTAATTCTTGTTAGCTTATAGTTAACGGCTGGCGGAAAAATATATAACTACCTATGAAAAACGCAACATTAGTCGTGGATTGGATATTCTATAACTTTTATTGTTTGGACCATCCAAGAAATTGAAAACATTTATCCAGTTTCCGAAATAAATTCATATTTCGGAAACTGGAAAATCTGATCCAGTTTCCCGATTAAAATCCAATTGTCCAAATACTAACACGTACATCCGTTAAAAAGGAAATGTTATCACTTGATTAATCGTATAATCCTATCGCCAATGTTAAGCCTTAACAATAATTTCAAATTATAGGACGTGCGATTATATTTTGCTCAAACGTAGTTATCCTATTATTTATAGTATTACATATTAGTCTGTGTCATTTAACACGTTTCCAATACGAGATTCACGCTCCTATGCAGGAAATGGCGAAACATTATTGACCTTCATTTAATAACCTCAGCGGACGTAGGCGTATTTCGTATACGTGGACGGACACCAATTTATGAATAAATTCAAATAAAATACGTCCAGCGTAGAGCGAGAAAATATGTAAATGCGGATGGTCGTTAACTGTATTGCATAATTATTGGTGGTTGGAGTTAGAATCCGGTTTGTGGCGAGCTGGTCGGAGAAATGTGTACGAACTCGTTCGTCGTCCGGCGGAGTACGGCGAGCGGAGGTCACACTCGTCTATTCGGAACCAGGGAGCTCTTCAAGAAACCGTCGTTGATGGCCGTCTTCGGATGAAGATGCTGCGGTTGGAGCTAATTCGTTTCTCCGTATGGGGTCCCTCACCGGTCAAATTTCATGCACAGTAGGTATAAGGTGATCATATTCTCCCTTTTAACGTACTTTTTACTGTTTTATTGATAATTATATTTAACTTGGTTGATTGTAGGGCATATCTTGTTATTTTGTTTTTAGAAGAAATACCTGTCTGTTCAGATGGACAAATGGAATATATTTTCTACATTTTCTCTCAATATTACACTAACTTTATAAAGCCAGTTGCGTACAAGTAATTTGATAGAGGAGAGACGAAGAGAATGGTAGAATGTGATACTGGGGGTATAGCTGACACTTTTATGTTGCATAGTAAGCTGCAACTAACAACAGGACTATTCTCAAAAAAGGTACTGCAGCAGTAGGGGCTTCGGTTAAAGGAGTTAGTTGAGAACCATCAAACTTCATTTGGTTTTTGCTATGGTCGAAGGAGTGCCGATGGTTTCGCGAGACAGGGCCTGGGTAGAGTTGTACGTTATTGATGTACTCGCTTGTTATTTTGATAACTGGATGCTGTCAAAATTGTGTCGAGACAATAATCTGGATATCGTCACGCTACAATATAACATTAGAGTGATTTTCTGTGTGACGCGGTAAATACAAAAGCAATATTTGATTATTTCGTAACAATAATACCGTTTTACAAGCAAGTCTATTTTTTAAAAAGAAACTTTCCATAATCGCCGTTTTATATTTATAAATTGAAGAGAAAAATATAGATCAAACTGTGTTTCTAGTAAACAGTTGCACTATGGTAACGCTCGTAACATCGGAGATGGCCACCTGGTGTTTGTGTATGTTTATGCCACATGAAACAAAGTATTTCACTTTGTACTTTGTTTATAAAAGGGCATTATTTCCAGTATTGAATGATTACCAATATCATTATAATATAAGAGAACTCTATTCTGAACTAATTCTGAATGGATTTACACGAAATTTTGCAAACGAATATATTATTACATGGTTTACTATATACTGTCTTAAAATCTAAAGTAGTTTCTAAAGGATATCATCTATCTTTATGTTTGTTTATTAGGTCTTGCTTGATCATGCAGTAATTAAGTAAGTTGTTGCGTTAGTATCACGTCATGGACAGATCCCGGCGTCTCAACCGAAACTCCACGCGAGCTAAGTCGCGGGCTAAAGTTAATGGAGTAACATTTCGAAGAAGTGCAAGCGAGATTCTTTGCTCAAGTGCAAAGTTACTGGACCATGTGGATAATATACTTTTGAAATGGAGGCTTTTTTATTTTCACAGAAATAGTTAATATTATAAAGATAACTTTGTAGTTCCGATTTAGTAACATAAAGTTAACCTTGTGTTGAAGCAATTTTTTATGATGTTACGAAGTTCAAACCGCTTAAAACAATATATATATATATATATATATATATATATATATATATATATATATATATATGTATATATAAAAGAAAGGTTATGATGAATACATACGATTACTTCATGTTGCAAATAATAATATATTGTGTCCAAAATTTTTCAGATGAATAATTTTCGCAACCGATATTCGGAAAAGTTTCGATAGGATTATTTTGAAGTGTGAAATATTATTTAGCGGAACTGTTTTCCAATGTGCTTAAAGTTCAGTAGCTAAACTAAAGAGAAGTGGTCCGTTGACATTCGTTGCGGTCGGTGTTTGTGTCACTATGTGATTTCGGAGGTGTAATTTCCAAGGAAATTAATAACAGATTTAAATAACTTAAGATATAATAAATACTCACCTTATAATACCAACAAACCAAGAATTCTTGTAACTCCTGTGTTTTTAAATTAAAAAAAAGGTTCAAAGACAAATTAAGATAAAAATTAATTCCAAGTTACGCATTATATTCCAAGAGAACCAGGACATCGCTAAAAACCTCGAAATATTTTTAAAATTTTTTGAATGTGCACTAAAATTGGATATATATATTTTGGCCAATTAACTAAAAATAAGGCATAACCTGGTGAAATAGTGAATAGTCTAAAAGAAAAAAGCTTAAACTCAAAATGTCCGAATATTAAATTTGTATACAATTTTCCTCTTTTCTTCTATGATTCGGTTATATTTTTGAAAACTATAACATTAATTGATTAGTACAAGCAGTATATAAACAGTACACTCGTTATTTTCTGAATTTTGGTTGATCAAAGAATTGTGCGGAAATTAGGCACAAGAAATGTTTGAATATAATTGTGAAGTGGAAACCTATTTTATTGACTGCTTTCTTCTTTTATTCATTTAGAGTTCAGACAGTAAAATAATAATTATGTACCCCTCGCTCCGTAGTTTCATAGGATGATTGCATCAGTGGGTAAAATACCCATAATCATTGACTTCCTTAAGAAGACTGCAAGAAAAATGAATTGTTAATATCGTAGAGGAATTTTCTCGGTATGTGAAGTTAAAGATCTAATGGAATATCTTAATATAATTTGATTAATTTCTGTACTTAGTGTTATATAATAACAAAGATACTTATTTTATTCCATGTTCAAATAAGGTTAACGATTTACATTCTAGGGCAATAGTCTAAAACGGAAAGATTTTGTAGCATTTTATATGAATGATCCCAGATAAGGCTGAGATAGATAAATTTTCCTTTTACATTTTGGTTTGTACACACTTTCCTTTATAGACCAGTTCTGGTTTATATTTATCTATCATCATTGAAGTTAACCGTACATGGTGGGGAAAGTGATATTATGTTGACATATTGAGAAGATATTTCAAGAACATTTCGATTTCCATACTTCGTTTCACAGATTCGACACCTGAAAATTACTAAAATTTAATGAAAAATATTTTCAAAATAAGTTTTGTTTATTTGACGTGCTACATTAGTGTGTTAACTTATAAATTTGGTAAGTGAGATAGTGTAGATACCTTTGGATTTTTTTCGACAGACATTGTAAAGGCTTATCAAGTATCATTAAGGGTTGAAAGAAATTAATCTTCAAACATAGCAGACACTTATTAATCTTTAGTTATAACTATTTTCAAGACACATTGAGAACAACAATGATGTCTACTACTTGGCATTAATCGGAGAACGATGAAATCTATTTACGTGCCGTAGTCATTAATGTAAACCAGAGATTTAATATATTTGGCTTTAGTTTCGTAGAAATTCATTATTCACAATTAAATGAAACTACCACGACTAGGTTTCGTTGTATTACAACATTTTCAGGTGGGCTATTAGCAAAGATGCTAATTTTAAGCTAAGATAAGTTAAGAGAAATCTTAGCTAATATCCCACCTGAAGATGTTGTAATTCAAAGAAACCTAGGTCGTGGTAAAGAACTTAAAGAAAGTAGAAATAATACTACATCACGTAGTTTCATTTAATTGTAAACCAGGGACTTAAATTTAACATTTTTTAGAACTGTTTTGCAATACTAACCCGTAAACAACTGATACAGTATTACGTGGTAGTTATATTAGGGATACAGAAGGAAGGTGCAGCCGTCTCGCAAATATATACGCTACAGTTATTCAGTGGGTTACAGTATTTCGAAGCTTTATTGCAAATCATCATCATCATCATCATCATCATATATATTAATACGCTAAGGTTAAGATGTTACACTTCCTTTTTAGAAAAAACCTCACAACTAATCCACATAAATTATATATCATTTTATAGATAATTGCTTGCTCTACCGGCATCCACAACTAAAAAATGTATTATTGTTATTGTTTTTGCAAATTAATTAATTATTAAAATTATATACACAAAACAGCAATGCTGCCATCTAACGGCTCAACGTCAATATGATTGACGGTCGGTAAAATTTTTGTTTAATTTCAAATCCACTCACGTATAAATAAAGTGGCGCTTTAGCTCAATGCTTTTGATACTTGCGCCTCTATATGTCAATTTTAGTAAAATATTTGTTTGATCTGTCATCTGAGCTTCATAATGGAATAAATAATGCGAAGACTTCGCACGGGTCACGCTAGTAATACATATTCAGCAAGCACGCGTACGATTGGTTGAAAGTGTTTTTGTCATTTTGTCAATATTATAGAACCAATAAACTTATTAGCGTGCGCTGTGCTGCAAACACTCGACAAGTAAGCTGTAAAGCAACCTCTCCCCACTTCTTTATGGGATTTAAGTGTAACTTTTTAAAATTACAGAGTATTTTTGTTTATAAGAGGATTAATAATATAATGCATACATTAATATTATAACCCATACCACTATGACACTATGATTCCATTACATTTTCACCTAAAAACTAGGTAAGAAACGTGACCTTACTTAATTGTTTTTAGGTATGTAAACTCAGCGGTATTGACACGGAAAAAGGAGCTGGGGAAAACCGAAAGCGAAATATCGCATATTATATGTTCTATAAAGAACCTTCTTCACAGATAGTAGCCAAACAATTCAAGGTAATTATAATGCAGATAGAGATATAGAATAATGTGACGATTCCCAAAATTGAACAAATAATTTCTTTATAATATCAGATGATTCCGAAAATTAAACAGATAATTTCTTTATAATGTCGGACGATTCCCAAAATTAAACAAATAATTTCTTTATAATGTCAGACGATTCCCAAAATTAAACAGATAATTTCTTTATAATGTCGGACGATTCCCAAAATTAAACAAATAATTTCTTTATAATGTCAGACGATTCCCAAAATTAAACAAATAATTTCTTTATAATGTCAGACGATTCCGAAAATTAAACAGATAATTTCTTTATAATGTCGGACGATTCCCAAAATTAAACAGATAATTTCTTTATAATGTCGGACGATTCCCAAAATTAAACAAATAATTTCTTTATAATGTCGGACGATTCCCAAAATTAAACATATAATTTCTTTATAATGTCGGACGATTCCCAAAATTAAACATATAATTTCTTTACCAGTTACCGGTTTTACCACAGGCAGAAATAAATAATAAATTGAAGTATAAACATAATGTAAAGAATACATATGTATCATATAACCATACTCCAAACCGAAAATGTACATCCTTAAACATCTATTTAAAAAAGAAATGTTTTGTCCCCGTCCTAATAGTTCATTATTTTCTAAAATTAGTTCATTTAGGTGGACACTGTGGTATTATCTTTCACTCTATATATTAAAATTGCAATAGATAGTATATTAAGGTTTAAACCGAATACCGAATATTCGGCGAGGGCCCTAACCGAATAGCAGAATTTTTGAAGAAGCTATTTGGACTTGGCGCCCATATGCATATCTGAAATAATTTCACATATTACTAAGCGATACTGTGGCCAATATATAAATAAATAACATTTTACACGCAAGTTAAGGTCTAAGAACTATGGTGCAGCAAAGGATAAAGCAACATTGTTTAAGAATTGATTAAGATAAAAACTTTTTGAAAAAGAAGAAGTACTCCACTACATTTTGCTAGAATGCTACAAAACAAGCAGTAACTAAGTAGCATGCAAGTCCACTCTTTGGTCAACCGGAAGCTGAGTTGACTCTATGTCTTTTTGGCATTGCTGCAAAGTAGTAGCTGAAATGAGTAGAAACGATGACGTATGCGGATCAAGCGCTAAAAACACATTGTGGCTTTACTTGGTACTTCACACATACACAAAGACATTTAAAAAGAAATGAAAAGAGAAGTGAGCACTAAATAAAGTATAGTTTTCACAATGTCTGGTAACACTTGAAGCCAAATATTTATCCGCGCCTTAAAGCAGTGTTTAATTGAAAAAAAAAACTATTTTACGAAACTAGTCTTTCTAGTAATGCAAAAATTTAAAAAATAATAAATTTCTGCATTAAAACGTATCGCTTCTATGCTTTGATTATAATATTAAATAAATATTTGAAATTAGTAATGCAGAAAAAATTATATTTCTATATTAAAACCTATAGCTTCTTTGCTTTGATTATAATATTAAATAAATATTTGAAAGTGAAGATATTAAGAATAATAAATTATATCCAAATTATAAACTGCTAAGATAATTATGAATTTAATATCACATTAAAACAAGCCAATTTCCAAATAAATTCTAGTATTCGGTATTCGGCAGAATATTAAAAATGCGGTCAAATATACCAAATACCGAATAGTTCCGAATTATAGTAATATTTGTTCCAGCCCTTGTATTTAATAGAATCATTTAGCTTGTTGTAGTTAGTCAGGTACAGGGTGTTGTACAGTACACTATATGTCAATAAATTTTCATTAAACATTCTTTGGATCTTTAATCTGTCTTAATTCTAACGGCTGCCAGTAGAAATCTTCTCCGTAACACGCCGCAAGTCCCGTTACAGTTAAGTGTCACAAACGCGTATCGGTTAACGAAAATTGTGACCAGACGAGAGGTCGCAAGAATTAATAGATTGTTGATCTCGTCGTGTTACAGTTTACTTTTTTCGGGGCGAATCGTCACTTCAAAATCGTGCTGTCACCCGACTGACATGGTTGAACTCGATATTATATAACAATTATTTAATTGGCGAACAAACTCGTGGCTGATCGCGCAAAGGTCGCCGAGTTGTCGGCCGTGACTGCGTACCAAAACTATTTCAGCCCAACCTGTTTATCATATGAATCAAACCAAAAGGTATTATGTTGTGTTAATATCATTTAGTCTTTATATTCGCAACCTCCGCGTCGAGATTACCTTCGCTTAATGCAGTATTATGGACGGAGTGACGCATGTGTTGTTTGTATAGAATTAAATGAAGGTTGCTGATTTCATATAAAAGTTCAATTAACACTCTGGGTCGTCTAAATGTCAGCTACGAAAGGATGTGCGCGTAGTAGTAATACAAATTATTTTCTCGCTGTAAGCACTGAAGCCAATATACCATTCGGTTCAGCAGACTGCCTGATTAAAACTAATAAATTGGAGTGATGTCTTTTCTTAAGCTCTCTTTGTCAGTAGTTTTATGGTCATTACTCGGAAGAATTAAAATACTAAATTTCACTGGCCTTAGGTTACTGGCAGCTGATGTTTGGCACCTTTTAATCGACCAGTAAATTTGAAGGTTTCTAGTTAGTTTTTAGCGAATACCAATATATTTGACTTACTAGTCACACATTCCGGAACTAACATTTACTGACATTCTTCAAGAAAAAAAAATGTTAAAATTCTAATTCACAAACCCTTTTTTAAATTTTTGGAAGCTGTCGAGATTAGCAATCTCCAACGGGTCGCGAATTTTCGAAAGCTCTTTATGTTCCCAGGGGATGCATAAAATTTGTTTATTAAATCGGTTAAAAGATCAGCATCGGGTCAGTTAGATTATTTATTATTCGATTCAAAGATAAATCGATAGTCAAATATTGACAGTTTTTTCTTTCTTACAATAGACTTTTCTGTCAAGAGAAACATTTAATCGCCCTAAATATTTTTCCTAGCGTACTTTCCATTCATTATGGGATATGTTATTCTTTTTAAAAGGTTCTTCTATTTGTAATGCTTTTAAAATGTACTCCATCTAGTTCACTCGTTACATCATAGATTTTGATTCCCATTCATTTCTTTCATAATTGCTTGGACTTTATATTATACCTCTGCTTTCTTCTCTGAACTCTACAGCACTTTACAGATCTCGGTTTTCTTCAAAATTTTCTTCCATAGGGTACTGTTCTTTATTTTCCAATCCACAATTTAGTCTTTATTGTTAATTATACCATCTAACCATCCTCTTCTTTAACTAACTATAGGTCTTGCTCTCATTGATTTTCAGTTAAGTGCCTGCATTTAACTGCGGCAAAATTTTATAAACCGCGGTAGGGACTATTTTAAAAATGATTTTATCTATAAGTATAAACGAAATATCCAAATGTCTATTTGTTACATGTAACGTTAAACATTTAAGAGACGTATTTTGATGCGTTTTTCATTTTTTCTTTGCAAAATTTCTCAAGGAGCAGTATGCTTGAGGGATTTTATAAATAAAAATAAAAACGCATCAAAACACGCCCAAATGTTTTTGGATTGTAACATTAGGAGGTTGAGTAGTATAACATTAGGAATTAGGAGGTTGAGTAGTATAAAATTAGGAATTAGGAGGTTGAGTAGTATACAATTAGGAATTAGGAGGTCGATTAGTATAAAATTAGGAATTAGAGGTTGAGTACTATAAAATTAGGAATTAGGAGGTTGAGTAGTATAAAATGAAGAATTAGGAGGTTTAGTAGTATAAAATTAGGAATTATGAGGTTGAGTATGATTTTGATACGAAAAAAGGGAATACGCAGCAACATCACGTAGACATATGATTGTAAATGGAAGTGACAACTATATGCTGTCGTATAATTAAAATAAGTAACGTGAAATAAGTACACGTAACAAACACTTTGGACATTTCGTGTAGAATGTTTTTTAAGGGCATATGTATGTACCTAATTTTTTTAAACTTATTCAAATTATCAAGAAAACCCCGGGAATGATACACATTTATATGTAGGTACATAAGATGTCTTGTATTCAGCCAGTTTGGAAAAAACGCGAAGCATGTAGATGCTAATAATAATAATTTTAACATAGCCACACTCGTTGGCTACCGACGCACCAGGACCGGGTTACCGCCAAAGCTACGCTCTCTAGCGTGTGTGAATAACTTGTTTATGAAATTAGTACTCAGGGGTCGATAACACTTTTGCGTAAAAAATCGTAAAATTCCGGTCTAATGAGCGTAGCGAGTAAATTTACCGATATGTTTCAATGACTGCGCTCGACTCTTCAATCTGTTCGACAATGTTCAAGCAGCAAAACGAGAAATCGGCTGTATTAATAGTTAATTTTGCTTTTGACATTTGAGAATAGCGCGATAATTGTATTCCGTTTGTTAACTTAACTGCGCGCACATGTAATAACTTGTATCTTCAAGGGCAATCTATTACACTACCAGGTGTATTAAAATGTTTAATGTTGCGTCAGACTGCGCGAAACTATTTTGCGAAATCAGCACAGAGAAAAATACTTGGTAATGTCAAGAGTGCAATCTCTCATGTCTCATTTATCTATGTATAATGTGCCTTGCCTTCTATATAAACATTTCTAGAACGTTGAGCTACACTAATGGTTTAAAAATATAGCAAGCAGTGTGGGGTATCTATTTAAGATGTTTATATATCAGAAAGAGATTAGCAAAAGTTCATATAGTGTTAGGTCGAGGTATAACAAAAATAAAAATAACAATCTTAAATAGGGAAAAAACAAACTTTTTAAAAGTTTTATTTAAAACGTCAATCGGACAGTATCTTTTATTTTTTTCTAAAGTCAGGTTATTTTTCATAACAGTTTGTAAATAATATCTCCACTCTTTAAACCGGAAAGATAAAACAAAATGCATATTACATGTCTTGTATCGTCCATACACAGAGACGTATTATGTCACTCCCAGATTTGACAGGGTCGTCAACAAAAGCTACGTGAAACTGGAAAAAAGCAAAAAAGTATTAATTTTGATGTCTATGATTTTGACAACGGAACAATTGTCAGTGTCAATTGACAGTTTTTTTTAATTGGTTTAGGTAATGACTACACGTAAAAAAGGAATCGGCATTGGTTATTTTTTGCAATCATTTCTAAAATGTTATTACTACTTTATTGTTATTTCTATTTTTATAAAGATCGCCTTTTTATTTTCTGTTATTATGTACTTCATTAGATTTTTATTGTTATTTTTATTTTCTTTTATGATCAAAAATTGTATTTTAGTTTTTGCTCTTTCCCGATTTTCAATCGCTGAATTGTTTGCTTTTTTATATTTTAAAAAAATATCAACTTTTTTAAAAATTATATTCCATTTCCGTCACAATAAACCCATTTTTCATCGTATGGAATTATATTTTCAAAAAGTAGTAAAATTTGTATCCTGCCCCAAAGCGTCTGAAAGAAGAATCTGAAGCCAATTACCAATATACATGATGAGACCTACAAAATATCAGCAGCATATGGAATTGATTAATTTCAATTATGGTATGGAATTTTATCACTTTATTCTATTCCTAATGAACCCCATCAGACTGAACATTTAAAACTCGATTAGCTTATTTTTCTTTATCAATGAAACAATTAAAAAAATCAACCTGTATGGAGTATCGGTGAAATTATATTTTTCCTAAATAATATTTCTCTACAATTAAATGAAACTACGTGATGTAGTATTATTTCTATTTTCCTTGATTTCTTTACCACGACCTAGGTTTCGTTGTATTACAACATCTTCAGGTGGGATATTAGCATGTTGTTAAGATGTTGTAATACAACGAAACCTAGGTCGTGGTAAAGAAATCAAAGAAAGTAGAAATAATAGTACATCACGTAGTTTCATTTAATTGTGAATAATGAATTTTTACAAAATTAACGCCAAATATAGTCAATATTTCTCTATTTAAAACACTGAATTTTTTTCATAATAACGGTATTCTTCTTATCAACCATGTACCTAATAATCATAATTAAGTCCACGTAGTTAACTTTAAAACTAACCCCATTGAGGAAACATTAATTATTTGATGAAAACTACGTTAACAACGTAGAACCTGTTCCCCATATCTAGTTAAACTAGTTTTTAAATCAGATGAACTTGTTCAATCGCTATAATTAATTTGTTTTACTTATTTCCGGTTAAGTATTTTTTTTTGTCGATCTTATTATTTTGCGTACGATTTTTTCACCAACTCTCAAGGCACTCGATCAACGAATAGGCAGTACGTATATTGTAATTATGCAAGTTAAACAATGTTATCAGATAAGCACTTAAGTAGATCTTCTTAAAAGCGATTAGATTAGCTAAAGTAAGCCTTTACTTGATTTTATCCCATTTGTGTTTTAAGAACCGTGTGTTTTAATAATAATAATATTTATAGACATAATAACTACTTTGTTAGAGTTATTCTTGGTAATACACTTCACAAAATTTGTTTTGTAATACTAATAAACCCGTTATTGGCTTCATTTCGCTACCTTTTGTATCCCTGGATTTTATGTTTGCAATTTACCATTTTGCGTCTTATGTTATGTTATGTACAAAGCTGCATATATAATTGATGAAGAGTTACAAAGCAACATATATAATTGATGAAGAGTTACAAAGCAACATATATAATTGATGAAGAGTTACAAAGCAACATATATAATTGATAAAAAGTTTTATTGCTACTCTATAGACTGCGCCCTATAGAGTGTAATCGAAACGATGTAGATATCGTCTAAAAATAAGTTAGGTACTAATCAAAGAGTAAAGTAATTTTATGGTCCCACACAGGAAGAGTCCTAGATTCCACTGTTTTAAATGCATATTTGGCCTGCATTAGACGTACAGTATTGGCTATTTAACGCACAAATATAGGTACCACAGCCTCCAAAAGGGTGTGTAGACTTTCGGGTCGGAAAGGGGTGAGTTGTCGTAGGGAGCGTGACCTGTCTTTGTGAATATTTTCAGTAATAGCTTCGATTTATTGTAGAATTATCATTATAATTAGAATCATCTCACTATATAGTGATACTCCATAGGAACGAAAACAAAAAATAAATCTGCAAAACTTGCTCTCTCAACTTTTTCAAACAAATATTTCACAATTAAATGAAACTACGTGATGTAGTATTATTTCTACTTCCTTTAAGTTCTTTACAGGTGGGCTATTAACAAAGATTCCTTGCTAATATCCCACCTGAAGATGTTGTAATACAACGAAACCTAGGTCGTGGTAAAGAACTTAAAGGAAGTAGAAATAATACTACATCACGTAGTTTCATTTAATTGTGAAGAATGAATTTGTACAAAATTAACGCCAAATATATTCAACAAACAAATATTTGTTACGTTCTTAGTATTGTGAAGTATACAGGTCAATAAGCCAAATTTCAACGTTACTACGTCAAAAAGTTTATTAAGCAAAACGTGACAGATAAACAGACAAACAGATGAACGAACACAAACACATCAGTAATCTATAAGGGTTTATTAAAAGAACTCCGTGTCACTAGTTACGGTGAATTTTTTTAAATTTTTTGCAGTTTTATAAAAATGGGCATTTAACAACTTTAATAATATAAATTTAACTGTTTGTTGATTATATTAGATAAATGTGTGAAATTACTTGTGATCTCATTTTTGAGTTAAAGAAAATGGCTTCGCCTTGTAGTCTTTCGGATCAGTATTTGTGTATACCGTAATAGGATTTCATTATTATTGGTTAGGAGAAAAATAAATTTCAAAAGAAACATTCCTTCGAGCCTATATTTGATAAGAAAAATATAAATTTTTGATTGAAAAATAACAAGTCGTTTAATTAAATAATATTGGGGCTTGTAATCAGTTCGTTATTACTACAGCCACTTCCAGTTTCCGAAGTATGTATAGGATCGTAAATGTTTTTCTTGTATCGCGTCTTAAAACATACATATATAATATATTCGACGTATAAGCTGTTTGTCGAAACATTATGAAATGTTTGTCTAAATGAATCGAGTTGAAAAAATAAACAGACTGTTTAATATCGAGATTTTAGATCGCGTCTTACGAAACGGGCATCTTGCGTAATTGAATACTAAACGTTGATAGACGGCCAGAAGTTGGTAGAGAATTTAAATATTGCTATTGAAGTGGATTATTTTTTTTTATATTTGGATAAGTGTCGAATCTGTAAAGTGAAATAAACTTGCAGCGATGGATTAATAATATATGTGTTTATTGACAGTGATCCCAAAGATAAGATCAGCTTCTAATTAAATCATTTAAAATGCAGACGTTCAAAATAGCACTCGTTTTGCACCTCGTCACAGTTGTCTATTTAAATAAATAACGAATCAGTAGACTGAAAATTTAATTGACGTAAACAGGTTTTCAATTAAGATTGCGATTCCATCTATCTATCTATCATCTATCGCCTCGAGTTGGATGACCAAATTTTCTTTCTGTTTATATAAATGACATCAGATTTTAGTAAACAAAATAAGTATTATAGTTTCTGTAGCAACTAAATAAATGTTGGAAATGGTCACCCGAAGTACTTTTTCTTTGTATGAACGTTATCATTTAATTTGTGCTACCATCAAGAAACTGTTTCGTTTAGACTGTTCCAAAATGGAAGTAGCAATTACTAGCAATTAAAGTCCTGGTTTATATCACATTGAAAAAATAGCAAAGTGGCATCGTGTTTGCTTGTTTAAATTTTTGAAAATATTTTTTAATACCATTCAGATTTAAAAGTGTTGAAAAGAGAAAAAAGTTGTGAAAATAAAAATAAACGTACTCAATTAAAAAAAAAATTCCTTTTTCATGCGAAATTTTGAAAATAGGACTAGGCGCGATATATTACTTGAAAAAATAGCAGTGCATACCATCATGTTTGCTTGCTTCAATTTTTGAAAATATTTTTCAATATCATTCAAAGCTAAAAGTGTTGAAAAGAAATAAAATGTGAAAATGAAAATAAAAGAACTCAATTGAAAAAAATAATAATTTCAGGCGAAATTTTGAAGATAGGACTAGAAGCGTGCAAACTTATATCTTGATTACCTTTTATTAATTTTCTTTCAGCGTACTGTTCTTTTTCCTCAACGTCACTCAATAATGAAAGCTCTCAATAATGACCAGGTTAATAAAAAAGTGAATATCAGTAAAGTAAAATTGAACATTTTTTAAAAGGGGAACGACAAAACTCCATGTTGCAAGAATAAAAGTGGTACACTGTGAAAATGAAAAAATAAATCTCTTAAAAACTTTATTTGGGTCGCCAATGCGACAAATGAAAAATCGGGTATTTCTTATGAAAAGTCAGGTTATTTTTCATGAATTCTTAGCAAGATGAAATGAAGTGGCAGACGTGTTCCGTTGTACCCTCTGTACAATCATGAACATATACTAATCCTTGAAACATGCAGGCTCGACAGAGTTCTCGAAAAAAGCATTCTCTTTGACAAAATAGAACGAACTTCAATATAATTTGTCAGTTTACTTTTTAATTAATTTAGGCAATGGCTGCAAATTAAAAAAACTCTATCGACACATTATTTTTTGTAATTGTTTCTTAGAAATGATTACATACTTCGTTATTTATTAACGATTTTCATACATTGAACATTTTATATTTGCGCTTTTATGTAAATAGCTTTTTTATGTTGTGCTACAATTTGTAAAATTGTATTCAATTTCTTGCTCTTTCCTGACAGTAAATTCCTAAATTGTTTGGTTTTTTTATGTTCTTATAATATTAGGTTTATTAAAAATTACGTACTGTTTCTGCAACGCCAAGTGTCTGGAATTAGAAAAGGTATGTTAAGTTATCCATCCCTCCAGGATTTATTCTATTAACAAAGCATCAATACATCTCTTAGGACTAGGGTCTGGCATCTTCAACTTCCAAGTCTTATGATTTTTGAAATATTTTTAATCGAATATGGGATAAGAAACCACGTTTATTAATGACGAATGCATAATCGTCTCACATAAACGTTTCAGAATTTATTTAGTTTGAAGTGTTCGAAAGTAGATATTAAATTTCTTTTGGCTTCATTAGATTTAATATTTCTGTCAAATTAAAAGCAATTTTTGTCTAGTCAACTGTGAAGTTAAATGAAATTTTCGAGTCACTAGTGATGCTCTACTAATATAGGTGTCCAGGGACAGATTTCAGTGTTTGAAAAATTGTAAAAAAAAACTACACCTCTAATACAAAGTAGGTTTATTTTAACTTTATAATCATAAAATTGTAAAAAAAAACTACACCTCTAATACAAAGTAGGTTTATTTTAACTTTATAATCATAAAATTGTAAAAAAAAAACTACACCGCTAAATGCGGATTTCATTTTTTAAAAACCACGTTTTCCAAATAGCGGCCATCGAGTCTGACACACTCTTCGAGTCTAGCACGCATGTTTTCAAAAACGCATTTGCAGAGCGACTAGGGTATCCTACTGACTTCGGCTCGAATATTTTCTTTAAGTTGTGTCACAGTGCTCGGATTTGACAACGGATTTTAAGTATCCCCATACGAAAAAGTCACATGGGCTTAAATCGGGTGACCTAGGTGGCCACGGTACGGTACCGTTTCGGGATGTTTTTTTCTGGAAATAACTGCCGCACTGCATTCATGGACACATTAGCAGTGTGAGCTGTGGCCCCGCCCTGCTGGAACCATGCGTTTTGGTTGAAGGATGGACTATTCTGTAGTTCTACTCTGAAAAAGTCATTTAACATCTGAGAGATATTCTCCGAATTCACAGTTACAGTTTGGCCACTTTGATTTTCAAAGAAATAAGGCCCTATGATAAACGGGTATTTTCAACGACAGAAACCATAACACGCTCGACATTTTCATCCGTGGCTACCAATGGTGTAGGTCCTGGCCTGGGCCTATTTAATGTTGATCCTGTAGCTCTGAACCTTGCTACCCATGACTGAATGAGGTTGATCGATGGTCCATCACGTAATCGACGAATACTGTAACGATTATTAAATCGACGGCGTGCTACAGACAGCGAAAATCCACTCGAAATGTACGCCTCGACGGCAAAAGCGCGGTGCTCTCCACTCCACTGTTCCATGGCTACTAAAACATTGCACCGTTCCATGGCTACTAAAACATCGCACCATCACACGTTGCGTTCAGAAACTATGTTTGTTCAAACTTTGAAATCTGCCACTGAACAACCTGTTTAAACACTTTGTCTTTTTAACACAGACTATATAACTAATTTCAAGGTCTTGCGAAACCAAAATTTCAAATATCGCAATTTGTTTTACGTAATATGTAAGTCCATAGTTTCTATGGTTTTAGAATGATTTATCATATATCAGATAAAAAAGTAATGTCTAAAAATAAATTAATAAACAAATTATATTTCTTATTATTCTCTTTATATCTTCACAAAAATAATTCTAAATGTTTGTATTAGATTTAGGATTAATTTTTGATAAAAACTTTTCATAGTAAAAATGCAACATTAAATTATTATAATTGTATAATATAATGTAGTATTATTTCTACTATCTTTAAGTTCTTTACCACGACCTAGGTTTCGTTGTATTACATCTTCAGGTGGGCTATTAGCAAAGATGCTATGCTGAAGATGTTGCTAATAGCCCACCTGAAGAATAGCCCACCTGAAGATGTTGTAATACAACGAAACCTAGGCCATGGTAAAGAACTTAAAGAAAGTAGAAATAATGCTACATCACGTAGTTTCATTTAATTGTAAATAATGAATTTCTACATAATTAACGCCAAATGTATTCAATATTTAACAATTATTAATAAATCGTTTGAAAAATGTTTACAGGTGATTTAACATTACGCTAATAACGTCAGTTTGAATAGACAAATTAAAAATAAAAAGAATATGTGAATAATATTTACGTACATCGTACAAAATAATGGACAACGGATAAGTTTCAGTACGTTTAAATTATTGTTAATTAGAATTGAGATTATTTATGGTAAAATATATTTTTATAGAACATACGAAGGAAATCTAGTTCTAGCATGGTACTTGGATTCTTGCGTATCAAACAATAATAGCGTAGTTGCTAATGCTGAATGCGCCTGAATAATATTGTAATTACATAATATAATTAAATAATTATTTAAAACTACTTAAAAACTATAACAAAGAGATTTTATTTCCCTGAAATCATTCTTACAGAATACTGTTTTATCAGAGTTAATAGTAGTTCAGTACGAGAATTTTGCAAGTTAAGAAGCGCAATTTTTTATAACATTGTAATTACATAATGTAATTAAATAAAATTATTTAAAACTACTTAAAAACTATAACAAAGAGATTTTATTTCCTTGGGATTATTCTTACAAAACGCTGTTTTATCAATGTTAATAGTCGTTCAGTACAAGAATTTTGCAAGTTAAGAAGCGCAATTTTGGTTCATTAAATTTAATAAACTTTTAATGCAAATCGAATGAGTTTATGATTGCAATATTACATGATTACATGGTATAATTTTGGAATTACAAACTAAACGAAAGCAATGTTTTTTTTTATATATGTATATAAGCACTTATCGGTTACGCGCTTCGCCTGACCATTAAGACCACCTGTTAAGTAAAGTCTGTACATGAAGTTCTTCACGTTAAGGGGATTATAAACCAAGCGTCTAATTGGTTTTGTTGTTACTGTTAACTATCGCGTGGTTCGAAAGCGGATTGAGCGAGTTTCTGTATCTAAGGTTGGTAAATGTTTTGTGAACGTTGATTCAATCAATGTTCACAAACGAAGTAATGGATTATTTGGTCACTGAGTTTTAACTGTGAAATGTTTTGTGAGCATTGATTGAAGGTATAGAAGTAATGGATTATTTGGTCACTGAGTTTTAACTGTGAAATGTTTTGTGAGCATTGATTGAAGGTATAGAAGTAATGGATTATTTGGTCACTGAGTTTTAACTGTGAAATGTTTTGTGAGCATTGATTGAAGGTATAGAAGTAATGGATTATTTGGTCACTGAGTTTTAACTGTGAAATGTTTTGTGAGCATTGATTGAAGGTATAGAAGTAATGGATTATTTGGTCACTGAGTTTTAACTGTGAAATGTTTTGTGAGCATTGATTGAAGGTATAGAAGTAATGGATTATTTGGTCACTGAGTTTTAACTGTGAAATGTTTTGTGAGCATTGATTGAAGGTATAGAAGTAATGGATTATTTGGTCAGTGAGTTTTTACTGTGAAATGTTTTGTGAGCATTGATTTAAGGTATAGGAGAAATGGATTATTTGATCACTGAGTTTTAACTGTGAAATGTTCTGTGAGCATTGATTGAAGGTAACGAAGTAATGGATTATTTGGTCGAGTTTTAACTGTGAATGCTCAACAAAGTTTTAGAGTACAGGTAGGTAACATTTACTAGAGGAAATCTAATTTTATTTTTGACGACATTCGTTTCATACTGGTGGAAAATTAAAGAAAAATGTTGTTAGTCAGTAATTCCAACATGAAGATTTTGAAAAAAAAATTCTTTGTTTGTGCATAATAGCATTTAAGACAGTCTACTACCATTGCTATCTATTGTCCCATTGGACCGTTTGTCCCACTTATGTTGGGGCCGGCGTTCTTTGTCCTTCTCTTTCATTGATCACGATTTTGTACTGTGTTCCTTTCAGGTCTTTTTCGACAGTTGTCAACCGAGTGGAAGACGGTCTTTTAGGTCCACGTTCGTAGTTGACAAGTTTAGGGCAAGCTTCACTATCTGATAGTTGGAGCGTATCTGGATGTGTCCATCTCGAGGTGTCTTTCTTTCACAAAATCAAGAACGTACAACCTGTCGCAATTATATCTTATAGTCGGTGATGATTTGAAAATGTGGAAAATAAAATGATTTAAAGATATTAAGACATAAGTTAAAAAGATACCTCACAAAGAGTAAAAGACAAAAGTTAAAAAGATACCTCACAAAGTTTTCACAAAGATAATTTATCTTTGTGAAAATTTCAGGGCAAACTTCTTCTTTTACTTTTGAGTGCGCTCTAATTTCGAAGGCCTAAAAATACATAACGTGAAAATGGAAAAAATGAAAATGGATTATTACAAATAAATTGTAATCTTTTTTAGCTCCCTTCTCTTTGGATTCTAAAGATTTTAAGCTGTACGGTACTTGGACTCTATTCAATGATGCGTTCTCACCTTTTTGTTTGAGCAAGAGAAACCTTTGTTAGCACCTGTTTAGAAGCTGCGGTCATCCAACGCCCGTTTACTATTTCCATATGGTCATTGTGCTAATAGATTGTCAGGCCCCGGTTGGCCACGACCTTAATTATATCCACCAGTAAACGCACCGCTACGTCTTTCAAAACTTCTATGACGCAATATTTATCATCGCATTCTGATATTTAAAACGTTGCAAGATCTCGAAGGCTGAACATCTGTCTAATACATTATACACGAATTACGTAAACTAAAGTCTAGTTGGCTGAATGGCCATCGATACGTAAAAGTCTTTTTAAAAGGTCACTTAGGCCATCGATACGTAAAAGTCTTTTTAAAAGATCACTTATTTAAATGGAATTTCATTTCCATGTATACGTACTCTTAATATTAAGCTTAGTAGAAGTGGTTGCCGGTAGTATTTTTTTTGATGACCAAAATAGGTTTTCTATTGTAGATTTTATGAAATGTAATCGTTTTAACGAGTGGTTAAACTTGTTTCACAAGGTTGCCTTGTCATTTGGATTAAGTTTTTAGTTATTGTATTATTATTAATCGCAATGAAGGAAGTGAACGAATTAGTTGATTTTTCCAAGACGATTGGTAAATAGGCAAAAAAATATACGTCTTATTAAAGAATTACTTTAGGAACTGCCGTAGTATCGATGACAAGTGAATAATTTCATCGGGACGACTGTTAATATAAAATATGCATCCTCTTTGACATTGGAAATAACTTCTGCAGATTTTGACTATGGAGCTGTCGCACGCTTCCTAATAATATCACTCAACTCAAACGATTTCTCAACGTGAAAAGGTTCTTTATGTTTAAAATGTTTAATTGTAAATGGTCAATTTAATTATTAAGTTAATTACTTTGAAATAAAAAGATGAGATTATAAGGTTTTCATTATTGTATTTTTAAATTGAGGGTATAAAATTTACGTTATTATATTTGATAATTGTAACTGAAAATTGTAACTGAAATACTGTAACTGCCTATTTTGAGTTAAGTCACTTTATTATCAAGCCTGCGAAATGGAGTCTAATTTAATCCTATTCTTAAACACTTGTGTTCGTCTTAAACAAGATACAACTAGAAATTGCAAAGAAGTCACGAGAACAATTAAAGCTGATCGTTTCTCTCCTACGCTGCAAAGCTGTAAAGATAACTCCGGTCTAATTAATTGCACAAACGCAGTTATGCACAAACGCAGTTATGACTTTACGAGAGCAAAGTTTCGCGCCGCTAAGAAATGATGAATTGTTGAAATGGAGTTAATCGTTGATCATCTACGAAGTACGGAATCTACTAATAATCCAGGAAATAAAGGTATGAAAATCTTCATAGTTGGAAATAATTTGTGACAGGTTGTGTTTTTCGGTGAAAAGCATTCAGTATTAAATTGTAGTTGAGAAAATTGCTAAAGAAAGCGTTAAGAAGTCACGAGAGTGATCGTTTTTCCTTTACGTCCGCAAAGCAGTAAGATAACTCCTGTTTAACTACACAAACGCAGTTATGCGCTAATGACTTTACGAGAGCAAAGTTTCACGCCGCTAAGAAATGATGAATTGTTAAAATGGAGTGAATCGTTGATTATCTACGAAGAATGGAATTTACTAATAATCCAGGAAATAAAGGTATAAACATCTTCATAGTTGGAAATAATTTCTGATAGGTTGTGTCGGTGAAAAACATTCAGTACTAAATTGTAGTAGCGCTAAGAAAGTTTTATCATTCCTCCCGTAAAAAGCGATTCCAGCGAAAAAACTCGTTGGAATCGCTTTTATAAAGATGTTTTAATTTTTCCGTTTACTTCTCCACAATGCGTATATGTTTTTTTTATATATATGTATGTACTGTTACATAATACTTTAGAAGTGCTGTAACTCGTAAACGGTGACCCCCTACAAAAAACTTTTTAAACCGTTTTTGTAGCAAATTGTTTCAGTTGTAATTTAATCACGTAATTAACTTCGTAATTATCTTCTTGGCGCTCGGATCAATGGGAAACTTTCGTATATTATTTAGAACTAAGGCTCATTCAGAAATTAAATCCGTTACATATTAATTACATATTATATATTTTATTTGCTGAACTGCAGATATGGTCACCGCATCGCCGGAAAAAAACGAATGTCCTTAATCCTTTGAAGTTTACATAAATCTACTAAATAAATTACGAAGACGGATTGAATTATGAATGAAACTTCTTATTTACAAACGCAAAGGACTAGTACTAGTCCTTATCTGTTACATATTATTTACATATTATATATTTTATTTTCTGAACTACAAATATGGTCACCGCATCGCCGGAAAAAACGAACGTCTTTAATCCTTTAAAGTTTACATAAGTCTACTAAATAATTTACGAAGACGGGTTGATTTATGAATGAACCTTCTTATTTACAAACGCAAAGGACTAGTACAAGTCCTTATCCGTTACATATTATTTACATATTGTATATTTTATTTTCTGAACTGCAAATGTGGTCACCACATCGCCGGAAAAAACGAACGTCCTTAATCCTTTAAAGTTTACATAAATCTACAAAATAAACTACGAAGAAGGGTTGATTTATGAATGAAACTTCTTATTTACAAACGCGAAGGACTAGTACTAGTCCTTATACGAGACATTTCACATCACCATGTGAATGATGTGTAAATAAAATATTTGCCTACACGAATGGGTGGTATAGTCGTTCTTTGATCTTTTATGTGTTTTTCGGAACCTCCCGAGCCGGAAGACAAACACAGCCTCCACGCTCGTTATCGGCATCTGAACTGATCTGGTGAAGATGTTAAAATTTGATTCAAAGGAATTTCCTAACTTGCCAGCTGTGAGCAGCATACCCGAGGAATTAAAACACTCGTATTATTTGCTTTCCTAGATGATATTCTTATTCGAAACTAATTTTGTAAAGAAACAAAGTTTGTATATTTGTTTGTTTGCTTTGGATTCAATAACATCATAAACCACTTACTGCATTCGAATGAAACTGACGTCTTACATATTATGAGGATATACCACTTCACACAACATCAAAATCAGAGTTAAGCAGTGATATTAAAATTGCACATTACGCAAAAACAAGAGGACAAACTTTTATTAAATAAAACGTGCATTTGTATTATACTGTAGAGGTTTAGTATTCATTTGCAATAGAAATCACCATGATTATAATTCAATTCTAATAATACGTAATGAATTCGCAGCGACATCTGTTTACTTTACAAGCAATCATCATAAATATACAATATTGTAATTCTTCACTAGATGGCAGTATTTATTTTATTTTTAATAAAGCTTTTTGATTGGAATGGAGGAAAGAAATTTAGTATTGCATTTATATTTAAAAATGAGTAGCTACGGTATCATTAAACATACCAGACACTGGTGCATCTTGCTGGGTGCAGCCCAGTTGGAAAAAGTGTGAAAAACTGGAAATGTGTAAGTATAGCACAAATCAAAGAGAGGACAAAATTGCTACCACTGAATAAGATGACTAAACTGTAAAGTTATATCAAAATAATGTGTGGAAAATCGTAGGTATGGAAAATATCTGACGTATATTAGACAAGCATATATGTAGCTATATAATAGCCCATTGAGGAAATTGACTTTTGGGATGTAGAACTTTATTAATATTATGATATGTGATGTTACTGATTTACGTTGTATTATTTCGTCACTTTTGATAAATAGCAAGTTATTAAATAAAGACTTAAAAGTATTTTTTCTTCAGATAATAATGTTTACTAGTTTCTAATCGTTTTCAAAATTCTGAAAAAAATGTTTTTTTCTAAATATTTCAAAAATGGTATTAATGAAAAGCTTTTTCGTTAATACCATTTTTCAAGAAAACGAAACCTTTGTTGAATAAGTCATTTTCATTTCATCTCAGAAATAGACTTGGAACAAAGGTGGCAACAAATCGTAAAACAGCAAGATTATGAAACATTTGGAAATCTCTAGGATATAACCGTTTTCAAATAATGTTTATTATAAAGTAAACTTCATTTAGTTGTTTCTGAGATAACAAAGTGTTTTTATGGAATTTTAAAATGATTCTGTTAAATAATTTTTGTACTTTTAGTCTTCCGTACTTAATTCTGAAAAAACGGAAACCTTATGATATGATGACTCCCGTGTCTGTTTGTCAGTTCGTCTGTCACAGCCGATTTTCCCAAGTTTGCAACTTACAATTTAACATAGTAATTCATTATATTAACCTACATATTTTGCACTAATTAACTTTATAATTTTTTTTTAATTTTATATATCAAGTTATGTCATTTGAAAGGGCTTATTATAAGGAATGCAAGAATATATTTTCATGATATTAAATTGCAAATTTAAAATGATATAAAAAAATAGCTATCACCTACCCCTTCTTATATCTTTTTATTACCGTACTTTCAGGTTGAAATAAACGCTGTAATGCGGATATCAGCGCCGAACTAGTTACCCAGTGACCCTACCCACATATCTCGTTACAGAGCACTCTTGCATGACTGAGCCGTTGTGCTACCACGCTTGGCGAGCTGGTGTGGTTTCATGAGCACAGAGTATCTAATTCCTCCGTTGAAAATTCACAACTAACTTAAAGATTTTTCTTTCCAAATTGGCCTTAGCCGCCATTTTACTTTAAAGTATTATCTTCGTCAGGTTTAAGAAATAGTACTATAGTGATGAGAAGATTTTTTTGTCTCGAGTACCCGCGGGCGAGTTCGTTAAAACCGGTTTTTTTGTCATTAATGAACTAAGAAGTTAACATTGACTCATGTGAGGAATGCGAGATTAATCATCTTGAGAAGGTATTGTATGAATCGATACGTAGGCATGCAATTTCCGCACTTGAGGCTCTTGGGGTTATCAGACTTTCGTATCATGAATACAAAAATATAACAACTCTTTTATAAAGTTTTTGGAAAAGGTTTAATTTTATAATAAAACCGGCTACAGGCCGTTTCGGAACAGGCACAAAGTAAGATCCTGTAAACTCTCGGAATTATCTATGCGAGTTAACCGAAATAATTTAATTCAAAAGTTCTAGCCATATGTTCAATAAACATAATTTTTGAAACGATTTCGTTCGCGTGGAATTCGGTGTAAGAAAAGTTATGGAATTTATTTGTTGTTTTGTAACAAAGTTCCTTATCGCATGTTACACACTTGGCGAATTAGAGCTACCCAAAAAAAGATTTCGACCGACACTTTTGCTACAGTATAAAAGTGTAAGATTTCGACCGACACCTTTACTACAGTATAAGCGTTTGAGTGTTTACAAGCGTGTGTTAATGTATAGGTATATTACTACAGTCTATACGTGCGGTGTGCGCATCAGCTGTATTCGTTTAAGTGTTTGTCAGCCGAACCGAGGATACTCCTACTAATTTGCTTTACTAACCAAGGGTACTCTTACTAACTTACTTTACTAACCAAGAATACTCTTACTAACCTACTTTACTAACCAAGGATACTCTTACTAACTTTCTTTATTAACCAAGAATACACTTACTAACCGAGGATACTCTTACTAATCTGCTTTACTAACCAAGGATACTCTTACTGACCTACTTTACTAACCAAGAATACTCTTACTAACCTACTTTACTAACCAAGGATACTCCGCTAGCGAGATGTGCGGAAAAAGATATTCATCCGCAATTTATATGTTTGTATAGCATTCATATGGCTCTAAAAATTGTGAAGTTATAACTGATGGGCACACATGATAATAATGACTCCTTGTTTTATTAAAGACACTAATAATAAAAACAGAATAAAAGTGATACCATAGCATAGAACAGTATTCTGTGGTATACTTTTCATTGTGCAAGCGACCATACTTTAGGATCAACGTGATCCATTTACTACCGAAAACTACCAAACTTTCCATACATAGTGTAAACGACTATTTCGAGGGTCTCAAAAATATATCAAAAAAATTCTTGTGTATACTAACATGTACGTATATGTAAACATAAATGCGTTCTTAATTCAAAAACAGTTATTAAAAATAAAATCAATAAGCCATCTAGTAGAGAATTATAAAACTTTGATTACGATGGTTTCTTATAAAACAAACAGATGTCGCTGTTAAATAATTGAGTTGTTATCTATTAATTAACTACTCTATTCTCATCAAGGTTTGCGCGACGATTTCTATCACAGATTACCTCACAGGTATAAAACTGTTAAATTTCATTGATGCGATCAATACGGATCAACACATTGTTGGGTCAACACATTGTCGTCATATAAAGTTTATTTTGTGTTAATGATGTCGGCATGTTATCAACGTACCTAGTCAATTCCAAAGATTTTTTTATACACGAAAAGTAAAATACAACAATTAAAAATAATTTCCAAAAAATTAAATTCAGGTCTTCAGGAAAAACAGACATAAGGAGTTTACTTTATGGGAATGAAGTCGAAACGTTGTTAATGTACAGAGTGCGTTTCAAATTTTTTTTATACTTGCGATATAGTTAAAAGCAAAAAAAAGGTTTTTGCCGTTTAGTTTGTAGCGCGGTGTAGCACATCCGACATCACATGTTATAATAAACGTGTTAAAATTCATCCAGTGGTTTTCACGTGGCACTTGTACTGGTGTCGCTTATTACAATACGTATAAAATTGCACTGACAGTATATTGCGATATGCCATATACTGTCAGTGCAATGAGCGAACAATATGATATTGTGAAACTTCCGACTTGTATTTCATCAATCGGATTATAAAACTGGCATTTTGCTCAAAGATAATGGTAAAATATTTTTAAAGAAAGTATTGTTCGAAAATTCAAGAGAAACGTTCGACACAAAACATTCACAGCGTGAATAATCATATGAAATGTACGATTTATGGATTTAAAAAATATTGTATCTATTTTTCATCCTGGTGATTCTGTATGTCAAACTGGGTTTATTTAAATAGCGTTTCTGCAAAAAAAATGTTTTTGTAGGTATTTTTTTTTGACAATACATATTTTTTCAGAAACGATTGAGATTTTCATATAGTTCCTTAACAGTTTCTACTCAGTTTGATGCGCAGAATCCGCTGTATGAATAATAGACACGTTCTTTGTTACACTCTGTATACGAATATTGCAGCATGTATATATGTATCTTAATTCTATGATCTATGTATATATGCACCTTAATTCTATGATCTATGTATATATGTACCTTAATTCTATGATTTATGTGTATATGTACCTTAATTCTATGATCTATGTATTATCAGAGTCTCCAGCCTGTGCTTGTGTGTTTGGTGAGGGCGATCTAAATCATCTCATTTTTGCCTGCAAATTTCCTTCATTCATTTATAAATTATTAAATAAAAAAATTCAATTACCTATTAACATTAGATCCCTACTATCCGTTTCTTATAAAACCATTCTTGACTTAAAAAATTAAATACATAAGAAAGAACGACATCAAAATCTAGGACCTTTTATATGCATGTATATCTCTTTTTTTGTTCGTATGTACATATGTATATACTTATCATTTGTCTATATATTGTTGTCACCTTTGTATTATATATAATTGTTTTTTTTTATTTATATTTTCGCTTAAATTGTTCTAGTATAGTAATCTTCTGTTTGATTTTTGTTTTGCTCTTTAGTCTATTTTTCTTATAAGCAATAGTGACAGATATTCGGAGTGTAATCTAGTCAGTGTTGCCTAACCAAAAAATCTAAACTTGACACTGGCAAAAGTTGTCCCTGGAGAGAATAATCGCCACAGAATAAACGAAAGAAGGAAAGATCTATGTATATATGGACCTTAATTCTATGATCTCTGATATGAATAGATAAGTCTCAATGTATGCATCAAATGCCTATATGGTTTGTAGCTTTCGTGCAGAAAATTGATGGTATAAATGTCTAGTATTTAGAACGTAAAATAAACAAACAAATATGAGTTAAGTGTAAGCCATATTTGCACAATTATTGTTCCGTGCCATTAGTACCCCACTAACATATATTGTTAATAGTAATGCCCTCCGATTAGGTACAGCGTTGCTTTCAACTTTGGATCTTAGCAAAATTAAAAATCAGCAAGACAACCGTAGCGTTTTAAAAAAGGTGCAAGGACAAAGTGGTTCTTATACCGTCAGAAATATTTTTTATGGTAAGAAAATTTCTCTAAAACCAGTGGTTCAATAGTCATAAGAAAATGAACAATTAATTTGTTTATGAAAATTAATCGAATTAGAATTTTTAAATTCTGACACTTTTGGTTTCAGTCTTTACTTAATCCTCAATATAATGATCATGTTTTGTTTTCTGAGCTATCCTGTCGATGATAAGACTTGTTGACAGCAATTTTTGAACATTTTTCGACAAAAATGTTTAATTCATAAAAAAATTTAATTCGAAAGTTCTAGCTAAATGTTCAATAAACATAATTTTTTAAACGACTTCGTTCGCGTGGAATTCGGTGTAAGAAAAGTAATGGAATTTATTTGTTATTTTTGCAATAAAGTTCTTTATCGCGTGTTACACACTTGGAGAATGATGGCTAGCCCAAAAAAAGTGTAAGATTTCGACCGACATTTTGCTTTTGCAAATTCATAAAAAAATTTAATTCGAAAGTTTTGGCTATATGTTCAATAAACAGAATTTTTTAAACGACTTTGTTCGCGTGGAATTCGGTGTAAGAAAAATAATGGAATTTATTTGTTATTTTTGCAACAAAGTTCTTTATCGCGTGTTACACACTTGTAGAATGATGGCTAGCCCAAAAAAAGTGTAAGATTTCGACCGACACTTTTGCTACAGTATAAAAGTGTAAGATTTCGACCGACACCTTTACTACAGTACAAGCGTTTATGTGTTTACAAGCGTGTGTCAGTGTATATGCATATTATTGAATTCGTGCTTCAATAACTTTTCATTTGACACCCTTACGATCTTCTTGAATTGTTTTTTTATTATCCATTAACTCCCTGAAATTAAACCCGAGAATCAAAATTGAACTTTTTATACTTCCCATCCGTAATTGGCCCACCGTAATTTACTTTTGTGCTAAATTTAATTTTTTTTTACGCCGAATAGTTTCCGAATTTCCGTTTTCTTGAGAAAATCACCTGTGACTGATGGACGAATTGACACCGAAGTGACTTCCAAAGTGTTCCGTTTTGGTAATTTTGCCAAGGGGTACTAAAAAAGATGTTGTGATAGTGAATAACTTAGGAATTCGAATACCATGTAAATATTTACAAGACGGAGCCACAAAAAACAGTGCTGCTCTCCCATTTTGATTTAAGTAAAATAACTTGTACGATTGGGTTGGACCGTGGTTGGAACGGTAATGGAGTGCATTCTTAGCGTGCCGAGCATTGTAAGGCGGCCGCTCGATTTGATTTCGTATTGAAATAAGTATTTTACTCTATATACATATATGTATAAGAGTGACCAGTTATTGGTACGGTGAGAATGATTTTGATTAAAGCGCAGAAGTATCTCTGCTGTTATTTTAAAAGTACCATTAACAGGAATAAAAGTAAAACATATATCAAATAAAATAAACCGCTGTATCCGGACACAGCGAGATATGTTAGTTAAATATATTGCCTTTCATTCCGCTGCAGTCCGAGAAATGTCTATTAATAGGTTTCAATGCCTATGCACGTGATTCTTACTTTAACTAAAAAAATGTTTGATATAGAAAAAAGGCAACCCAGATTTCAACATCAATCATAAAGAAAATTCAATTTAAATCCGTTTAATTGTTTATGCATGGATAGATCTCTAACAAGTAGATACACAGAAAAAACGTGTCAAGTACATGTAGAACTCACACTATGAGGGTTATTACACATTTATGCTTTATAAACATTTAAGGGTACATAATATTTCTGTTAAATTATTTATAAATATAAATTTTTCACAGCGTAAACATATTGCCTACTATATCTTTTGCAGGCGTAAAAAAACGTGTGACATACACAACAAAAATTATGACATCTCAACTCAGTTTGGGTACCTGATTATCTTGACTTTACATAATGTCACTATCACGATCCTATAACCTAGTACAGTTTCCTATTCAGGATTTTCTTTACCGCCCGTGAAATATGAAATTTATCAATGATTATCTTGTATGTTCCAAGAATAGAGAAAATTATACTTTAACACGAATAAATAAATATTTTCTATAATTAACAATATCTGTCTTTGGACATATTTAATATTATAAAAAAATATTGATAAAAAAATTTCTAATCGATTTTTTTTTAGATTTCCCTAAAATATAATAATAAAAATAACTTTTTCTTCCCAAGAACACGAGTAAAACTCGCACCAAGATGATTCCGCACAGACTTAGATGTATATAAATATTTAAGCGCACATAATATGTTTATTGAACTATTAAATGAAAATATTGGACTATTTTTCACCCAATTTAGAATCACTACTATAATTTTCCGTTGCATTTTAAGTATCTACTATCACCTGTAAGAACTTATAAGGATACTGCTTAAAAACCCTAAAAACGAATATTTATGGTCTATTAAATAAATATATTGGATTGTTTTTCACCCAATTTGGAATTACCGCTATAATTTCCCATTGCACTTTAAGTATCTACTATCACCTATAAGAACTTATAAGGATACTGCTTAAAAACCCTAAAAACGAATATTTATGGTCTAATTAAGGCACATAATATGTTTATTGAACTATTAAATAAAAATATTGGCTTATTTTTCACTCAATTTGGAATCACCGCTATTATTTCCCGTTATACTTTAAGTATCTACTATCACCTCTAAGAGCTTATAAGGATACTGTTTAAAAACCCTAAAAACGAAAACGAATATTTATGGTCTAATTAGGGCACATAATATGTTTATTGAACTTTTAATAAAAATATTGGACTGTTCTTCACCCAATTTGGAATCACCGCTATAATTTCCCATTACACTTTAAGTATCTACCACCACCTGTAAGAGCTTATAAGGGGTACTGATTAAAAACCCTAAAAACGAATATTTATTGTCTAATAAGTTCATTCACTACCTTTTGATGCAGCTGGTTTTTGTAAAAGTTTTGTAATCAATTAAATATAAAATATTTAATAGGGCAAAGTACCTTTAATCTGTCATAGGTAATTCTCGGAGTTAAATTAAAATTATAAATAATGATTCCTTTTATCTTCCCTTATCGTATCATTTCGCTTTAATACTTCTTGAAAGTTCAAGTCGTTTCGCGTGCATTCTGAAATTCTTGAGTATCAGTAGTTGTCGGGTAAAGTAGTCTTTAAGAAATTAGAACATAGCTGTTGCAACTTAAATTTGGACCATCTTTATAAAAAAATATTTTCTTATTCTGACAGTTTTACTTTTTTACTTATAGTTAATGCAGGCATAAAACATACAACTCTATCATAGACTACAAACTATAATTTACTAAAAGATAAAACACACTGGAAGCATAGCTCTGATATAATTCTGTATGAAAAAAATATTTACATAGGTAGGCTATTATATCGACGACGGTGTTACAAAACTGGATCGGATGTCATAACGCAAATGTTTTGAGAATATTGTTATGACATGTTAATAAGCCGATGATTGTCGTTACGTTAAGAGCGATGTTATTCAATATACTTTGTTTGTTTTTGAATTAGCGTGCCTTAATAATGTCGATATCGTGTTACCTTTACGGTCGTTATTTATCGATCGTAAACGTCGTTACCCGCTGGCAGGTTTAATGGCAAAATTATGAATTAAAATAAAATAATTCACTATCTAATGTCTTTTGATGCGATTATTTTTTTAATGCAATCACGTCACTTAAGGATTAACCAGCTGTGATTATAAATAATTAATGGCTTATAATGAAATATCTGTATCGCTTGTTATTATAACCAAATTCCTATAATCATCCTAGAAGTTGGTTTACACAATTTATGTTGCAAACACGCAGCTCAAATGGCTAAAAATAATGGATCCAAAATAATAAAAGGAAGTAGAATATATCATATTTAGATATTTTTCGCACAACTTAGTCCTATAAAAAAGTTGGAACTACTCTGACTGACTCGCCGATCCGATCGGAGTTGGCGCTAATTTGGGAAATATCTTAGAATCCCCTGAAACATCTTTACTTTCGGATGATTTAGGAAACTCTGGACTTTTCTCTATTTACTAGATTTTTTAACGTAAACTATCCCCATTGTCGCTTGTGTAGGGCGTATACGTTGAGTCGATGGAAAATCGTCCATCGACTTTCGAGTTTAGTGGGTGGTAAATCGACTGACCGCCCATAATACGGCCGTTTGTGTTACGCCTAATGGTAATCTAATGGCTTGTTATTTAACATTTCAATGTGTTCAAATTATATTGAAAAATATATTTCTCGGACCCGACCGGGAATCAAACCTGCGTTTTCTTGATCATGCCTGTACTTTGCGAAATCGGCATTTTTGTTGTTGCAAATCTTGGGTGGAAACTCAGCTGAAACTGGTTCCAACATCGTTTTATGGTTTAATCTTTTATCTCGAAAAAAATCCGAAGCGTGTTACGAGTTCGCGATGTGATCGTATGTAAAGTTTAATTAACCTGTTCTCAAGGTACTTACTTACGTACGTGAGTTTGGCAAATGATAATTAAGTAAGCCGGTAAAAGCCGAGGCAATGTTGGTTCCGCTTTCTGGCAGCGTGTAGTGCGTACATACCTACTTACATTTATTATAATACATATGTACTTTTAGTTCATTATGTTGCAAGTTTCATGTCTGTTCGTATGTTAATTTATGCTTAACATAAGATAAAACTGGTCAACTACGTGCTATACCGCTCATTAACGTAGGGTTTATTATTTTTTACGCAAAGTTTATTTTTATCCGTCTACGGCGAAGCCAAAAGGAAGACTCATGAATTTGTTTTACACAATGTATGCTTGTAGACTATTAACTCCTAAAATATAAATCTGATTGTTACAAATGAGGTACTTTTTGATTTGTCTTAAAAGCACGAGTTATGTAGGATATAGGATTCGATAACAATGGTTGATATTTTCTTTTAAAACATGATAGCTTTTGATTGATGGGTACAAAATGAAGATTTGTGTTGTATACGAAATACTAGCTGTTTCCCGTGGCTTTGCCAGCGTGGAATTATCATTACTTAAAATAAATGGTATTTTATGTCAATGGTATTCTATGATATTTCATAGAATACCATTAGTATTTACCATTTATGTCAATGGTATTATATGATGTTTCATAGAATATATAGTAATTTGATGCGAAATTTCACGAAAATTTAGTTTTAATATGCCCCTCCCCCACTCTCATTAAGAAAATAGTTTAGAGTATTTTATTTAAATAGATACTTTAAATAATAAATAAATAAATTGTATGAACTTCCGTACATACTTTCATCCCCCATTTTAAGAGTAGATTATTTTTTTTAAATAGCCTATGTATATGTCCTATTTTTTTAAAAAATCTACCAGGTCATTCTGTCCAGGTCAATGTCTATCTGTATGCGAAATTTTAAACAAAAAGAAATTTCATACAGTATTTTTTGCGTGATTAACAGTCCAACATCCAAACAAAACATACAAATATACAAACCTTCACACATGTAAATTAATAGGACTGAACAATAATAACGAAAATTGAAATGAAATAATTTAGTTTTCAAAAATACTTGTATAAAACATTTAAAAAATATGGTTGAATGGGGAATTTGGCTATTTTTTTAATTACATAAATTAATGGTAGAAGCTGATGAGGAAGGAGAAACAAATTGACAAATCATAAAGCCTTACCGAGTTATAAATGTTTAAAATTAAAATTTAGACAAGGACGGCAATAGTGAATTGTGACGTTATTTTTTGTAATTATGAATGTATTCTGCGAGAGAGTAAGACGGAGATATTCCCGCCCCATCCCTACAATTAAATTTAGAAGTTCATAACGCGCTTATTTTTTTATAATTTTTTCACTATTAGTTTTTAACCCGTATTTTAAAAATATTTTTACTAAATACAATATATTTAGGGGTAGTCAACTGTCCTATTATGATAGGTAACGAAATTTGTTTCAAATTTGCTTTTGGAACTTTACAATCTATTTCCTTCCTGTTGAGAGGCATGACTTATTAGCTGTATACATATAAGTGTAGATATTTAATGGTAATATTAAATTGGTTTTGAAGTCATTGAATCGAAAATTGCTGTAAATATAATAAAACTGTAGAATTGACCTGTTTGTACGTTGAAGATATTTACAAAAAAAATATTTAGGGGCACATAATAAAAGATGTAGAACACAAAAATATTGTTTTTGTAGTGTTTGTCCGTTTGTCTTTGAGCACGTTTACGTAGACAAAAACTGCTGTATTTCAGTGAAGTTTTTACTGATGAATGCTGTTCGGTCGGAAGTAATAAAATAAAGGCTATGTTTTATCGTAATTGACCACATTAAAAGGAAGTTATGTTAATTTCACGTTTCAATACGTGGCGAACTTACTTTAAAAAAGTTTTCTTTTGTAATTATTATAATAGATGGCGTTACGTTTTGAAGTTAACTCGATAATATTTCCTAAAGGTCCAATCAGAATAAAATGTTGCCAAATTGAAGAAGTTTTCTTGCAAGTCGTCGAAACTAATTATTTAATAGCAGCCAAAATTATTGTACTCTTAGCTGCTCTAAGCAATTGCCATAGGCTTTTATTTAACTCTGAAAATTTAGAAGGGAAGAAGGAAGTAAATCACTGGCCACTCTTCTTGTCGACTCGTGCTATGCGACTGGAGTGTCGAAGAAAAGAGGACTATTCAACGATAATATATCGATGGGGTATTTTTGGATAATTCTTTTCATCCGTGGATACATTCTCCATGTATAACTGTGCTGTAAGGTCATTATTGCATACTATATGTGTCAACACCCTTATGTATTGAAAGTATCCACTTATAAAATTGAATTATAACAGATCATGAATTGTAGGAGCCACAAATTGTGAAATACAGACGTAAATATATACATGATTAAATGATTAGGGTTGCTGATAGCAACGAAATCCTAATAAGTAAAACAAATAAGTAAATATATGTATACTATTTTTACGAGCAATCATAGATTAGGTACGTAAAACAATTCATAGACAAACAAATTATTAAGTACGGTAATGCGTCACTATGATGAAAAAGCGTGTTTAAGTCGTAATAAATTTGCGCTGGGCGGGGCTCTGAAATATTTACAGCGATGGATATTTTCCATGCAACAAAATAATATAATGTTAATGTTCTGAAATTGTACCTCCCTCCTACTACTGTTGCTATAGTAAATGCAAACTGTTGAGAAACTGGGTACCCCCCATGTATGTTCGAAAACTGGTGCAATACAATATGTTACTCTATCCATATGTTACTCTATCCAGCAGATACATAAATAGGGATGTGTCAAATGGATCCAATACAATATGTTACTCTATACAATATGTTACTCTATCCAGCAGATACATAAATAGGGATGTGTCAAATGGAGTATGGCTATAGTAAATGCAAACTGTTGAGAAACTGGGTACCCCCCATGTATGTTCGAAAACTGGTGCAATACAATATGTTACTCTATCCATATGTTACTCTATCCAGCAGATACATAAATAGGGATGTGTCAAATGGATCCAATACAATATGTTACTCTATACAATATGTTACTCTATCCAGCAGATACATAAATAGGGATGTGTCAAATGGAGTATGGCTATAGTAAATGCAAACTGTTGAGAAACTGGGTACCCTCCATGTATGTTCGAAAACTGGTGCAATACAATATGTTACTCTATCCATATGTTACTCTATCCAGCAGATACATAAATAGGGATGTGTCAAATGGATCCAATACAATATGTTACTCTATACAATATGTTACTCTATCCAGCAGATACATAAATAGGGATGTGTCAAATGGAGTATGGCTATAGTAAATGCAAACTGTTGAGAAACTGGGTACCCCCCATGTATGTTCGAAAACTGGTGCAATACAATATGTTACTCTATCCATATGTTACTCTATCCAGCAGATACATAAATAGGGATGTGTCAAATGGATCCAATACAATATGTTACTCTATACAATATGTTACTCTATCCAGCAGATACATAAATAGGGATGTGTCAAATGGAGTATGGCTATAGTAAATGCAAACTGTTGAGAAACTGGGTACCCCCCCATGTATGTTCGAAAACTGGTGCAATACAATATGTTACTCTATCCATATGTTACTCTATCCAGCAGATACATAAATAGGGATGTGTCAAATGGATCCAATACAATATGTTACTCTATACAATATGTTACTCTATCCAGCAGATACATAAATAGGGATGTGTCAAATGGAGTATGGCTATAGTAAATGCAAACTGTTGAGAAACTGGGTACCCTCCATGTATGCTCGAAAACTGGTGCAATACAATATGTTACTTTACCATATCTGTCCATCCAGCAGATACATAAATAGGGATGTGTCAAATGAAGTATGACTATAGTAAATGCAAACAGTTGAGGAACTGGGTACGCTCCATGTATGTTCGAAAACTGGTGCAATACAATACGTTACTCTACCATATCTGTCCATCCAGCAGATACATAAATAGGGATGTGTCAAATGGAGTATGGCTATAGTAAATGCAAACTGTTGGGAAACTGGGTACCCTCCATGTATGTTCGAAAACTGGTGCAATACAATACGTTACTCTACCATATCTGTCCATCCAACAGATACATAATAGGGATGTGTCAAATGGAGTCACATATATAAATAAACATATTAGCATGTCGTATGTATAAAATTATTTATTTTTTCAAAACGTGTACATCCCTATCATGAGATAAATTTTTTTATGTTGATATTAGTAAAAAAAATTAAGTTTGTATCTCTATAAAGTTGCTTACAAGATATCGTGTCAGATAAACATAATGACGACAAAGTATTTTTTTATAATTTTTTGGCGTGACTTGTAATTCCATCGATTTTTTCCAATTGAATCGATTTACATATTACCAGAATCTATTTACCTCTTTTCCACTTAATAGATCTTACCGCGCGATAAAGTTTCACTGAAAAATTAGTTGATGCTTGAGTTTTTTTAAATTTCTATTTATTTTATTCCAAATTATGATTTATAATAATGCTCAATGATAATTCCATTAGCGAAATGATTTCATCAGATTGCATTTTTGTCCACGGGATTTTTTTTTACCGATTACTGTACCGATTAAACTGAAATTTAGGTATATTTATGTAAATAAGCCAACATGCCATGAATGGACGGAAAGTCGTGATCGGCTCAATCTACAAATTCTTACACTTTTTTTATATTTTGAGTAATCCCACATATCTTGAAAGTAGATTTAATTACTTGCCTGCTCATGGTCTAGGCTTTTCTCTCTAAAAGCCAGCTCAGTCTCCTTTTTCTCCAAAAATACAAACAGTTTTTATCAAAAGTCCTTCTTTATCTAAGCTGCAAAACTTTGAAATGAACTGGATGTTGATACTAGGAACTCGCCCTCTATAAATATGTCCAAAAACCGTCCGCAAAAAACCTTCCTCTCATAGTTCTTCGTCTTTTTGCTCCTTTTTCCTTAAATATGCTATCAATTAAATTTTTTTGGTCTTCTTTTTTTTTACTTATATTTTATAATATTTTTTTTTACCTTTTTGTAAATATTTTAATTTGGAAATGTTGTAATATAGTAGGTTTATGAAGGTCTTGTACAGTTTTCCACATTACTAAATTTTCATATTGAACTATTATGGTTGACGAAAAAATATGAAAAAAGTTAATTATGAATTAAATATCAAAGCACCACCGACAGATTCTCCGATAGGAGTACGAGAATTTTCCATCACCATTTTCTTCATACATCTCGTCATCATCTTCAACATCTTCACCGTCTTCTTTGAAAGGTTTGTACGCTTGCAAACGCTTGTTTTATTCGCAACAGCTACAATCAATATTCAAAATGTTCAATGCAATTCTGCAATTTATTCCATTGCTACAGTAAAGTTTAATGCATATTCTTTATGTAATTTTTTTTGTCCAATAAAAAATCACCGAACATACAACAACACGTGTTACCTTTTTGGCAGCAAGAAATAAACCAAGGATTTAATATGGCGATCATGTCGAGATAATCTAACCAACCAACAAGTGTTACAACAAAACAAGAAACATATTCGATGATCAGACTTAGATAGACCACAAAATTAGACAATTAGGTGTATTTTTTATCAAACTTTGCAAGTCCTCGATCGACGAGGATCCCATAGTTTTTGTAATAGACTAGCTTCCAAAGATTAAAAAAATCTCATTAATTAATTAACCCTTTTCCGTAGAAATAAAATTCTTCTGTATACTCAATTTTACGTAGATTAATTTGAATTTAAGCTTTTCGCTTATACATGATTATAATGTATAAAAGTTCAACTCAGTAAGGCTCTTCAAAACGTTTTCTGTAACTCTATTAATTTACACGATGTCTTAATTTGAGAGCTTTTATTCTCAAGTAAATGAAACTACGTGATGTAGTATTTATTTCTAATTTCTTTAAGTTCTTTACCACGACCTTGGTTTCGTTGTATTACAACATCTTCAGGTGGGATATTAGCAAAGAATCTTTGCTAATAGCCCACCTGAAGATGTTGTAATACAACAAAACCTAGTTCGTGGTAAAGAACTCAAAGAAAGTAGAAATAATACTACAACACGTAGTTTCATTTAATTGCCAATAATGAATTTCGACAAAATTAACGCCAAATATATTCAATATTCAAGTTTTTATTCTATTCGGTTTTAACGCAACAAAAGTGCAACCCTGTGAAATTAAAATAATTCAATAATAAATCTCAAAATGCTTACTCGTGACGAACGGATAACGGAAATCAAAAGAAATAATAACAATATTTTTATAAATAAATGGCAACCCTAATTATTGATCGTCTTTTGTAACATAAAGCAACACCTGAATATGTCATACGGATTCTTTGCTTGACCCGAGTCTCGTGTCAGACCGCTGTCACGAAGCGGTCAGCTTACTTCCTAAGCGGAAGGATGTTGAATCCTTATGATAAGGCGATTGTCGTCTTGTGTCGAAGCTTATTAACATGTTTCTCACCGCAATGAAGAAGAACAAGTTTTTGAACTACTGTGTACATCAATATTTATATCATAGTTACATCTGTCGATTTTTCCTTTTTTAATATGTCATTTAGTTCTAATGAGTTATATGAGAGGATACAAGAAGTGCTGTGCTTATTTAGATCATGGCCATTTTCAAAAATTGCAAGGGATGATTACATTCTGAGCGATTTTAATAAAATGTTAAATAAATGGCGGACGCATGGTCTATTGAGGTTGGAAAAGCGAATCATTAACCAATATGTGCAGCCGGGACCAATAGTAAAAAGGCTTTGATGGCATAATCGCTACTCGATATTTCCTATCTAAGAACTTGCAATTGAATTCTTTCTGTTATATAGATTCGTTATTATCACATGCGATTATATACTGAAACCAATTTATAACAACATGTTACATCCTCATTATACTTGCGTTATTCATAATGCATTTTCGTGTGATTATACGTGAAATTAACTAGGATAAAAGTAATTTTTTAATTCGATATCTGAGGTTTTTGTCCTTGCTAAAGCTTAAAGGAGATTTGCAGAAGTTTCATTAAGGGGTCGGCTCATTTTAGCCTTACTAGGAATTCTTTGATGTGGTATATATATTTGAATGTGACAAGCATTTCACTCAAAAAGACATTATACATTACTATAACTACAATACAATATACATTACTGTACCTTACTATATACATTATATGTATATATATTATAGTCTAGATAGTTGATGATGATATAGTTGATGATCTCTTCTCGATCTTTCAGTAAAATTTCAATAGTAATGTCAATATTCAAATTAATTAATTACGTAAATAAAGTAACTTTGTAATTTTTTAAAAAATAATTAAAGATTATTCGTTCCACAGCAGAAGTATACCGATTGCCATCGTCTCTGAAATATGCAAAAGCCACTGTCCACGTGATCTAAATTAATATTTAGTGTAATAGTTAAGTGAGAAAGTAATAGTGCCACCGTATAATTAATTATATTCATGTTTTATAAATTGACAGTTTATAGTTTTAATCTAACATCAAATCTAACTACATTGCAAATGACCAATCTTAAATCTACATCTGTACCTTGTGATTTATTATGGCAATCATTATGTATTTAGTCACAATATTAAGTCAATTTTACATTAGTCATTTTTTGTAATCAAAATAACACTCACTTTTGATAAACGTTCAAGAAATACAAAATTAGTAAAGAGTAAATGTTCAAGAAATGCAAAATTAGTAAATCATAAACGTTCAAGAAATGCAAAATTAGTAAAATAATAAACGTTCAAGAAAGTAAGATTAGTAAATAATAAACGTTCAAGAAATGCAAAATTAAGCCGGTGTTCAGAAACGCAAAAGTTCAAGAAATGCAAAATTAGTAAAATAATAAACGTTCAAGAAAGTAAAATTAGTAAAATAATAAACATTCGAGAAATGCAAAATTAAACCGGTGTTCAGAAACTAATTTTGCATTTCTTGAACGTAACAAACGTTCAAGTAATGCAAAATTAGTTTCTGAACACTGACTTAATGTTCTATAAAGTGTTTTCCAATGAATGCGTGAATATTATTACCGTCCAAGCCACTTGATCTTTACGATAGTTTTGATTTGTAAATGCCTTGGAATTTACTGTAATATTACGATCGATGGAGTAGACTGAAATATCTCTTAAGAGAGCGATGACGTGAGGGCAGCTGCGAGGAATGTGCCTGTTAATGCGCGGTCAATTGCCCTACGCTCGTCTTGACCGCTGTTATTATTGTCCTTTCTCGAGTATGAATAATGCACGGCGTGTCCTTGTGGTTCTTTTCCCGGTGTTCTGGTCAAGGCCGGTCGGTCACACTGAATATTGGGTTTCTTCTAATTGGCAATACACTGTGTTGATTCACTATAGATAATTCTGTTTAATTTGACGCTAAGGTTATTAAAAATGCCAATGTTTTATTGAAATAATGGAATAATTTTGTCTTTTAATTTTGCGTCATACCAAACAGTAACATGTCATGAAATTTCCAATTTTTTATGGTGTTAAGTAAAAGTATGATGTGAATTGTAATGTAGGTGCTATGTATACTTTAATATTTTCGTCGTTGGATATATTACTATAGACCAGATGAGTTTTTCATTGATGATTCAAAAATTTAGAAATATAATGGAAATAATTTCTTTTCTACTATATATATATATATATATATATATATATATATATATATATATATATATATATAATATTTTTTAAAGCTTATTATTTTAAAAACTTTGTCTTTCTCGCTTATAACTTCATAACCTTTCAAATGCATATTTTACTGGAGTTTTGATTCTAGTTATGTATTAGCCGGAAAAGTTATTTCAGTGTAAACTTGAATATGTCGGCTACGTAATATTTACTTAGATAATAAAATTATAGTAAAAGACAACTCTTATATATATTTATCTCTTTACAGCTCAGGCAATTTTAATGCAGTATTTTCCAAGAAAATTTATTAATATATAATTTAATACTTATGTTCTAATTCAGTGCCGCACTTTATCAGGAAACTTAAGAACACAAATAAAAACATTTTTAGATGGTTGATATTTGTGCTAACAGGTAGCGCTACGAGAAACTCTACATTACACTATCTTGTAGTTATATGTCAAAATCATTGTTCCTTTGCACTCGCACACAGTGATTTCGTTGCTAAATATTATTTCTTTCTCATACCAAGCAACGAGTAGGTACTTGGTTTAAAATGTGTTTTATAGTTTTAATATCTGCATTTTCAGTGTTGTTCAATGATATTTAGTATCCAGTGTAAGTAGACGTGATTACGTCTGTTCTTTTCTGCAAACTTTATGCAAACAAAGATTTTACGGTAAATAAATTTGGGAGTGAAATGTTACCAAAAAAAATTTACGGGCGTAAACTGATTGTACTCTAAATAAAATTAAACACAGAAACAGAAATAATTATGCAGATTCATTGCAAACAAAAATTAATAAGTTATAAAAGATCACGTAAATGTAACATAATAATAAATTACGTAAATAAATCATCTGGATAACAAACAATTTTATTGTTTTTTTTTATTGTTGGGCTTATAAAATACTTGTATAGTGGGGCTTACACATCATTGGTACTACACCGCTACGCCGTGCGCCTGAAATCTCGAGGAAATCGATCTAGCTATTTTCGCGAAACTTTATAGTAAGAAAAACAATGTGAAATCGGTCAGAGTTCGTTAGACTTGATTATATTCAGACATACACATACTTGAATACGCATATATACAATTTTCATTGCCATTTTTATGGTCCTGTACCTCAAACGGAAAAAGGGAACCCTTATAGGATCACTTCGTTGGCCGTCTCTCTATCTGTCAAGATCCTTTTTTCTCAGGAACGAGTGGACGAAAACTAGCTGAAATTAGTATCAAATATTTAAGTCTACGGTCCATTGGAGCTGTAAAAATCAGACTTCTAAGTCAATGCAATCAAGAAGAACCTTAAAAATACGGCCATTTATGCCGCATACTTTGACACTCACAAATAATTTAAAAAACCCATTGGGTACTTCCCGTTGACCTAGAATCATAAAATTTGGCAAGAAGTTAAGATCTTACAGCAGAAATAAAGGAAAAAATCTGAAAATCGTTAATATGTAGTTATATCACATAAAAAATATTTTTTAAATACGCGCCAGTGAAAGATTTAATAGTAAGCAAAATTTGTTTGTTCTAAAAACTTAAAATTTTGTGAATAGTTTAATAGGAATATTATGTACCATTAAATGTTTATATATATGTAGTGGGAGTTTCGCCCGTGTTAGACGGGTTTTATTTTATAATGCTATATACCCATAAGTATTTTCGAATCAATTTCCATTAAAATATCTACTTAGATTTTTTTAACGATTACCATACTTTCTTTGAACGTCGCTGGAAAAGTAAAAATGTAAAACAATAAGTGACTAAAAAGAGCCAATTTTCTTAAAGAAAATTCTTCCAATTTATACTATCATCAGGTAATAGACAGACCAAGGCCTTGACTAATATCCGCGACCACCATTGCTCATCTGCTAACAAAGTTAAATCTCTTACCCTATTCATAAACATTTTACTCTCTATATAATATTGGTACATAAAAACGATTCTCAAATTTTAAAGCCTCCGTTTTCATATTCCTGTTTATTGATCAGATCGATGCGACGCACTACCCCCATCGTAATCGGGCTTTTTTGTATTTTATCAAATTAAAAACTGTACGTAAAGTACCATAAACTGTAACAACAAAATTCTTGTTGTATCTTAATAATTTACGTCATAATACCAAATTAATTCGTTTGCTTATCACATTTAGTGCCACGCGTCCATTTACGAGTCTGTTTATTACCGGCTTCGGATGCAGGTAACTTAATGCGCTTAATTAGTCAAGTCGCGGACACGCGGTATGCAGCTCACGTGCGAGATGCACGCGACGCTCTCACGCTTATATAAAGAAGGAGGAAAACTGAGAGACACTGTGGGAATGACACTTGTCACGCCTCTTGATGTCTACCTAAATTTGTGACGCCAGTCAAAACAATGAAGTGCATCAACAGGTTAGGGATTGTTTTTCTTTGTCCGACTTCCAAGCGCAACTCGTTAGCCATTGAATATTATAAGCCTTAATTTCGAGTGACCCTCTTGATTGTTTAAAGTCTCATAAAAATAAGGTACTTCATTCGTTTTGATGTTTAAATGACTTAGACTTTACCCGTTTTTATTGTTTAAATGACTTCGACCTTAACCCTTTTGATTGTTTAAACTATCATAAAAATATGATACTTTATCCGTTTTGATTCTTTAAATGACTTAGATTTTATCCGTTTTGATTGTTTGAATGACTTTGACTTTAACCGTTTTGATTGTTTAAACTATCATAAAAATAAGATACTTTATCCGTTTTTATTGTTTAAATGACTTAGATTTTATCCGTTTTGATTGTTTAAATGACTTTGTCTTTAACCGTTTTGATTGTTTAAACTCTCATAAAAAATAAGTTAGTATCCTTTGAAAAATTCTCAGGATTGTTAAAAGCTTAACGGAACAGGACGATAATGCCGATTCGTTGTAACTTATAGCAAGTATCTATTGGGTTTAAAAAAAGGTAAAATTTTGTGGAAGTCATTTATTTACATTTTCCTGAATCTAGGTTTTAATTAAATTGTTTTTATTCTAGATAAGTTTAAGTAAACACTCATTGACATATGCACACAGATGAATACATCTCCAACGGAAACGTGCCCCTACATACATTTTTTCTTCGAAGTAAGAAAAAAACTAAATAAAAGATAAGAATTAATGCCATGGTGTACTGCAAGTACTATTGTTGTAACACATTAAAGGAATGCAAATTGTACCGAATTAAGAAGAAAACTAAATAAAAGATAAGAATTAATGACATAGTGTACTGCAAGTACTATTGTTGTAACACATTAAAGGAATGCAAATTGTACCGAATTAAGAAGAAAACTAAATAAAAGATAAGAATTAATGCCATAGTGTACTGCAAGTACTATTGTTGTAACACATTAAAGGAATGAAAATTGTACCGAATTAAGAAGAAAACTAAATAAAAGATAAGAATTAATGCCATAGTGTACTGCAAGTACTATTGTTGTAACACATTAAAGGAATGCAAATTGTACCGAATTAAGAAGAAAACTAAATAAAAGATAAGAATTAATGCCATAGTGTACTGCAAGTACTATTGTTGTAACACATTAAAGGAATGCAAATTGTACCGAATTAAGAAGAAAACTAAATAAAAGATAAGAATTAATGCCATAGTGTACTGCAAGTACTATTGTTGTAACACATTAAAGGAATGCAAATTGTACCGAATTAAGAAGAAAACTAAATAAAAGATAAGAATTAATGCCATAGTGTACTGCAAGTACTATTGTTGTAACACATTAAAGGAATGAAAATTGTACCGAATTAAGAAGAAAACTAAATAAAAGATAAGAATTAATGCCATAGTGTACTGCAAGTACTATTGTTGTAACACATTAAAGGAATGCAAATTGTACCGAATTAAGAAGAAAACTAAATAAAAGATAAGAATTAATGCCATAGTGTACTGCAAGTACTATTGTTGTAACACATTAAAGGAATGCAAATTGTACCGAATTAAGAAGAAAACTAAATAAAAGATAAGAATTAATGCCATAGTGTACTGCAAGTACTATTGTTGTAACACATTAAAGGAATGCAAATTGTACCGAATTAAGAAGAAAACTAAATAAAAGATAAGAATTAATGCCATAGTGTACTGAAAGTACTATTGTTGTAACACATTAAAGGAATGCAAATTGTACCGAATTAAGAAGAAAACTAAATAAAAGATAAGAATTAATGCCATAGTGTACTGCAAGTACTATTGTTGTAACACATTAAAGGAATGCAAATTGTACCGAATTAAGAAGAAAACTAAATAAAAGATAAGAATTAATGCCATAGTGTACTGCAAGTACTATTGTTGTAACACATTAAAGGAATGCAAATTGTACCGAATTAAGAAGAAAACTAAATAAAAGATAAGAATTAATGCCATAGTGTACTGCAAGTACTATTGTTGTAACACATTAAAGGAATGCAAATTGTACCGAATTAAGAAGAAAACTAAATAAAAGATAAGAATTAATGCCATAGTGTACTGCAAGTACTATTGTTGTAACACATTAAAGGAATGCAAATTGTACCGAATTAAGAAGAAAACTAAATAAAAGATAAGAATTAATGCCATAGTGTACTGCAAGTACTATTGTTGTAACACATTAAAGGAATGCAAATTGTACCGAATTAAGAAGAAAACTAAATAAAAGATAAGAATTAATGCCATAGTGTACTGCAAGTACTATTGTTGTAACACATTAAAGGAATGCAAATTGTACCGAATTAAGAAGAAAACTAAATAAAAGATAAGAATTAATGCCATAGTGTACTGCAAGTACTATTGTTGTAACACATTAAAGGAATGAAAATTGTACCGAATTAAGAAGAAAACTAAATAAAAGATAAGAATTAATGCCATAGTGTACTGCAAGTACTATTGTTGTAACACATTAAAGGAATGCAAATTGTACCGAATTAAGAAGAAAACTAAATAAAAGATAAGAATTAATGCCATAGTGTACTGCAAGTACTATTGTTGTAACACATTAAAGGAATGCAAATTGTACCGAATTAAGAAGAAAACTAAATAAAAGATAAGAATTAATGCCATAGTGTACTGCAAGTACTATTGTTGTAACACATTAAAGGAATGCAAATTGTACCGAATTAAGAAGAAAACTAAATAAAAGATAAGAATTAATGCCATAGTGTACTGCAAGTACTATTGTTGTAACACATTAAAGGAATGCAAATTGTACCGAATTAAGAAGAAAACTAAATAAAAGATAAGAATTAATGCCATAGTGTACTGCAAGTACTATTGTTGTAACACATTAAAGGAATGCAAATTGTACCGAATTAAGAAGAAAACTAAATAAAAGATAAGAATTAATGCCATAGTGTACAGCAAGTACTATTGTTGTAACACATTAAAGGAATGAAAGTTGTACCGAATTAAGAAGAAAACTAAATAAAAGATAAGAATTAATGCCATGGTGTACTGCAAGTACTATTGTTGAAACACATTAAAGGAATGCAAATTGTACCGAATTAAGAAGAAAACTAAATAAAAGATAAAAATGAATGCCATAGTGTACTGCAACTGCTATTGTTGTAACACATTAAAGGAATGCAAATTGTACCGAATTAAGAAGAAAACTAAATAAAAGATAAAAATGAATGCCATAGTGTACTGCAACTGCTATTGTTGTAACACATTAAAGGAATGCAAATTGTACCGAATTAAGAAGAAAACTAAATAAAAGATAAAAATGAATGCCATAGTGTACTGCAACTGCTATTGTTGTAACACATTAAAGGAATGCAAATTGTACCGAATTAAGAAGAAAACTAAATAAAAGATAAAAATGAATGCCATAGTGTACTGCAAGTACTATTGTTGTAACACATTAAAGGAATGAAAATTGTACCGAATTAAGAAGAAAACTAAATAAAAGATAAAAATGAATGCCATAGTGTACTGCAACTGCTATTGTTGTAACACATTAAAGGAATGCAAATTGTATCGACATATATAGTTCGGTAGTTTTTACACGAAGCTGTTACAGGCAGCCGAAATTTAACTCATAATTTTAACTTTACAACTTAGAATTAAACCCCACATAGCTAATTTTATAAAAAAATGTTTAAGATACAATCTTACCTTTTTTATTTTCATGTAAGTCAACAATAAAATCGTTAAGAAACGTATATTCCATTAAAATTACGTGCAATTTCTTAAACCACGCGCGTGGTTTAAGAAATTGCCCGTTTAGTTAAAGTAATTATTACGTACAAGTAACGAATGGTACTTAGTATGAATAAACAAGATATTACTTAGTCATGTAAAACTGGAAACGGCATAACTAGTCAACACCAGGAATTACCGCGCAGACGGTCATACATTCTTACGTTAAAGCACGTACTCTGTATTACTTTGCGCAAGTGAAGATGTCCACATAAATACTTTATATATTTAGTATTTATATGGACCTCTTTTATATAAATATATAATTATAGGCACGCTACGAGAAATTAATTAATCGTGGCTATGAAGAACATTAGTTGAAAGTTTGGGAAGATTTAAGGTCAACTTTATGCATTTCAATAACAACTGACATAATATGGTGAGACAATTTAATGATCTTATACTTAAATTATATTTATGTTTATATTTAAATTGGAATACTATTTTTGTTGACATAATTAGTTTTGAACTCTGCTTAAAATATTTAAGCAGAACCATGATATGCCATATTTTTGGAATAAAAATCTACGTTTTCTATATATTTATTCTTATTTCATATGGAAAAAGTATTTTATATATAAGAAATATTCAATGGATTGTCGCTTAAGACTAACAGACTAACTTAACAATTAACGTTGTTTTATTTGTCTATGTAATCTACCATTTTTAGCGCAACCGACGTCGTCTATGTAATCTACAGTTTTGACGTGAATACGTCTTTAAATTTGCTACCATAGGGGGCAATCCAAAAAACCTAATGATAACAAAATCGGGGGATACAGTTTGACGTTGCAATTTCGAATCTATCCTCTACATCAAAAATTAAATTATCACTATAATCAATATAATTACCACTGGATAGCTAAAGGTTCAAAGAATAATTACGATAAGCGAGAACAGTGACGCATCGCGCGCGATGGAGGGGTAGGCGCCGCCATTTTGAGGTTATTTTGCTGCGGATTGAGATTTGCAATTAGTATAACTTTTGATTCCGAAAAGCTACGATGTTCGTTTGAGTTTTAATCGTCGGCCGTCGTCAAAATCTATCGATTGTATATACAACATTAGTACACAATAATTATTTAGTTCCTTGCTTTTATCCTAAATACATAAATAAAAATATTTTATTTAAAAAAGATAACCCGTTACATAGACGTATTCATGTACAACACACGGCCGTGTCCATGACACAGCCGCACCCAATTTTTTTTCAGTTCATCTGAGAAAGTCACAGATGGGTTGCGCTGAAAACGGCAGATTAAATATACCAAATACGCTGTCAAATACGAGTAGAACTCGTATTAAAAGGGTTACGTGTATATTTATTTATCTACTTTAACGTATCTAATTGATACACATGGCGGACTTATTGCTATGAGAGAAATTTCTTACAATAACACCAGCCCCTTTCGACGAACGGCCGGGAATTGAACCCGGGCCCCTGCGGTGCGCTGCATCGTCAAAAGCCGTATGCCTCGTGATTAACCTAACACTACGGCTAAGACATTTAGGCACTTTTGAACATACATTTACAATACAGTACAAAGTACTTCCATTATAATATTTACAAATATTAATTTTTCACAACCAAAATATGTAGCCAACTTCATGAGGCATATTTCAAAAAAGTATGTAGAATCATAGGTATAGTTCTTTTGCAATGCGTATGCTTCTGAAACTCCATCTTAGGTTCAGTAGTCTAAGTCGTAGTCATATTTTTTTGCATATTTTGCAGTATATTTCTGAAAATATAATACTTAAAATTATGACAAAAAGCTAAGTTGTAAAGGTCTAAAAACATTTCTCGAGACCCTTACAATTAACCCCAGTGAATAAGGAATTTAAAAAAAAATTTACGGGCACTTAATTTTTACCTTCCAAAATTTCAATATGAATGTTTTTGAATATTATCTATTAAAATATATGCGGGTTAATAAAGAGATACATATATTTTGTACGTGAAACGATTTTTGGGAAAAACGGCTGTGACAAACGGACAGACAGAGACGTGAGTAATATTATAAGGGTTCCATTTTTTCGAAGTGAATATACCAAACTGCTACTTCGTTTCATTTTAATAGCTAAGTTTTCTTTTAATAATTTACAAAATCAATTTATATCATTAATTTTTGGTATCGAACCCCTCTGTCTAGCTGTGAGACAGGAAAACGTTTGATGGTTGCATTGAGAATTTAGACACCTTAAAGCCATAAAGGATAACAATAAAATAATATTAGATTCAAAATCTGACACAAATAATTTAACAGATCTTATATTATATGGAGATCTTATATTACATGCACAGGTGCGAAGGTATGGGTTTTAATGCAGTGACAGAAAGCTCACTGTATTGATTTCCGCCGTTAACATCGCCAACTGCATATTGATTTACGATATGCCGTCAAAGCTCGCTCACGTTCGCCTCGAAACGGATAAGTAATAATAAGCTCCGACGCAATGCACAGTGCACGGCGATATCCTTTCACACGCTCGCACGCCGGTGCAGCATTGCACTGCCCGAGTGCAGGTAATATTTGTACCTGTGTGTCCTGATTACTGTATCCCGCATTCCTTCAACTCTCGCTCGACTCTCGTATAGAGCGTGACTTCAGAATGTGATGGGGAAGACGCTGTGGTAGGCTGAGTTGAATTGTGTACTTAACGTCGGCAACTTAGTGCGAACGTGACGATTTTACGAGTCATTAAACATAATTTTATTTATATACGGTTTTAATGTCTCGTATAAAGCGTGATTTTGAATACATCAAAGAAAACATTTGGTTCAATATCCTAATTAGCGGAACTAGTTTGCAGTCATAATTTTAAGTAAACGTTTGCTAAAAAGACACATTAAACTTTTCTTGTACTCTCGTATGAAGCGTGATTGTCGAATTTTATACGGAAGAAAGAACTTTAGTCGTTATCTAATTTATTTTCCGTCATCATTAAAAAGCTTGATTAAAATGTGATTGTTTCTCCTTTTTTATAGCCATAACCTTAAACTCACTCCAATCACGTATGAGGCGTGATGCAGAATACAATAGGATTTAACCTAATAAATATGTTCGTTTCTCACTAACCCGCAGTAATAATGCTACCTAATACAATTTGTTCATTCCTCGTCAGCAAGGGGTCTGTCGATCTGTAATTGACATAATATTTAGGTAATTGACGCGTTGCTCCAGAACATTCTTTCGAGTCTCATATAAAGCGTGATTGTAAAAAGTGTAAGAAACGTGACGAGTCCAGTTATTTTATTAATTTGCCTTTTTTTTCCTTTTCCATTAGCAATGCAATGCGAACGTATCGCACGCTTAATAATAAAGTGATGTAACTCAATAAATCACAAATTCGTTAATATTTAAAAAGTATTTTATATTTAATTGTATAATATTATTTCAATTGTTATTACATTAAACTAATAAACTAATAATGGTATATATTATTATTGCTATATATTATTATCATTCATTGTTACAATATTAATTAATAAATACCATTGCGTCGTTCGTATCAAATATAAAGCGTGATAGTAAAGTGTCGTAACGATTGCATCATTTGGTATGTAATAAGGAATGTGTATTCCTTATTACATACTTCTTTATTATTACTGAAAATGTCTATATATTTTGATTACTGAAACTGTTTTTATATTTTCTTATTACTACTGGAAAAATTAAAGCGAAAAGAAGTGTTTTACATTTTTATGAATAAATATTTTGTTTATGTTTAACATTTAATTGTAACATTTTTACATAATCTTGAATTTTCTGATGAGTCTCCTATAAAACGATTTTATAAATCTGATTTAAGTGACATAATGAAGCAAAGTAATTTTGTTATTTTCAAATGTCAGTGTTTTGTCATTGTTTCAAATGTCAATGTTATTTTGAAATGTCCAATTTAGAAATGTCAGTTAATTTAGTAATCCCAACTATATTGTATCAATTAAATATTAATATTATAAATTTGAAAGTGTTTATTTATCTTGTTTTCATACCTCAACTTTTTAATCGATCTCCATGAAAATTTGTACACGTATAGCCTGTTTCCTGAAGACGAACCTGGAACCTGAACCTGGAACTGACTTTTTTTATTCCTGAGTGAGATTTATTTTTAATGGGAATTACAAACTCATTAAGTACTAGTATAACTCTCACCACGAGGGTTCAGTTCACTTTTAGACACATATAAAGATTTAAGCGTACGTATGATTTCTATTAATCTATTTATGAATATTAATATTATTTGTCACCATGTAAATATAGTAAATAAACGTTAGTTTGTCTTCACCCATAGTAGATTTAAGTTATTTGTGTGGAGTTTATATAAACTTTTTAAAGACCCAACTACATGTTATACATTGATCGATAATTACTCATAAAATAGTAGGACCCACTCAGCTGTGATAATATTCCTTTTAAATTTGGTACAATACTACTATAATGAATACTTTCAGGTATTCAAAAATAACGGTTTAGCCGGTATAGGGTGATGGCACGTAACTTTAAAAATCGACCTAGTGCGAGTCGGACTCATGCACGTAAAGTTCCATAGCACCAAACAATGTTAAACTTATATTTATCAGACACTGAAAAACAAAGTTATTGCTGCGGTCAGAAAAGACAATATCCCATGTCCTTTAAGCATATATAGCTATTTCAAATCAATTTTCATTGAAAGTTTATTTTAAGATCTACTATATTAATTTTTTTCAGAATTTTACACACATCACTTAAAAAGTTAGAGAGACAAGGGACACTTCTTCAGACTTTAGAAGCGCATGTCACCAACTATTGACTTAACTAAAAAAGTTATTTTGGAACCTCTATTATTTTTAAGACCTATCTAACGATGGCCTATACGCCTGTATGCACTGGATTTTTTTCATCTTTCAGTTACTTAAATGTATGAAATATATTATTGGAACGAAGTTCTTTTACGCGGCTTACTCTAGAGCGAACTGGCAGAAATTGTCACGTAAGGAAAAACCGTTATGTCCGCTCCAAGCGTCTTTTCTCTCTCTTTCTCTATGTCTCTTTCTATTATATACCGTTTTATATGTATTTATGTGTTCGTGCGAGTATCGATATTCTATCAGCAAGCATTGTTCGCCGTTAGCTGTATAACCTCAATTCTAAACACTTGTAAATATTACTTTTTTCATAAGATTGTTTTTTATTTTCATTGTTATTACTTTAAATTAGCTCTAATATTACTTTTTTATAATTCTACTATTTCATTTTAGAGCGGTTCATAGAAGACTCCTACCATCCAAATTTCATTCAATTATAACCAATGGTCTCTGAGTAAAATAAATGGCTGTAACATACGGACAGAAAGAACGACAAGACGAAGTTGCAAGGGTCCCCTTTTTGCCCTTTGGCTACGGAACACTAAAAAAATTACCATTTTATAGCTTAATATTTCGTAAAAGGATCGCCTATATAGAAAAAAGTGTTCATCACGCTACCCATATATTTTAGAAAGATCTGTTCAACGATACCCTACACAATGGTATATGCGTATAAAAAAATAGTTGCTCTATGTAGCATGTAGGTATTATAAACATTTTTTTCTTTTTTTTTACATGTAGGTATTATAAACATTTTCTTTAGAAGATTTTATTTTATAGCTCTGTATGCGTTATAAATATAAATGTACAACCGTGTCAAATTACAGCTTTATAGCACTAATAATTTGCGAGTAAAACGAATGTGGTAACAGATGGACAGACGGACGTGGCAAAGCTGTAAGGATTCTTATATTAGTTACAGAAACCTAATAAGAGACAAGAGCGGGAACATAAGTATGTAATAATACATCAGGGTAACATTACAGCCTACGTTTTCCCACTGCTTTATGACATTTCTTCGTAAAGTTTTGTGCACCTCAAAATATTTAGCCATCGCCTGTTCTAACACACTGTTCGCAAAACCTTTTTAAAATTCTAATGTATGCAACTATAACAGTTATCTATAAACGATATGAAAGGCTATGAAATACAACAAAATATTGTAATGAATATTAATTACAACTAAAGGCGTTCAAAACCTTACTTCGCTCCTTCAGGCATCTGTACATCGGTTCCATGGTACATTTCATGTATATTAAAATTCAAACCGAGCATGAATTTACAATATATAATGTATGCAGCTATAAGTTATCTATAAACGATAGGAAATGTCATGAAATCAAACAAAATATTGTAATAAATATGGATTACAACTAAAGTTGACTACTTTAAAGGTGTGTAAAACTTTACTTCTGTCCTTTAGGCATCTGGACATCGGTTTCATAGTACATTTCATCTATATTAAAATTCAAACCGAGCATGAATTTACAATATATAATGTATGCAGCTATAAGTTATCTATAAACGATAGGAAATGTCATGAAATGAAACAAAATATTGTAATAAATATGAATTACAACTAAAGTTGACTACTCTAAAGGCGTTTAAAACATTACTTCGCTCCTTTAAATATCTGTACATCGGTGTTATAGTAAATTTTATGTATATTAAAATTCAAATCAAGTGTGGATTTACAATGTCTAATATATGTAACTCACTTATCTATAGATTATACGAAACACCGTGAAATATAACAAAATATGTTAACAAATATGAATTACAACTAAAGTTGACTACCCTAAAGGCGTTTAAAACATTACTTCGCTCCTTTAAATATCTGTACATCGGTGTTATAGTAAATTTTATGTATATTAAAATTCAAATCAAGTGTGGATTTACAATGTCTAATATATGTAACTCACTTATCTATAGATTATACGAAACACCGTGAAATATAACAAAATATGTTAACAAATATGAATTACAACTAAAGTTGACTACCCTAAAGGCGTTTAAAACATTACTTCGCTCCTTTAAATATCTGTACATCGGTGTTATAGTAAATTTTATGTATATTAAAATTCAAATCAAGTGTGGATTTACAATGTCTAATATATGTAACTCACTTATCTATAGATTATACGAAACACCGTGAAATATAACAAAATATGTTAACAAATATGAATTACAACTAAAGTTGACTACCCTAAAGGCGTTTAAAACATTACTTCGCTCCTTTAAATATCTGTACATCGGTGTTATAGTAAATTTTATGTATATTAAAATTCAAATCAAGTGTGGATTTACAATGTCTAATATATGTAACTCACTTATCTATAGATTATACGAAACACCGTGAAATATAACAAAATATGTTAACAAATATGAATTACAACTAAAGTTGACTACCCTAAAGGCGTTTAAAACATTACTTCGCTCCTTTAAATATCTGTACATCGGTGTTATAGTAAATTTTATGTATATTAAAATTCAAATCAAGTGTGGATTTACAATGTCTAATATATGTAACTCACTTATCTATAGATTATACGAAACACCGTGAAATATAACAAAATATGTTAACAAATATGAATTACAACTAAAGTTGACTACTTTAAAGGCGTATAAAACCTTACTTCGCTCCTTTAAATATCTGTACATCGGTTTTATAGTACATTTTATGTATATTAATATTCAAATCAAGTGTGGATTTACAATGACTAATATATGTAACTCAATTATCTATAAACGATACAAAATACCAAGAAATACCACAAAATATGGTAATAAATACAAAGTTGACTATTTTAAAGGCGTGTAAAACCTTACTTCGCTCCTTTAGGCATCTGTACATCGATTTCATAGTACGTTTCATGTGCAATAAAATTCAAACCAAACATGAATTTACAATATATAATGTATGCAGCTATAAGTTATCTATAAACGATAGGAAATGTCATGACATAAAACAAAATATTGTAATAAATTTGAATTACAACTAAAGGCGTTCAAAACCTTACTTCGCTCCTTTAAGCATCTGTACATCGGTTTTATAGTACATTTTATGTATATTAAAATTCAAACCAAGCATGGATTTACAATATCTAATATATACAGCTATAACAGTTATCTATGAACGATACGAAATGCCTTAAAATACAACAAAATATGATTATAAACACGAATTACAACTAAAGTTGACTACTCTAAAGGCGTATAAAACCTCAGTTTGATCCTTGAGGCATATATACATCGTTTTCATAGTACATTTTATGTATATTAATATTCAAACCAAGTATGGATTTACAGTTTCTTATGTATACAGCTATAACAGTCATCTATAAACTACATGAAATGGTATAAAATACGATAAATTGGTAAGAAATGTGAATAAAAACCAGAGTTGAGTACTCTAAAGGCATACGAGAGTTACTTCTCTCTTTTAGACATCCTGTACATGGGATTCATAACGAACGCCGCCCCGGAGGCTGCAGCTATTCAATTTGTTATGCATTTTTTTACTTTCTCGGAAGATACGTGAGAGGGAATTATTTGAGTTGGTTACGGCGCGGATTATGTTTTGAAGTAAGGGTCTTGGCTGAATAAAGGCATCGACTAGGAACGATAAAACGGCGATACAGGGTCGGTTTTTTTTCCTTGGTTTTTTTTACGACGAGGAACGGCTGAACGTTTGTTCTGTTACGATAAAGTAGAATATTGCTATTGATTTTTATGTAAGTCTATTCTTGATATTGTTAGTTTGCCATAATTTATTTCTTAATAGCAAAAATAGAACCATTCTAGGGTCATTCAGACGTCTGTCCTTTGTCACAGCCGTTTTTCTCTGAAATCGTTTGACATAGAATGTTGAATTTAGGCATTGTAATTGTGCTTATTTACATGTTTATTTGGCAAGTAAGAACCTCAAAAATTATTATTTGAGATTTTTGAAGCTTCAAGTTGATTATAATAAAATTTCTTCCAATCGTATGGTGTGTCAATCGAAGGGGTAGATCATAAAAATTACTAACCTTTTTCTTTTCACAATTTTATGTAAGGTCGTTCTAGGGACATTGTTGAAAATGCTAAGAGAAAATAAAACTCCTTTCTCTATCTCCAAAACTTCGAAAGGTAAAATTATAAAGAAAATAGTGTCGTAGAAGTTTACTTGAAAATTGTAATAATGATTTTAAGTCTCATAGTTTTTGGGAAAATCACGTTTCTCTTCTTACGCCTGTGAAAAGAAGGCTATTCAATATATTTAGATGGTAAAAAGTAATAATTAACATTTTCAAACAGCAAAATAGTTTAATACTAACTAACTTTTAAAAATAGGTACCTAACGATGATTTAGGTAAGGCGAGTTATACTAATACTTAACAGAGTTATTATAATACTTGCCATATTCCTGAAGTTAGACCCTAAGGTTTTAAACAATATTAACATTTTCAAACAGCAAAATAGTTTAATAGAAATATTAATTAACTTTTATATATAGGTACTTAAATCATCGTAAGGCGAGTTATATTAATACTCAACAGAGTTATTTTAATACTTGCCATATTCCTGAAGTTAGGCCCTAAGGTTTTAAACAATATTAACATTTTCAAACAGCAAAATAGTTTAATAGAAATACTAATTAACTTTTATATATAGGTACCTAAATCATCGTTTTCAAATATATATTGATATATAAACACATCCATATGTTAAGAAGAATGAGTGAAGCGAAAAAGTATATCAGGGTTGAGGAGATAGATAGTGTTTCATATATAAACGTCGTGCTGTTAAGCCAAGATGACAGAGTTGGTGAAGGTATTGATGGAATTATTTTCATTGGGCACGCAATCCCTATTTAACTACTCATGCCTCCATACTAAATTAAGACTTATTGTTTAAATATCGCCTAAATAAAATTATATTGTTAGTTTCTATATATATTGCCGCAACGAGTTACACCGCTGCGATGGAGACAAAACACTCTCGCCGGGCAGACAGATGCAGCTGAAGGCTGAGAAAGGATTTATTCCGCAAGTGGAATGCGACATGCAACAATGCATTTCGACACAATGCAATTGTGGAGTGAATTTGCAAAATAAAATTAATTTGGTAAATTTATTGTTGCAATTAGTGGGTACATACTGCTATGGATACTATTGCTTATATACGTGTGAGGTAACATACCTACCTTGTATTCCAAGGCATATCGGATGCAAGTCTTGCCGGCGGCTGCGCTCGCGGTTATGGTAGAATTGGTGTTATTGCGAAGATCGAAGGTAAATTGCTCTTTCAATGATTCTGTTGTATTGAATGAACGAAGAAATGTTTGCTCCATATACATCAATTGCATAAGTCTTTCTATAATAATAGTTGAGTGTCGTCATTCAAAAACTAGTTACGAACGAATGGAACTCGCACGTAATATTATACATAATCTATTAAACTAATTATACATATTTTCATAAATGACTGGCATAAAAGATATTGTGAATTAAAAAAAACTTTTAAGCGCCGGTGGAACTCGCACTACGAGGGTTACGTACACGTTTAGGTATTTATACACATTTAACAGTAGATAATATTCCTAATGAACTATTTGCAACATTTTAATTTTTTAGAACGAAAATAATTGCGTACTCTATCTTTCACAGACGCATATTTAAAAAAAATGTTATTTGATATAAATTAACGATTTTAGGATTTTTTCCTTTACTTAAGACCTTGCTTCTTGCCAAATTTCATTATTCTAAATCAACGTAAAGTTCCCTATAAGTTTCGATTGTCAAGTGCGAGTGTCAAAATATATGGTATAAATGGCCGTATTTTTATGATTCTTTTTGATTGCCTTGACTTAGAAACTAGATTTTTTTTACAACTCCAAGGGACCGTAGACCTAACTATTATATTAATTTCAACTTGATACTTCTACGCGATCCTGAGAAAAAGAATCTTGACAGACCGACAGACGAACAACGAAGTGATCCTATAAGGGTTCCCTTTTCTTTTTGAGGTACGGAACTCTAAAAAAAGCTACTCGATTTAGAATCATCGGCCATTATTTTCCGATAATATAGATCATCTAATAATAACACTATTTTTTATCATTTGGATTTTAACAGTTTCAGAGATAGGGAGGGGGCATATCCCTTTGTGGACATTTTCAGCAGTATCTCTGAAACTATCTCACTCATGAGTCCCTCTTACAACGACACATACGATTGAAAAAAATAATCTGAAAACATCATTTTCCATCTCTATATTTTCGGTAAAACTATTCAGAAAAATACTAATATGTGGGTAAGCATGTTAAGTGCTTTATCATTATACAAACGTCAAGTGTCCACGTCAAAGAGTATTTGAGAAAAACGACTGTAATACGTCAGTGATTTTTATAAGGCACCAAGCCCTAACAAACAAATTTTATTCACAGAAAATAAATATTATTACCCCGAAGTGTCCATGTAAATGATACTAACAATATATTTTATGCTAAATGTGTCAATATTGTCAATAAACAAAATTTATTGTAATTTTATTACTCTCTGTAGACAATAATTAATAACGAGAATAAGTTATTAACTATAAAAGTTTTATGGTAATTGCTTCAATATTATTAATATATAAAGTTGAATATAATGTATACTCAACTACGTGTATATACTAATAATATTACTTACGACTGAGAGCATAACGAAAACTGAAACAAACTAAATTTTCTTTACTAGTGACCTATTCACTAATGCGCTAAGTGATTGGAAGCGTAGGAGGCAACTTTATCTATCGCTTGTTCTCGGTACTACCAATATGTTTCACTTTCTGTTACGGTCTCATTTCTCAACAAATAAACTTTCGCTATCGTATCAAAATAAGTTTCACTTCAAAAAGCATGTCATAATTGAACGCATCGCGCAATATGCAATTGTTGCACACGTTTGTAAATCGTTTTTTGTGTCTACGGTCTTAAAATTACTAGGTACGAAGTCACTGTACATCTATTCTTCATAATATGAGTATTTATATAAACATTGGCCTTGGAAGTTCGACATATGGTGGACAGTCATCTTCAAGGCGAAAATATCTAGCTCCACTTAGTATAAACAATATTTGCCTGTATAATCATCTATGACTTCGACTTTATTTATAGCCTGTACCAATGAAGTATACTCACTGAATTGGACTTTATAAACAATCCGCTAAACGAAAAATTGTTTGCGTTTAACATTTATTTTTTTTGTTATTATTGTATAATGGTTTATTCTGTAAATATGAAACACGTCCGTATAGGCTTATTTCGATGTTATCCATTATAAATATTGGAATGCGCGACACTAAAAACGGAAACCGAAATTTACTGACAGATATATGTAGATATATTTTCCACACCCCTATTACCACGATCGCTGTTCAATGGTATAACAGAATCTGATTTCTTCAGGACCGAGGTATTATCAGCTGATTCGTTATAAAAAACTGGCATCTTAATATGGTACGCAGATGTTGATCATCAAAAAGAGAAATATAGAAAATATATATAAGTCCTAGTTGCAAGAATATTTTGTTTTTTGGCCTATGTAATTGGAAAAATAAAATAAAACTGTTAATAATAATAGACGAAAGAACTCACTACAACATGTACAATATGATTTTATCAAATATTGGTTTAAAATTAGGTATAATTTACGAATATGCGGATAGAGAATTAAAAACATATTCTGAAATATTTACTAACGTTTAATCAAGTTTAACAAGCGAGCAAAAAATTAAATCACCTTTAAAAATACACGCCCTTTTCACTTCATCGTGATACAAAAATATAAATTTAAATATATTGCAATTGTAAAAACAAATATTAAAGAATGTAAATGGCTGTAAAGAAAAAATAATATGTGGTAGAAAATTGTAGAAAAAATATGTGGTAGAAAATTGTAGAAAAAAACAAAGAATATATAATTTTAACGAAAAAATAAATCCAAAAAATAGCAAGCGATCGAAAGATATAATCTACAAATAGTTTATTAGCAAAATCGTTCAGAGCTTACTTACTATTAAAGTGAAACTTGCTCTACTCGTTACCACTGTTATTAGATAGAAATTACTAGTTTTCCAGTAAAGAGCCAGTAATAACCATTTCGTGTCCAGTACAGTTTACATTTTCACTGATATCGAGAAAAGAAAATTTCAAAAGGTACTTTAGTAGCTGAGTGGCCCACTTCCTTTTTCAAGCCTTCCTCATTGTAGTCAACAAATTAAATCTTTTTAATTGGCACAGCTGAACAGCTAGAGCACAGAACCACGTTGAATAACAAGCATGACCAAGCGCATAAAACAGCTGGCCTGTAGAACCACGCTAAACAACACGAGTGACAGCAGGTGTAATCGGGAACCAGGGACAGGGAGGATTTTTAAATCTGAGGACACGGAGAGTTTGGAAAATAGTGGGCCCTTAGGATTAAAATGCGAAAAAATATATAAAAAGAAACGTATCAGTATATATTGGTACTATTAAAGCTATTCGGTACTGTATAATCAATTATGTAACAGTATTGACCGTTCAACGAGACCAAAACACAAAATGACATCATATGCGACCTGAACAGGTTGCTATTGAGTTCGCAACGGTGTGGCTGTGGCAGTGAGTTAACAATTTGTTTGCAATGTTCACAAACTAAAATGTCAACGGGGAACGGCCTCACACTGTTTAACGATCCATTCTGTTGACGATATTAACCCACATCGGTCGTGGGAATATTAGTTTTATTTGGAACGAAGTGTGTTCTGCAACAAAATAATAAAAGGCCTATGCACAATACAGAATGGTTTCAGCGTCAGCGGAAGATACTATCGGAATCCTTTGCTTTGTTCTGTCATGAAAGAAGTGTCAAAGACAATGTAAAATTTAGTTTTGTAATTAGGTACTTGTTGAATGATCAACGGCTGATAAGAACATTGTTCTGATACACTCTGTCTGAGTGGCTTCCGACGGCATTAGTACGTTTTAGGAAAAGCAAATTTTTATGTTTTCCTTTTTTTTAAACAAAAACACTCATAAAACACAACGTTAAACAAACAAATTTTAGCAATTTAAAAAAAATTAAAAGAATAGATTCAAAACTTTTTTATTAAATTAATCCTGAGCTACTTTTCTAAGCGATTTAATTACTACTATTAATTAGGTATCTAGTTCAAAAAAACTATAAAAAATTATTCGATACAAAAACATAATTTGTGTGAAAATAAATTTGTTTGCCACCGTTTGTTTTTTTTATAAAAGATATCGCGAGTAGCCATTATAATTATTCAAAAAAAGGTTCAAAGCAAATTTTCCTTCAAAATTAAACAAACAAAAATAGTAAAAAATTCATTTTGCTAAAATGCACATGGTCCTTCTTAATTATTTAACTTTATAAAACAATGAAAAGGTGATTAGCTAGAAAGGCTATTTTAAGATTTTTTCCTTAGTTAGAAGTCCAAAAGATATCATTAAATTAACATCAACAATTCGAATCATTCCTCGTAAACGTATGTTAGTAAAGGAAAACAGTGAAAAAAAAAGAAATTTGGCTAAAGAACGCTTGTTCCATAGATTGCTTAATTAATGGCTTGTCCCGTTTTCATTATTTACAGGCGGTAAGACGTACCTAAATACCGGGTTTAAAATTGCTATTTTAAAGGTAGGTGTTAAATTTTTCTTAAAATTCAAAAGTTGTCATTAAATGTAACGACAACAATTTAAATAATGCAAGTCATCTGTTTTGGTAACAAATAACTTTTTTTTAATCTAACATTTATGTTGCATCCCACTCTTCTCCTTTGCACAATTTTTCAAAATATACGTATAAATATGAAAGAAAAAGTAATTTCCATATTTTCTTTTCACATTTCAACCACAATTTTGTTTCTCTTTGGTTCGTACAGTTTGTTGTTTTGTTACGTTCATCTTTTTCATTTCGCAATCTGTTACGATTTTCCTCATTATAGGTATATCACGTTACACAGCTTCGTTTGCCCAGTAGAGATTACGAGTGTAACAAAAGTGTAACATTAATAATAATCCCCGAATATATCAATGCATTAAAAACAATGGTTAAATAAAATATGGAAAATATCTAAGTTAATTTTTCGCCGGTCTCCAGAAGTAGTAATTCTTTGTATTTAATTAAAATTCTACGATTGTTTGCCACGACGAAGGAATTTACAAAGGGTAAGATGAGATTAATAAGATCTTAAGTTAACCCTATGCAAAGTTAAGTTCATACTTTTACAAAGTCACGAAAACGTAAAATTCTTTGCCACAGATATGAAATTTCGCCTAGCTATGGGTATAATCCAAGATTAATTACAATTGCTCGGTTTCAATTAAAAATATCGTGAAATTAGAACTTTTCGTTTATGGCCCGTTACTATTGCATTTATTTCTGCCAACAAGTTTAATTGGCAAAGTTTACGGTTCATTTCGTTTAATCTGTTCTGGTAATGATGATTTAGAACGGTCCTGTCGTTACTGACTCTACACTTTCTTATTTTATATCAGGAAACGAACTGTTACCTCGAGATATGAGATTTATATTATACTTTTAATTGATAGAAACAAGGAAAAGGGAAGATTCTGCAAAGGCCACAAATAACGCGTTACATAGGTATGGATATATCTGAAAAATAACATTCAATACTTCTAGTTTACCGTTCCCTTTTGTTCAAGATGTAAATTTCAGCATATTTTTATGACGAGGAAAAGGCGCCACGAATGCAATATAGTCTCATTAATTTGTTATTGTTGAACGGGAGAGATTTAGAAACAAGTTTTTGTCCTAAAAAAACGCCTTTTAGGTTTTCGACATCGTTTTGTGCCAAAATAAATAGTGCAGCCGCCTGTAGTTAGTCTTGGGTGAGGGAGTGGAAATTAAAGTACTTGTGTTTTACATTCATTCAATCGCCTAAAAGGTCATATAGTACTGAACTTAAAGGGAGGGCGGGGCTCACTGTGGTCGAGTTAAAATGGAATATACCTGTAGTATGTAAATATAAAAGTTTGGAGATTTATGGGTTCACTGTATTGCTATTAAACTATTTATAAATATTATTATTATTTAAATGATTGCCTAGGATATCTTTCCCAAACTTTGGAAACTTGATTACCTATATCTGTTTAATTTATTATTGAAAGTTGACTATATAATTTTGTGCTGAGATATTACTAAATACCTTTATTTTTACTTTCTTTACACTGTTACATATTGGTTTAAAAAGTCGGAGGGGTTGACTGACGAACGTACAATTGGACAGATGAGCGTGATGAAACTTTAGGGATTCCGTTTTTACAATTTAGCTACGGAATCCTAAATAGCTATTAACTCTACATGTGCCCTACCATATAAGTGTACGTCGGTATTATAAAAAAAATTAAATTGCGTGTACAATTCACACACGGTAGAAGTGAAACTTCAGTATTAAAGAACTTACTTATTCCCACAATTAAAAATACATATAAATAATACACCCCGCTGCCTTTTTACCAAAGCTTTATAATACGCATGCGCATACACACGTATTAACACACATACTAACATACACACGTAGAACGCTCGGACCAGAGCAAGTATTAGACAGTGTGCAATATAGATACACACCGACGCTTGCTCTCTCGCTGGGCAATATACAGACGCACACATATGTACAATGCTTATGTTAGATGAGAGGGAAATACTCCAAATAGTGGCACAAAGAGGAGACCTGAAATTCAAATCACAACGATTCTAAAGAAGCTTTGCTTGTTTCTTTGTCGTGACGCATTTTCGTTTCAAATCACAATGATTCTAAGGAAGCTTCAATTGTTTCTTTGTCGTGACGCATTTTCGTTTCATCGTGTTTAAAATCACAACGACTCTAAAGAAATTTCACTTAAAAAAATTTCATTCGAAAATAATAAATCCGAAAGTAATCTAGAGATTATATTAAAGTCACGACATTTAAACTCGCCTTTAAAGTATGTATGTGTATTTAAAGTATGTATGAGTATTTAAAGTATGTATGAGTAGCAAAAGTTTAGAAAAAGTAGCCAAGTTTCACTGAAAAATGATAAATTGGAAAGTAATCTGGAGATTATATTAAAGTAACTACATTTAAACTCGCCTTTAAGTTATTTAAAGTATATATGAGTAGCGAAAGCCATGCAACCTCATACAATCTCTAACTTGCATTACCTCGATACCGTAAACGTCTATTATGTGGGTGGATAGGCACCGCTAGAAGTACAGCTACGCGGTTGCACAATAGCGCGTTTATTTTCGCTGTAAGCCATATATTACATTAACTTATGCCAACGACGAATAAGTTAACATGGAAGTTGCAGCTTAGCGAAAATATGAAACTCTTTTTTCCTAAGCACCCTTATCTTAACTTTAATGTAGAAACTATTGTTTGTCCGTCAAAGTGCCCATTAACAATTACGGAGTGGACCCACTTAGGGAATTTTTTGTGTCATTCGTAGATAAAATCAACATTCCGTTCCGACTTTGGCGATTATAGCGTTATGTGTGGATAAAAAGAATTTTTTTCTACAAATTCCTTTCGGAATATAATAGAATTTTAAGGGTACGCTGTCCGTCGTTTTTTGAATTTAGGCTCATAAAGATCTTTATTAACAATTAATGATCAGAAAAAATTAACGTCTTGGAAAGAATTTCTGTCTATCTATTTGCGAATGCGAACGTTTCCAGTGTTATGGAAAATAAATTAAAGAATCTTATTTTCCCATCGTTTTCCGTAGTTTTAACACTGATTAAAGAGTGATGGAAGCTCTGTCATGTTAGAATACTTGTTGTACCTACTGGATTAGTTTCAGTAGACCTATGGGTAGTATTTGGCTAAGAATTTGACTATTTATATTATGCTTCATTATAATGTAAGTCACGGATAATATTACCATTTTATATTATTTATATTGAGTTTATAAGTATATTTAAGTCTTTATATTCAAACATCACCGTATAAGATCATATAAAATGTACACACGTTGTTTTAAGATTAGTATAAAGCAAAAATTATATCTAATTAATGTTATATTTACTTATAATATTTACAAATTTTACTATTTTTACATGATTATACAAGGGAATGGTATAATCGGTTAGTTTTAAAGTTGTTGTGTCTCTGTTACATTAAAATTCTGAACAGATTTAATAAATAAGGTTTCAGAAAATTGATTTTAGTCACGTCTAAAACATTAAAATTTAAATAACAATTCTTACTTGCATATGTTTATATATATCTGACCAAATGCCTCAATTACACCAATGTTCCTCTTTTAGATTTGTTTGATATTAGAAAATAAACTTAAGGGCAGAAAATTTAATGACTTATTATTTTTTAAAGTGTAACTGGTCTTTCTAATTGCCCCCTGGTCTTACTAATTGCAATCTTTACTAATTGCCCACCTGAAGATGTTGTAATACAATGAAACCTAGGTCGTAGTAAAGAACTTAAAGAAAGTAGAAATAATACTACGTCGCGTAGTTTCATTTAATTGTGAATAATGAATTTCTACAAAATTAACGCCAAATATATTCAATATTTGCAACTGGTCTGTTAACTGTAACAACTTATTTATTTATTAGTTTATAATATCATATTTGTACATATGGTGGACTTTATTATTACAACGGCAATCGGTTCTAATCAACCACAACCAAGGAACGCATGTAATTGGTTTAAATGTGGACTGCAAAATATTATTTTGTTATAATTTTTACAAAAACATGAAAAGGCCTAAATTTGACACGTATGTACGAAAAAAGAAAATGATGAAGTAGGAAGGAGAATAGAATACGAAAGGAAGGAACATAGTGCTGGCTAAGTCAAGATAGATATAATTTTTTCAGACGATCTTTGAAAGAGTATATGGACGATGAATTTCTAATGTTAGGATCTAATGAATTTCATAACTTACTTGCAGAAAGAGGAATGGAATGTTAATAAAAGGACGAACAAGGTTTAGAAATGAGAGGCATGCGTAAATTTTAGGAAAGGCCATGGGCAGAAAATTTCGTGAAATTGGAAATGAGGTATATAGATTCTTTTCAATTTTATAAAGTAATGAAAGAATATGAAAAATCACGAATTGCCACCCATTTCAGCTGAGATCTAAATTTAGAAACGTGATCATAATTTTAAGGCCAAATATGTTACGGACACATACCTTTCGATATTTTTCTGGTTTGTTAAATAATTTAGTAGAAAGATTTGTTCAAAGTCAGTTCAAAGTATTGAAAAACTTTGACATAATTGGACTTTAGTATTGAAGGGAATGAAGTATTGGAGACGTTTTAAAGAGCGCATCCTACCGAAGAATCGACGACTGATATAGTTGATCTGGGGCTGTCAAGTAAGATTTTGATCGATCAGTACATCTAGGTCCTGTATTGTATTAGAAAATAGCATAAAATAATTGTATAATGAAAGCTGTGGCAAATAATTTGTGTCGGTTTTAGAAACTATTTTTTTGCTAGCGATAATAAAGGCCTTAATAAAAAAATTATTGGATTTATTAATACACTGATTTTTGAGCACATTAAACGACCACATTGAGTACGCAAAATTAAGCCTCGCGTTACGAAAATAGAATATAATTTCTATAAAAAAGAGGTATTTTTAGAATATAGAAAAGCAAAGAATTTAACGACTGACGATCAGGAAAGAGTAAATAATAAAATACAATTTATAACTATAGTACAAAATAAAAAAGCTGTCTTTATAAACGTACGCAAATATTATTTGAATATATAAAAAATTGTTAATAAGAAATTAAAATAACAATTAACATTTAAGGAAGTACATAATAACTTTTTAGAAACGTTTATAAAAGATAACAAATACCGATTGTTTTTTTTTAATATTATTGTCAAAATTAATTAAAAATAAACTGTTGTCCGACATTGTCATTCGTTCTATATTGTCAAAACAAATGTATTTTTTTAATTAATTTTACGAGGCTTTTTTGTCGGTTTTGTTAGTCCTACCAGTTTCATGGATTATTTTATTACATCTGTATATGAAGGATACATAACACATACACAATCTGTACTTTGCTTCATCTTGACAGTTCAGATTTGTTGCTATAGAAAATACATTTACAAATTATTATGAAAAATAACTTTCTTAAAAAAAATTAAACATTTTATTACTAAATTAGTTAAACCTCTATTTAAAAGTTTGTAATTTTTATCCTTGTCACACCTAGACCCAACATTACATAGACTTTCGCTGATCTCCTTTAGAGAGTTAATTGCAGCATGAGTATTAATAAAATCCGTATTTGTGTAAGTTTCTAAATCGTCTGAATGCAAGTGATAATTTCTATCGAGGTCTTTTCTCGAGGTCTTTTTCTCAAAATTGTTTAAAATTTAATTAAGTGTTCAAATTATCTTAGAAGACAATTTTACAGCAAAATATTTTTTGAAACATTTTTCTTTTGACTGGCTTATCTAAATCAGATAAAGTATTTATAATTTTTGGTTGAATTCTTTTTTGTTTTTAACCAATAAAAGTTAATCATGAAGGCTTAGACGAAGTAAGAAATGTCACAAATGGAAAGTTTAAAATTACTTTTATTACTAACGGGGGAAAAACATGTCAACGTTCATTTATTACGAATGAATTTGATATTATTAGCCTCTTCATCTTTGGACGTAGTTTTAAGTTCAACAGACAGAGTGAACACTCGATGTGGCCATTTTTCTTGCAAGCTTCAAACTTGTTAATGACACGAACTGTTATGTGTGAATCTCGGATTCAGTGTTTACTAACCGTTCATCGGTTCATTACCTGCTCGTAAGTTCAACAGAGACAGAGTCAACACTCGATGTGGCACTTTCCCTGCTGGCTTGAAAATAGTTAATGACACGAACGTATATTCGTGTGTGAATCCCGGACTCAGTGCTGTCTAACCATTCGTCGGTTTATTATTTGGTCGTCGAAATATTAACTATCGTTTTTTAGGAATATATTTGATAGCATTTGCTTTTTCAGTTGGACGTAGTCTTAAGTTCAACAGAGACAGAGTCAACACTCGATGTGGCACTTTCCCTGCTGGCTTGAAAATAGTTAATGACACGAACGTATATTCGTGTGTGAACCCCGGACTCAGTGCTGTCTAACCATTCGTCGGTTTATTATTTGCCGTCGAAATATTACCTATCGTTTTTTAGGAATATATTTGATAGCATTAGCTTTTTCAGTTGGACGTAGTTTTAAGTTCAACAGAGACAGAGTGGATCAACAGAGACAGAGTGGAGAACACTCGATGTGGCACTTTCCCTGTTGGCTTGAAAATAGTTAATGACACGAACGTATATTCGTGTGTGAATCCCGGACTCAGCGCTTTCTAACCATTCGTCGGTTTACTATTTGGTCGTCGAAATATTACATATCGTTTTTTAGGAATATATTTGATAGCATTTGCTTTTTCAGTTGGACATAGTCTTAAGTTCAAGAGACAGAGTCAACACTCGATGTAGCACTTTCCCTGTTGGCTTGAAAATAGTTAATGACACGAACGTATATTCGTGTGTGAATCCCGGACTCAGCGCTTTCTAACCATTCGGTTTATTATTTGGTCGTCGAAATATTACCTATCATTTATTACGAATATATTTGATATAGTTTACCTCTTCAATTGGACGTGGCATTAAGTTCACCGGAGATAGAATGAACACTCGATGTGGCACACATGTGGTCTCTTGCAGGTCAGAAATGAACATTGCTTGAACATAGTATGTGTGAAACCCGGGCCGAGCGTTTACTAACCACTCGTGTCGCTTTATTATTTTGTCGTCAAATTATTAAAACTATGTACTCATCGACACGCTTTCAATTCGAGGAAATTATTAAAAGCGAACGGTTATTTAAAGAAGTCGAAGAAGAGAAAGTCGAACATCTTTTGTCGATAGTCTAATATTCACAGCAATGTATTGAGATGCGCACGTTCATTTCTTTTGTATGATCGAGTGCGGACTCTATAACACCGTTTTGATAAGCATATGATTAAGGCAACTCATTACTATCTGCATTCAAAACTAGCTTTGCACGAGTCTTCACTGGCATGAACTTTAAAATGTGGGATTATTTTTATAAAAAAACTACTTTTTTGAAAGTATAGACTGTAACGCTATAAACTTAACATTCCCGCTGCATATCAGTCGTTATCGACCGCATATGTATCGATCTTTCTTCGTTATTAGGTGCCGCACCAACATATAATTCCAGTTAATAGATTAAGTCGCACCGTTATCGAACTTCCTTAAACTGTGAATTTCCGTTGATCCCCAACTTCATACTTTAATAATAAATTTATTGACACCTATTGTGGATAATCTATAGGACTAATAAATACTTTTATTCAGAACAGATGGAAACTTCAATTGTTAAGTTTAAATTTTAATTACATTATTACATTAATTACATTTACGGTCTACAATATTAATTAAATCTGTCATTGGTTATTTATTTAACACGTTATAATTAATACAAAATGTATCTAATTTGGAATTATTTTATATAAATGGTAAAACCTAATTTGTTACCTAATTTGTTAAAATACATAAATGTTTTGTCTCGTTTAAATGAAATTTTAATATTATAACATTAATGTTTGTGTGTTAAATGTAGTAAACAAATAAAATATGTAAAAATATGACTTTCAGTAAATTAAATTAATGATTTTGTTTTTTTTAACTGTATCATTATTTTGCAAACAAGACTTGTTCAAGCAATTTCCGATCTCGACATGTTTTTATAAATGGAATACTAATCTATGTAATACTGAATAGTCTCATAAAAAGAATCGAAAGTCTTCTTCTTCGCCTCGTCTTCATTAATGAAGGTCGTGACCCTCTCAAAGTGACCAGCGAAGCTGACCAGCTACTCATATGCTATCATGTTCTCCGTTTATCTCAGGGCGGTAATGGTAGGGAGTCCCGTGATAATACTAACCTGATCAGACCAGCGGCTAGGATATCGACTGCGAGATCTTTTGTCGTCTACTTTCTCTACAACAACCAATTTATCTAGGTCATCTTGCTATCTACGATCTATATGACCAATGTAACCAACAACTTAATGGTAACGGATTGTTGGAAAATTGGGCATACTTTGGAGTTGGTCTAGTATGGATTTATTGGTGCTTTTGACAGCCTTCTTTTGTAGCATTCGCTCCAACACCACATCTCAAGACGTCGATCTTCCATCTGTCCATTGCGCGATTTCGAAAGTAAACAAACGGAAAAATTCTTAAAAGTTAGTTTTATTTGTGAACATTTTGTCAAGGATATAAAGAAGTTTTAGCAAGGAATATTCAGTGTACAAAGAGCGTACTACGTTAATATTATATTTTCAAAATTAATTGATCAGAGTTTACCAGATATGTCCCTTTGAAAATCATAAAACAATTTGTCTGTTAAGAACCCAATTCCACTTATTGTTGTTAAAGCATTGTATGGAATATTTAGTAGACCAGTATTACGCCGATATTTTAAGTGGTACAATCGGTTGGATGTTTGAAATGATAAAAACCTCCATTATAAGTTTAGGGCTTTGAAATGTATGTTCATGCATGAATTTGAGATTAGTCTCTAACCAGAATCACCAATTTTGTCTGTTAACTTAACCATTGAGATTTGCCTCGTCTGAAAATCACACTGGAAAAATTGTTG